>OU744720.1:30250081-31450081 GCA_916613615.1 Steromphala cineraria
CCCATTTTGGTGCATATCAAAGCCATTTAAAGAAAATGTCATAGTAGGGAAAATAATGACAATATCTGCTCGACTGTACAATAAGGTCGCATCTAAAGCCAATTATACAAAAACTAAAAATCTGTGAGAAGATTGGTTGGAACCAGCAGATAGCATTGAATGTTGTGTACATTTGAGCCCATTTTGGTGCATATCCAAACCATATTAAGAAAATTTCATCGTAGGGAAAATAATGACAATATCTGCTCAACTGTACAATAAGGTCGCATCTAAAGCCAATTATACAAAAAGTAAAAATCTGTGAGAAGATTGGTTGGCACCAGCAGATAGCATTTATTTTTGTGTACATTTGAGCCCATGTTGGTGCATATCCAAGCCGTATTAAGAAAATGTCATCGTAGGGAAAATAATGACAATATCTGCTCGACTGTACAATAAGGTCGCATTTAAAGCCAATTATACAAAAACTAAAAATCTGTGAGAAGATTGGTTAGAACCAGCAGATAGCATTTAATTTTGTGTACATTTGAGCCAATTTTGGTGCATATCCAAGCCATATTAAGAACATTTCATCGTATGGAAAATAATGACAATATCTGCTCAAATGTACAATAAGGTCGCATCTAAAGCCATTATACAAAAACTAAAAATCTGTGAGAAGATTGGTTGGCACCAGCAGATAGCATTTAGTTTTGTGTACATTTGAGCCCATTTTGGTGCATATCCAAGCCATATTAAGAAAATTTTATCGTAGGGAAAATAATGACAATATCTGCTCAACTGTACAATAAGGTCGCATCTAATGCCAATTATACAAAAACTAAACATCTGTGAGAAGATTGGTTGGCATCAGCAGATAGCATTTATTTTTGTGTACATTTGAGCCCATTTTGGTGCATATCCAAGCCATAATAAGAAAATGTCATCGTAGGGAAAATAATGACAATATCTGCTCAACTGTACAATAAGGTCGCATCTAAAGCATATTATACAAAAACTAAAACTCTGTGAGAAGATTGGTTGGCACCAGCAGATAGCATTTATTTTTGTGTACATTTGAGCCCATTTTGGTGCATATCCAAGCCATTTTAAGAAAATGTCATCGTAGGGAAAATAATGACAATATCTGCTCAGCCGTACAATAAGGTCGCATCTAAAGCCAATTATACAAAAAGTAAAAATCTGTGAGAAGATTGGTTGGCACCAGCAGATAGCATTTATTTTTGTGTACATTTGAGCCCATTTTGGTGCATATCCAAGCCATATTAAGAACATTTCATCGTAGGGAAAATAATGACAATATCAGCTCAACTGTACAATAAGGTCGCATCTAAAGCCAATTATACAAAAAGTAAAAATCTGTGAGAAGATTGGTTGGCACCAGCAGATAGCATTTATTTTTGTGTACATTTGAGCCCATTTTGGTGCATATCCAAGCCATATTAAGAAAATGTCATCGTAGGGAAAATAATGACAATAACTGCTCAACTGTACAATAAGGTCGCATCTAAAGCCAATTATACAAAAACTAAAACTCTGTGAAAAGATTGGTTGGCACCAGCAGATAGCATTTATTTTTGTGTACATTTGAGCCCATTTTGGTGCATATACAAGCCATTTTAAGAAAATGTCATCGTAGGGAAAATAATGACAATATCTGCTCAGCTGTACAATAAGGTCGCATCTAAAGCCAATTATACAAAAGTAAAAATCTGTGAGAAGATTGGTTGGCACCAGCAGATAGCATTTATTTTTGTGTACATTTGAGCCCATTTTGGTGCATATCCAAGCCATATTAAGAACATTTCATCGTAGGGAAAATAATGACAATATCAGCTCAACTGTACAATAAGGTCGCATCTAAAGCCAATTATACAAAAAATAAAAATCTGTGAGAAGATTGGTTGGCACCAGCAGATAGCATTTATTTTTGTGTACATTTGAGCCCATTTTGGTGCATATCCAAGCCATATTAAGAACATTTCATCGTAGCGAAAATAATGACAATATCTGCTCAACTGTACAATAAGGTCGCATCTAAAGCCAATTATACAAAAACTAAAAATCTGTGAGAAGATTGGTTGGCACCAGCAGATAGCATTTATTTTTGTATACATTTGAGCCCATTTTGGTGCATATCCAAGCCATTTTAAGAAAATGTCATCGTAGGGAAAATAATGACAATATCTGCTCAACTGTACAATAAGGTCGCATATAAAGCCAATTATACAAAAAGTAAAAATATGTGAGAAGATTGGTTGGCACCAGCAGATAGCATTTTTTTTTGTGTACATTTGAGCCCATTTTGGTGCATATCCAAGCCATGTTAAGAACATTTCATCGTAGGGAAAATAATGACAATATCTGCTCAACTGTACAATAAGGTCGCATCTAAAGCCAATTATACAAAAGGTAAAAATCTGTGAGAAGATTGGTTGGCACCAGCAGATAGCATTTATTTTTGTGTACATTTGAGCCCATTTTGGTGCATATCCAAGCCATATTAAGAAAATTTCATCGTAGGGACAATGATGACAATATCTGCTCAACTGTACAATAAGGTCGCATCTAAAGCCAATTATACAAAAAGTAAAAATCTGTGAGAAGATTGGTTGGCACCAGCAGATAGCATTTATTTTTGTATACATTTGAGCCCATTTTGGTGCATATCCAAGCCATTTTAAGAAAATGTCATCGTAGGGAAAATAATGACAATATCAGATCGACTGTACAATAAGGTCGCATCTAAAGCCAATTATACAAAAACTAAAAATCTGTGAGAAGATTGGTTGGAACCAGCAGATAGCATTGAATGTTGTGTACATTTGAGCCCATTTTGGTGCATATCCAAACCATATTAAGAAAATTTCATCGTACGGAAAATAATGACAATATCTGCTCAACTGTACAATAAGGTCGCATCTAAAGCCAATTATACAAAAAGTAAAAATCTGTGAGAAGATTGGTTGGCACCAGCAGATAGCATTTATTTTTGTGTACATTTGAGCCCATTTTGGTGCATATCCAAGCCATATTAAGAAAATTTCATCTAGGGAACAATTTGGACAATATCTGCTCAACTGTACATTTAGGTCGCATCTAAAGCCAATTATGCAAAAGCTAAAAATCTGTGAGAAGATTGGTTGGCACCGGCTGCTAACATTTTTGTGTGAGTACATTTGAGCTCATTTTGGTGCATATCCAAGCAATATTAAGAAAATGTCATCGTAGGGACAATGATGACAATATCTGCTCGACTGTACAATAAGGTCGCATCTAAAGCCAATTATACAAAAACTAAAAATCTGTGAGAAGATTGGTTGGAACCAGCAGATAGCATTTAATTTTGTGTACATTTGAACCCATTTTGGTGCATATCAAAGCCATTTAAAGAAAATGTCATAGTAGGGAAAATAATGACAATATCTGCTCGACTGTACAATAAGGTCGCATCTAAAGCCAATTATACAAAAACTAAAAATCTGTGAGAAGATTGGTTGGAACCAGCAGATAGCATTGAATGTTGTGTACATTTGAGCCCATTTTGGTGCATATCCAAACCATATTAAGAAAATTTCATCGTAGGGAAAATAATGACAATATCTGCTCAACTGTACAATAAGGTCGCATCTAAAGCCAATTATACAAAAAGTAAAAATCTTTGAGAAGATTGGTTGGCAACAGCAGATAGCATTTATTTTTGTGTACATTTGAGCCCATTTTGGTGCATATCCAAGCCATATTAAGAAAATTTCATCGTAGGGAAAATAATGACAATATCTGCTCAACTGTACAATAAGGTCGCATCTAAAGCCAATTATACAAAAAGTAAAAATCTGTGAGAAGATTGGTTGGCACCAGCAGATAGCATTTATTTTTGTGTACATTTGAACCCATTTTGGTGCATATCCAAGCCATATTAAGAAACTTTCATCGTAGGGAAAATAATGACAATATCTGCTCAACTGTACATTAAGGTCGCATCTAAAGCCAATTATACAAAAAGTAAAAATCTGTGAGAAGATTGGTTGGCACCAGCAGATAGCATTTATTTTTGTGTACATTTGAGCCCATTTTGGTGCATATCCAAGCCATTTTAAGAAAATGTCATCGTAGGGAAAATAATGACAATATCTGCTCGACTGTACAATAAGGTCGCATCTAAAGCCAATTATACAAAAACTAAAAATCTGTGAGAAGATTGGTTGGCACCAGCAGATAGCATTGAATTTTGTGTACATTTGAGCCCATTTTGGTGCATATCCAAGCCATATTAAGAAAATTTCATCGTAGGGAAAATAATGACAATATCTGCTCAACTGTACAATAAGGTCGCATCTAAAGCCAATAATACAAAAATTAAAATCTGTGAGAAGATTGGTTGGCACAAGCAGATAGCATTTTTTTTTGTACGCTTGAGCTCATTTTGGTGCATATCCAAGCCATATTAAGAAAATTCCATCGTGGGAACAATTTTGACAATATCTGCTCAACTGTACATTAAGGTCGCATCTAAGCCAATTATACAAAAAGCTAAAAATTTGTGAGAAGATTGGTTGGCACCAGCAGATAGAAATTATTAAAGTGTACTTCTCAGCTCATTTTGGTGCATATACAAGCCATATTAAGAAAATTCCATCGTTGGAACAATTTGGACAATATCTGCTCAACTGTAGATTAAGGTCGCATCTAAAGCCAATTATATAAAAGCAAAAAATATGTGAGAAGATTGGTTGGCACCAGCATATCGCATTTATTTTTGTGTACATTTGAGCTCATGTTGGTGCATATCCAAGCCATATTAAGAAAATTCCATCGTGGGAACAATTTTGACAATATTTGCTCAATTGTACATTAAGGTCGCATCTAAGCCAAATTATACAAAAAGCTAAAAATCTGTGAGAAGATTGGTTGGCACCAGCAGATAGCAATTATTAATGTGTACTTTTCAGCTCTTTTTGGTGCATATACAAGCCATATTAAGAAAATTCCATCGTTGGAACATTTTTGACAATATCTGCTCAATTGTAGATTAAGGTCGCATCTAAAGCCAATTATACAAAAGCTAAAAATCTGTGAGAAGATATGGTTGGCACCAGCAGATAGCATTGAATGTTGTGTACATTTGAGCCCATTTTGGTGCATATCCAAGCCATATTAAGAAACTTTCATCGTAGGGAAAATAATGACAATATCTGCTCAACTGTACAATAAGGTCGCATCTAAAGCCAATTATACAAAAAGTAAAAATCTGTGAGAAGATTGGTTGGCACCAGCAGATAGCATTTATTTTTGTGTACATTTGAGCCCATTTTGGTGCATATCCAAGCCATTTTAAGAAAATGTCATCGTAGGGAAAATAATGACAATATCTGCTCGACTGTACAATAAGGTCGCATCTAAAGCCAATTATAAAAAAACTAAAAATCTGTGAGAAGATTGGTTGGCACCAGCAGATAGCATTGAATTTTGTGTACATTTGAGCCCATTTTGGTGCATATCCAAGCCATATTAAGAAAATTTCATCGTAGGGAAAATAATGACAATATCTGCTCAACTGTACAATAAGGTCGCATCTAAAGCCAATAATACAAAAATTAAAATCTGTGAGAAGATTGGTTGGCACAAGCAGATAGCATTTTTTTTTGTACGTTTGAGCTCATTTTGGTGCATATCCAAGCCATATTAAGAAAATTCCATCGTGGGAACAATTTTGACAATATCTGCTCAACTGTACATTAAGGTCGCATCTAAGCCAATTATACAAAAAGCTAAAAATTTGTGAGAAGATTGGTTGGCACCAGCAGATAGAAATTATTAAAGTGTACTTCTCAGCTCATTTTGGTGCATATACAAGCCATATTAAGAAAATTCCATCGTTGGAACAATTTGGACAATATCTGCTCAACTGTACATTAAGGTCGCATCAAAAGCCAATTATACAAAAGCTAAAAATCTGTGAGAAGTTTGGTTGGCACCAGCAGATAGCATTTATTTTTGTGTACATTTGAGCTCATGTTGGTGCATATCCAAGCCATATTAAGAAAATTCCATCGTGGGAACAATTTTGACAATATTTGCTCAATTGTACATTAAGGTCGCATCTAAGCCAAATTATACAAAAAGCTAAAAATCTGTGAGAAGATTGGTTGGCACCAGCAGATAGCAATTATTAATGTGTACTTTTCAGCTCTTTTTGGTGCATATACAAGCCATATTAAGAAAATTCCATCGTTGGAACATTTTTGACAATATCTGCTCAATTGTAGATTAAGGTCGCATCTAAAGCCAATTATACAAAAGCTAAAAATCTGTGAGAAGATATGGTTGGCACCAGCAGATAGCATTGAATGTTGTGTACATTTGAGCCCATTTTGGTGCATATCCAAACCATATTAAGAACATTTCATTGTAGGGAAAATAATGACAATATCTGCTCAACTGTACAATAAGGTCGCATCTAAAGCCAATTATACAAAAACTAAAAATCTGTGAGAAGATTGGTTGGCACCAGCAGATAGCATTTATTTTTGTGTACATTTGATCCCATTCTGGTGCATATCCAAGCCATATTAAGAAAATTTCATCGTAGGGAAAATAATGACAATATCTGCTCAACTGTACAATAAGGTCGCATCTAAAGCCAATTATACAAAAACTAAAAATCTGTGAGAAGATTGGTTGGCACCAGCAGATAGCATTTATTTTTGTGTACATTTGAGCCCATTTTGGTGCATATCCAAGCCATTTTAAGAAAATGTCATCGTAGGGAAAATAATGACAATATCTGCTCGACTGTACAATAAGGTCGCATCTAAAGCCAATTATACAAAAACTAAAAATCTGTGAGAAGATTGGTTGGCACCAGCAGATAGCATTTATTTTTGTGTACATTTGAACCCATTTTGGTGCATATCCAAGCCATTTTAAGAAAATGTCATCGTAGGGAAAATAATGACAATATCTGCTCGACTGTACAATAAGGTCGCATATAAAGCCATTTATACAAAAACTAAAAGTCTGTGAGAAGATTGGTTGGCACCAGCAGATAGCATTTATTTTTGTGTACATTTGAGCCCATTTTGGTGCATATCCAAGCCATATTAAGAAAATTTCATCTAGGGAACAATTTGGACAATATCTGCTCAACTGTACATTTAGGTCGCATCTAAAGCCAATTATGCAAAAGCTAAAAATCTGTGAGAAGATTGGTTGGCACCGGCTGCTAACATTTTTGTGTGTGTACATTTGAGCTCATTTTGGTGCATATCCAAGCAATATTAAGAAAATGTCATCGTAGGGACAATGATGACAATATCTGCTCGACTGTACAATAAGGTCGCATCTAAAGCCAATTATACAAAAACTAAAAATCTGTGAGAAGATTGGTTGGAACCAGCAGATAGCATTTAATTTTGTGTACATTTGAGCCCATTTTGGTGCATATCAAAGCCATTTTAAGAAAATGTCATCGTAGGGAAAATAATGACAATATCTGCTCGACTGTACAATAAGGTCGCATCTAAAGCCAATTATACAAAAACTAAAAATCTGTGAGAAGATTGGTTGGAACCAGCAGATAGCATTTAATTTTGTGTACATTTGAGCCCATTTTGGTGCATATCAAAGCCATTTAAAGAAAATGTCATAGTAGGGAAAATAATGACAATATCTGCTCGACTGTACAATAAGGTCGCATCTAAAGCCAATTATACAAAAACTAAAAATCTGTGAGAAGATTGGTTGGAACAAGCAGATAGCATTGAATGTTGTGTACATTTGAGCCCATTTTGGTGCATATCCAAACCATATTAAGAAAATTTCATCGTAGGGAAAATAATGACAATATCTGCTCAACTGTACAATAAGGTCGCATCTAAAGCCAATTATACAAAAAGTAAAAATCTTTGAGAAGATTGGTTGGCACCAGCAGATAGCATTTATTTTTGTGTACATTTGAGCCCATTTTGGTGCATATCCAAGCCATATTAAGAAAATTTCATCGTAGGGAAAATAATGACAATATCTGCTCAACTGTACAATAAGGTCGCATCTAAAGCCAATTATACAAAAAGTAAAAATCTGTGAGAAGATTGGTTGGCACCAGCAGATAGCATTTATTTTTGTGTACATGTGAACCCATTTTGGTGCATATCCAAGCCATATTAAGAAAATTTCATCGTAGGGAAAATAATGACAATATCTGCTCAACTGTACAATAAGGTCGCATCTAAAGCCAATTATACAAAAACTAAAAATCTGTGAGAAGATTGGTTGGAACCAGCAGATAGCATTTAATTTCGTGTACATTTGAGCCCATTTTGGTGCATATCAAAGCCATTTTAAGAAAATGTCATCGTAGGGAAAATAATGACAATATCTGCTCGACTGTACAATAAGGTCGCATCTAAAGCCAATTATACAAAAACTAAAAATCTGTAAGAAGATTGGTTGGAACCAGCAGATAGCATTTAATTTTGTGTACATTTGAGCCCATTTTGGTGCATATCAAAGCCATTTAAAGAAAATGTCATAGTAGGGAAAATAATGACAATATCTGCTCGACTGTACAATAAGGTCGCATCTAAAGCCAATTATACAAAAACTAAAAATCTGTGAGAAGATTGGTTGGAACCAGCAGATAGCATTTATTTTTGTGTACATTTGAGCCCATTTTGGTGCATATCCAAGCCATATTAAGAAAATTTCATCGTAGGGAAAATAATGACAATATCTGCTCAACTGTACAATAAGGTCGCATCTAAAGCCAATTATACAAAAACTAAAAATCTGTGAGAAGATTGGTTGGCACCAGCAGATAGCATTTATTTTTGTGTACATTTGAACCCATTTTGGTGCATATCCAAGCCATATTAAGAAAATTTCATCGTAGGGAAAATAATGACAATATCTGCTCAACTGTACATTAAGGTCGCATCTAAAGCCAATTATACAAAAAGTAAAAATCTGTGAGAAGATTGGTTGGCACCAGCAGATAGCATTTATTTTTGTGTACATTTGAGCCCATTTTGGTGCATATCCAAGCCATTTTAAGAAAATGTCATCGTAGGGAAAATAATGACAATATCTGCTCGACTGTACAATAAGGTCGCATCTAAAGCCAATTATACAAAAACTAAAAATCTGTGAGAAGATTGGTTGTCACCAGCAGATAGCATTGAATTTTGTGTACATTTGAGCCCATTTTGGTGCATATCCAAGCCATATTAAGAAAATTTCATCGTAGGGAAATAATGACAATATCTGCTCAACTGTACAATAAGGTCGCATCTAAAGCCAATAATACAAAAATTAAAATCTGTGAGAATATTGGTTGGCACAAGCAGATAGCATTTTTTTTTGTACATTTGAGCTCATTTTGGTGCATATCCAAGCCATATTAAGAAAATTCCATCGTGGGAACAATTTTGACAATATCTGCTCAACTGTACATTAAGGTCGCATCTAAGCCAATTATACAAAAAGCTAAAAATTTGTGAGAAGATTGGTTGGCACCAGCAGATAGAAATTATTAAAGTGTACTTCTCAGCTCATTTTGGTGCATATACAAGCCATATTAAGAAAATTCCATCGTTGGAACAATTTGGACAATATCTGCTCAACTGTAGATTAAGGTCGCATCTAAAGCCAATTATACAAAAGCAAAAAATATGTGAGAAGATTGGTTGGCACCAGCATATCGCATTTATTTTTGTGTACATTTGAGCTCATGTTGGTGCATATCCAAGCCATATTAAGAAAATTCCATCGTGGGAACAATTTTGACAATATTTGCTCAATTGTACATTAAGGTCGCATCTAAGCCAAATTATACAAAAAGCTAAAAATCTGTGAGAAGATTGGTTGGCACCAGCAGATAGCAATTATTAATGTGTACTTTTCAGCTCTTTTTGGTGCATATACAAGCCATATTAAGAAAATTCCATCGTTGGAACATTTTTGACAATATCTGCTCAATTGTAGATTAAGGTCGCATCTAAAGCCAATTATACAAAAGCTAAAAATCTGTGAGAAGATATGGTTGGCACCAGCAGATAGCATTGAATGTTGTGTACATTTGAGCCCATTTTGGTGCATATCCAAACCATATTAAGAAAATTTCATCGTAGGGAAAATAATGACAATATCTGCTCAACTGTACAATAAGGTCGCATCTAAAGCCAATTATACAAAAAGTAAAAATCTGTGAGAAGATTGGTTGGCACCAGCAGATAGCATCTATTTTTGTGTACATTTGAGCCCATTCTGGTGCATATCCAAGCCATATTAAGAAAATTTCATCGTAGGGAAAATAATGACAATATCTGCTCAACTGTACAATAAGGTCGCATCTAAAGCCAATTATACAAAAACTAAAAATCTGTGAGAAGATTGATTGGCACCAGCAGATAGCATTTATTTTTGTGTACATTTGAACCCATTTTGGTGCATATCCAAGCCATATTAAGAAACTTTCATCGTAGGGAAAATAATGACAATATCTGCTCAACTGTACATTAAGGTCGCATCTAAAGCCAATTATACAAAAAGTAAAAATCTGTGAGAAGATTGGTTGGCACCAGCAGATAGCATTTATTTTTGTGTACATTTGAGCCCATTTTGGTGCATATCCAAGCCATTTTAAGAAAATGTCATCGTAGGGAAAATAATGACAATATCTGCTCGACTGTACAATAAGGTCGCATCTAAAGCCAATTATACAAAAACTAAAAATCTGTGAGAAGATTGGTTGGCACCAGCAGATAGCATTTATTTTTGTGTACATTTGAACCCATTTTGGTGCATATCCAAGCCATATTAAGAAATTTCATCGTAGGGAAAATAATGACAATATCTGCTCAACTGTACATTAAGGTCGCATCTAAAGCCAATTATACAAAAAGTAAAAATCTGTGAGAAGATTGGTTGGAACTAGCAGATAGCATTTATTTTTGTGTACATTTGAGCCCATTTTGGTGCATATCCAAGCCATTTTAAGAAAATGTCATCGTAGGGAAAATAATGACAATATCTGCTCGACTGTACAATAAGGTCGCATCTAAAGCCAATAATACAAAAATTAAAATCTGTGAGAAGATTGGTTGGCACAAGCAGATAGCATTTTTTTTTGTACGTTTGAGCTCATTTTGGTGCATATCCAAGCCATATTAAGAAAATTCCATCGTGGGAACAATTTTGACAATATCTGCTCAACTGTACATTAAGGTCGCATCTAAGCCAATTATACAAAAAGCTAAAAATTTGTGAGAAGATTGGTTGGCACCAGCAGATAGAAATTATTAAAGTGTACTTCTCAGCTCATTTTGGTGCATATACAAGCCATATTAAGAAAATTCCATCGTTGGAACAATTTGGACAATATCTGCTCAACTGTAGATTAAGGTCGCATCTAAAGCCAATTATACAAAAGCAAAAAATATGTGAGAAGATTGGTTGGCACCAGCATATCGCATTTATTTGTGTGTACATTTGAGCTCATGTTGGTGCATATCCAAGCCATATTAAGAAAATTCATCGTGGGAACAATTTTGACAATATTTGCTCAATTGTACATTAAGGTCGCATCTAAGCCAAATTATACAAAAAGCTAAAAATCTGTGAGAAGATTGGTTGCACCAGCAGATAGCAATTATTAATGTGTACTTTTCAGCTCTTTTTGGTGCATATACAAGCCATATTAAGAAAATTCCATCGTTGGAACATTTTTGGACAATATCTGCTCAATTGTAGATTAAGGTCGCATCTAAAGTCAATTATACAAAAGCTAAAAATCTGTGAGAAGATATGGTTGGCACCAGCAGATAGCATTGAATGTTGTGTACATTTGAGCCCATTTTGGTGCATATCCAAACCATATTAGAAAATTTCATCGTAGGGAAAATAATGACAATATCTGCTCAACTGTACAATAAGGTCGCATCTAAAGCCAATTATACAAAAAGTAAAAATCTGTGAGAAGATTGGTTGGCACCAGCAGATAGCATCTATTTTTGTGTACATTTGAGCCCATTCTGGTGCATATCCAAGCCATATTAAGAAAATTTCATCGTAGGGAAAATAATGACAATATCTGCTCAACTGTACAATAAGGTCGCATCTAAAGCCAATTATACAAAACTAAAAATCTGTGAGAAGATTGGTTGGCACCAGCAGATAGCATTTATTTTTGTGTACATTTAAACCCATTTTGGTGCATATCCAAGCCATATTAAGAAACTTTCATCGTAGGGAAAATAATGACAATATCTGCTCGACTGTACAATAAGGTCGCATCTAAAGCCAATTATACAAAAACTAAAAATCTGTGAGAAGATTGGTTGGCACCAGCAGATAGCATTTATTTTTGTGTACATTTGAACCCATTTTGGTGCATATCCAAGCCATATTAAGAAAATTTCATCGTAGGGAAAATAATGACAATATCTGCTCAACTGTACATTAAGGTCGCATCTAAAGCCAATTATACAAAAAGTAAAAATCTGTGAGAAGATTGGTTGGAACTAGCAGATAGCATTTATTTTTGTTTACATTTGAGCCCATTTTGGTGCATATCCAAGCCATTTTAAGAAAATGTCATCGTAGGGAAAATAATGACAATATCTGCTCGACTGTACAATAAGGTCGCATCTAAAGCCAATTATACAAAAACTAAAAATCTGTGAGAAGATTGGTTGGCACCAGCAGATAGCATTGAATTTTGTGTATATTTGAGCCCATTTTGGTGCATATCCAAGCCATATTAAGAAAATTTCATCGTAGGGAAAATAACGACAATATCTGCTCAACTGTACAATAAGGTCGCATCTAAAGCCAATATTACAAAAATTAAAATCTGTGAGAAGATTGGTTGGCACAAGCAGATAGCATTTTTTTTTGTACGTTTGAGCTCATTTTGGTGCATATCCAAGCCATATTAAGAAAATTCCATCGTGGGAACAATTTTGACAATATCTGCTCAACTGTACGTTAAGGTCGCATCTAAGCCAATTATACAAAAAGCTAAAAATTTGTGAGAAGATTGGTTGGCACCAGCAGATAGAAATTATTAAAGTGTACTTCTCAGCTCATTTTGGTGCATATACAAGCCATATTAAGAAAATTCCATCGTTGGAACAATTTGGACAATATCTGCTCAACTGTAGATTAAGGTCGCATCTAAAGCCAATTATACAAAAGCAAAAAATATGTGAGAAGATTGGTTGGCACCAGCATATCGCATTTATTTTTGTGTACGTTTGAGCTCATTTTGGTGCATATCCAAGCCATATTAAGAAAATTCCATCGTGGGAACAATTTTGACAATATCTGCTCAACTGTACGTTAAGGTCGCATCTAAGCCAATTATACAAAAAGCTAAAAATTTGTGAGAAGATTGGTTGGCACCAGCAGATAGAAATTATTAAAGTGTACTTCTCAGCTCATTTTGGTGCATATACAAGCCATATTAAGAAAATTCCATCGTTGGAACAATTTGGACAATATCTGCTCAACTGTAGATTAAGGTCGCATCTAAAGCCAATTATACAAAAGCAAAAATTATGTGAGAAGATTGGTTGGCACCAGCATATCGCATTTATTTTTGTGTACATTTGAGCTCATTTTGGTGCATATCCAAGCCATATTAAGAAAATTCCATCGTGGGAACAATTTTGACAATATTTGCTCAATTGTACATTAAGGTCGCATCTAAGCCAAATTATACAAAAAGCTAAAAATCTGTGAGAAGATTGGTTGGCACCAGCAGATAGCAATTATTAATGTGTACTTTTCAGCTCTTTTTGGTGCATATACAAGCCATATTAAGAAAATTCCATCGTTGGAACATTTTTGACAATATCTGCTCAATTGTAGATTAAGGTCGCATCTAAAGCCAATTATACAAAAGCTAAAAATCTGTGAGAAGATATGGTTGGCACCAGCAGATAGCATTGAATGTTGTGTACATTTGAGCCCATTTTGGTGCATATCCAAACCATATTAAGAACATTTCATCGTAGGGAAAATAATGACAATATCTGCTCAACTGTACAATAAGGTCGCATCTAAAGCCAATTATACAAAAAGTAAAAATCTGTGAGAAGATTGGTTGGCACCAGCAGATAGCATTTATTTTTGTGTACATTTGATCCCATTCTGGTGCATATCCAAGCCATATTAAGAAAATTTCATCGTAGGGAAAATAATGACAATATCTGCTCAACTGTACAATAAGGTCGCATCTAAAGCCAATTATACAAAAACTAAAAATCTGTGAGAAGATTGGTTGGCACCAGCAGATAGCATTTATTTTTGTGTACATTTGAACCCATTTTGGTGCATATCCAAGCCATATTAAGAAACTTTCATCGTAGGGAAAATAATGACAATATCTGCTCAACTGTACATTAAGGTCGCATCTAAAGCCAATTATACAAAAAGTAAAAATCTGTGAGAAGATTGGTTGGCACCAGCAGATAGCATTTATTTTTGTGTACATTTGAGCCCATTTTGGTGCATATCCAAGCCATTTTAAGAAAATGTCATCGTAGGGAAAATAATGACAATATCTGCTCGACTGTACAATAAGGTCGCATCTAAAGCCAATTATACAAAAACTAAAAATCTGTGAGAAGATTGGTTGGCACCAGCAGATAGCATTTATTTCTGTGTGCATTTGAACCCATTTTGGTGCATATCCAAGCCATATTAAGAAAATTTCATCGTAGGGAAAATAATGACAATATCTGCTCAACTGTACATTAAGGTCGCATCTAAAGCCAATTATACAAAAAGTAAAAATCTGTGAGAAGATTGGTTGGCACCAGCAGATAGCATTTATTTTTGTGTACATTTGAGCCCATTTTGGTGCATATCCAAGCCATTTTAAGAAAATGTCATCGTAGGGAAAGTAATGACAATATCTGCTCGACTGTACAATAAGGTCGCATCTAAAGCCAATTATACAAAAACTAAAAATCTGTGAGAAGATTGGTTGGCACCAGCAGATAGCATTTAATTTTTTGTACATTTGAGCCCATTTTGGTGCATATCCAAGACATATTAAGAAAATGTCATCGTAGGGAAAATAATGACAATATCTGCTCAACTGTACAATAAGGTCGCATCTAAAGCCAATAATACAAAAATTAAAATCTGTGAGAAGATTGGTTGGCACAAGCAGATAGCATTTTTTTTTTTGAACGTTTGAGCTCATTTTGGTGCATATCCAAGCCATATTAAGAAAATTCCATCGTGGGAACAATTTTGACAATATCTGCTCAACTGTACATTAAGGTCGCATCTAAGCCAATTATACAAAAAGCTAAAAATTTGTGAGAAGATTGGTTGGCACCAGCAGATAGAAATTATTAATGTGTACTTCTCAGCTCATTTTGGTGCATATACAAGCCATATTAAGAAAATTCCATCGTGGGAACAATTTGGACAATATCTGCTCAACTGTAGATTAAGGTCGCATCTAAAGCCAATTATACAAAAGCAAAAAATATGTGAGAAGATTGGTTGGCACCAGCATATCGCATTTATTTTTGTGTACATTTGAGCTCATGTTGGTGCATATCCAAGCCATATTAAGAAAATTCCATCGTGGGAACAATTTTGACAATATTTGCTCAATTGTACATTAAGGTCGCATCTAAGCCAAATTATACAAAAAGCTAAAAATCTGTGAGAAGATTGGTTGGCACCAGCAGATAGCAATTATTAATGTGTACTTTTCAGCTCTTTTTGGTGCATATACAAGCCATATTAAGAAAATTCCATCGTTGGAACATTTTGGACAATATCTGCTCAACTGTACATTAAGGTCGTCTCTAAAGTCAATTATACAAAAGCTGAAAATCTGTGAGAAGATTGGTTAGGCCAAGCAAATAGCAATTATTTTTGTGTACATTTCAGCTCATTTTGGTTTATATCCAAGCCATATTAAGAAAAATTCCATCGTGGGAACAATTTTGACAATATCTGCTCACCTGTTCAATAAAGTCGCATCTAAAGCCAATGATACAAAAACTAAAAATCTGTGAGAAGATATGGTTGGCACCAGCAGATAGCATTTATTTTTGTGTACATTTGTGCTCATCTTGGTGCATATCCAAGCGATATTAAGAAAATTCCATCGTGGGAACAATTTTGACAATATCTGCTCAACTGTACATTAAGGTTGCATCAAAGCCAATTATACAAAAGCTAAAAATCTGTGAGAAGATTGGTTGGCACCAGCAGATAGCAATTATTAATGTGTACTTTTCAGCTCATTTTGGTGCATATACAAGCCATATTAAGAAAATGTCATCGTAGGGAAAATAATGACAATATCTGCTCAACTGTACAATAAGGTCGCATCTAAAGCCAATTATACAAAAACAAAAAATATGTGAGAAGATTGGTTGGCACCAGCATATCGCATTTATTTTTGTGTACATTTGAGATCATGTTGGTGCATAACCAAGCCATATTAAGAAAATTCCATCACGGGAACAATTTTGACAATATTTGCTCAATTGTACATTAAGGTCGCATCTAAGCCAATTATACAAAAAGCTAAAAATCTGTGAGAAGATTGGTTGGCACCAGCAGATAGCAATTATTAATGTGTTCTTTTCAGCTCATTTTGGTGCATATACAAGCCATATTAAGAAAATTCCATCGTGGGAAAATTTTTGACAATATCTGCTCAATTGTAGATTAAGGTCGAATCTAAAGCCAATTATACAAAAGCTAAAAATCTGTGAGAAGATATGGTTGGCACCAGCAGATAGCATTTATTTTTGTGTGTACATTTGAGCTCATTTGGGTGCATATCCAAGCCATATTAAGAAAATTCCATCGTGGGAACAATTTTGACAATATCTGCTCAACTGTACATTAAGGTCGCATCTAAAGTCAATTATACAAAAGCTGAAAATCTGTGAGAAGATTGGTTGGCACAAGCAAATAACATTTATTTTTGTGTACATTTGAGCTCATTTTGGTGCATATCCAAGCCATATTAAGAAAATTCCATCGTGGGAACAATTTTGACAATATCTGCTCAACTTTACATTAAGGTTGCATCTAAGCCAATTATACAAAAACTAAAAATCTTTGAGAAGATTGGTTGGCACCAGCAGATAGCAATTATTAATGTCTACTTTTCAGCTCATTTTGGTGCATATACAAGCCATATTAAGAAAATTCAATCGTGGGAACAATTTGGACAATATCTGCTCAACTGTACATTAAGGTCGCATCTAAAGCCAATTATTCAAAAACAAAAACAATGTGAGAAGATTGGTTGGCACCAGCATATCGCATTTATTTTTGTGTACATTTGAGCTTATTTTTGGTGCATATCCAAGCCATATTAAGAAAATTCTATCGTGGGAACAATTTTGACAATATTTGCTCAATTGTACATTAAGGTCGCATCTAAGCCAATTATACAAAAAGTTAAAAATCTGTGAGAAGATTGGTTGGCACCAGCAGATAGCAATTATTTATGTGTACTTTTCAGCTCATTTTGGTGCATATACAAGCCATATTAAGAAAATTCCATCGTAGGAACACTTTGCACAATATCTGCTCAATTGTACATTAAGGTCGCATCTAAAGCCAATTATATAAAAGCTAAAAATCTGTGAGAAGATTGGTTGGCACCGGCTGATAACATTTGTATTTGTGTACATTTAAAACAATTTTGGTGCATATCCAAGCCATATTAAGAAAATTCCATCGTGGGAACAATTTTGACAATATCTGCTTAAGTGTACATAAAGGTCGCATCTAAAGCCAATTATACAAAAGCTAAAAATCTGTGAGAAGATTGGTTTGCACCGGCTGATAACATTTGTTTTTGTGTACATTTAAAACCATTTTGGTGCATATCCAAGCCATATTAAGAAAATTCCATCGTGGGAACAATTTTGACAATATCTGCTAAAATGTAAATTAAGGTAGCATCTAAAGCCAATTATACAAAAGCTAAAAATCTGTGAGAAGATTGGTTGGCACCAGCAGATAGCAATTATTAATGTGTACTTTTCAGCTCATTTTGGTGCATATACAAGCCATATTTAGAAAATTCCATCGTGGGAAAATTTTTGACAATATCTGCTCAACTGTTCATTAAAGTCGCATCTAAAGCCAATAATACAAAAACTAAAAATCTGTGAGAAGATATGGTTGGCACCAGCAGATAGCAATTATTTGTGTGTACATTTAAGCTCATTTTGGTGCATATGCAAGCCATATTAAGAAAATTCCATCGTGGGAACAATTTTGACAAAATCTGCTCAAATGATAAATTAAGGTAGCATCTAAAGCCAATTATACAAAAGCTAAAAATCTGTGAGAAGATTGGTTGGCACCAGCAGATAGCAATTATTAATGTGTACTTTTCAGCTCATTTTGGTGCATATCCAAGCCATATTAAGAAAATTCCATCGTGGGAACAATTTTGACAATATCTGCTCAACTGTACATTAAGGTCGCATCTAAAGTCAATTATACAAAAACAAAAAAATATGTGAGAAGATTGTTTGGCACCAGCATATCGCATTTATTTTTGTGTACATTTGAGCTCATGTTGGTGCATATCCAAGCCGTATTAAGAAAATTCCATCACGGGAACAATTTTGACAATATTTGCTCAATTGTACATTAAGGTCGCATCTAAGCCAATTATACAAAAAGCTAAAAATCTGTGAGAAGATTGGTTGGAACCAGTAGATAGCATTTAATTGTGTGTACATTTGAGCCCATTTTGGTGCATATCCAAGCCATATTAAGAACATTTCATCGTAGGGAAAATAATGACAATATCAGCTCAACTGTACAATAAGGTCGCATCTAAAGCCAATTATACAAAAACTAAAAATCTGTGAGAAGATTGGTTGGCACCAGCAGATAGCATTTATTTTTGTGTACATTTGAGCCCATTTTGGTGCATATCCAAGCCATATTGAGAAAATTTCATCGAAGGGAAAATAATGACAATATCTGCTCAACTGTACAATAAGGTCTCATCTAAAGCCAATTATACAAAAACTAAACATCTGTGAGAAGATTGGTTGGCACCAGCAGATAGCATTTATTTTTGTGTACATTTGAGCCCATATTGGTGCATATCCAAGCCATATTAATAAAATGTCATCGTAGGGAAAATAATGACAATATCTGCTCAACTGTACAATAAGGTCGCATCTAAAGCATATTATACAAAAACTAAAACTCTGTGAGAAGATTGGTTGGCACCAGCAGATAGCATTTATTTTTGTGTACATTTGAGCCCATTTTTGTGCATATCCAAGCCATTTTAAGAAAATGTCATCGTAGGGAAAATAATGACAATATCTGCTCAGCTGTACAATAAGGTCGCATCTAAAGCCAATTATACAAAAACTAAAACTCTGTGAGAAGATTGGTTGGCACCAGCAGATAGCATTTATTTTTGTGTACATTTGAGCCCATTTTGGTGCATATCCAAGCCATTTTAAGAAAATGTCATCGTAGGGAAAATAATGACAATATCTGCTCAGCTGTACAATAAGGTCGCATCTAAAGCCAATTATACAAAAACTAAAAATCTGTGAGAAGATTGGTTGGCACCAGCAGATAGCATTTATCTTTGTGTACATTTGAGCCCATTTTGGTGCATATTCAAGCCATATTAAGAAAATTTCATCTTAGGGAAAATAATGACAATATCTGCTCAACTGTACAATAAGGTCGCATCTAAAGCCAATTATACAAAAAGTAAAAATATGTGAGAAGATAGGTTGGCACCAGCAGATAGCATTTATTTTTGTGTACATTTGAGCCCATTTTGGTGCATATTCAAGCCATATTAAGAACATTTCATCGTAGGGAAAATAATGACAATATCTGCTCAACTGTACAATAAGGTCGCATCTAAAGCCAATTATACAAAAACTAAAAATCTGTGAGAAGATTGGTTGGCACCAGCAGATAGCATTTATCTTTGTGTACATTTGAGCTCATTTTTGGTGCATTTCCAAGCCATATTAAGAACATTTCATCTTAGGGAAAATAATGACAATATCTGCTCAACTGTACAATAAGGTCGCATCTAAAGCCAATTATACAAAAAGTAAAAATATGTGAGAAGATTGGTTGGCACCAGCAGATAGCATTTATTTTTGTGTACATTTGAGCCCATTTTGGTGCATATTCAAGCCATATTAAGAACATTTCATCGTAGGGAAAATAATGACAATATCTGCTCAACTGTACAATAAGGTCGCATCTAAAGCCAATTATACAAAAACTAAAAATCTGTGAGAAGATTGGTTGGCACCAGCAGATAGCATTTATTTTTGTGTACATTTGAGCCCATTTTGGTGCATATCCAAGCCATATTAAGAAAATTTCATCGTAGGGACAATGATGACAATATCTGCTCAACTGTACAATAAGGTCGCATCTAAAGCCAATTATACAAAAAGTAAAAATCTGTGAGAAGATTGGTTGGCACCAGCAGATAGCATTTATTTTTGTGTACATTTGAGCCCATTTTGGTGCATATCCAAGCCATTTTAAGAAAATGTCATCGTAGGGAAAATAATGACAATATCTGCTCAACTGTACAATAAGGTCGCATATAAAGCCAATTATACAAAAAGTAAAAATATGTGAGAAGATTGGTTGGCACCAGCAGATAGCATTTATTTGTGTGTACATTTGAGCCCATTATGGTGCATATCCAAGCCATGTTAAGAACATTTCATCGTAGGGAAAATAATGACAATATCTGCTCAACTGTACAATAAGGTCGCATCTAAAGCCAATTATACAAAAGGTAAAAATCTGTGAGAAGATCGGTTGGCACCAGCAGATAGCATTTATTTTTGTGTACATTTGAGCCCATTTTGGTGCATATCCAAGCCATATTAAGAAAATTTCATCGTAGGGACAATGATGACAATATCTGCTCAACTGTACAATAAGGTCGCATCTAAAGCCAATTATACAAAAACTAAAAATCTGTGAGAAGATTGGTTGGCACCAGCAGATAGCATTTATTTTTGTGTACATATGAGCCCATTTTGGTGCATATCCAAGCCATATTGAGAAAATTTCACCGAAGGGAAAATAATGACAATATCTGCTCAACTGTACAATAAGGTCGCATCTAAAGCCAATTATACAAAAACTAAAAATCTGTGAGAAGATTGGTTGGCACCAGCAGATAGCATTTATTTTTGTGTACATTTGAGCCCATTTTGGTGCATATCCAAGCCATTTTAAGAAAATGTCATCGTAGGGAAAATAATGACAATATCTGCTCAGCTGTACAATAAGGTCGCATCTAAAGCCAATTATACAAAAAGTAAAAATCTGTGAGAAGATTGGTTAGCACAAGCAGATAGCATTTATTTTTGTGTACATTTGAGCCCATTTTGGTGCATATCCAAGCCATATGAAGAACATTTCATCGTAGGGAAAATAATGACAATATCAGCTCAACTGTACAATAAGGTCGCATCTAAAGCCAATTATACAAAAAGTAAAAATCTGTGAGAAGATTGGTTGGCACCAGCAGATAGCATTTATTTTTGTGTACATTTGAGCCCATTTTGGTGCATATCCAAGCCATATTAAGAAAATTTCATCGTAGGGAAAATAATGACAATATCTGCTCAACTGTACAATAAGGTCGCATCTAAAGCCAATTATACAAAAAGTAAAAATCTGTGAGAAGATTGGTTGGCACCAGCAGATAGCATTTATTTTTGTGTACATTTGAGCCCATTTTGGTGCATATCCAAGCCATATTAGGAACATTTCATCGTAGGGAAAATAATGACAATATCTGCTCGACTGTACAATAAGGTCGCATCTAAAGCCAATTATACAAAAACTAAAAATCTGTGAGAAGATTGGTTGGAGCCAACAGAAAGCATTGAATGTTGTATACATTTGAGCCCATTTTGGTGCATATCCAAACCATATTAAGAAAATTTCATCGTAGGGAAAATAATGACAATATCTGCTCAAATGTAAATTAAGGTAGCATCTAAAGCCAATTATACAAAAGCTAAAAATCTGTGAGAAGATTGGTTGGCACCAGCAGATAGCAATTATTAATGTGTACTTTTCAGCTCATTTTGGTGCATATACAAGCCATATTAAGAAAATTCCATCGTGGGAAAATTTTTGACAATATCTGCTCAACTGTTCATTAAAGTCGCATCTAAAGCCAATAATACAAAAACTAAAAAATCTGTGAGAAGATTGGTTGGCACCAGCAGATAGCAATTATTTGTGTGTACATTTAAGCTCATTTTGGTGCATATGCAAGCCATATTAAGAAAATTCCATCGTGGGAACAATTTTGACAAAATCTGCTCAACTGTACATTGAGGTCGCATCTAAAGCTAATTATACAAAAGCTAAAAATATGTGAGAAGATTGGTTGCCACCAGCATATAGCATTTATTTTTGTGTACATTTGAGCTCATTTTGGTGCATATACAAGCCATATTAAGAAAATTCCATCGTGGGAACAATTTGGACAGTATCTGCTCAACTGTACATTAAGGTCGCATCTAAAGCCAATTATACAAAAACAAAAAATCTGTGAGAAGATTGGTTGGCACCAGCATATAGCAATTATTTTTGTGTAAATTTGAGCTCATTTTGGTGCATATCCAAGCCATATTAAGAAAATTCCATTGTGGGAACAATTTTGACAATATCTGCTCAAATGTAAATTAAGGTAGCATCTAAAGTCAATTATACAAAAGCTAAAAATCTGTGAGAAGATTGGTTGGCACCAGCTGATGGCAATTATTAATGTGTTCTTTTCAACTCATTTTGGTGCATATCCAAGCCATATTAAGAAAATTCCATCGTGGGAACAATTTTGACAATATCTGCTCAACTGTACATTAAGGTCGCATCTAAAGTCAATTATACAAAAACAAAAAATATGTGAGAAGATTGTTTGGCACCAGCATATCGCATTTATTTTTGTGTACATTTGAGCTCATTATGGTGCATATCCAAGCCATATTAAGAAAATTCCATCACGGGAACAATTTTGACAATATTTGCTCAATTGTACATTAAGGTCGCATCTAAGCCAATTATACAAAAAGCTAAAAATCTGTGAGAAGATTGGTTGGAACCAGTAGATAGCATTTAATTTTGTGTACATTTCGGCCCATTTTGGTGCATATCCAAGCCATATTAAGAACATTTCATCGTAGGGAAAATAATGACAATATCAGCTCAACTGTACAATAAGGTCGCATCTAAAGCCAATTATACAAAAACTAAAAATCTGTGAGAAGATTGGTTGGCACCAGCAGATAGCATTTATTTTTGTGTACATTTGAGCCCATTTTGGTGCATATCCAAGCCATATTGAGAAAATTTCATCGTAGGGAAAATAATGACAATATCTGCTCAACTGTACAATAAGGTCGCATCTAAAGCCAATTATACAAAAAGTAAAAATATGTGAGAAGATTGGTTGGCACCAGCAGATAGCATTTATTTTTGTGTACATTTGAGCCCATTTTGGTGCATATCCAAGCCATATTAAGAAAATTTCATCGTAGGGACAATGATGACAATATCTGCTCAACTGTACAATAAGGTCGCATCTAAAGCCAATTATACAAAAAGTAAAAATCTGTGAGAAGATTGGTTGGCACCAGCAGATAGCATTTATTTTTGTGTACATTTGAGCCCATTTTGGTGCATATCCAAGCCATTTTAAGAAAATGTCATCGTAGGGAAAATAATGACAATATCTGCTCAACTGTACAATAAGGTCGCATCTAAAGCCATTATACAAAAACTAAAAATCTGTGAGAAGATTGGTTGGCACCAGCAGATAGCATTTAGTTTTGTGTACATTTGAGCCCATGTTGGTGCATATCCAAGCCATATTAAGAAAAATTTTATCTTAAGGAAAATAATGACAATATCTGCTCAACTGTAAAATAAGGTCGCATCTAAAGCCAATTATACAAAAAGTAAAAATCTGTGAGAAGATTGGTTGGCACCAGCAGATAGCATTTATTTTTGTGTACATTTGAGCCCATTTTGGTGCATATCCAAGCCATATTAAGAACATTTCATCGTAGGGAAAATAATGACAATATCAGCTCAACTGTACAATAAGGTCGCATCTAAAGCCAATTATACAAAAACTAAAAATCTGTGAGAAGATTGGTTGGCACCAGCAGATAGCATTTAATTTTGTGTACATTTGAGCCCATTTTGGTGCATATCCAAGCCATATTAAGAAAATGTCATCGTAGGGAAAATAATGACAATATCTGCTCAACTGTACAATAAGGTCGCATCTAAAGCCAATTATACAAAAACTAAAAATCTGTGAGAAGATTGGTTGGAACCAGCAGATAGCATTTAATTTTGTGTACATTTGAGCCCATTTTGGTGCATATCAAAGCCATTTAAAGAAAATGTCATAGTAGGGAAAATAATGACAATATCTGCTCGACTGTACAATAAGGTCGCATCTAAAGCCAATTATACAAAAAGTAAAAATCTGTGAGAAGATTGGTTGGAACCAGCAGATAGCATTGAATGTTGTGTACATTTGAGCCCATTTTGGTGCATATCCAAACCATATTAAGAAAATTTCATCGTAGGGAAAATAATGACAATATCTGCTCAACTGTACAATAAGGTCGCATCTAAAGCCAATTATACAAAAAGTAAAAATCTGTGAGAAGATTGGTGGGCACAAGCAGATAGCATTTATTTTTGTGTACATTTGAGCCCATTTTGGTGCATATCCAAGCCATATTAAGAAAATTTCATCGTAGGGAAAATAATGACAATATCTGCTCAACTGTACAATAAGGTCGCATCTAAAGCCAATTATACAAAAAGTAAAAATCTGTGAGAAGATTGGTTGGCACCAGCAGATAGCATTTATTTTTGTGTACATTTGAGCCCATTTTGGTGCATATCCAAGCCATATTAAGAAATTTCATCGTAGGGAAAATAATGACAATATCTGCTCAACTGTACAATAAGGTCGCATCTAAAGCCAATTATACAAAAAGTAAAAATCTGTGAGAAGATTGGTTGGCACCAGCAGATAGCATTTATTTTTGTGTACATTTGAGCCCATTTTGGTGCATATCCAAGCCATATTAGGAACATTTCATCTTAGGGAAAATAATGACAATATCTGCTCAACTGTACAATAAGGTCGCATCTAAAGCCAATTATGCAAAAAGTAAAAATATGTGAGAAGATTGGTTGGCACCAGCAGATAGCATTTATTTTTGTGTACATTTGAGCCCATTTTGGTGCATATTCAAGCCATATTAAGAACATTTCATCGTAGGGAAAATAATGACAATATCTGCTCAACTGTACAATAAGGTCGCATCTAAAGCCAATTATACAAAAAGTAAAAATCTGTGAGAAGATTGGTTGGCACCAGCAGATAGCATTTATTTTTGTGTACATTTGAGCCCATTTTGGTGCATATCCAAGCCATATTAAGAAAATGTCATAGTAGGGAAAATAATGACAATATCTGCTCAACTGTACAATAAGGTCGCATCTAAAGCCAATTATACAAAAACTAAAAATCTGTGAGAAGATTGGTTGGCACCAGCAGATAGCATTTATTTTTGTGTACATTTGAGCCCATTTTCGTGCATATCCAAGCCATTTTAAGAAAATGTCATCGTAGGGAAAATAATGACAATATCTGCTCAACTGTACAATAAGGTCGCATATAAAGCCAATTATACAAAAAGTAAAAATATGTGAGAAGATTGGTTGGCACCAGCAGATAGCATTTATTTGTGTGTACATTTGAGCCCATTATGGTGCATATCCAAGCCATGTTAAGAACATTTCATCGTAGGGAAAATAATGACAATATCTGCTCAACTGTACAATAAGGTCGCATATAAAGCCAATTATACAAAAAGTAAAAATATGTGAGAAGATTGGTGGGCACAAGCAGATAGCATTTATTTTTGTGTACATTTGAGCCCATTTTGGTGCATATCCAAGCCATGTTAAGAACATTTCATCGTAGGGAAAATAATGACAATATCTGCTCAACTGTACAATAAGGTCGCATCTAAAGCCAATTATACAAAAGGTAAAAATCTGTGAGAAGATCGGTTGGCACCAGCAGATAGCATTTATTTTTGTGTACATTTGAGCCCATTTTGGTGCATATCCAAGCCATATTAAGAAAATTTCATCGTAGGGACAATGATGACAATATCTGCTCAACTGTACAATAAGGTCGCATCTAAAGCCAATTATACAAAAAGTAAAAATCTGTGAGAAGATTGGTTGGCACCAGCAGATAGCATTTATTTTTGTGTACATTTGAGCCCATTTTGGTGCATATCCAAGCCATTTAAAGAAAATGTCATAGTAGGGAAAATAATGACAATATCTGCTCGACTGTACAATAAGGTCGCATCTAAAGCCAATTATACAAAAACTAAAAATCTGTGAGAAGATTGGTTGGAACCAGCAGATAGCATTGAATGTTGTATACATTGAGCCCATTTTGGTACATATCCAAACCATATTAAGAAAATTTCATCGTAGGGAAAATAATGACAATATCTGCTCAAATGTAAATTAAGGTAGCATCTAAAGCCAATTATACAAAAGCTAAAAATCTGTGAGAAGATTGGTTGGCACCAGCAGATAGCAATTATTAATGTGTACTTTTCAGCTCATTTTGGTGCATATGCAAGCCATATTAAGAAAATTCCATCGTGGGAAAATTTTTGACAATATCTGCTCAACTGTTCATTAAAGTCGCATCTAAAGCCAATAATACAAAAACTAAAAAATCTGTGAGAAGATTGGTTGGCACCAGCAGATAGCAATTATTTGTGTGTACATTTAAGCTCATTTTGGTGCATATGCAAGCCATATTAAGAAAATTCCATCGTGGGAACAATTTTGACAAAATCTGCTCAACTGTACATTGAGGTCGCATCTAAAGCTAATTATACAAAAGCTAAAAGTATGTGAGAAGAGTGGTTGCCACCAGCATATAGCATTTATTTTTGTGTACATTTGAGCTCATTTTGGTGCATATACAAGCCATATTAAGAAAATTCTATCGTGGGAACAATTTGGACAGTATCTGCTCAACTGTACATTAAGGTCGCATCTAAAGCCAATTATACAAAAACAAAAAATCTGTGAGAAGATTGGTTGGCACCAGCATATAGCAATTATTTTTGTGTAAATTTGAGCTCATTTTGGTGCATATCCAAGCCATATTAAGAAAATTCCATCGTGGGAACAATTTTGACAATATCTGCTCAAATGTAAATTAAGGTAGCATCTAAAGCCAATTATACAAAAGCTAAAAATCTGTGAGAAGATTGGTTGGCACCAGCTGATGGCAATTATTAATGTGTTCTTTTCAACTCATTTTGGTGCATATCCAAGCCATATTAAGAAAATTCCATCGTGGGAACAATTTTGACAATATCTGCTCAACTGTACATTAAGGTCGCATCTAAAGTCAATTATACAAAAACAAAAAATATGTGAGAAGATTGTTTGGCACCAGCATATCGCATTTATTTTTGTGTACATTTGAGCTCATTATGGTGCATATCCAAGCCATATTAAGAAAATTCCATCACGGGAACAATTTTGACAATATTTGCTCAATTGTACATTAAGGTCGCATCTAAGCCAATTATACAAAAAGCTAAAAATCTGTGAGAAGATTGGTTGGAACCAGTAGATAGCATTTAATTTTGTGTACATTTGAGCCCATTTTGGTGCATATCCAAGCCATATTAAGAACATTTCATCGTAGGGAAAATAATGACAATATCAGCTCAACTGTACAATAAGGTCGCATCTAAAGCCAATTATACAAAAAGTAAAAATCTGTGAGAAGATTGGTTGGCACCAGCAGATAGCATTTATTTTTGTGTACATTTGAGCCCATTTTGGTGCATATCCAAGCCATATTGAGAAAATTTCATCGTAGGGAAAATAATGACAATATCTGCTCAACTGTACAATAAGGTCGCATCTAAAGCCAATTATACAAAAAGTAAAAATCTGTGAGAAGATTGGTTGGCACCAGCAGATAGCATTTATTTTTGTGTACATTTGAGCCCATTTTGGTGCATATCCAAGCCATATTAAGAAAATTTCATCGTAGGGAAAATAATGACAATATCTGCTCAACTGTAAAATAAGGTCGCATCTAAAGCCAATTATACAAAAAGTAAAAATCTGTGAGAAGATTGGTTGGCACCAGCAGATAGCATTTATTTTTGTGTACATTTGAGCCCATTTTGGTGCATATCCAAGCCATATTAAGAACATTTCATCGTAGGGAAAATAATGACAATATCAGCTCAACTGTACAATAAGGTCGCATCTAAAGCCAATTATACAAAAACTAAAAATCTGTGAGAAGATTGGTTGGCACCAGCAGATAGCATTTATTTTTGTGTACATTTGAGCCCATTTTGGTGCATTTCCAAGCCATATTAAGAAAATTTCATCGTAGGGAAAATAATGACAATATCTGCTCGACTGTACAATCAGGTCGCATCTAAAGCCAATTATACAAAAACTAAAAATCTGTGAGAAGATTGGTTGGAACCAGCAGATAGCATTGAATGTTGTGTACATTTGAGCCCATTTTGGTGCATATCCAAACCATATTAAGAAAATTTCATCGTAGGGAAAATAATGACAATATCTGCTCAAATGTGCATTAAGGTCACATCTAAAGCCAATTATACATAAGCTAAAAATCTGTGAGAAGATTGGTTGGCACCAGCAGATAGCAATTATTAATGTGTACTTTTCAGCTCATTTTGGTGCATATACAAGCCATATTAAGAAAATTCCATCGTGGGAAAATTTTTGACAATATCTGCTCAACTGTTCATTAAAGTCGCATCTAAAGCCAATAATACAAAAACTAAAAATACTGTATGTGAGAAGATTGGTTGGCACCAGCAAATAGCAATTATTTTTGTGTACATTTTAGCTCATTTTGGTGCATATGCAAGCCATATTAAGAAAATTCCATCGTGGGAACAATTTTGACAATATCTGCTCAACTGTACATTAAGGTCGCATCTAAAGCCAATTATACAAAAACTAAAAATCTGTGAGAAGATTGGTTGGCACCAGCAGATAGCAATTATTTTTGTGTAAATTTGAGCTCATTTTGGTGCATATCCAAGCCATATTAAGAAAATTCCATCGTGGGAACAATTTTGACAATATCTGCTCAAATGTAAATTAAGGTAGCATCTAAAGCCAATTATACAAAAGCTAAAAATCTGTGAGAAGATTGGTTGGCACCAGCTGATAGCAATTATTAATGTGTTCTTTTCAACTCATTTTGGTGCATATCCAAGCCATATTAAGAAAATTCCATCGTGGGAACAATTTTGACAATATCTGCTCAACTGTACATTAAGGTCGCATCTAAAGCCAATTATACAAAAACAAAAATTATGTGAGAAGATTGTTTGGCACCAGCATATCGCATTTATTTTTGTGTACATTTGAGCTCATTATGTGCATATCCAAGCCATATTAAGAAAATTCCATCACGGGAACAATTTTGACAATATTTGCTCAATTGTACATTAAGGTCGCATCTAAGCCAATTATACAAAAAGCTAAAAATCTGTGAGAAGATTGGTTGGAACCAGTAGATAGCATTTAATTTTGTGTACATTTGAGCCCATTTTGGTGCATATCCAAGCCATATTAAGAACATTTCATCGTAGGGAAAATAATGACAATATATGCTCGACTGTACAATAAGGTCGCATCTAAAGCCAATTATACAAAAAGTAAAATCTGTGAGAAGATTGGTTGGCACCAGCAGATAGCATTTATTTTTGTGTACATTTGAGCCCATTTTGGTGCATTTCCAAGACATATTAAGAAAATTTCATCTTAGGGAAAATAATGACAATATCTGCTCGACTGTACAATAAGGTCGCATCTAAAGCCAATTATACAAAAACTAAAAATATGTGAGAAGATTGGTTGGCACCAGCAGATAGCATTTATTTTTGTGTACATTTGAGCCCATTTTGGTGCATTTCCAAGCCATATTAAGAAAATTTCATCGTAGGGAAAATAATGACAATATCTGCTCGACTGTACAATCAGGTCGCATCTAAAGCCAATTATACAAAAACTAAAAATCTGTGAGAAGATTGGTTGGAACCAGCAGATAGCATTGAATGTTGTGTACATTTGAGCCCATTTTGGTGCATATCCAAACCATATTAAGAAAATTTCATCGTAGGGAAAATAATGACAATATCTGCTCAAATGTAAATTAAGGTAGCATCTAAAGCCAATTATACAAAAGCTAAAAATCTGTGAGAAGATTGGTTGGCACCAGCAGATAGCAATTATTAATGTGTACTTTTCAGCTCATTTTGGTGCATATACAAGCCATATTAAGAAAATTCCATCGTGGGAAAATTTTTGACAATATCTGCTCAACTGTTCATTAAAGTCGCATCTAAAGCCAATAATACAAAAACTAAAAATACTGTATGTGAGAAGATTGGTTGGCACCAGCAAATAGCAATTATTTTTGTGTACATTTTAGCTCATTTTGGTGCATATGCAAGCCATATTAAGAAAATTCCATCGTGGGAACAATTTTGACAATATCTGCTCAACTGTACATTAAGGTCGCATCTAAAGCCAATTTTACAAAAACTAAAAATCTGTGAGAAGATTGGTTGGCACCAGCAGATAGCAATTATTTTTGTGTAAATTTGAGCTCATTTTGGTGCATATCCAAGCCATATTAAGAAAATTCCATCGTGGGAACAATTTTGACAATATCTGCTCAAATGTAAATTAAGGTAGCATCTAAAGCCAATTATACAAAAGCTAAAAATCTGTGAGAAGATTGGTTGGCACCAGCTGATAGCAATTATTAATGTGTTCTTTTCAACTCATTTTGGTGCATATCCAAGCCATATTAAGAAAATTCCATCGTGGGAACAATTTTGACAATATCTGCTCAACTGTACATTAAGGTCGCATCTAAAGTCAATTATACAAAAACAAAAAATATGTGAGAAGATTGTTTGGCACCAGCATATCGCATTTATTTTTGTGTACATTTGAGCTCATTATGGTGCATATCCAAGCCATATTAAGAAAATTCCATCACGGGAACAATTTTGACAATATTTGCTCAATTGTACATTAAGGTCGCATCTAAGCCAATTATACAAAAAGCTAAAAATCTGTGAGAAGATTGGTTGGAACCAGTAGATAGCATTTAATTTTGTGTACATTTGAGCCCATTTTGGTGCATATCCAAGCCATATTAAGAACATTTCATCGTAGGGAAAATAATGACAATATATGCTCGACTGTACAATAAGGTCGCATCTAAAGCCAATTATACAAAAAGTAAAATCTGTGAGAAGATTGGTTGGCACCAGCAGATAGCATTTATTTTTGTGTACATTTGAGCCCATTTTGGTGCATTTCCAAGACATATTAAGAAAATTTCATCTTAGGGAAAATAATGACAATATCTGCTCGACTGTACAATAAGGTCGCATCTAAAGCCAATTATACAAAAACTAAAAATATGTGAGAAGATTGGTTGGAACCAGCAGATAGCATTTAATTTTGTGTACATTTGAGCCCATTTTGGTGCATATCCAAGCCATATTAAGAACATTTCATCGTAGGGAAAATAATGACAATATCTGCTCAACTGTACATTAAGGTCGCATCTAAAGCCATTATACAAAAACTAAAAATCTGTGAGAAGATTGGTTGGCACCAGCAGATAGCATTTATTTTTGTGTATATTTGAGCCCATTTTGGTGCATATCCAAGCCATATTAAGAAAATTTCATCGTAGGGAAAATAATGACAATATCTGCTCAACTGTACAATAAGGTCGCATCTAAAGCCAATTATACAAAAACTAAAAATCTGTGAGAAGATTGGTTGGCACCAGCAGATAGCATTTATTTTTGTGTACATTTGAGCCCATTTTGGTGCATATCCAAGCCATATTAAGAAAATTTCATCGTAGGGAAAATAATGACAATATCTGCTCAACTGTAAAATAAGGTGGCATCTAAAGCCAATTATACAAAAAGTAAAAATCTGTGAGAAGATTGGTTGGCACCAGCAGATAGCATTTATTTTTGTGTACATTTGAGCCCATTTTGGTGCATATCCAAGCCATATTAAGAACATTTCATCGTAGGGAAAATAATGACAATATCAGCTCAACTGTACAATAAGGTCGCATCTAAAGCCAATTATACAAAAACTAAAAATCTGTGAGAAGATTGGTTGGCACCAGCAGATAGCATTTATTTTTGTGTACATTTGAGCCAATTTTGGTGCATTTCCAAGCCATATTAAGAAAATTTCATCTTAGGGAAAATAATGACAATATCTGCTCAACTGTACAATAAGGTCGCATCTAAAGCCAATTATACAAAAAGTAAAAATCTGTGAGAAGATTGGTTGGCACCAGCAGATAGCATTTATTTTTGTGTACATTTGAGCCCATTTTGGTGCATTTCCAAGCCATATTAAGAACATTTCATCGTAGGGAAAATAATGACAATATCTGCTCAACTGTACAATAAGGTCGCATCTAAAGCCAATTATACAAAAGGTAAAAATCTGTGAGAAGATCGGTTTGCACCAGCAGATAGCATTTATTTTTGTGTACATTTGAGCCCATTTTGGTGCATATCCAAGCCATATTGAGAAAATTTCATCGTAGAGAAAATAATGACAATATCTGCTCAACTGTACAATAAGGTCGCATCTAAAGCCAATTATACAAAAACTAAAAATCTGTGAGAAGATTGGTTGGCACCAGCAGATAGCATTTATTTTTGTGTACATTTGAGCCCATTTTGGTGCATATCCAAGCCATATTAAGAAAATTTCATCGTAGGGAAAATAATGACAATATCTGCTCAACTGTAAAATAAGGTCGCATCTAAAGCCAATTATACAAAAAGTAAAAATCTGTGAGAAGATTGGTTGGCACCAGCAGATAGCATTTATTTTTGTGTACATTTGAGCCCATTTTTGGTGCATTTCCAAGCCATATTAAGAAAATTTCATCTTAGGGAAAATAATGACAATATCTGCTCAACTGTACAATAAGGTCGCATCTAAAGCCAATTATACAAAAAGTAAAAATCTGTGAGAAGATTGGTTGGCACCAGCAGATAGCATTTATTTTTGTGTACATTTGAGCCCATTTTGGTGCATATCCAAGCCATATTAAGAACATTTCATCGTAGGGAAAATAATGACAATATCTGCTCAACTGTACAATAAGGTCGCATCTAAAGCCAATTATACAAAAGGTAAAAATCGGTGAGAAGATCGGTTGGCACCAGCAGATAGCATTTATTTTTGTGTACATTTGAGCCCATTTTGGTGCATATCCAAGCCATATTAAGAAAATTTCATCGTAGGGACAATGATGACAATATCTGCTCAACTGTACATTAAGGTGGCATCTAAAGCCAATTATACAAAAACTAAAAATCTGTGAGAAGATTGGTTGGCACCAGCAGATAGCATTTATTTTTGTGTACATTTGAGCCCATTTTGGTGCATATCCAAGCCATTTTAAGAAAATGTCATCGTAGGGAAAATAGTGACAATATCTGCTCAACTGTACAATAATGTCGCATCTAAAGCCAATTATACAAAAACTAAAAATCTGTGAGACGATTGGTTGGCACCATCAGATAGCATTGAATTTTGTGTACATTTGAGCCCATTTTGGTGCATATCCAAGCCATATTAAGAAAATTTCATCGTAGGGAAAATAATGACAATATCTGCTCAACTGTACAATAAGGTCGCATCTAAAGCCAATAATACAAAAACTAAAAATCTGTGAGAAGATTGGTTGGCACAAGCAGATAGCATTTTTTTTTTGTACGTTTGAGCCCATTTTGGTGCATATCCAAGCCATATTAAGAAAATTTCATCGTAGGGAAAATAATGACAATATCTGCTCAACTGTAAAATAAGGTCGCATCTAAAGCCAATTATACAAAAACTAAAAATCTGTGAGAAGATTGGTTGGCACCAGCAGATAGCATTTATTTTTGTGTACATTTGAGCCCATTTTGGTGCATTTCCAAGCCATATTAAGAAAATTTCATCTTAGGGAAAATAATGACAATATCTGCTCAACTGTACAATAAGGTCGCATCTAAAGCCAATTATACAAAAAGTAAAAATCTGTGAGAAGATTGGTTGGCACCAGCAGATAGCATTTATTTTTGTGTACATTTGAGCCCATTTTGGTGCATATCCAAGCCATATTAAGAACATTTCATCGTAGGGAAAATAATGACAATATCTGCTCAACTGTACAATAGGGTCGCATCTAAAGCCAATTATACAAAAGGTAAAAATCTGTGAGAAGATCGGTTGGCACCAGCAGATAGCATTTATTTTTGTGTACATTTGAGCCCATTTTGGTGCATATCCAAGCCATATTAAGAAAATTTCATCGTAGGGACAATGATGACAATATCTGCTCAACTGTACATTAAGGTGGCATCTAAAGCCAATTATACAAAAACTAAAAATCTGTGAGAAGATTGGTTGGCACCAGCAGATAGCATTTATTTTTGTGTACATTTGAGCCCATTTTGGTGCATATCCAAGCCATTTTAAGAAAATGTCATCGTAGGGAAAATAATGACAATATCTGCTCGACTGTACAATAAGGTCGCATCTAAAGCCAATTATACAAAAACTAAAAATCTGTGAGACGATTGGTTGGCACCATCAGATAGCATTGAATTTTGTGTACATTTGAGCCCATTTTGGTGCATATCCAAGCCATATTAAGAAAATTTCATCGTAGGGAAAATAATGACAATATCTGCTCAACTGTACAATAAGGTCGCATCTAAAGCCAATAATACAAAAACTAAAAATCTGTGAGAAGATTCGTTGGCACAAGCAGATAGCATTTTTTTTTTGTACGTTTGAGCCCATTTTGGTGCATATCCAAGCCATATTAAGAAAATTTCATCGTAGGGAAAATAATGACAATATCTGCTCAACTGTAAAATAAGGTCGCATCTAAAGCCAATTATACAAAAAGTAAAAATCTGTGAGAAGATTGGTTGGCACCAGCAGATAGCATTTATTTTTGTGTACATTTGAGCCCATTTTGGTGCATTTCCAAGCCATATTAAGAAAATTTCATCTTAGGGAAAATAATGACAATATCTGCTCAACTGTACAATAAGGTCGCATCTAAAGCCAATTATACAAAAACTAAAAATCTGTGAGAAGATTGGTTGGCACCAGCAGATAGCATTTATTTTTGTGTACATTTGAGCCCATTTTGGTGCATATCCAAGCCATATTAAGAACATTTCATCGTAGGGAAAATAATGACAATATCTGCTCAACTGTACAATAGGGTCGCATCTAAAGCCAATTATACAAAAGGTAAAAATCTGTGAGAAGATCGGTTGGCACCAGCAGATAGCATTTATTTTTGTGTACATTTGAGCCCATTTTGGTGCATATCCAAGCCATATTAAGAAAATTTCATCGTAGGGACAATGATGACAATATCTGCTCAACTGTACATTAAGGTGGCATCTAAAGCCAATTATACAAAAACTAAAAATCTGTGAGAAGATTGGTTGGCACCAGCAGATAGCATTTATTTTTGTGTACATTTGAGCCCATTTTGGTGCATATCCAAGCCATTTTAAGAAAATGTCATCGTAGGGAAAATAATGACAATATCTGCTCGACTGTACAATAAGGTCGCATCTAAAGCCAATTATACAAAAACTAAAAATCTGTGAGACGATTGGTTGGCACCATCAGATAGCATTGAATTTTGTGTACATTTGAGCCCATTTTGGTGCATATCCAAGCCATATTAAGAAAATTTCATCGTAGGGAAAATAATGACAATATCTGCTCAACTGTACAATAAGGTCGCATCTAAAGCCAATAATACAAAAACTAAAAATCTGTGAGAAGATTCGTTGGCACAAGCAGATAGCATTTTTTTTTTGTACGTTTGAGCTCATTTTGGTGCATATCCAAGCCATATTAAGAAAATTCCATCGTGGGAACAATTTTGACAATATCTGCTCAACTGTACATTAAGGTCGCATCTAAGCCAATTATACAAAAAGCTAAAAATTTGTGAGAAGATTGGTTGGCACCAGCGGATAGAAATTATTAATGTGTACTTCTCAGCTCATTTTGGTGCATATACAAGCCATATTAAGAAAATTCCATCGTGGGAACAATTTGGACAATATCTGCTCAACTGTACATTAAGGTCGCATCTAAAGCCAATTATACAAAAGCAAAAAATATGTGAGAAGATTGGTTGGCACCAGCATATCGCATTTATTTTTGTGTACATTTGAGCTCATGTTGGTGCATATCCAAGCCATATTAAGAAAATTCCATCGTGGGAACAATTTTGACAATATTTTGTACATTAAGGTCGCATATAAGCCAAATTATACAAAAAGCTAAAAATCTGTGAGAAGATTGGTTGGCACCAGCAGATAGCAATTATTAATGTGTACTTTTCAGCTCATTTTGGTGCATATACAAGCCATATTAAGAAAATTCCATCGTGGGAACATTTTGGACAATATCTGCTCAACTGTACATTAAGGTCGTCTCTAAAGCCAATTATACAAAAGCTAAAAATCTGTGAGAAGATTGGTTGGCACCGGCTGCTCACATTTTTGTGTGTGTACATTTGAGCTCATTTTGGTGCATATCCAAGCCATATTAAGAAAATTCCATCGTGGGACGATTTTGACAATATCTGCTCAACTGTACATTAAGGTCGCATCTAAAGTCAATTATACAAAAGCTAAAAATCTGTGAGAAGATTGGTTAAGCCAAGCAAATAGCAATTATTTTTGTGTACATTTGAGCTCATTTTGGTTTATATCCAAGCCATATTAAGAAAAATTCCATCGTGGGAACAATTTTGACAATATCTGCTCAACTGTTCATTAAAGTCGCATCTAAAGCCAATAATACAAAAATAAAAAATCTGTGAGAAGATTGGTTGGCACCAGCAGATAGCATTTATTTTTGTGTACATTTGTGCTCATTTTGGTGCATAACCAAGCCATATTAAGAAAATTCCATCGTGGGAACAATTTTGACAATATCTGCTCAAATGTAAATTAAGGTAGCATCTAAAGCCAATTATACAAAAGCTAAAAATCTGTGAGAAGATTGGTTGGCACCAGCAGATAGCAATTATTAATGTGTACTTTTCAGCTCATTTTGGTGCATATACAAGCCATATTAAGAAAATTCCATGGTGGGAAAATTTTTGACAATATCTGCTCAACTGTTCATTAAAGTCGCATCTAAAGCCAATTATACAAAAGCTAAAAATCTGTGAGAAGATTGGTTGGCACCGGCTGATAACATTTGTATTTGTGTACATTTAAAACCATTTTGGTGCATATCCAAGCCATATTAAGAAAATTCCATCGTGGGAACAATTTTGACAATATCTGCTTAAGTGTACATAAAGGTCGCATCTAAAGTCAATTATACAAAAGCTAAAAATCTGTGAGAAGATTGGTTTGCACCGGCTGATAACATTTGTTTTTGTGTACATTTAAAACCATTTTGGTGCATATCCAAGCCATATTAAGAAAATTCCATCGTGGGAACAATTTTAACAATATCTGCTCAAATGTAAATTAAGGTAGCATCTAAAGCCAATTATACAAAAGCTAAAAATCTGTGAGAAGATTGGTTGGCACCAGCAGATAGCAATTATTAATGTGTACTTTTCAGCTCATTTTGGTGCATATACAAGCCATATTAAGAAAATTCCATCGTGGGAAAATTTTTGACAATATCTGCTCAACTGTTCATTAAAGTCGCATCTAAAGCCAATTAAACAAAAGCTAAAAATCTGTGAGAAGATTGGTTGGCACCAGCAGATAGCATTTATTTTTGTGTACATTTGAGCTCATTTTGGTGCATATCCAAGCCATATTAAGAAAATTCCATCGTGGGAACAATTTTGACAATATCTGCTCAACTGTACATTAAGGTCGCATCTAAAGTTAATAATACAAAAACTAAAAATCTGTGAGAAGATTGGTTGGCACAAGCAAATAGCATTTATTTTTGTGTACATTTGAGCTCATTTTGGTGCATATCCAAGCCATATTAAGAAAATTCCATCGTTTGAACAATTTTGACAATATCTGCTCAACTGTACATTAAGGTTGCATCTAAGCCAATTATACAAAAGCTAAACATCTGTGAGAAGATTGGTTGGCACCAGCAGATAGCAATTATTAATGTGTACTTTTCAGCTCATTTTGGTGCATATCCAAGCCATATTAAGATAATTCCATCGTGGGACGATTTTGACAATATCTGCTCAACTGTACATTAAGGTCGCATCTAAAGTCAATAGTCGTTCTGACTTTTTGGTTGTTGTAAGCGGCCTTTAACCGGAAGTCGCCATTTTACCGGACAAACGTCATAAAGCAACATGCCGTTCAAACACTGTTGTTACGGCCTCTGCCGCTCCGATTCTCGGTACTTGAATGGATCTTCCTCAGGTAGGGCAAACTGACCGAGGTTCGGACACCACCCGAAGTCGCCCGAACTTCGGACACTTTTGATTAGAAGCTGACGCAGTTATACGTGAAAAAACTACATGTCATTTGTTTCAAAATGTTTCTTTGCAATCTGTCTTGATATATATTTCTCTTAAAAAAACATTTTATTGTCGTACCTATTTCCAAACTTTCTTTTTCGCACAGGGGCAATAAACCGGTTCATGGAGGAAAATGGCGAAATATTTGTTTTCATGTAAATGTTTGCACAAATTTCAGGAAATGTAAGAAGCGCCAAAAGATCATATGCTTTTTTTGTTTTAAAAGAGAAACTACTACATAATCAAACTTCGATAAATATTTGCAATCAAAAAGTTAGTTTAGAAGTAAATATCGGGATTTTCGAAATATATGAAAATGACCTTGGTTCGGACAGTTTTGGCCATGGTTCGGACACTTATAAATTTTCTTTATAGAGAATTGAAAAACATATAAATTATCAAACAACTGCTAAGGAAACATAGAGTAACATTCAACCAACACATATTACAATTTATTTACTCCTAAATCATTTAATTTAGCCTGTACAGTGTTTTAGCGTCAATGCATGCAAATGCCATTGTGACGTCATCAGATTCTAGCGGCGCATTCGGGAGTTGCCGAGAAGTTTATCTTCGGAAAGGAAGCCGTGTATTATCAAAACATTGAATCATATTTGCAAATTATCGGTTTTTCATTGTAAATAAACGAGTCAATGTGTGTTGGGTGATAAAATTAACCTTTTTGAGGCATATATTAAAGCTGTGATGTATGTGAGAACATTGAGTGGTACTGTCCGAGGTTAGGTCAAGACTGTCCGAACCCCGTTAATTTCAGTTAATCTACAAATATTTCTACAAAAATAAATCGTAATACAATACAAAATTTCATTCCTAATGGCATAATTGTCTTAAAATTATTTTCTTCCAATTATAATGTACAGTACGATCTTTGAAAGTATTTGGATCGGAACACTGTCCGAACCCCGGTCAGTTTGCCCTATATTTTTTATCCCTTTCCCGAAACCTAAGTTAACACTAGAAAAGTGCAAAAGATGGGTTTCCCTTTGTGGAAGGAAAGAATTCACGGTGGAGAAGGTCCGAAAAGAGACGTATATTTGCAGTCTCCATTTCGTCGGGGGTAATGGGCCAACCAAAGGTAAGCTTAGTAGAGTTTGTAATTTAATTAAAATATGGTATAAAGTATCGCATTTGGAAAGTTTCATCTAATATAATTCACGTGTGATGATGATAGTTCTTAATTGGATGTTTATTTTTGAAGAAAATCCTGATCCTATGCCTGCACTATCAACTGCCCCACCACCAAAGGCTCGAAATCCAAGGAAGAGACTGAGGCTAGAAGAAGTATATATATATTTATAAATCTATGCATTTACTTGCAATTGCTAAAAGATGTAAACATTTTAATATCATTTATCATCTTACAAGATAATGGAACTATTATTACAAGTTAAAAGCTAAATATTACAGTATTATTTATATAATTGTACTATTTAAATATCAGTACTAGTAGTCAATAAATACTTCATATTATTTCTTTTAGGAAGAACCACTGCAAGAGTTGCATGTAAATGTACTCCCTCCCCCCGAACCGACAGAACAGGAAATGTTGACTCCACCACCATCCGACCACTTCCATGACTATTGTGGAGTCTCTGTCAAGAATGATTCATGTAAGTAAAATAAGTATGGCCGGGCGTGCCTACACAATTCCTAATTGTGTATTTATGATTTTTATAAAGTGTATTTTCATCTATTTTGAGATGTGATTTCAAGTATTGATTTCTAATTTAATAACAATTGGTATCAATGGTATGGAACAAATTGCTGCATTTCTGTCTTAATTTGATCTTAATTAAGTGAATAACTATTTTTATTATATTTCACTGTAGTTCTAATAGCAATGGCTAATGTCTGTCAAGTTTGTGTCAAAGGTAAGCTTAGTAGAGTTTGTAATTTAATTAAAATATGGTATAAAGTATCGCATTTGGAAAGTTTCATCTAATATAATTCACGTGTGATGATGATAGTTCTTAATTGGATGTTTATTTTTGAAGAAAATCCTGATCCTATGCCTGCACTATCAACTGCCCCACCACCAAAGGCTCGAAATCCAAGGAAGAGACTGAGGCTAGAAGAAGTATATATATATTTATAAATCTATGCATTTACTTGCAATTGCTAAAAGATGTAAACATTTTAATATCATTTATCATCTTACAAGATAATGGAACTATTATTACAAGTTAAAAGCTAAATATTACAGTATTATTTATATAATTGTACTATTTAAATATCAGTACTAGTAGTCAATAAATACTTCATATTATTTCTTTTAGGAAGAACCACTGCAAGAGTTGCATGTAAATGTACTCCCTCCCCCCGAACCGACAGAACAGGAAATGTTGACTCCACCACCATCCGACCACTTCCATGACTATTGTGGAGTCTCTGTCAAGAATGATTCATGTAAGTAAAATAAGTATGGCCGGGCGTGCCTACACAATTCCTAATTGTGTATTTATGATTTTTATAAAGTGTATTTTCATCTATTTTGAGATGTGATTTCAAGTATTGATTTCTAATTTAATAACAATTGGTATCAATGGTATGGAACAAATTGCTGCATTTCTGTCTTAATTTGATCTTAATTAAGTGAATAACTATTTTTATTATATTTCACTGTAGTTCTAATAGCAATGGCTAATGTCTGTCAAGTTTGTGTCTGAGTGTAATTTATGATGTAAAAGTGTACACCCAAATACTGTATGGTATAATGGTACACAGATTAAATTATCAAGTGCATACCATTAAAGATATATATTTAATGTGCAAAATCTAGAAAAAAATACCAAACTATGTAAGTTACATGTGAATATTATTTATTTCACGTCTGCAGTTTTCCTCATTTGGAAAGCCAAGCTGCACTGATGAGTCCTGGCGGGACGAAACGTGATAAAACAAAACAAAAATCATTAATATTTATATTCTTTGATAAAACAAAATAATCATAATGAATTTAAAATAAATATACTAATTATCATATTTCATGAAGTGGGAGGAAACATGACAGTTAATGCAAGTACGCAGACTGAAATCAACATGGAAGATATGAATGAGTATGCTGACATAGAAATAAAGAATCCCAAGGTCATGAAAAGGAATGAATTCATCAGAACAGTACAAAAGGATGATGACAACTGTAAATTCTACACAGGTAAACTATATTTTTTATGTTAAAGAAGTAACAATTTGAATTGAATTTCATAATAAAAAAGATGTATATATTTGGATTTTTAATGCAAATACTTAAGTCTCAATTCAATGTACATTTTTACAGGTCTCACAACTTCGGTATTTGCTGTCATACTGAACCTGCTGATGGCAAAGGCCCACAACCTTAACTATTGGCGTGGATCTGACACTTCTGGATTAACAGTAAATATTTTTAACAGTTTCCATTCCATTAACATTTAAAGAACATTACTCCTATTAATGAATCGTATTGACAAATCATATTTACTGCACTGGATACAATTTTTTTATCAATTCTTATTCATACAATACGACTAAAATACTATCAGGTCACCAATACATACAAATTTGATACAAAACTATTTTCAGGGAGACAATCCAACAATGAGGAGGAGGGGCCGTTCTCGGGTATTGACTGTCACTGAAGAACTGATTCTCACACTTGTAAGGCTAAGGAGAGGATTCGACTCTGAGGTGTTAGCATACCTATTTCAGATTGACAATTCTTCTGTTAGCAGGATATTTACAACATGGATTTCCTTTATGTATCATGAGCTGCAATTTCTTGTATCATGGCCAAGTAGGGAACAAGTTAAAGCTAGCTTACCAAAGTGTTTCAAAACTTTTCCAAAGACCAGAGTAATCATCGACTGCACTGAATTTTTCATTCAAAAACCTAGCTTAGCCTCCTCTCAAAGAGTCACATGGTCTCAATACAAACATCATAACACTGCTAAATCATTAGTTGCAGTTTCCCCCTCTGGAACTTTTGTCTTTGTATCTAACTTATATACAGGTTCAATTTCAGATAGAAAGATTGTTCAACAATCAGGTTTCCTAGATAAGCTTGAGTATGGTGATGACATTATGGCTGACAGAGGGTTCCTCATTCGAGATTTACTTACTAAGAAAATGTGTACTCTAAATATTCCACCATTTTCCATGGGTAAGCAGTTGACATCAAAAGCAGTAGCAAAGACCAGGAGAATTGCCAGTTCTCGAATTCATGTAGAACGAGCTATTGGAAGATTGAAAAACTTTCAAATTTTTCAGAAAGTAATACCTCTCAGACTCAAGTGTATCATGGATCAAATGCAATTTGTATGTGCAGCTCTTTGCAACCTGGACAAAAAGCTTGTCAAATAATGTAAAACATGTTTCCTATTGCTACAAAGCTTTTTGTTACATCAGTATGGCTGTTGAATTTTGCATATAATAAACAGAGGCATTGTATCCCTTAAATTGTAGCTGGACATTTAAAACATCTGATGACTCCTGTTTTAACTTGTTATTCTTTAAAACTATCATTGAACACCTGACCCAGTACAAATATTTTGACTAATTACAAAATCTGTGTAAACAAATATTGTAAAACATGTTTCTTATAAAATATTTCAAGTTTTGATGTCATCTCTCTGAAAAAGGTTTCATCAAATTGAGTTTTTACAACAACAATTCCATGATTTGTCAAAATTACTAATTCACCACACTTCAAACCTTTCAAACCTAGCTGCCCTTGAATTTGATGATAATAAGGACATTCTTTTGTCATGACCCATTCCTCACTATTTTCAACCTGGATACATTTTTTCAACTTAGCTACATCCTTGGGATGTTTATTCCTCAATGAGTAGGGACATTTTATTTCTAACACTCTATCAGAATGACATTTGCATTGCACAATGCCATCAACACTACACCCTAAAACAGGATATGATGGATGTACAAAAAGCCCATGTTTCTTAACTGTAAGAGATTTATGACTGGAACGTGTAAGTCTGGTGTACATGTGACAAGCAACTGGTTCCTTCTTTCTACCCCAAACTAGTGGTGCACAGTTATCTTTAGCTTCATTTCTATCTTCACACATGATTGATTTCAAAAATGATTTTGATGGTGGAGAATCCTTTTCGACATATGAACAGGCTTGTTGAAAATTAGACGCTGTCAACCTACCAGCTCTTTGCTCAAACCAAGCATTATTTTCAGATTGACCAAATGTGCCCATGGCAATATCTTTACACTCTGTTTCACAATAGCTAATTGTACTATAAAAGTCATCACCAATAGTTTGAAGTTCATCCAGAGATTCACAGTTACTTAAGGATTCCTTGTTAGCTGAAGCATAACTCTGTGCCTTTGAAGGTATAGACAAATCTGTTATGGACTTGAGTTCTGTTGACTGCATACCCTGCAACTCTTCTGGGGAGAGTAGTATGTCCAAGGCCTGTATATCTGGTGATATCTAAAACAGTATTAAGAATTCATTAACCTGTGTACCATGTAAATAAAAATATTTTTATACAGCAATAGTGTATGTGTGTTATTGTATTATATGGCATGCCAAATTCTTGAAATAATGTTAAATTTTGAACCTTGAATCTAATTAGACTTGAGATATTATTACAAGAGATACATTACCCAAAAGGTCCAAGACATTTTATAAATACACACCTTGCTTAATTGGAGACCAAAATCTCTTTTCTGTTCCTGTGAGTATGGAGTCTGGTCTTCAGGAGGACGGGGATCATATGTATCTACATCTGGTGTGACCTTGTGCTCCACAGGGGTAGAACCATATTTTGCCTTCAATATGGTAAGATCCTTCACAGGTACCGCGACATCATGAAATCGGGGTCGCTTCATCCACTGGTTGGCTCCGTCAGTACATGAGGTGGGCTCAATACTCTCAATGGCGTATAAAGTTGCCCCAACGTGACGACATCCCCCATCAGACCTGTAACAAAATAATAACTTTTCTTTTACATTTGTTCTCAGTCTACGGGGCAAACACTATCATTTGTATTTACTTATTTGGCATTCTTTAATATACTTTTATGGTATCCGCACAGATCAAAGGTTTTGTTTTTGAATGACATGATTTAGCAATGTGTCATAATGTCAGGGACCAAATAGACTTCTCACTTCACTGCAAAATTTACTTATCTAGTTTGCATTTATATTAGTGAAATTCTTGTTAAAACAACTTAAAATGGACATACTAGAAAAGTTCTCAATTTTTTTATTAAAATAATCCAATTATTTTAGGAAATCAAAAGCTTTAATGATAACTCTGCATATCAGTTACATTTATGAAAATTGTTATATTAAAAAAAATGGTAATTGTAATTCTTAATTATTTTATTTGTCTATACTTGCCCTCCAATGCACTGGCAATATGCCATCTTGACATCTCCGGTCCTGGCCATGACTACACAGACTTGGTAGAAATCTTTGTTTAGGTAGGTCTTGCCTCTCTGGGTAGGTCTTACTTTGGTCCTGAAGAGACAGACCTGACTCTCCTCTTGTTGTGGGTTGAATTCTAGGGATTCAACATGACCATCATAGAACAGTCTGAAATGAGATATGAAATTGACTAATTTCACAATTAATTCATTAAAATGTTTTAAGAATAAAATAATCATGGGAAATTTAAAAGGTTTGAAATTAAATGTTATATCTTTGTTGTATAATGAACACTTTTCATCAATGTTAGTTACAATCAAACTATAAAACATATTTACCTGTAATCATCAAAAGACTTATAACTTTTCAGTTTTTTTCCATCATAGTCTGAGGTAGAAGACAGCAGATAATTAAAGATGTCTATCAACCCAAATGATGGCATTTCACTGAAGTCCTTGCTGTATCCCTGTAAGTTGAATGGGTCGTTTGATGACACTCCACACAAACGAAGCTTTTCAAGGTGGTCATCAGTACACTTGACTAAATCTGGATCTTCCGATAAATTGAGGCTTTTTGCTGCACCAGCTAACTTTAGTAAATCTTCTCGATTGTACCCACTTACAGAAATACCTCTTTCACGCAGATAGCGCTGTATTTGTGCTACTGTCATACCGCGAAATGACGAGCTGTCATCCATATTGTTTACCAGACGTAACTAGGATGTCCGGTAAAAAGGGAGGTAACTCTAAATGTCCCTTATCGGCAGAAGGCTTATTATACAAAAGCTGAATATCTGTGAGAAGATTGGTTAAGCCAAGCAAATAGCAATTATTTTTGTGTACATTTGAGCTCAATTTGGTTTATATCCAAGCCATATTAAGAAAAATTCCATCGTGGGAACAATTTTGACAATATCTGCTCAACTGTTCATTAAAGTCGCATCTAAAGCCAATAATACAAAAATTAAAAATCTGTGAGAAGATTGGTTGGCACCAGCAGATAGCATTTATTTTGGTGCATATCCAAGCCATATTAAGAAAATTCCATCGTGGGAACAATTTTGACAATATCTGCTCAAATGTAAATTAAGGTAGCATCTAAAGCCAATTATACAAAAGCTAAAAATCTGTGAGAAGATTGGTTGGCACCAGCAGATAGCAATTATTAATGTGTACTTTTCAGCTCATTTTGGTGCATATACAAGCCATATTAAGAAAATTCCATCGTGGGAAATTTTTTGACAATATCTGCTCAACTGTTCATTAAAGTCGCATCTAAAGCCAATTATACAAAAGCTAAAAATCTGTGAGAAGATTGGTTGGCACCGGCTGATAACATTTGTATTTGTGTACATTTAAAACCATTTTGGTGCATATCCAAGCCATATTAAGAAAATTCCATCGTGGGAACAATTTTGACAATATCTGCTTAAGTGTACATAAAGGTCGCATCTAAAGTCAATTATACAAAAGCTAAAAATCTGTGAGAAGATTGGTTGGCACCAGCATATAGCAATTATGTTTGTGTACATTTGAGCTCATTTTGGTGCATATCCAAGCCATATTAAGAAAGTTCCATCGTGGGAACAATTTTGACAATATCTGCTCAACTGTACATTAAGGTCGCATCTAAAGCCAATTATACAAAAACTAAATGTCTGTGAGAAGATTGGTTGCCACCAGCAGATAGCATTTTATTAATAATGTACATTTGAGCTCATTTTGGTGCATATCCAAGTCATATTAAGAAAATTCCATCGTAGGAACAATTTTGACAATATCTGCTCAACTGTACATTAAGGTCGCATCAAAAGCCAATTATACAAAAGCTAAAAATCTGTGAGAAGATTGGTTGGCACCGGCTGATAACATTTGTATTTGTGTACATTTAAAACCATTTTGGTGCATATCCAAGCCATATTAAGAAAATTCCATCGTGGGAACAATTTTGACAATATCTGCTTAAGTGTACATAAAGGTCGCATCTAAAGTCAATTATACAAAAGCTAAAAATCTGTGAGAAGATTGGTTGGCACCAGCATATAGCAATTATGTTTGTGTACATTTGAGCTCATTTTGGTGCATATCCAAGCCATATTAAGAAAATTCCATCGTGGGAACAATTTTGACAATATCTGCTTAAGTGTACATAAAGGTCGCATCTAAAGTCAATTATACAAAAGCTAAAAATCTGTGAGAAGATTGGTTTGCACCGGCTGATAACATTTGTTTTTGTGTACATTTAAAACCATTTTGGTGCATATCCAAGCCATATTAAGAAAATTCCATCGTGGGAACAATTTTGACAATATCTGCTCAACTGTACATTAAGGTCGCATCTAAAGCCAATTATACAAAAGCTAAAAATCTGTGAGAAGATTGGTTGGCACCAGCAAATAGCAATTATTAATGTGTACTTTTCAGCTCATTTTGGTGCATATACAAGCCATATTAAGAAAATTCCATCGTGGGAAACTTTTTGACAATATCTGCTCAACTGTTCATTAAAGTCGCATCTAAAGCCAATTAAACAAAAGCTAAAAATCTGTGAGAAGATTGGTTGGCACCAGAAGATAGCATTTATTTTTGTGTACATTTGAGCTCATTTTGGTGCATATCCAAGCCATATTAAGAAAATTCCATCGTGGGAACAATTTTGACAATATCTGCTCAACTGTACATTAAGGTCGCATCTAAAGTCAATAATACAAAAACTAAAAATCTGTGAGAAGATTGGTTGGCACAAGCAAATAGCATTTATTTTTGTGTACATTTGAGCTCATTTTGGTGCATATCCAAGCCATATTAAGAAAATTCCATCGTTTGAACAATTTTGACAATATCTGCTCAACTGTACATTAAGGTTGCATCTAAGCCAATTATACAAAAGCTAAACATCTGTGAGAAGATTGTTTGGCACCAGCAGATAGCAATTATTAATGTGTACTTTTCAGCTCATTTTGGTGCATATCCAAGCCATATTAAGATAATTCCATCGTGGGACGATTTTGACAATATCTGCTCAACTGTACATTAAAGTCGCATCTAAAGTCAATTATACAAAAGCTGAATATCTGTGAGAAGATTGGTTAAGCCAAGCAAATAGCAATTAGTTTTGTGTACATTTGAGCTCATTTTGGTTTATATCCAAGCCATATTAAGAAAAATTCCATCGTGGGAAAAATTTTGACAATATCTGCTCAACTGTTCATTAAAGTCGCATCTAAAGCCAATAATACAAAAATTAAAAATCTGTGAGAAGATTGGGTGGCACCAGCAGATAGCATTTATTTTTGTGTACATTTGTGCTCATTTTGGTGCATATCCAAGCCATATTAAGAAAATTCCATCGTGGGAACAATTTTGACAATATCTGCTCAAATGTAAATTAAGGTAGCATCTAAAGCCAATTATACAAAAGCTAAAAATCTGTGAGAAGATTGGTTGGCACCAGCAGATAGCAATTATTAATGTGTACTTTTCTGCTCATTTTGGTGCATATACAAGCCATATTAAGAAAATTCCATCGTGGGAAAATTTTTGACAATATCTGCTCAACTGTTCATTAAAGTCGCATCTAAAGCCAATTATACAAAAGCTAAAAATCTGTGAGAAGATTGGTTGGCACCGGCTGATTACATTTGTATTTGTGTACATTTAAAACCATTTTGGTGCATATCCAAGCCATATTAAAAAAATTCCATCGTGGGAACAATTTTGACAATATCTGCTTAAGTGTACATGAAGGTCGCATCTAAAGTCAATTATACAAAAGCTAAAAATCTGTGAGAAGATTGGTTTGCACCGGCTGATAACATTTGTTTTTGTGTACATTTAAAACCATTTTGGTGCATATCCAAGCCATATTAAGAAAATTCCATCGTGGGAACAATTTTGACAATATCTGCTCAAATGTAAATTAAGGTAGCATCTAAAGCCAATTATACAAAAGCTAAAAATCTGTGAGAAGATTGGTTGGCACCAGCAGATAGCAATTATTAATGTGTACTTTTCAGCTCATTTTGGTGCATATACAAGCCATATTAAGAAAATTCCATCGTGGGAAAAATTTTGACAATATCTGCTCAACTGTTCATTAAAGTCGCATCTAAAGCCAATAATACAAAAACTAAAAATCTGTGAGAAGATTGGTTGGCACCAGCAGATAGCAATTATTTGTGTGTACATTTAAGCTCATTTTGGTGCATATCCAAGCCATATTAAGATAATTCCATCGTGGGACGATTTTGACAATATCTGCTCAACTGTACATTAAGGTCGCATCTAAAGTCAATTATACAAAAGCTGAATATCTGTGAGAAGATTGGTTAAACCAAGCAAATAGCAATTATTTTTGTGTACATTTGAGCTCATTTTGGTTTATATTCAAGCCATATTAAGAAAAATTCCATCGTGGGAACAATTTTGACAATATCTGCTCAACTCTTCATTAAAGTCGCATCTAAAGCCAATAATACAAAAATTAAAAATCTGTGAGAAGATTTGTTGGCACCAGCAGATAGCATTTATTTTTGTGTACATTTGTGCTCATTTTGGTGCATATCCAAGCCATATTAAGAAAATTCCATCGTGGGAACAATTTTGACAATATCTGCTCACATGTAAATTAAGGTAGCATCTAAAGCCAATTATACAAAAGCTAAAAATCTGTGAGAAGATTGGTTGGCACCAGCAGATAGCAATTATTAATGTGTACTTTTCTGCTCATTTTGGTGCATATACAAGCCATATTAAGAAAATTCCATCGTGGGAAAATTTTTGACAATATCTGCTCAACTGTTCATTAAAGTCGCATCTAAAGCCAATTATACAAAAGCTAAAAATCTGTGAGAAGATTGGTTGGCACCGGCTGATTACATTTGTATTTGTGTACATTTAAAACCATTTTGGTGCATATCCAAGCCATATTAAAAAAATTCCATCGTGGGAACAATTTTGACAATATCTGCTTAAGTGTACATGAAGGTCGCATCTAAAGTCAATTATACAAAAGCTAAAAATCTGTGAGAAGATTGGTTTGCACCGGCTGATAACATTTGTTTTTGTGTACATTTAAAACCATTTTGGTGCATATCCAAGCCATATTAAGAAAATTCCATCGTGGGAACAATTTTGACAATATCTGCTCAAATGTAAATTAAGGTAGCATCTAAAGCCAATTATACAAAAGCTAAAAATCTGTGAGAAGATTGGTTGGCACCAGCAGATAGCAATTATTAATGTGTACTTTTCAGCTCATTTTGGTGCATATACAAGCCATATTAAGAAAATTCCATCGTGGGAAAAATTTTGACAATATCTGCTCAACTGTTCATTAAAGTCGCATCTAAAGCCAATAATACAAAAACTAAAAATCTGTGAGAAGATTGGTTGGCACCAGCAGATAGCAATTATTTGTGTGTACATTTAAGCTCATTTTGGTGCATATCCAAGCCATATTAAGATAATTCCATCGTGGGACGATTTTGACAATATCTGCTCAACTGTACATTAAGGTCGCATCTAAAGTCAATTATACAAAAGCTGAATATCTGTGAGAAGATTGGTTAAACCAAGCAAATAGCAATTATTTTTGTGTACATTTGAGCTCATTTTGGTTTATATTCAAGCCATATTAAGAAAAATTCCATCGTGGGAACAATTTTGACAATATCTGCTCAACTCTTCATTAAAGTCGCATCTAAAGCCAATAATACAAAAATTAAAAATCTGTGAGAAGATTTGTTGGCACCAGCAGATAGCATTTATTTTTGTGTACATTTGTGCTCATTTTGGTGCATATCCAAGCCATATTAAGAAAATTCCATCGTGGGAACAATTTTGACAATATCTGCTCACATGTAAATTAAGGTAGCATCTAAAGCCAATTATACAAAAGCTAAAAATCTGTGAGAAGATTGGTTGGCACCAGCAGATAGCAATTATTAATGTGTACTTTTCAGCTCATTTTGGTGCATATACAAGCCATATTAAGAAAATTCCATCGTGGGAAATTTTTTGACAATATCTGCTCAACTGTTCATTAAAGTCGCATCTAAAGCCAATTATACAAAAGCTAAAAATCTGTGAGAAGATTGGTTGGCACCGGCTGATAACATTTGTATTTGTGTACATTTAAAACCATTTTGGTGCATATCCAAGCCATATTAAGAAAATTCCATCGTGGGAACAATTTTGACAATATCTGCTTAAGTGTAGATAAAGGTCGCATCTAAAGTCAATTATACAAAAGCTAAATATCTGTGAGAAGATTGGTTTGCACCGGCTGATAACATTTGTTTTTGTGTACATTTAAAACCATTTTGGTGCAAATCCAAGCCATATTAAGAAAATTCCATCGTGGGAACAATTTTGACAATATTTGCTCAAATGTAAATTAAGGTAGCATCTAAAGCCAATTATACAAAAGCTAAAAATCTGTGAGAAGATTGGTTGGCACCACCAGCATATAGCATTTATTTTTGTGTACATTTGAGCTCATTTTGGTGCATATACAAGCCATATTAAGAAAATTCCATCGTGGGAACAATTTTGACAAAATCTGCTCAACTGTACATTGAGGTCGCATCTAAAGCTAATTATACAAAAGATGAAAATATGTGAGAAGATTGGTTGCCACCAGCATATAGCATTTATTTGTGTGTACATTTGAGCTCATTTTGGTGCATATACAAGCCATATTAAGAAAATTCCATCGTGGGAACAATTTGGACAATATCTGCTCAACTGTACATTAAGGTCGCATCTAAAGCCAATTATACAAAAGCTAAAAATCTGTGAGAAGATTGGTTGGCACCAGCATATAGCAATTATGTTTGTGTACATTTGAGCTCATTTTGGTGCATATCCAAGCCATATTAAGAAAATTCCATCGTGGGAACAATTTTGACAATATCTGCTCAAATGTAAATAAAGGTAGCATCTAAAGCCAATTATACAAAAGCTAAAAATCTGTGAGAAGATTGGTTGGCACCAGCAGATAGCAATTATTTATAGGTACTTTTCAGCTCATTTTGGTGCATATCCAAGCCATATTAAGAAAATTCCATCGTGGGAACAATTTTGACAATATCTGCTCAACTGTACATTAAGGTCGCATCTAAAGTCAATTATACAAAAGCTGAAAATCTGTGAGAAGATTGGTTAGGCCAAGCAAATAGCAATTATTTTTTGTACATTTGAGCTCATTTTGGTGCATATCCAAGCCATATTAAAAAAAATTCCATCGTGGGAACAATTTTGACAATATCTGCTCAACTGTTCATTAAAGTCGCATCTAAAGCCAATAATACAAAAACTAAAAAATCGGTGAGAAGATTGGTTGGCACCAGCAGATAGCATTTATTTTTGCGTACATTTGTGCTCATTTTGGTGCATATCCAAGCGATATTAAGAAAATTCCATCGTGGGAACAATTTGGACAATATCTGCTCAACTGTACATTAAGGTTGCATCTAAGCCAATTATACAAAAGCTAAAAATCTGTGAGAAGATTGGTTGGCGCCAGCAGATAGCAATTATTAATGTGTACTTTTCAGCTCATTTTGGTGCATATCCAAGCCATATTAAGAAAATTCCATCGTGGGAACAATTTGGACAATATCTGCTCAATTGTAGATTAAGGTTGCATCTAAAGCTAATTATACAAAAGCCAAAATTCTGTGAGGAGATTGGTTGGCACCGGCTGCTAACATTTTTGTGTGTGTACATTTGAGCTCATTTTGGTGCATATCCAAGCCATATTAAGAAAATTCCATCGTGGGAACAATTTTGACAATATCTGCTCAACTGTACATTAAGGTCGCATCTAAAGTCAATTATACAAAAGCTGAAAATCTGTGAGAAGATTGGTTGGCACAAGCAAATAGCATTTATTTTTGTGTACATTTGAGCTCATTTTGGTGCATATCCAAGCCATATTAAGAAAATTCCATCGTGGGAACAATTTTGACAATATCTGCTCAACTGTACATTAAGGTTGCATCTAAGCCAATTATACAAAAGCTAAAAATCTGTGAGAAGATTGGTTGGCACCAGCAGATAGCAATTATTAATGTGTACTTTTCAGCTCATTTTGGTGCATATCCAAGCCATATTAAGAAAATGCCATCGTGGGAACACTTTGCACAATATCTGCTCAATTGTACATTAAGGTCGCATCTAAAGCCAATTATACAAAAGCTAAAAATCTGTGAGAAGATTGGTTGGCACCGGCTGATATCATTTGTTTTTGTGTACATTTAAAACCATTTTGGTGCATATCCAAGCCATATTAAGAAAATTCCATCGTGGGAACAATTTTGACAATATCTGCTTAAGTGTACATAAAGGTCGCATCTAAAGTCAATTATACAAAAGCTAAAAATCTGTGAGAAGATTGGTTTGCACCGGCTGATAACATTTGTTTTTGTGTACATTTAAAACCATTTTGGTGCATATCCAAGCCATATTAAGAAAATTCCATCGTGGGAACAATTTTGACAATATCTGCTCAAATGTAAATTAAGGTAGCATCTAAAGCCAATTATACAAAAGCTAAAAATCTGTGAGAAGATTGGTTGGCACCAGCATATAGCAATTATTAATGTGTACTTTTCAGCTCATTTTGGTGCATATACAAGCCATATTAAGAAAATTCCATCGTGGGAAATTTTTTGACAATATCTGCTCAACTGTTCATTAAAGTCGCATCTAAAGCCAATTAAACAAAAGCTAAAAATCTGTGAGAAGATTGGTTGGCACCAGCAGATAGCATTTATTTTTGTGTACATTTGAGCTCATTTTGGTGCATATCCAAGCCATATTAAGAAAATTCCATCGTGGGAACAATTTTGACAATATCTGCTCAACTGTACATTAAGGTCGCATCTAAAGTCAATAATACAAAAACAAAAAATCTGTGAGAAGATTGGTTGGCACAAGCAAATAGCATTTATTTTTGTGTACATTTGAGCTCATTTTGGTGCATATCCAAGCCATATTAAGAAAATTCCATCGTGGGAACAATTTTGACAATATCTGCTCAACTGTACATTAAGGTTGCATCTAAGCCAATTATACAAAAGCTAAAAATCTGTGAGAAGATTGGTTGGCACCAGCAGATAGCATTTATTAATGTGTACTTTTCAGCTCATTTTGGTGCATATCCAAGCCATATTAAGAAAATTCCATCGTGGGAACAATTTTGACAATATCTGCTCAAATGTAAATAAAGGTAGCATCTAAAGCCAATTATACAAAAGCTAAAAATCTGTGAGAAGATTGGTTGGCACCAGCAGATAGCAATTATTAATATGTACTTTTCAGCTCATTTTGGTGCATATCCAAGCCATATTAAGAAAATTCCATCGTGGGAACAATTTTGACAATATCTGCTCAACTGTACATTAAGGTCGCATCTAAAGTCAATTATACAAAAGCTGAAAATCTGTGAGAAGATTGGTTGGCACAAGCAAATAGCATTTATTTTTGTGTACATTTGAGCTCATTTTGGTGCATATCCAAGCCATATTAAGAAAATTCCATCGTGGGAACAATTTTGACAATATCTGCTCAACTGTACATTAAGGTTGCATCTAAGCCAATTATACAAAAGCTAAAAATCTGTGAGAAGATTGGTTGGCACCAGCAGATAGCAATTATTAATGTGTACTTTTCAGCTCATTTTGGTGCATATCCAAGCCATATTAAGAAAATGCCATCGTGGGAACACGTCGCACAATATCTGCTCAATTGTACATTAAGGTCGCATCTAAAGCCAATTATACAAAAGCTAAAAATCTGTGAGAAGATTGGTTGGCACCGGCTGATATCATTTGTTTTTGTGTACATTTAAAACCATTTTGGTGCATATCCAAGCCATATTAAGAAAATTCCATCGTGGGAACAATTTTGACAATATCTGCTTAAGTGTACATAAAGGTCGCATCTAAAGCCAATTATACAAAAGCTAAAAATCTGTGAGAAGATTGGTTTGCACCAGCAGATAGCAATTATTAATGTGTACTTTTCAGCTCATTTTGGTGCATATCCAAGCCATATTAAGATAATTCCATCGTGGGACGATTTTGACAATATCTGCTCAAATGTACATTAAGGTCGCATCTAAAGTCAATTATACAAAAGCTGAATATCTGTGAGAAGATTGGTTAAGCCAAGCAAATAGCAATTATTTTTGTGTACATTTGAGCTCATTTTGGTTTATATCCAAGCCATATTAAGAAAAATTCCATCGTGGTAACAATTTTGACAATATCTGCTCAACTGTTCATTAAAGTCGCATCTAAAGCCAATAATACAAAAATTAAAAATCTGTGAGAAGATTGGTTGGCACCAGCAGATAGCATTTATTTTTGTGTACATTTGTGCTCATTTTGGTGCATATCCAAGCCATATTAAGAAAATTCCATCGTGGGAACAATTTTGACAATATCTGCTCAACTGTTAATTAAAGTCGCATCTAAAGCCAATTATACAAAAGCTAAAAATCTGTGAGAAGATTGGTTGGCACCAGCAGATAGCATTTATTTTTGTGTACATTTCAGCTCATTTTGGTGCATATAGAAGCCATATTAAGAAAATTCCATCGTGGGAAAATTTTTGACAATATCTGCTCAACTGTTCATTAAAGTCGCATCTAAAGCCAATTATACAAAAGCTAAAAATCTGTGAGAAGAGTGGTTGGCACCAGCAGATAGCATTTATTTTTGTGTACATTTGAGCTCATTTTGGTGCATATCCAAGCCATATTAAGAAAATTCCATCGTGGGAACAATTTTGACAATATCTGCTCAACTGTACATTAAGGTCGCATCTAAAGTCAATAATACAAAAACAAAAAATCTGTGAGAAGATTGGTTGGCACAAGCAAATAGCATTTATTTTTGTGTACATTTGAGCTCATTTTGGTGCATATCCAAGCCATATTAAGAAAATTCCATCGTGGGAACAATTTTGACAATATCTGCTCAACTGTACATTAAGGTTGCATCTAAAGTCAATAATACAAAAACTAAAAATCTGTGAGAAGATTGGTTGGCACAAGCAAATAGCATTCATTTTTGTGTACATTTGAGCTCATTTTGGTGCATATCCAAGCCATATTAAGAAAATTCCATCGTAGGAACAATTTTGACAATATCAGCTCAACTGTACATTAAGGTTGCATCTAAGCCAATTATACAAAAGCTAAAAATCTGTGAGAAGATTGGTTGGCACCAGCAGATAGCAATTATTAATGTGTACTTTTCAGCTCATTTTGGTGCATATCCAAGCCATATTAAGATAATTCCATCGTGGGACGATTTTGACAATATCTGCTCAACTGTACATTAAGGTCGCATCTAAAGTCAATTATACAAAAGCTGAAAATCTGTGAGAAGATTAGTTAAGCCAAGCAAATAGCAATTATTAATGTGTACATTTGAGCTCATTTTGGTTTATATCCAAACCATATTAAGAAAAATTCCATCGTGGGAACAATTTTGACAATATCTGCTCAACTGTTCATTAAAGTCGCATCTAAAGCCAATAATACAAAAACTAAAAATCTGTGAGAAGATTGGTTGGCACCAGCAGATAGCATTTATTTTTGTGTACATTTGTGCTCATTTTGGTGCATATCCAAGCGATATTAAGAAAATTCCATCGTGGGAACAATTTTGACAATATCTGCTCAACTGTACATTAAGGTCGCATCTAAAGCCAATTATACAAAAGCTAAAAATCTGTGAGAAGATTGGTTGGCACCAGCAGATAGCATTTATTTTTGTGTACATTTGAGCTCATTTTGGTGCATATCCAAGCCATATTAAGAAAATTCCATCGTGGGAACAGTTTTGACAATATCTGCTTAAGTGTACATAAAGGTCGCATCTAAAGTCAATTATACAAAAGCTAAAAATCTGTGAGAAGATTGGTTTGCACCAGCAGATAGCATTTATTTTTGTGTACATTTGAGCTCATTTTGGTGCATATCCAAACCATATTAAGATAATTCCATTGTGGGACGATTTTGACAATATCTGCTCAACTGTACATTAAGGTTGCATCTAAGCCAATTATACAAAAGCTAAAAATCTGTGAGAAGATTGGTTGGTACCAGCTGATAACATTTGTTTTTGTGTACAATTAAAACCATTTTGGTGCATATCCAAGCCATATTAAGAAAATTCCATCGTGGGAACAATTTTGACAATATCTGCTTAAGTGTACATAAAGGTCGCATCTAAAGTCAATTATACAAAAGCTGAAAATCTGTGAGAAGATTGATTAAGTCAAGCAAATAGCAATTATTTTTGTGTACATTTGAGCTCATTTTGGTTTATATCCAAACCATATTAAGAAAAATTCCATCGTGTGAACAATTTTGACAATATCTGCTCAACTGTACATTAAGGTTGCATCTAAGCCAATTATACAAAAGCTAAAAATCTGTGAGAAGATTGGTTGGTACCAGCTGATAACATTTGTTTTTGTGTACAATTAAAACCATTTTGGTGCATATCCAAGCCATATTAAGAAAATTCCATCGTGGGAACAATTTTGACAATATCTGCTTAAGTGTACATAAAGGTCGCATCTAAAGTCAATTATACAAAAGCTAAAAATCTGTGAGAAGATTGGTTTGCACCAGCAGATAGCATTTATTTTTGTGTACATTTGAGCTCATTTTGGTGCATATCCAAACCATATTAAGATAATTCCATTGTGGGACGATTTTGACAATATCTGCTCAACTGTACATTAAGGTCGCATCTAAAGTCAATTATACAAAAGCTGAAAATCTGTGAGAAGATTGATTAAGTCAAGCAAATAGCAATTATTTTTGTGTACATTTGAGCTCATTTTGGTTTATATCCAAACCATATTAAGAAAAATTCCATCGTGGGAACAATTTTGACAATATCTGCTCAACTGTACATTAAGGTTGCATCTAAGCCAATTATACAAAAGCTAAAAATCTGTGAGAAGATTGGTTGGTACCAGCTGATAACATTTGTTTTTGTGTACAATTAACACCATTTTGGTGCATATCCAAGCGATATTAAGAAAATTCCATCGTGGGAACAATTTTGACAATATCTGCTCAACTGTACATTAAGGTTGCATCTAAGCCAATTATACAAAAGCTAAAAATCTGTGAGAAGATTGGTTGGCACCAGCAGATAGCATTTATTTTTGTGTACATTTGTGCTCATTTTGGTACATATCCAAGCGATATTAAGAAAATTCCATCGTGGGAACAATTTTGATAATATCTGCTCAACTGTACATTAAGGTTGCATCTAAGCCAATTATACAAAAGCTAAAAATCTGTGAGAAGATTGGTTGGTACCAGCTGATAACATTTGTTTTTGTGTACAATTAAAACCATTTTGGTGCATATCCAAGCCATATTAAGAAAATTCCATCGTGGGAACAATTTTGACAATATCTGCTTAAGTGTACATAAACGTCGCATCTAAAGTCAATTATACAAAAGCTAAAAATCTGTGAGAAGATTGGTTTGCACCGGCTGATAACATTTGTTTTTGTGTACATTTAAAACCATTTTGGTGCATATCCAAGCTATATTAAGAAAATTCCATCGTGGGAACAATTTTGACAATATCTGCTTAAGTGTACATAAAGGTCGCATCTAAAGCCAATTATACAAAAGCTAAAAATCTGTGAGAAGATTGGTTTGCACCGACTGAAAACATTTGTTTTTGTGTACATTTAAAACCATTTTGGTGCATATCCAAGCCATATTAAGAAAATTCCATCGTGGGAACACTTTGCACAATATCTGCTCAATTGTACATTAAGGTCGTATCTAAAGCCAATTATACAAAAGCTAAAAATCTGTGAGAAGATTGGTTGGCACCGGCTGATAACACTTGTTTTTGTGTACATTTAAAACCATTTTGGTGCATATCCAAGCCATATTAAGAAAATTCCATCGTGGGAACAATTTTGACAATATCTGCTTAAGTGTACATAAAGGTCGCATCTAAAGTCAATTATACAAAAGCTAAAAATCTGTGAGAAGATTGGTTGGCACCGGCTGATAACATTTGTTTTTGTGTACATTTAAAACCATTTTGGTGCATATCCAAGCCATATTAAGAAAATTCCATCGTGGGAACAATTTTGACAATATCTGCTCAACTGTACAATAAGGTCGCATCTAAAGCCAATTATACAAAAAGTAAAAATCTGTGAGAAGATTGGTTGCCACCAGCAGATAGCATTTATTTTTGTGTACATTTGAGCCCATTTTGGTGCATATCCAAGCCATATTAAGAAAATTTCATCGTAGGGAAAATAATAACAATATCTGCTCAACTGTACAATAAGGTCGCATCTAAAGCCAATTATACAAAAAGTAAAAATCTGTGAGAAGATTGGTTGCCACCAGCAGATAGCATTTATTTTTGTGTACATTTGAGCCCATTTTGGTGCATATCCAAGCCATATTAAGAAAATTTCATCGTAGGGAAAATAATAACAATATCTGCTCAACTGTACAATAAGGTAGCATCTTAAGCCAATTATACAAAAGCTAAAAATCTGTGAGAAGATTTGTTGGCACCAGCAGATAGCAATTATTAATGTGTACTTTTCAGCTCATTTTGGTGCATATACAAGCCATATTAAGAAAATTCCATTGTGGGAAAATTTTTGACAATATCTGCTCAACTGTTCATTAAAGTCTCATCTAAAGCCAATTATACAAAAGCTAAAAATCTGTGAGAAGATTGGTTGGCACCAGCAGATAGCATTTATTTTTGTGTACATTTGAGCTCATTTTGGTGCATATCCAAGCCGTATTAAGAAAATTCCATAGTGGGAACAATTTTAACAATATCTGCTCAACTGTTCATTAAAGTCGCATCTAAAGCCAATAATACAAAAACTAAAAATCTGTGAGAAGATTGGTTGGCACCAGCAGATAGCATTTATTTTTGTGTACATTTGTGCTCATTTTGGTGCATATCCAAGCCATATTAAGAAAATTCCATCGTGGGAACAATTTTGACAATATCTGCTCAACTGTACATTAAAGGGGCAGTAGCACGTTTTTAGGGGGAATATAAGGTGATGTCAGGAAATGAAAATTAATGGTTCCAATAGAAAGACAATGCATTTAAACTAAATGGAGCAGTAATAATTCAAATATTTAACGTAAAGTTAAGCCATGGGATTCCTTTGTCTTACAGAAAATGAATTAAAGGTGTTCACACAAAAATGGCCGCCTATGTATTTTATGTGAATCTTCATACTTTGTCCTCCGACTATGGATGATTGGCTTGTGTTATGAGATTTTTGACACTGTCAAAATAATACATTTAACATTAACTTACAATTATCACTGAAAATTTTAAAATATAAAATTATCAAAAAACGTGCCCTAGCACTTTTTTAGGGGGAATATAAGGTGATGTCAGGAAAATGAAAATAAATGGTTCCAATCTTTAGATAATGTATAAAAACTAAATGGAGCAGTAATAAATCAAATATACAATGTAAAGTTAAGCCATGTGATTCCTTTTCTTACACAAAATGAATTTAAGGTGTTCACACAAAAATGGCTGCCAATGGATTTTATGTGAATCCTCATACTTTGTTCTCTGACTACGGATGATCGGTTTGTGTTATGAGATTTATGATACTATCAAAGTAATACATTTAGCATTAACTTATAGTTATCAGTGAAAAATTAAAAATATATAATTGTCAAAAAACGTGCTACTGCCCCTTTAAGGTCGTATCTAAAGCCAATTATACAAAAGCTAAAAATCTGTGAGAAGATTGGTTGCCACCAGCAGATAGCATTTATTTTTGTGAACATTTGAGCTCATTTTGGTGCATATCCAAGCCATATTAAGAAAATTCCATCGTGGGAACAATTTGACAATATCAGCTCAACTGTACATAAAGGTCGCATCTAAAGTCAATTATACAAAAGCTAAAAATCTGTCACAAGTTTGGTTGGCACCAGCAAATAGCAATTATTTGTGTGTACATTTGAGCTCATTTTGGTGCATATCCAAGCCATATTAAGAAAATTCCATCGTGGGAACAATTTTGACAATATCTGCTCAACTGTACATTAAGGTCGCATCTAAAGCCAATTATACAAAAGCTAAAAATCTGTGAGAAGATTGGTTGCCACCAGCAGATAGCATTTATTTTTGTGAACATTTGAGCTCATTTTGGTGCATATCCAAGCCATATTAAGAAAATTCCATCGTAGGAACAATTTGACAATATCAGCTCAACTGTACATTAAGGTCGCATCTAAAGCCAATTATACAAAAGCTAAAAGCCTGTGAGAAGATTGGTTGCCACCACCAGATAGCATTTATTTTTGTTTACATTTGAGCTCATTTTGTTGCATATCCAAGCCATATTAAGAAAATTCCATCGTAGGAACAATTTGACAATATCAGCTCAACTGTACATTAAGGTCGCATCTAAAGCCAATTATACAAAAACTAAAAATCTGTGAGAAGTTTGGTTGGCACCAGCAGATAGCATTTATTTCTGTGTACATTTGAGCTCATTTTGGTGCATATCCAAGCCATATTAAGAAAATTCCATCTTGGAACCAATTTTGACAATATCTGCTCAACTGTACAGTAAGGTCGCATCTAAAGCCAATTGTACAAAAGCTAAAAATCTGTGAGAAGATTGGTTGACACCAGCAGATAGCATTTATTTTTGTGTACATTTGAGCTCATTTTGGTGCATATCCAAGCCATATTAAGAAGGTTCCATCATGGGAACAATTTTGACAATATCTGCTCAACTGTACATTAAGGTCGCATCTAAAGCCAATTATACAAAAACTAAAAGTCTGTGAGAAGATTGGTTGCCACCTGCAGATAGCATTTATTTTTATGTACATTTGAGCTCATTTTGGTGCATATCCAAGTCATATTAAGAAAATTCCATCGTGGGAACAATTTTGACAATATCTGCTCAACTGTACATTAAGGTCGCATCTAAAGCCAATTGTACAAAAGCTAAAAATCTGTGAGAAGATTGGTTGACACCAGCAGATAGCATTTATTTTTGTGTACATTTGAGTTCATTTTGGTGCATATCCAAGCCATATTAAGAAAATTCTATTGTGGGAACAATTTTGACAATATCTGCTCAACTGTACATAAAGGTCGCATCTAAAGCCAATTATACAAAAGCTAAAAATCTGTGAGAACATTGATTGTCACCGTCTGATAGCATTTGTTTTTGTGTATATTTGAGCTCATTTTGGTGCATATCCAAGCCATATTAAGAAAATTCCATCGTGGGAACATTTTGACAATATCTGCTCAACTGTACATTAAGGTCGCATCTAAAGCCAATTATACAAAAGCTAAAAATCTGTGAGAAGATTGGTTGGCACCAGCAGATAGCATTTATTTTTGTGTACATTTGAGCTCATTTTGGTGCATATCCAAGCCATATTAAGAAAATTCCATCGTGGGAACAATTTTGACAATATCTGCTCAACTGTACATTAAGGTCGAATCTAAAGCCAATTATACAAAAGCTAAAAATCTGTGAGAAGATTGGTTGCCACCAGCAGATAGCATTTATTTTTGTGTACATTTGAGCTCATTTTGGTGCATATCCAAGCCATATTAAGAAAGTTCCATCGTGGGAACAATTTGACAATATCAGCTCAACTGTACATTAAGGTCGCATCTAAAGCCAATTATACAAAAACTAAAAATCTGTGAGAAGATTTGTTGGCACCAGCAGATAGCATTTATTTTTGTGTACATTTGAGCTCATTTTGGTGCATATCCAAGCCATATTAAGAAAATTCCATCGTAGGAACAATTTGGACAATATCTGCTCAACTGTACATTACGGTCGCATCTAAAGCCAATTATACAAAAACTAAAAATCTGTGAGAAGATTGGTTGGCACCGGCTGATATCATTTGTTTTTGTGTACATTTAAAACCATTTTGGTGCATATCCAAGCCATATTAAGAAAATTCCATCGTGGGAACAATTTTGACAATATCTGCTTAAGTGTACATTAAGGTCGCATCTAAAGCCAATTATACAAAAACTAAATGTCTGTGAGAAGATTGGTTGCCACCAGCAGATAGCATTTTTTTTAATGTACATTTGAGCTCATTTTGGTGCATATCCAAGTCATATTAAGAAAATTCCATCGTAGGAACAATTTTGACAATATCTGCTCAACTGTACATTAAGGTCGCATCAAAAGCCAATTATACAAAAGCTAAAAATCTGTGAGAAGATTGGTTGGCACCAGCAGATAGCAATTATTAATGTGTACTTTTCAGCTCATTTTGGTGCATATGCAAGCCATATTAAGAAAATTCCATCGTGGGAACAATTTTGACAATATCTGCTCAACTGTACATTAAGGTCGCATCTAAAGCCAATTATACAAAAGCTAAAAATGTGTGAGAAGATTGGTTGCCACCAGCAGATAGCATTTATTTTTGTGTACATTTGAGTTCATTTTGGTGCATATCCAAGCCATATTAAGAAAGTTCCATCGTGGGAACAATTTTGACAATATCTGCTCAACTGTACATTAAGGTCGCATCTAAAGCCAATTATACAAAAACTAAATGTCTGTGAGAAGATTGGTTGCCACCAGCAGATAGCATTTTATTAATAATGTACATTTGAGCTCATTTTGGTGCATATCCAAGTCATATTAAGAAAATTCCATCGTAGGAACAATTTTGACAATATCTGCTCAACTGTACATTAAGGTCGCATCAAAAGCCAATTATACAAAAGCTAAAAACCTGTGAGAAGATTGGTTGGCACCAGCAGATAGCAATTATTAATGTGTACTTTTCAGCTCATTTTGGTGCATATGCAAGCCATATTAAGAAAATTCCATCTTGGGAACAATTTTGACAATATCTGCTCAACTGTACATTAAGGTCGCATCTAAAGCCAATTATACAAAAGCTAAAAATGTGTGAGAAGATTGGTTGGCACCAGCAGATAGCATTTATTTTTGTGTACATTTAAGCTCATTTTGGTGCATATGCAAGCCATATTAAGAAAATTCCATCGTGGGAACAATTTTGACAATATCTGCTCAACTGTACATTAAGGTCTCATCTAAAGACAATTATACAAAAGCTAAAAATCTGTCACAAGTTTGGTTGGCACCAGCAAATAGCAATTATTTGTGTGTACATTTGAGGTCATTTTGGTGCATATCCAAGCCATATTAAGAAAATTCCATCGTAGGAACAATTTGACAATATCAGCTCAACTGTACATTAAGGTCGCATCTAAAGCCAATTATACAAAAACTAAATGTCTGTGAGAAGATTGGTTGCCACCAGCAGATAGCATTTTTTTAAATGTACATTTGAGCTCATTTTGGTGCATATCCAAGTCATATTAAGAAAATTCCATCGTAGGAACAATTTTGACAATATCTGCTCAACTGTACATTAAGGTCGCATCAAAAGCCAATTATACAAAAGCTAAAAATCTGTGAGAAGATTGGTTGGCACCAGCAGATAGCAATTATTAATGTGTACTTTTCAGCTCATTTTGGTGCATATGCAAGCCATATTAAGAAAATTCCATCGTGGGAACAATTTTGACAATATCTGCTCAACTGTACATTAAGGTCGCATCAAAAGCCAATTATACAAAAGCTAAAAATCTGTGAGAAGATTGGTTGGCACCAGCAGATAGCAATTATTAATGTGTACTTTTCAGCTCATTTTGGTGCATATGCAAGCCATATTAAGAAAATTCCATCGTGGGAACAATTTTGACAATATCTGCTCAACTGTACATTAAGGTCGCATCTAAAGCCAATTATACAAAAACTAAATGTCTGTGAGAAGATTGGTTGCCACCAGCAGATAGCATTTTATCAATAATGTACATTTGAGCTCATTTTGGTGCATATCCAAGTCATATTAAGAAAATTCCATCGTAGGAACAATTTTGACAATATCTGCTCAACTGTACATTAAGGTCGCATCAAAAGCCAATTATACAAAAGCTAAAAACCTGTGAGAAGATTGGTTGGCACCAGCAGATAGCAATTATTAATGTGTACTTTTCAGCTCATTTTGGTGCATATGCAAGCCATATTAAGAAAATTACATCTTGGGAACAATTTTGACAATATCTGCTCAACTGTACATTAAGGTCGCATCTAAAGCCAATTATACAAAAGCTAAAAATGTGTGAGAAGATTGGTTGGCACCAGCAGATAGCATTTATTTTTGTGTACATTTGAGTTCATTTTGGTGCATATCCAAGCCATATTAAGAAAGTTCCATCGTGGGAACAATTTTGACAATATCTGCTCAACTGTACATTAAGGTCGCATCTAAAGCCAATTATACAAAAACTAAATGTCTGTGAGAAGATTGGTTGCCACCAGCAGATAGCATTTATTTCTATGTACATTTGAGCTCATTTTGGTGCATTCCCAAGTCATATTAAGAAAATTCCAACGTAGGAACAATTTGGACAATATCTGCTCAACTGTACATTACGGTCGCATCTAAAGCCAATTATACAAAAGCTAAAAATCTGTGAGAAGATTGGTTGACACCAGCAGATAGCATTTATTTTTGTGTACATTTGAGCTCATTTTGGTGCATATCCAAGCCATATTAAGAAAATTCTATTGTGGGAACAATTTTGACAATATCTGCTCAACTGTACATTAAGGTCGCATCTAAAGCCAATTATACAAAAGCTAAAAATCTGTGAGAAAATTGATTGTAACCATCTGATAGCATTTATTTTTGTGTACATTTGAGCTCATTTTGGTGCATATCCAAGCCATATTAAGAAAATTCCATCGTGGGAACAATTTTGACAATATCTGCTCAACTGTACATTAAGGTCGCATCTAAAGCCAATTATACAAAAACTAAATGTCTGTGAGAAGATTGGTTGCCACCAGCAGATAGCATTTATTTTTATGTACATTTGAGCTCATTTTGGTGCATATCCAAGCCATATTAAGAAAATTCTATTGTGGGAACAATTTTGACAATATCTGCTCAACTGTTCATAAAGGACGCATCTAAAGCCAATTATACAAAAGCTCAAAATCTGTGAGAACATTGATTGTCACCGTCTGATAGCTTTTGTTTTTGTGTATATTTGAGCTCATTTTGGTGCATATCCAAGCTATATTAAGAAAATTCCATCGTGGGAACAATTTTGACAATATCTGCTCAACTGTACATTGAGGTCGCATCTAAAGCCAATTATACAAAAGTTGAAAATCTGTCACAAGTTTGGTTGGCACCAGCAAATAGCAATTATTTGTGTGTACATTTGAGGTCATTTTGGTGCATATCCAAGCCATATTAAGAAAATTCCATCGTAGGAACAATTTGACAATATCAGCTCAACTGTACATTAAGGTCGCATCTAAAGCCAATTATACAAAAACTAAATGTCTGTGAGAAGATTGGTTGCCACCAGCAGATAGCATTTTTTTAAATGTACATTTGAGCTCATTTTGGTGCATATCCAAGTCATATTAAGAAAATTCCATCGTAGGAACAATTTTGACAATATCTGCTCAACTGTACATTAAGGTCGCATCAAAAGCCAATTATACAAAAGCTAAAAATCTGTGAGAAGATTGGTTGGCACCAGCAGATAGCAATTATTAATGTGTACTTTTCAGCTCATTTTGGTGCATATGCAAGCCATATTAAGAAAATTCCATCGTGGGAACAATTTTGACAATATCTGCTCAACTGTACATTAAGGTCGCATCTAAAGCCAATTATACAAAAGCTAAAAATGTGTGAGAAGATTGGTTGCCACCAGCAGATAGCATTTATTTTTGTGTACATTTGAGTTCATTTTGGTGCATATCCAAGCCATATTAAGAAAGTTCCATCGTGGGAACAATTTTGACAATATCTGCTCAACTGTACATTAAGGTCGCATCTAAAGCCAATTATACAAAAACTAAATGTCTGTGAGAAGATTGGTTGCCACCAGCAGATAGCATTTTATTAATAATGTACATTTGAGCTCATTTTGGTGCATATCCAAGTCATATTAAGAAAATTCCATCGTAGGAACAATTTTGACAATATCTGCTCAACTGTACATTAAGGTCGCATCAAAAGCCAATTATACAAAAGCTAAAAACCTGTGAGAAGATTGGTTGGCACCAGCAGATAGCAATTATTAATGTGTACTTTTCAGCTCATTTTGGTGCATATGCAAGCCATATTAAGAAAATTACATCTTGGGAACAATTTTGACAATATCTGCTCAACTGTACATTAAGGTCGCATCTAAAGCCAATTAAAAAAAAGCTAAAAATGTGTGAGAAGATTGGTTGGCACCAGCAGATAGCATTTATTTTTGTGTACATTTGAGTTCATTTTGGTGCATATCCAAGCCATATTAAGAAAGTTCCATCATGGGAACAATTTGACAATATCAGCTCAACTGTACATTAAGGTCGCATCTAAAGCCAATTATACAAAAACTAAAAATCTGTGAGAAGATTGGTTGGCACCAGCAGATAGCATTTATTTTTGTGTACATTTGAGCTCATTTTGGTGCATATGCAAGCCATATTAAAAAAATTCCATCGTGGGAACAATTTTGACAATATCTGCTCAACTGTACATTAAGGTCGCATCTAAAGCCAATTATACAAAAGCTAAAAATCTGTGAGAAGATTGGTTGGCACCAGCAGATAGCATTTATTTTTGTGTACATTTGAGTTCATTTTGGTGCATATCCAAGCCATATTAAGAAAATTCTATTGTGGGAACAATTTTGACAATATCTGCTCAACTGTACATAAAGGTCGCGTCTAAAGCCAATTATACAAAAGCTAAAAATCTGTGAGAACATTGATTGTCACCGTCTGATAGCATTTGTTTTTGTGTATATTTGAGTTCATTTTGGTGCATATCCAAGCCATATTAAGAAAATTCCATCGTGGGAACAATTTTGACAATATCTGCTCAACTGTACATTGAGGTCGCATCTAAAGCCAATTATACAAAAGTTGAAAATCTGTGAGAAGATTGGTTGGCACCAGCAGATAGCATTTATTTTTGTGTACATTTGAGCTCATTTTGGTGCATATCCAAGCCATATTAAGAAAATTCCATCGTGGGAACAATTTTGACAATATCTGCTCAACTGTACATTGAGGTCGCATCTAAAGACAATTATACAAAAGCTAAAAATCTGTGAGAAGATTGGTTGGCACCAGCAGATAGCAATTATTAATGTGTACTTTTCAGCTCATTTTGGTGCATATGCAAGCCATATTAAGAAAATTCCACCTTGGGAACAATTTTGACAATATCTGCTCAACTGTACATTAAGGTCGCATCTAAAGCCAATTATACAAAAGCTAAAAATGTGTGAGAAGATTGGTTGGCACCAGCAGATAGCATTTATTTTTGTGTACATTTGAGCTCATTTTGGTGCATATGCAAGCCATATTAAGAATATTCCATCGTGGGAACAATTTTGACAATATCTGCTCAACTGTACATTAAGGTCGCATCTAAAGCCAATTATACAAAAGCTAAAAATCTGTGAGAAGATTGGTTGGCACCAGCAGATAGCATTTATTTTTGTGTACATTTGAGCTCATTTTGGTGCATATCCAAGCCATATTAAGAAAATTCCATCGTGGGAACAATTTTGACAATATCTGCTCAACTGTTCATTAAAGTCGCATCTAAAGCTAATAATACAAAAACTCAAAATCTGTGAGAAGATTGGTTGGCACCAGCAGATAGCATTTATTTTTGTGTACATTTGAGCTCATTTTGGTGCATATCCAAGCCATATTAAGAAAATTCCATCGTGGGAACAATTTTAACAATATCTGCTCAACTGTTCATTAAAGTCGCATCTAAAGCTAATAATACAAAAACTCAAAATCTGTGAGAAGATTGGTTGGCACCAGCAGATAGCATTTATTTTTGTGTACATTTAAGCTCATTTTGGTGCATATGCAAGCCATATTAAGAAAATTCCATCGTGGGAACAATTTTGACAATATCTGCTCAACTGTACATTAAGGTCTCATCTAAAGACAATTATACAAAAGCTAAAAATCTGTCACAAGTTTGGTTGGCACCAGCAAATAGCAATTATTTGTGTGTACATTTGAGGTCATTTTGGTGCATATCCAAGCCATATTAAGAAAATTCCATCGTGGGAACAATTTTGACAATATCTGCTCAACTGTTCATTAAGGTCGCATCTAAAGCCAATTATACAAAAGCTAAAAATCTGTGAGAAGATTGGTTGCCACCAGTAGATAGCATTTATTTTCGTGTACATTTGAGCTCATTTTGGTGCATATCCAAGCCATATTAAGAAAATTCCATCGTAGGAACAATTTTGACAATATCTGCTCAACTGTACATTAAGGTCGCATCACAAGCCAATTATACAAAAGCTAAAAATCTGTGAGAAGTTTGGTTGGCACCGGCAGATAGCATGTATTTCTATGTACATTTGAGTTCATTTTGGTGCATATCCAAGCCATATTAAGAAAATTCTATTGTGGGAGCAATTTTGACAATATCTGCTCAACTGTACATAAAGGTCGCATCTAAAGCCAATTATACAAAAGCTAAAAATCTGTGAGAACATTGATTGTCACCGTCTGATAGCATTTGTTTTTGTGTATATTTGAGCTCAGTTTGGTGCATATCCAAGCCATATTAAGAAAATTCCATCGTGGGAACATTTTGACAATATCTGCTCAACTGTACATTAAGGTCGCATCTAAAGCCAATTATACAAAAGCTAAAAATCTGTGAGAAGATTGGTTGGCACAAGCAGATAGCATTTATTTTTGTGTAAATTTGAGCTCATTTTGGTGCATATCCAAGCCATATTAAGAAAATTCCATCGTGGGAACAATTTTGACAATATCTGCTCAACTGTACATTAAGGTCGCATCTAAAGCCAATTATACAAAAGCTAAAAATCTGTGAGAAGATTGGTTGGCACCAGCAGATAGCATTTATTTTTGTGTACATTTGAGCTCATTTTGGTGCATATCCAAGCCATATTAAGAAAATTCCATCGTGGGAACAATTTTGACAATATCTGCTCAACTGTACATTAAGGTCGCATCAAAAGCCAATTATACAAAAGCTAAAAATCTGTGAGAAGATTGGTTGCCATCAGCAGCTAGCATTTATTTTTGTGTACATTTGAGCTCATTTTGGTGCATATCCAAGCCATATTAAGAAAATTCCATCGTAGGAACAATTTGACAATATCTGCTCAACTGTACATTAAGGTGGCATCTAAAGCCAATTATACAAAAACTAAAAATCTGTGAAAAGATTGCTTGGCACCAGCAGATAGCATTTATTTTTGTGTACATTTGAGCTCTTTTTGGTGCATATCCAAGCCATATTAAGAAAGTTCCATCGTGGGAACAATTTTGACAATATCTGCTCAACTGTACATTAAGGTCGCATCTAAAGCCAATTATACAAAAACTAAATGTCTGTGAGAAGATTGGTTGCCACCAGCAGATAGCATTTTTTTTAATGTACATTTGAGCTCATTTTGGTGCATATCCAAGCCATATTAAGAAAATTCCATCGTAGGAACAATTTGGACAATATCTGCTCAACTGTACATTAAGGTCGCATCACAAGCCAATTATACAAAAGCTAAAAATCTGTGAGAAGTTTGGTTGGCACCAGCAGATAGCATGTATTTCTATGTACATTTGAGTTCATTTTGGTGCATATCCAAGCCATATTAAGAAAATTCTATTGTGGGAACAATTTTGAAAATATCTGCTCAACTGTACATAAAGGTCGCATCTAAAGCCAATTATACAAAAGCTAAAAATCTGTGAGAACATTGATTGTCACCGTCTGATAGCATTTGTTTTTGTGTATATTTGAGCTCAGTTTGGTGCATATCCAAGCCATATTAAGAAATTTCCATCGTGGGAACATTTTGACAATATCTGCTCAACTGTACATTAAGGTCGCATCTAAAGCCAATTATACAAAAGCTAAAAATCTGTGAGAAAATTCGTTGGCACAAGCAGATAGCATTTATTTTTGTGTACATTTGAGCTCATTTTGGTGCATATCCAAGCCATATTAAGAAAATTCCATCGTGGGAACAATTTGGACAATATCTGCTCATCTGTACATTAAGGTCGCATCTAAAGCCAATTATACAAAAGCTAAAAATATGTGAGAAGATTGGTTGGCACCAGCAGACAGCATTTATTTTTGTGTACATTTGAGCTCATTTTGGTGCATATCCAAGCCATATTAAGAAAATTCCATCGTGGGAACAATTTTTACAATATCTGCTCAACTGTACATTAAGGTCGCATCAAAAGCCAATTATACAAAAGCTAAAAATCTGTGAGAAGATTGGTTGCCATCAGCAGCTAGCATTTATTTTTGTGTACATTTGAGCTCATTTTGGTGCATATCCAAGCCATATTAAGAAAATTCCATCGTAGGAACAATTTGACAATATCAGCTCAACTGTACATTAAGGTGGCATCTAAAGCCAATTATACAAAAACTAAAAATCTGTGAGAAGATTGCTTGGCACCAGCAGATAGCATTTATTTTTGTGTACATTTGAGCTGTTTTTGGTGCATATCCGAGCCATATTAAGAAAGTTCCATCGTGGGAACAATTTTGACAATATCTGCTCAACTGTACATTAAGGTCGCATCTAAAGCCAATTATACAAAAACTAAATGTCTGTGAGAAGATTGGTTGCCACCAGCAGATAGCATTTTTTTTAATGTACATTTGAGCTCATTTTGGTGCATATCCAAGTCATATTAAGAAAATTCAATCGTAGGAACAATTTTGACAATATCTGCTCAACTGTACATTAAGGTCGCATCAAAAGCCAATTATACAAAAGCTAAAAATCTGTGAGAAGATTGGTTGGCACCAGCAGATAGCAATTATTAATGTGTACTTTTCAGCTCATTTTGGTGCATATGCAAGCCATATTAAGAAAATTCCATCTTGGGAACAATTTTGACAATATCTGCTCAACTGTACATAGAGGTCGCATCTAAAGCCAATTATACAAAAGCTAAAAATGTGTGAGAAGATTGGTTGCCACCAGCAGATAGCATTTATTTTTGTGTACATTTGAGTTCATTTTGGTGCATATCCAAGCCATATTAAGAAAGTTCCATCGTGGGAACAATTTGACAATATCAGCTCAACTGTACATTAAGGTCGCATCTAAAGCCAATTATACAAAAACTAAAAATCTGTGAGAAGATTGGTTGGCACCAGCAGATAGCATTTATTTTTGTGTACATTTGAGCTCATTTTGGTGCATATGCAAGCCATATTAAGAAAATTCCATCGTGGGAACAATTTTGACAATATCTGCTCAACTGTACATTAAGGTCGCATCTAAAGCCAATTATACAAAAGCTAAAAATCTGTGAGAAGATTGGTTGGCACCAGCAGATAGCATTTATTTTTGTGTACATTTGAGCTCATTTTGGTGCATATCCAAGCCATATTAAGAAAATTCCATCGTGGGAACAATTTTAACAATATTTGCTCAACTGTTCATTAAAGTCGCATCTAAAGCTAATAATACAAAAACTCAAAATCTGTGAGAAGATTGGTTGGCACCAGCAGATAGCATTTATTTTTGTGTACATTTGAGCTCATTTTGGTGCATATCCAAGCCATATTAAGAAAATTCCATCGTGGGAACAATTTTGACAATATCTGTTCAACTGTTCATTAAAGTCGCATCTAAAGCTAATAATACAAAAACTCAAAATCTGTGAGAAGATTGGTTGGCACCAGCAGATAATATTTATTTTTGTGTACATTTGAGCTCATTTTGGTGCATATCCAAGCCATATTAAGAAAATTACATCTGAGGAACAATTTTGACAATATCTGCTCAACTGTACATTAAGGTCTCATCTAAAGACAATTATACAAAAGCTAAAAATCTGTCACAAGTTTGGTTGGCACCAGCAAATAGCAATTATTTGTGTGTACATTTGAGGTCATTTTGGTGCATATCCAAGCCATATTAAGAAAATTCCATCGTGGGAACAATTTTGACAATATCTGCTCAACTGTACATTAAGGTCGCATCTAAAGCCAATTATACAAAAGCTAAAAATCTGTGAGAAGATTGGTTGCCACCAGTAGATAGCATTTATTTTCGTGTACATTTGAGCTCATTTTGGTGCATATCCAAGCCATATTAAGAAAATTCCATCGTAGGAACAATTTGGACAATATCTGCTCAACTGTACATTAAGGTCGCATCACAAGCCAATTATACAAAAGCTAAAAATCTGTGAAAAGTTTGGTTGGCACCAGCAGATAGCATGTATTTCTATGTACATTTGAGTTCATTTTGGTGCATATCCAAGCCATATTAAGAAAATTCTATTGTGGGAACAATTTTGACAATATCTGCTCAACTGTACATAAAGGTTGCATCTAAAGCCAATTATACAAAAGCTAAAAATCTGTGAGAACATTGATTGTCACCGTCTGATAGCATTTGTTTTTGTGTATATTTGAGCTCAGTTTGGTGCATATCCAAGCCATATTAAGAAAATTCCATCGTGGGAACATTTTGACAATATCTGCTCAACTGTACATTAAGGTCGCATCTAAAGCCAATTATACAAAAGCTAAAAATCTGTGAGAAGATTGGTTGGCACCAGCAGATAGCATTTATTTTTGTGTACATTTGAGCTCATTTTGGTGCATATCCAAGCCATATTAAGAAAATTCCATCGTGGGAACAATTTTGACAATATCTGCTCAACTGTTCATTAAAGTCGCATCTAAAGCTAATAATACAAAAACTCAAAATCTGTGAGAAGATTGGTTGGCACCAGCAGATAGCATTTATTTTTGTGTACATTTGAGCTCATTTTGGTGCATATCCAAGCCATATTAAGAAAATTCCATCGTGGGAACAATTTTAACAATATCTGCTCAACTGTTCATTAAAGTCGCATCTAAAGCTAATAATACAAAAACTCAAAATCTGTGAGAAGATTGGTTGGCACCAGCAGATAGCATTTATTTTTGTGTACATTTGAGCTCATTTTGGTGCATATCCAAGCCATATTAAGAAAATTCCATCGTGGGAACAATTTTGACAATATCTGCTCAACTGTACATTAAGGTCTCATCTAAAGACAATTATACAAAAGCTAAAAATCTGTCACAAGTTTGGTTGGCACCAGCAAATAGCAATTATTTGTGTGTACATTTGAGGTCATTTTGGTGCTTATCCAAGCCATATTAAGAAAATTCCATCGTGGGAACAATTTTGACAATATCTGCTCAACTGTACATTAAGGTCGCATCTAAAGCCAATTATACAAAAGCTAAAAATCTGTGAGAAGATTGGTTGCCACCAGTAGATAGCATTTATTTTCGTGTACATTTGAGCTCATTTTGGTGCATATCCAAGCCATATTAAGAAAATTCCATCGTAGGAACAATTTGGACAATATCTGCTCAACTGTACATTAAGGTCGCATCACAAGCCAATTATACAAAAGCTAAAAATCTGTGAAAAGTTTGGTTGGCACCAGCAGATAGCATGTATTTCTATGTACATTTGAGTTCATTTTGGTGCATATCCAAGCCATATTAAGAAAATTCTATTGTGGGAACAATTTTGACAATATCTGCTCAACTGTACATAAAGGTCGCATCTAAAGCCAATTATACAAAAGCTAAAAATCTGTGAGAACATTGATTGTCACCGTCTGATAGCATTTGTTTTTGTGTATATTTGAGCTCAGTTTGGTGCATATCCAAGCCATATTAAGAAAATTCCATCGTGGGAACATTTTGACAATATCTGCTCAACTGTACATTAAGGTCGCATCTAAAGCCAATTATACAAAAGCTAAAAATCTGTGAGAAGATTGGTTGGCACCAGCAGATAGCATTTATTTTTGGGTACATTTGAGCTCATTTTGGTGCATATCCAAGCCATATTAAGAAAATTCCATCGTAGGAACAATTTGGACAATATCTGCTCAACTGTACATTACGGTCGCATCTAAAGCCAATTATACAAAAACTAAAAATCTGTGAGAAGATTGGTTGGCACCAGCAGATAGCATTTATTTTTGTGTACATTTGAGCTCATTTTGGTGCATATCCAAGCCATATTAAGAAAGTTCCATCGTGGGAACAATTTTGACAATATCTGCTCAACTGTACATTAAGGTCGCATCTAAAGCCAATTAAACAAAAACTAAAAGTCTGTGAGAAGATTGGTTGCCACCAGCAGATAGCATTTATTTTTGTGTACATTTGAGCTCATTTTGGTGCATATCCAAGCCATATTAAGAACATTCTATCGTAGGAACAATTTTGACAATATCTGCTCAACTGTACATTAAGGTCGCATCAAAAGCCAATTATACAAAAGCTAAAAATCTGTGAGAAGATTGGTTGGCACCAGCAGATAGCAATTATTAATGTGTACTTTTCAGCTCATTTTGGTGCATATGCAAGCCATATTAAGAAAATTCCATCGTGGGAACAATTTTGACAATATCTGCTCAACTGTACATTAAGGTCGCATCTAAAGCCAATTACACAAAAGCTAAAAATCTGTGAGAAGATTGGTTGGCACCAGCAGATAGCATTTATTTTTGTGTACATTTGACTTCATGTTGGAGCATATCCAAGCCATATTAAGAAAGTTCCATCGTGGGAACAATTTGACAATATCAGCTCAACTGTACATTAAGGTCGCATATAAAGCCAATTATACAAAAACTAAAAATCTGTGAGAAGATTGGTTGGCACCAGCAGATAGCATTTATTTTTGTGTACATTTGAGCTCATTTTGGTGCATATGCAAGCCATATTAAAAAAATTCCATCGTGGGAACAATTTTGACAATATCTGCTCAACTGTACATAAAGGTCGCATCACAAGCCAATTATACAAAAGCTAAAAATCTGTGAGAACATTGATTGTCACCGTCTGATAGCATTTGTTTTTGTGTATATTTGAGCTCAGTTTGGTGCATATCCAAGCCATATTAAGAAAATTCCATCGTGGGAACATTTTGACAATATCTGCTCAACTGTACATTAAGGTCGCATCTAAAGCCAATTATACAAAAGCTCAAAATCTGTGAGAAGATTGGTTGGCACAAGCAGATAGCATTTATTTTTGTGTACATTTGAGCTCATTTTGGTGCATATCCAAGCCATATTAAGAAAATTCCATCGTGGGAACAATTTTGACAATATCTGCTCAACTGTACATTAAGGTCGCATCTAAAGCCAATTATACAAAAGCTAAAAATCTGTGAGAAGATTGGTTGGCACCAGCAGATAGCATTTATTTTTGTGTACATTTGAGCTCATTTTGGTGCATATGCAAGCCATATTAAGAAAGTTCCATCGTGGGAACAATTTTGACAATATCTGCTCAACTGTACATTAAGGTCGCATCTAAAGCCAATTATACAAAAGCTAAAAATCTGTGAGAAGATTGGTTGGCACCAGCAGATAGCATTTATTTTTGTGTACATTTGAGCTAATTTTGGTGCATATCCAAGCCATATTAAGAAAATTCCATCGTAGGAACAATTTGGACAATATCTGCTCAACTGTACATTACGGTCGCATCTAAAGCCAATTATACAAAAACTTAAAATCTGTGAGAAGGTTGGTTGGCACCAGCAGATAGCATTTATTTTTGTGTACATTTGAGCTCATTTTGGTGCATATCCAAGCCATATTAAGAAAGTTCCATCGTGGGAACAATTTTGACAATATCTGCTCAACTGTACATTAAGGTCGCATCTAAAGCCAATTAAACAAAAACTAAAAGTCTGTGAGAAGATTGGTTGCCACCAGCAGATAGCATTTATTTTTGTGTACATTTGAGCTCATTTTGGTGCATATCCAAGCCATATTAAGAACATTCCATCGTAGGAACAATTTTGACAATATCTGCTCAACTGTACATTAAGATCGCATCAAAAGCCAATTATACAAAAGCTAAAAATCTGTGAGAAGATTGGTTGGCACCAGCAGATAGCAATTATTAATGTGTACTTTTCAGCTCATTTTGGTGCATATGCAAGCCATATTAAGAAAATTCCATCGTGGGAACAATTTTGACAATATCTGCTCAACTGTACATTAAGGTCGCATCTAAAGCCAATTACACAAAAGCTAAAAATCTGTGAGAAGATTGGTTGGCACCAGCAGATAGCATTTATTTTTGTGAACATTTGAGTTCATGTTGGTGCATATCCAAGCCATATTAAGAAAGTTCCATCGTGGGAACAATTTGACAATATCAGCTCAACTGTACATTAAGGTCGCATATAAAGCCAATGATACAAAAACTAAAAATCTGTGAGAAGATTGGTTGGCACCAGCAGATAGCATTTATTTTTGTGTACATTTGAGCTCATTTTGGTGCATATGCAAGCCATATTAAAAAAATTCCATCGTGGGAACAATTTTGACAATATCTGCTCAACTGTACATAAAGGTCGCATCTAAAGCCAATTATACAAAAGCTAAAAATCTGTGAGAACATTGATTGTCACCGTCTGATAGCATTTGTTTTTGTGTATATTTGAGCTCAGTTTGGTGCATATCCAAGCCATATTAAGAAAATTCCATCGTGGGAACATTTTGACAATATCTGCTCAACTGTACATTAAGGTCGCATCTAAAGCCAATCATACAAAAGCTAAAAATCTGTGAGAAGATTGGTTTGCACAAGCAGATAGCATTTATTTTTGTGTACATTTGAGCTCATTTTGGTGCATATCCAAGCCATATTAAGAAAATTCCATCGTGGGAACAATTTTGACAATATCTGCTCAACTGTACATTAAGGTCGCATCTAAAGCTAATTATACAAAAGCTAAAAATCTGTGAGAAGATTGGTTTGCACAAGCAGATAGCATTTATTTTTGTGTACATTTGAGCTAATTTTGGTGCATATCCAAGCCATATTAAGAAAATTCCATCGTAGGAACAATTTGGACAATATCTGCTCAACTGTACATTACGGTCGCATCTAAAGCCAATTATACAAAAACTAAAAATCTGTGAGAAGATTGGTTGGCACCAGCAGATAGCATTTATTTTTGTGTACATTTGAGCTCATTATGGTGCATATCCAAGCCATATTAAGAAAGTTCCATCGTGGGAACAATTTTGACAATGTCTGCTCAACTGTACATTAAGGTCGCATCTAAAGCCAATTAAACAAAAACTAAAAGTCTGTGAGAAGATTGGTTGCCACCAGCAGATAGCATTTATTGTTGTGTACATTTGAGCTCATTTTGGTGCATATCCAAGCCATATTAAGAAAATTCCATCGTAGGAACAATTTGGACAATATCTGCTCAACTGTACATTACGGTCGCATCTAAAGACAATTATACAAAAGCTAAAAATATGTGAGAAGATTGGTTGGCACCAGCAGATAGCAATTATTAATGTGTACTTTTCAGCTCATTTTGGTGCATATGCAAGCCATATTAAGAAAATTCCATCGTGGGAACAATTTTGACAATATCTGCTCAACTGTACATTAAGGTCGCATCTAAAGCCAATTACACAAAAGCTAAAAATCTGTGAGAAGATTGGTTGGCACCAGCAGATAGCATTTATGTTTGTGTACATTTGAGTTCATGTTGGTGCATATCCAAGCCATATTAAGAAAGTTCCATCGTGGGAACAATTTGTCAATATCAGCTCAACTGTACATTAAGGTCGCATCTAAAGCCAATTATACAAAAGCTAAAAATCTGTGAGAAGATTGGTTGGCACCAGCAGAGAGCATTTATTTTTGTGTACATTTGAGCTCATTTTGGTGCATATCCAAGCCATATTAAGAAAATTCCATCGTGGGAACAATTTTAACAATATCTGCTCAACTGTACATTACGGTCGCATTTAAAGCTAATAATACAAAAACTCAAAATCTGTGAGAAGATTGGTTGGCACCAGCAGATAGCATTTATTTTTGTGTACATTTAAGCTCATTTTGGTGCATATGCAAGCCATATTAAGAAAATTCCATCGTGGGAACAATTTTGACAATATCTGCTCAACTGTACATAAAGGTCGCATCTAAAGCCAATTATACAAAAACTAAAAATCTGTGAGAACATTGATTGTCACCGTCTGATAGCATTTGTTTTTGTGTATATTTGAGCTCAGTTTGGTGCATATCCAAGCCATATTAAGAAAATTCCATCGTGGGAACATTTTGACAATATCTGCTCAACTGTACATTAAGGTCGCATCTAAAGCCAATTATACAAAAGCTAAAAATCTGTGAGAAGATTGGTTGGCACAAGCAGATAGCATTTATTTTTGTGTACATTTGAGCTCATTTTGGTGCATATCCAAGCCATATTAAGAAAATTCCATCGTGGGAAAATTTTTGACAATATCTGCTCAACTGTACATTAAGGTCGCATCTAAAGCCAATTATACAAAAGCTAAAAATCTGTGAGAAGATTGGTTGGCACCAGCAGATAGCATTTATTTTTGTGTACATTTGAGCTAATTTTGGTGCATATCCAAGCCATATTAAGAAAATTCCATCGTAGGAACAATTTGGACAATATCTGCTCAACTGTACATTACGGTCGCATCTAAAGCCAATTATACAAAAACTAAAAATCTGTGAGAAGATTGGTTGGCACCAGCAGATAGCATTTATTTTTGTGTACATTTGAGCTCATTTTGGTGCATATCCAAGCCATATTAAGAAAGTTCCATCGTGGGAACAATTTTGACAATATCTGCTCAACTGTACATTAAGGTCGCATCTAAAGCCAATTATACAAAAATTAAAAATCTGTGAGACGATTGGTTGACACCAGCAGATAGCATTTATTTTTGTGTCCATATGATCTCATTTTGGTGCATATCCAAGCCATATTATGAAAGTTTCATCGTGGGAACAATTTTGACAATATCTGCTCAACTGTACATTAAGGTCGCATCTAAAGCCAATTATACAAAAGCTAAAAATCTGTGAGAAGATTGGTTGGCACCAGCAGATAGCATTTATTTTTGTGTACATTTGAGTTCATTTTGGTGCATATCCAAGCCATATTAAGAAAATTCCATTGTGATAACAATTTTGACAATATCTGCTCAACTGTACATTAAGGTCGCATCAAAAGCCAATTATACAAAAGCTAAAAATCTGTGAGAAGTTTGGTTGGCACCAGCAGATAGCATTTATTTCTATGTACATTTGAGCTCATATTGGTGCATATCCAAGCCATATTAAGAAAATTCCATCTTGGGAACAATTTTGACAATATCTGCTCAACTGTACATTAAGGTCGCATCTAAAGCCAATTGTACAAAAGCTAAAAATCTGTGAGAAGATTGGTTGACACCAGCTGATAGCATTTATTTTTGTGTACATTTGAGTTCATTTTGGTGCATATCCAAGCCATATTAAGAAAATTCTATTGTGGGAAAAATTTTGACAATATCTGCTCAACTGTACATAAAGGTCGCATCTAAAGCCAATTATACAAAAGCTAAAAATCTGTGAGAACATTGATTGTCACCGTCTGATAGCATTTGTTTTTGTGTATATTTGAGCTCATTTTGGTGCATATCAAGCCATATTAAGAAAATTCCATCGTAGGAACAATTTGGACAATATCTGCTCAACTGTACATTACGGTCGCATCTAAAGCCAATTATACAAAAGCTAAAAATCTGTGAGAAGAGTGGTTGACACCAGCTGATAGCATTAATTTTTGTGTACATTTGAGTTCATTTTGGTGCATATCCAAGCCATATTAAGAAAATTCTATTGTGGGAACAATTTTGACAATATCTGCTCAACTGTACATAAAGGTCGCATCTAAAGCCAATTATACAAAAGCTAAAAATCTGTGAGAACATTGATTGTCACCGTCTGATAGCATTTGTTTTTGTGTATATTTGAGCTCATTTTGGTGCATATCCAAGCCATATTAAGAAAATTCCATCGTGGGAACAATTTTGACAATATCTGCTCAACTGTACATATAGGTCGCATCTAAAGCCAATTATACAAAAGCTAAAAATCTGTGAGAAGATTGGTTGACACCAGCTGATAGCATTTATTTTTGTGTACATTTTAGTTTATTTTGGTGCATATCCAAGCCATATTAAGAAAATTCTATTGTGGGAACAATTTTGACAATATCTGCTCAACTGTACATTAAGGTCGAATCTAAAGCCAATTATACAAAAGCTAAAAATCTGTGAGAACATTGATTGTCACCGTCTGATAGCATTTGTTTTTGTGTATATTTGAGCTCATTTTGGTGCATATCCAAGCCATATTAAGAAAATTCCATCGTGGGAACAATTTTGACAATATCTGCTCAACTGTACATAAAGGTCGCATCTAAAGCCAATTATACAAAAGTTGAAAATCTGTGAGAAGATTGGTTGGCACCAGCAGATAGCAATCATTTTTGTGTACATTTGAGCTCATTTTGGTGCATATCCAAGCCATATTAAGAAAATTCCATCGTGGGAACAATTTTGACAATATCTGCTCAACTGTACATTAAGGTCGCATCTAAAGACAATTATACAAAAGCTAAAAATCTGTGAGAAGATTGGTTGCCACCAGCAGATAGCATTTATTTTTGTGTACATTTGAGCTCATTTTGGTGCATATCCAAGCCATATTAAGAAAATTCCATCGTAGGAACAATTTGACAATATCAGCTCAACTGTACATTAAGGTCGCATCTAAAGCCAATTATACAAAAACTAAAAATCTGTGAGAAGATTGCTTGGCACCAGCAGATAGCAATCATTTTTGTGTACATTTGAGCTCATTTTGGTGCATATCCAAGCCATATTAAGAAAATTCCATCGTGGGAACAATTTTGACAATATCTGCTCAACTGTACATTAAGGTCGCATCTAAAGACAATTATACAAAAGCTAAAAATCTGTGAGAAGATTGGTTGGCACCAGCAGATAGCATTTATTTTTGTGTACATTTGAGCTCATTTTGGTGCATATCCAAGCCATATTAAGAAAATTCCATCGTAGGAACAATTTGACAATATCAGCTCAACTGTACATTAAGGTCGCATCTAAAGCCAATTATACAAAAACTAAAAATCTGTGAGAAGATTGCTTGGCACCAGCAGATAGCATTTATTTTTGTGTACATTTGAGCTCATTTTGGTGCATATCCAAGCCATATTAAGAAAGTTCCATCGTGGGAACAATTTTGACAATATCTGCTCAACTGTACATTAAGGTCGCATCTAAAGCCAATTATACAAAAACTAAATGTCTGTGAGAAGATTGGTTGCCACCAGCAGATAGCAATTATTTGTGTGTACATTTAAGCTCATTTTGCTGCATATCCAAGCCATATTAAGAAAATTCCATCGTGGGAACAATTTTGACAAAATCTGCTCAACTAAACATTGAGGTCGCATCTAAAGACAATTATACAAAAGCTAAAAATCTGTGAGAAGATTGGTTGCCACCAGCAGATAGCATTTATTTTTGTGTACATTTGAGCTCATTTTGGTGCATATCCAAGCCATATTAAGAAAATTCCATCGTAGGAACAATTTGACAATATCAGCTCAACTGTACATTAAGGTCGCATCTAAAGCCAATTATACCAAAAACTAAAAATCTGTGAGAAGATTGCTTGGCACCAGCAGATAGCATTTATTTTTGTGTACATTTGAGCTCATTTTGGTGCATATCCAAGTCATATTAAGAAAATTCTATTGTGGGAACAATTTTGACAATATCTGCTCAACTGTACATAAAGGACGCATCTAAAGCCAATTATACAAAAGCTCAAAATCTGTGAGAACATTGATTGTCACCGTCTGATAGCATTTGTTTTTGTGTATACTTGAGCTCATTTTGGTGCATATCCAAGCTATATTAAGAAAATTCCATCGTGGGAACAATTTTGACAATATCTGCTCAACTGTACGTTGAGGTCGCATCTAAAGCCAATTATACAAAAGTTGAAAATCTGTGAGAAGAATGGTTGGCACCAGCAGATAGCAATTATTTTTGTGTACATTTGAGCTCATTTTGGTGCATATCCAAGCCATATTAAGAAAATTCCATCGTAGGAACAATTTGACAATATCAGCTCAACTGTACATTAAGGTCGCATCTAAAGCCAATTATACAAAAACTAAAAATCTGTGAGAAGATTGCTTGGCACCAGCAGATAGCATTTATTTTTGTGTACATTTGAGCTCATTTTGGTGCATATTCAAGCCATATTAAGAAAGTTCCATCGTGGGAACAATTTTGACAATATCTGCTCAACTGTACATTAAGGTCGCATCTAAAGCCAATTATACAAAAACTAAATGTCTGTGAGAAGATTGGTTGCCACCAGCAGATAGCATTTATTTCTATGTACATTTGAGCTCATTTTGGTGCATTCCCAAGTCATATTAAGAAAATTCCAACGTAGGAACAATTTGGACAATATCTGCTCAACTGTACATTACGGTCGCATCTAAAGCCAATTATACAAAAGCTAAAAATCTGTGAGAAGATTGGTTGACACCAGCTGATAGCATTTATTTTTGTGTACATTTGAGTTCATTTTGGTGCATATCCAAGCCATATTAAGAAAATTCTATTGTGGGAACAATTTTGACAATATCTGCTCAACTGTACATTAAGGTCGCATCTAAAGCCAATTATACAAAAGCTAAAAATCTGTGAGAACATTGATTGTAACCATCTGATAGCATTTATTTTTGTGTACATTTGAGCTCATTTTGGTGCATATCCAAGCCATATTAAGAAAATTCCATCGTGGGAACAATTTTGACAATATCTGCTCAACTGTACATTAAGGTCGCATCTAAAGCCAATTATACAAAAACTAAATGTCTGTGAGAAGATTGGTTGCCACCAGCAGATAGCAATTATTTGTGTGTACATTTAAGCTCATTTTGGTGCATATCCAAGCCATATTAAGAAAATTCCATCGTGGGAACAATTTTGACAAAATCTGCTCAACTAAACATTGAGGTCGCATCTAAAGACAATTATACAAAAGCTAAAAATCTGTGAGAAGATTGGTTGCCACCAGCAGATAGCATTTATTTTTGTGTACATTTGAGCTCATTTTGGTGCATATCCAAGCCATATTAAGAAAATTCCATCGTAGGAACAATTTGACAATATCAGCTCAACTGTACATTAAGGTCGCATCTAAAGCCAATTATACCAAAAACTAAAAATCTGTGAGAAGATTGCTTGGCACCAGCAGATAGCATTTATTTTTGTGTACATTTGAGCTCATTTTGGTGCATATCCAAGTCATATTAAGAAAATTCTATTGTGGGAACAATTTTGACAATATCTGCTCAACTGTACATAAAGGACGCATCTAAAGCCAATTATACAAAAGCTCAAAATCTGTGAGAACATTGATTGTCACCGTCTGATAGCATTTGTTTTTGTGTATACTTGAGCTCATGTTGGTGCATATCCAAGCTATATTAAGAAAATTCCATCGTGGGAACAATTGTGACAATATCTGCTCAACTGTACATTGAGGTCGCATCTAAAGCCAATTATACAAAAGTTGAAAATCTGTGAGAAGAATGGTTGGCACCAGCAGATAGCAATTATTTTTGTGTACATTTGAGCTCATTTTGGTGCATATCCAAGCCATATTAAGAAAATTCCATCGTAGGAACAATTTGACAATATCAGCTCAACTGTACATTAAGGTCGCATCTAAAGCCAATTATACAAAAACTAAAAATCTGTGAGAAGATTGCTTGGCACCAGCAGATAGCATTTATTTTTGTGTACATTTGAGCTCATTTTGGTGCATATTCAAGCCATATTAAGAAAGTTCCATCGTGGGAACAATTTTGACAATATCTGCTCAACTGTACATTAAGGTCGCATCTAAAGCCAATTATACAAAAACTAAATGTCTGTGAGAAGATTGGTTGCCACCAGCAGATAGCATTTATTTCTATGTACATTTGAGCTCATTTTGGTGCATTCCCAAGTCATATTAAGAAAATTCCATCGTAGGAACAATTTGGACAATATCTGCTCAACTGTACATTACGGTCGCATCTAAAGCCAATTATACAAAAGCTAAAAATCTGTGAGAAGATTGGTTGACACCAGCTGATAGCATTTATTTTTGTGTACATTTGAGTTCATTTTGGTGCATATCCAAGCCATATTAAGAAAATTCCATCGTGGGAACAATTTTGACAATATCTGCTCAACTGTACATTAAGGTCGCATCTAAAGCCAATTATACAAAAGCTAAAAATCTGTGAGAAAATTGATTGTCACCGTCTGATAGCATTTATTTTTGTGTACATTTGAGCTCATTTTGGTGCATATCCAAGCCATATTAAGAAAATTCCATCGTGGGAACAATTTTGACAATATCTGCTCAACTGTACATTAAGGTCGCATCTAAAGCCAATTATACAAAAACTAAATGTCTGTGAGAAGATTGGTTGCCACCAGCAGATAGCATTTATTTTTATGTACATTTGAGCTCATTTTGGTGCATATCCAAGCCATATTAAGAAAATTCTATTGTGGGAACAATTTTGACAATATCTGCTCAACTGTTCATAAAGGACGCATCTAAAGCCAATTATACAAAAGCTCAAAATCTGTGAGAACATTGATTGTCACCGTCTGATAGCTTTTGTTTTTGTGTATATTTGAGCTCATTTTGGTGCATATCCAAGCTATATTAAGAAAATTCCATCGTGGGAACAATTTTGACAATATCTGCTCAACTGTACATTGAGGTCGCATCTAAAGCCAATTATACAAAAGTTGAAAATCTGTGAGAAGAATGGTTGGCACCAGCAGATAGCAATTATTTTTGTGTACATTTGAGCTCATTTTGGTGCATATCCAAGCCATATTAAGAAAATTCCATCGTAGGAACAATTTTACAATATCAGCTCAACTGTACATTAAGGTCGCATCTAAAGCCAATTATACAATAACTAAAAATCTGTGAGAAGATTGCTTGGCACCAGCAGATAGCATTTATTTTTGTGTACATTTGAGCTCATTTTGGTGCATATTCAAGCCATATTAAGAAAGTTCCATCGTGGGAACAATTTTGACAATATCTGCTCAACTGTACATTAAGGTCGCATCTAAAGCCAATTATACAAAAACTAAATGTCTGTGAGAAGATTGGTTGCCACCAGCAGATAGCATTTATTTTTATGTACATTTGAGCTCATTTTGGTGCATTCCCAAGTCATATTAAGAAAATTCCATCGTAGGAACAATTTTGACAATATCTGCTCAACTGTACATTAAGGTCGCATCAAAAGCCAATTATACAAAAGCTAAAAATCTGTGAGAAGTTTGGTTGGCACCAGCAGATAGCAGTTATTTCTATGTACATTTGAGCTCATTTTGGTGCATATCCAAGCCATATTAAGAAAATTCCATCGTGGGAACAATTTGGACAATATCTGCTCAACTGTACATTAAGGTCGCATCTAAAGCCAATTGTACAAAAGCTAAAAATCTGTGAGAAGATTGGTTGACACCAACAGATAGCATTTATTTTTGTGTACATTTGAGCTCATTTTGGTGCATATCCAAGCCATATTAAGAAAAGTCCATCGTAGGAACAATTTGAACAATATCTGCTCAACTGTACATTAAGGTCGCATCTAAAGCCAATTATACAAAAGCTAAAAATATGTGAGAAGATTGGTTGGCACCAGCAGATAGCATTTATTTTTGTGTACATTTGAGCTAATTTTGGTGCATATCCAAGCCATATTAAGAAAAGTCCATCGTAGGAACAATTTGAACAATATCTGCTCAACTGTACATTAAGGTCGCATCTAAAGCCAATTGTACAAAAGCTAAAAATCTGTGAGAAGATTGGTTGACACCAGCAGATAGCATTTATTTTTGTGTACATTTGATTTCATTTTGGTGCATATCCAAGCCATATTAAGAAAATTCTATTGTGGGAACAATTTTGACAATATCTGCTCAACTGTACATAAAGGTCGCATCAAAAGTCAATTATACAAAAGCTAAAAATCTGTGAGAACATTGATTGTCACCGTCTGATAGCATTTGTTTTTGTGTATATTTGAGCTCAGTTTGGTGCATATCCAAGCCATATTAAGAAAATTCCATCGTGGGAACATTTTGACAATATCTGCTCAACTGTACATTAAGGTCGCATCTAAAGCCAATTATACAAAAGCTAAAAATATGTGAGAAGATTGGTTGGCACCAGCAGATAGCATTTATTTTTGTGTACATTTGAGCTAATTTTGGTGCATATCCAAGCCATATTAAGAAAATTCCATCGTGGGAAAATTTTTGACAATATCTGCTCAACTGTACATTAAGGTCGCATCAAAAGCCAATTATACAAAAGCTAAAAATCTGTGAGAAGATTGGTTGCCACAAGCAGATAGCATTTATTTTTGTGTACATTTGAGCTCATTTTGGTGCATATCCAAGCCATATTAAGAAAATTCCATCGTAGGAACAATTTGACAATATCAGCTCAACTGTACATTAAGGTCGCATCTAAAGCCAATTATACAAAAACTAAAAATCTGTGAGAAGATTGCTTGGCACCAGCAGATAGCATTTATTTTTGTGTACATTTGAGCTCATTTTGGTGCATATTCAAGCCATATTAAGAAAGTTCCATCGTGGGAAAAATTTTGACAATATCTGCTCAACTGTACATTAAGGTCGCATCTAAAGCCAATTATACAAAAACTAAATGTCTGTGAGAAGATTGGTTGCCACCAGCAGATAGCATTTATTTTTATGTACATTTGAGCTCATTTTGGTGCATTCCCAAGTCATATTAAGAAAATTCCATCGTAGGAACAATTTTGACAATATCTGCTCAACTGTACATTAAGGTCGCATCAAAAGCCAATTATACAAAAGCTAAAAATCTGTGAGAAGATTGGTTGGCACCAGCAGATAGCATTTATTTCTATGTACATTTGAGCTCATTTTGGTGCATATCCAAGCCATATTAAGAACATTCCATCGTGGGAACAATTTGGACAATATCTGCTCAACTGTACATTAAGGTCGCATCTAAAGCCAATTGTACAAAAGCTAAAAATCTGTGAGAAGATTGGTTGACACCAGCAGATAGCATTTATTTTTGTGTACATTTGATTTCATTTTGGTGCATATCCAAGCCATATTAAGAAAATTCTATTGTGGGAAAATTTTTGACAATATCTGCTCAACTGTACATTAAGGTCGCATCAAAAGCCAATTATACAAAAGCTAAAAATCTGTGAGAAGATTGGTTGCCACAAGCAGATAGCATTTATTTTTGTGTACATTTGAGCTCATTTTGGTGCATATCCAAGCCATATTAAGAAAATTCCATCGTAGGAACAATTTGACAATATCAGCTCAACTGTACATTAAGGTCGCATCTAAAGCCAATTATACAAAAACTAAAAATCTGTGAGAAGATTGCTTGGCACCAGCAGATAGCATTTATTTTTGTGTACATTTGAGCTCATTTTGGTGCATATTCAAGCCATATTAAGAAAGTTCCATCGTGGGAACAATTTTGACAATATCTGCTCAACTGTACATTAAGGTCGCATCTAAAGCCAATTATACAAAAACTAAATGTCTGTGAGAAGATTGGTTGCCACCAGCAGATAGCATTTATTTTTATGTACATTTGAGCTCATTTTGGTGCATTCCCAAGTCATATTAAGAAAATTCCATCGTAGGAACAATTTTGACAATATCAGCTCAACTGTACATTAAGGTCGCATCTAAAGCCAATTATACAAAAACTAAAAATCTGTGAGAAGATTGCTTGGCACCAGCAGATAGCATTTATTTCTATGTACATTTGAGCTCATTTTGGTGCATATCCAAGCCATATTAAGAAAGTTCCATCGTGGGAACAATTTGGACAATATCTGCTCAACTGTACATTAAGGTCGCATCTAAAGCCAATTGTACAAAAGCTAAAAATCTGTGAGAAGATTGGTTGACACCAGCAGATAGCATTTATTTTTGTGTACATTTGATTTCATTTTGGTGCATATCCAAGCCATATTAAGAAAATTCTATTGTGGGAACAATTTTGACAATATCTGCTCAACTGTACATAAAGGTCGCATCAAAAGTCAATTATACAAAAGCTAAAAATCTGTGAGAACATTGATTGTCACCGTCTAATAGCATTTGTTTTTGTGTATATTTGAGCTCAGTTTGGTGCATATCCAAGCCATATTAAGAAAATTCCATCGTGGGAACATTTTGACAATATCAGCTCAACTGTACATTAAGGTCGCATCTAAAGCCAATTATACAAAAACTAAAAATCTGTGAGAAGATTGCTTGGCACCAGCAGATAGCATTTATTTTTGTGTACATTTGAGCTCATTTTGGTGCATATTCAAGCCATATTAAGAAAATTCCATCGTAGGAACAATTTTGACAATATCTGCTCAACTGTACATTAATGTCGCATCAAAAGCCAATTATACAAAAGCTAAAAATCTGTGAGAAGTTTGGTTGGCACCAGCAGAGAGCATTTATTTCTATGTACATTTGAGCTCATTTTGGTGCATATCCAAGCCATATTAAGAAATTCCATCGTGGGAACAATTTGGACAATATCTGCTCAACTGTACATTAAGGTCGCATCTAAAGCCAATTGTACAAAAGCTAAAAATCTGTGAGAAGATTGGTTGACACCAGCAGATAGCATTTATTTTTGTGTACATTTGATTTCATTTTGGTGCATATCCAAGCCATATTAAGAAAATTCTATTGTGGGAACAATTTTGACAATATCTGCTCAACTGTACATAAAGGTCGCATCAAAAGTCAATTATACAAAAGCTAAAAATCTGTGAGAACATTGATTGTCACCGTCTGATAGCATTTGTTTTTGTGTATATTTGAGCTCAGTTTGGTGCATATCCAAGCCATATTAAGAAAATTCCATCGTGGGAACATTTTGACAATATCTGCTCAACTGTACATTAAGGTCGCATCTAAAGCCAATTATACAAAAGCTAAAAATATGTGAGAAGATTGGTTGGCACCAGCAGATAGCATTATATTTGTGTACATTTGAGCTAATTTTGGTGCATATCCAAGCCATATTAAGAAAATTCCATCGTAGGAACAATTTGACAATATCAGCTCAACTGTACATTAAGGTCGCATCTAAAGCCAATTATACAAAAACTAAAAATCTGTGAGAAGATTGCTTGGCACCAGCAGATAGCATTTATTTTTGTGTACATTTGAGCTCATTTTGGTGCATATTCAAGCCATATTAAGAAAGTTCCATCGTGGGAACAATTTTGACAATATCTGCTCAACTGTACATTAAGGTCGCATCTAAAGCCAATTATACAAAAACTAAATGTCTGTGAGAAGATTGGTTGCCACCAGCAGATAGCATTTATTTTTATGTACATTTGAGCTCCATTTGGTGCATATCCAAGTCATATTAAGAAAATTCCATCGTAGGAACAATTTTGACAATATCTGCTCAACTGTACATTAAGGTCGCATCAAAAGCCAATTATACAAAAGCTAAACATCTGTGAGAAGTTTGGTTGGCACCAGCAGATAGCATTTATTTCTATGTACATTTGAGCTCATTTTGGTGCATATCCAAGCCATATTAAGAAAATTCCATCGTGGGAACAATTTGGACAATATCTGCTCAACTGTACATTAAGGTCGCATCTAAAGCCAATTGTACAAAAGCTAAAAATCTGTGAGAAGATTGGTTGACACCAGCAGATAGCATTTATTTTTGTGTACATTTGATTTCATTTTGGTGCATATCCAAGCCATATTAAGAAAATTCTATTGTGGGAACAATTTTGACAATATCTGCTCAACTGTACATAAAGGTCGCATCAAAAGTCAATTATACAAAAGCTAAAAATCTGTGAGAACATTGATTGTCACCGTCTGATAGCATTTGTTTTTGTGTATATTTGAGCTCAGTTTGGTGCATATCCAAGCAATATTAAGAAAATTCCATCGTGGGAACATTTTGACAATATCTGCTCAACTGTACATTAAGGTCGCATTTAAAGCCAATTATACAAAAGCTAAAAATATGTGAGAAGATTGGTTGGCACCAGCAGATAGCATTATATTTGTGTACATTTGAGCTAATTTTGGTGCATATCCAAGCCATATTAAGAAAATTCCATCGTAGGAACAATTTGACAATATCAGCTCAACTGTACATTAAGGTCGCATCTAAAGCCAATTATACAAAAACTAAAAATCTGTGAGAAGATTGCTTGGCACCAGCAGATAGCATTTATTTTTGTGTACATTTGAGCTCATTTTGGTGCATATTCAAGCCATATTAAGAAAGTTCCATCGTGGGAACAATTTTGACAATATCTGCTCAACTGTACATAAAGGTCGCATCTAAAGCCAATTATACAAAAACTAAATGTCTGTGAGAAGATTGGTTGCCACCAGCAGATAGCATTTATTTTTATGTACATTTGAGCTCCATTTGGTGCATATCCAAGTCATATTAAGAAAATTCCATCGTAGGAACAATTTTGACAATATCTGCTCAACTGTACATTAAGGTCGCATCAAAAGCCAATTATACAAAAGCTAAAAATCTGTGAGAAGTTTGGTTGGCACCAGCAGATAGCATTTATTTCTATGTACATTTGAGCTCATTTTGGTGCATATCCAAGCCATATTAAGAAAATTCCATCGTGGGAACAATTTGGACAATATCTGCTCAACTGTACATTAAGGTCGCATCTAAAGCCAATTGTACAAAAGCTAAAAATCTGTGAGAAGATTGGTTGACACCAGCAGATAGCATTTATTTTTGTGTACATTTGATTTCATTTTGGTGCATATCCAAGCCATATTAAGAAAATTCTATTGTGGGAACAATTTTGACAATATCTGCTCAACTGTACATAAAGGTCGCATCAAAAGTCAATTATACAAAAGCTAAAAATCTGTGAGAACATTGATTGTCACCGTCTGATAGCATTTGTTTTTGTGTATATTTGAGCTCAGTTTGGTGCATATCCAAGCCATATTAAGAAAATTCCATCGTGGGAACATTTTGACAATATCTGCTCAACTGTACATTAAGGTCGCATCTAAAGCCAATTATACAAAAGCTAAAAATATGTGAGAAGATTGGTTGGCACCAGCAGATAGCATTTATTTTTGTGTACATTTGAGCTCATTTTGGTGCATATCCAAGCCATATTAAGAAAATTCCATCGTGGGAAAAATTTTGACAATATCTGCTCAACTGTACATTAAGGTCGCATCAAAAGCCAATTATACAAAAGCTAAAAATATGTGAGAAGATTGGTTGGCACCAGCAGATAGCATTTATTTTTGTGTACATTTGAGCTCATTTTGGTGCATATCCAAGCCATATTAAGAAATTCCATCGTGGGAACAATTTGCACAATATCTGCTCAACTGTACATTAAGGTCGCATCTAAAGCCAATTGTACAAAAGCTAAAAATCTGTGAGAAGATTGGTTGACACCAGCAGATAGCATTTATTTTTGTGTACATTTGATTTCATTTTGGTGCATATCCAAGCCATATTAAGAAAATTCTATTGTGGGAACAATTTTGACAATATCTGCTCAACTGTACATAAAGGTCGCATCAAAAGTCAATTATACAAAAGCTAAAAATCTGTGAGAACATTGATTGTCACCGTCTGATAGCATTTGTTTTTGTGTATATTTGAGCTCAGTTTGGTGCATATCCAAGCCATATTAAGAAAATTCCATCGTGGGAACATTTTGACAATATCTGCTCAACTGTACATTAAGGTCGCATCTAAAGCCAATTATACAAAAGCTAAAAATATGTGAGAAGATTGGTTGGCACCAGCAGATAGCATTATATTTGTGTACATTTGAGCTAATTTTGGTGCATATCCAAGCCATATTAAGAAAATTCCATCGTAGGAACAATTTGACAATATCAGCTCAACTGTACATTAAGGTCGCATCTAAAGCCAATTATACAAAAACTAAAAATCTGTGAGAAGATTGCTTGGCACCAGCAGATAGCATTTATTTTTGTGTACATTTGAGCTCATTTTGGTGCATATTCAAGCCATATTAAGAAAGTTCCATCGTGGGAACAATTTTGACAATATCTGCTCAACTGTACATTAAGGTCGCATCTAAAGCCAATTATACAAAAACTAAATGTCTGTGAGAAGATTGGTTGCCACCAGCAGATAGCATTTATTTTTATGTACATTTGAGCTCCATTTGGTGCATATCCAAGTCATATTAAGAAAATTCCATCGTAGGAACAATTTTGACAATATCTGCTCAACTGTACATTAAGGTCGCATCAAAAGCCAATTATACAAAAGCTAAAAATCTGTGAGAAGTTTGGTTGGCACCAGCAGAAAGCATTTATTTCTATGTACATTTGAGCTCATTTTGGTGCATATCCAAGCCATATTAAGAAAATTCCATCGTGGGAACAATTTGGACAATATCTGCTCAACTGTACATTAAGGTCGCATCTAAAGCCAATTGTACAAAAGCTAAAAATCTGTGAGAAGATTGGTTGACACCAGCAGATAGCATTTATTTTTGTGTACATTTGATTTCATTTTGGTGCATATCCAAGCCATATTAAGAAAATTCTATTGTGGGAACAATTTTGACAATATCTGCTCAACTGTACATAAAGGTCGCATCAAAAGTCAATTATACAAAAGCTAAAAATCTGTGAGAACATTGATTGTCACCGTCTGATAGCATTTGTTTTTGTGTATATTTGAGCTCAGTTTGGTGCATATCCAAGCAATATTAAGAAAATTCCATCGTGGGAACATTTTGACAATATCTGCTCAACTGTACATTAAGGTCGCATTTAAAGCCAATTATACAAAAGCTAAAAATATGTGAGAAGATTGGTTGGCACCAGCAGATAGCATTATATTTGTGTACATTTGAGCTAATTTTGGTGCATATCCAAGCCATATTAAGAAAATTCCATCGTAGGAACAATTTGACAATATCAGCTCAACTGTACATTAAGGTCGCATCTAAAGCCAATTATACAAAAACTAAAAATCTGTGAGAAGATTGCTTGGCACCAGCAGATAGCATTTATTTTTGTGTACATTTGAGCTCATTTTGGTGCATATTCAAGCCATATTAAGAAAGTTCCATCGTGGGAACAATTTTGACAATATCTGCTCAACTGTACATTAAGGTCGCATCTAAAGCCAATTATACAAAAACTAAATGTCTGTGAGAAGATTGGTTGCCACCAGCAGATAGCATTTATTTTTATGTACATTTGAGCTCCATTTGGTGCATATCCAAGTCATATTAAGAAAATTCCATCGTAGGAACAATTTTGACAATATCTGCTCAACTGTACATTAAGGTCGCATCAAAAGCCAATTATACAAAAGCTAAAAATCTGTGAGAAGTTTGGTTGGCACCAGCAGATAGCATTTATTTCTATGTACATTTGAGCTCATTTTGGTGCATATCCAAGCCATATTAAGAAAATTCCATCGTGGGAACAATTTGGACAATATCTGCTCAACTGTACATTAAGGTCGCATCTAAAGCCAATTGTACAAAAGCTAAAAATCTGTGAGAAGATTGGTTGACACCAGCAGATAGCATTTATTTTTGTGTACATTTGATTTTATTTTGGTGCATATCCAAGCCATATTAAGAAAATTCTATTGTGGGAACAATTTTGACAATATCTGCTCAACTGTACATAAAGGTCGCATCAAAAGTCAATTATACAAAAGCTAAAAATCTGTGAGAACATTGATTGTCACCGTCTGATAGCATTTGTTTTTGTGTATATTTGAGCTCAGTTTGGTGCATATCCAAGCCATATTAAGAAAATTCCATCGTGGGAACATTTTGACAATATCTGCTCAACTGTACATTAAGGTCGCATCTAAAGCCAATTATACAAAAGCTAAAAATATGTGAGAAGATTGGTTGGCACCAGCAGATAGCATTTATTTTTGTGTACATTTGAGCTCATTTTGGTGCATATCCAAGCCATATTAAGAAAATTCCATCGTAGGAACAATTTGACAATATCAGCTCAACTGTACATTAAGGTCGCATCTAAAGCCAATTATACAAAAACTAAAAATCTGTGAGAAGATTGCTTGGCACCAGCAGATAGCATTTATTTTTGTGTACATTTGAGCTCATTTTGGTGCATATTCAAGCCATATTAAGAAAGTTCCATCGTGGGAACAATTTTGACAATATCTGCTCAACTGTACATTAAGGTCGCATCTAAAGCCAATTATACAAAAACTAAATGTCTGTGAGAAGATTGGTTGCCACCAGCAGATAGCATTTATTTTTATGTACATTTGAGCTCCATTTGGTGCATATCCAAGTCATATTAAGAAAATTCCATCGTAGGAACAATTTTGACAATATCTGCTCAACTGTACATTAAGGTCGCATCAAAAGCCAATTATACAAAAGCTAAAAATCTGTGAGAAGTTTGGTTGGCACCAGCAGATAGCATTTATTTCTATGTACATTTGAGCTCATTTTGGTGCATATCCAAGCCATATTAAGAAAATTCCATCGTGGGAACAATTTGGACAATATCTGCTCAACTGTACATTAAGGTCGCATCTAAAGCCAATTGTACAAAAGCTAAAAATCTGTGAGAAGATTGGTTGACACCAGCAGATAGCATTTATTTTTGTGTACATTTGATTTCATTTTGGTGCATATCCAAGCCATATTAAGAAAATTCTATTGTGGGAACAATTTTGACAATATCTGCTCAACTGTACATAAAGGTCGCATCAAAAGTCAATTATACAAAAGCTAAAAATCTGTGAGAACATTGATTGTCACCGTCTGATAGCATTTGTTTTTGTGTATATTTGAGCTCAGTTTGGTGCATATCCAAGCCATATTAAGAAAATTCCATCGTGGGAACAATTTGGACAATATCTGCTCAACTGTACATTAAGGTCGCATCTAAAGCCAATTGTACAAAAGCTAAAAATCTGTGAGAAGATTGGTTGACACCAGCAGATAGCATTTATTTTTGTGTACATTTGATTTCATTTTGGTGCATATCCAAGCCATATTAAGAAAATTCTATTGTGGGAACAATTTTGACAATATCTGCTCAACTGTACATAAAGGTCGCATCAAAAGTCAATTATACAAAAGCTAAAAATCTGTGAGAACATTGATTGTCACCGTCTGATAGCATTTGTTTTTGTGTATATTTGAGCTCAGTTTGGTGCATATCCAAGCCATATTAAGAAAATTCCATCGTGGGAACATTTTGACAATATCTGCTCAACTGTACATTAAGGTCGCATCTAAAGCCAATTATACAAAAGCTAAAAATATGTGAGAAGATTGGTTGGCACCGCAATATAGCATTTATTTTTGTGTACATTTGAGCTCATTTTGGTGCATATCCAAGCCATATTAAGAAAATTCCATCGTGGGAAAAATTTTGACAATATCTGCTCAACTGTACATTAAGGTCGCATCAAAAGCCAATTATACAAAAGCTAAAAATATGTGAGAAGATTGGTTGCCACAAGCAGATAGCATTTATTTTTGTGTACATTTGAGCTCATTTTGGTGCATATCCAAGCCATATTAAGAAAATTCCATCGTAGGAACAATTTGACAATATCAGCTCAACTGTACATTAAGGTCGCATCTAAAGCCAATTATACAAAAACTAAAAATCTGTGAGAAGATTGCTTGGCACCAGCAGATAGCATTTATTTTTGTGTACATTTGAGCTCATTTTGGTGCATATTCAAGCCATATTAAGAAAGTTCCATCGTGGGAACAATTTTGACAATATCTGCTCAACTGTACATTAAGGTCGCATCTAAAGCCAATTATACAAAAACTAAATGTCTGTGAGAAGATTGGTTGCCACCAGCAGATAGCATTTATTTTTATGTACATTTGAGCTCCATTTGGTGCATATCCAAGTCATATTAAGAAAATTCCATCGTAGGAACAATTTTGACAATATCTGCTCAACTGTACATTAAGGTCGCATCAAAAGCCAATTATACAAAAGCTAAAAATCTGTGAGAAGTTTGGTTGGCACCAGCAGATAGCATTTATTTCTATGTACATTTGAGCTCATTTTGGTGCATATCCAAGCCATATTAAGAAAATTCCATCGTGGGAACAATTTGGACAATATCTGCTCAACTGTACATTAAGGTCGCATCTAAAGCCAATTGTACAAAAGCTAAAAATCTGTGAGAAGATTGGTTGACACCAGCAGATAGCATTTATTTTTGTGTACATTTGATTTCATTTTGGTGCATATCCAAGCCATATTAAGAAAATTCTATTGTGGGAACAATTTTGACAATATCTGCTCAACTGTACATAAAGGTCGCATCAAAAGTCAATTATACAAAAGCTAAAAATCTGTGAGAACATTGATTGTCACCGTCTGATAGCATTTGTTTTTGTGTATATTTGAGCTCAGTTTGGTGCATATCCAAGCCATATTAAGAAAATTCCATCGTGGGAACATTTTGACAATATCTGCTCAACTGTACATTAAGGTCGCATCTAAAGCCAATTATACAAAAGCTAAAAATATGTGAGAAGATTGGTTGGCACCAGCAGATAGCATTTATTTTTGTGTACATTTGAGCTCATTTTGGTGCATATCCAAGCCATATTAAGAAAATTCCATCGTGGGAAAAATTTTGACAATATCTGCTCAACTGTACATTAAGGTCGCATCAAAAGCCAATTATACAAAAGCTAAAAATATGTGAGAAGATTGGTTGCCACAAGCAGATAGCATTTATTTTTGTGTACATTTGAGCTCATTTTGGTGCATATCCAAGCCATATTAAGAAAATTCCATCGTAGGAACAATTTGACAATATCAGCTCAACTGTACATTAAGGTCGCATCTAAAGCCAATTATACAAAAACTAAAAATCTGTGAGAAGATTGCTTGGCACCAGCAGATAGCATTTATTTTTGTGTACATTTGAGCTCATTTTGGTGCATATTCAAGCCATATTAAGAAAGTTCCATCGTGGGAACAATTTTGACAATATCTGCTCAACTGTACATTAAGGTCGCATCTAAAGCCAATTATACAAAAACTAAATGTCTGTGAGAAGATTGGTTGCCACCAGCAGATAGCATTTATTTTTATGTACATTTGAGCTCATTTTGGTGCATTCCCAAGTCATATTAAGAAAATTCCATCGTAGGAACAATTTTGACAATATCTGCTCAACTGTACATTAAGGTCGCATCAAAAGCCAATTATACAAAAGCTAAAAATCTGTGAGAAGTTTGGTTGGCACCAGCAGATAGCATTTATTTCTATGTACATTTGAGCTCATTTTGGTGCATATCCAAGCCATATTAAGAAAATTCCATCGTGGGAACAATTTGGACAATATCTGCTCAACTGTACATTAAGGTCGCATCTAAAGCCAATTGTACAAAAGCTAAAAATCTGTGAGAAGATTGGTTGACACCAGCAGATAGCATTTATTTTTGTGTACATTTGATTTCATTTTGGTGCATATCCAAGCCATATTAAGAAAATTCTATTGTGGGAACAATTTTGACAATATCTGCTCAACTGTACATAAAGGTCGCATCAAAAGTCAATTATACAAAAGCTAAAAATCTGTGAGAACATTGATTGTCACCGTCTAATAGCATTTGTTTTTGTGTATATTTGAGCTCAGTTTGGTGCATATCCAAGCCATATTAAGAAAATTCCATCGTGGGAACATTTTGACAATATCTGCTCAACTGTACATTAAGGTCGCATCTAAAGCCAATTATACAAAAACTAAAAATCTGTGAGAAGATTGCTTGGCACCAGCAGATAGCATTTATTTTTGTGTACATTTGAGCTCATTTTGGTGCATATTCAAGCCATATTAAGAAAATTCCATCGTAGGAACAATTTTGACAATATCTGCTCAACTGTACATTAATGTCGCATCAAAAGCCAATTATACAAAAGCAAAAAATCTGTGAGAAGTTTGGTTGGCACCAGCAGATAGCATTTATTTCTATGTACATTTGAGCTCATTTTGGTGCATATCCAAGCCATATTAAGAAATTCCATCGTGGGAACAATTTGGACAATATCTGCTCAACTGTACATTAAGGTCGCATCTAAAGCCAATTGTACAAAAGCTAAAAATCTGTGAGAAGATTGGTTGACACCAGCAGATAGCATTTATTTTTGTGTACATTTGATTTCATTTTGGTGCTTATCCAAGCCATATTAAGAAAATTCTATTGTGGGAACAATTTTGACAATATCTGCTCAACTGTACATAAAGGTCGCATCAAAAGTCAATTATACAAAAGCTAAAAATCTGTGAGAACATTGATTGTCACCGTCTGATAGCATTTGTTTTTGTGTATATTTGAGCTCAGTTTGGTGCATATCCAAGCCATATTAAGAAAATTCCATCGTGGGAACATTTTGACAATATCTGCTCAACTGTACATTAAGGTCGCATCTAAAGCCAATTATACAAAAGCTAAAAATATGTGAGAAGATTGGTTGGCACCAGCAGATAGCATTATATTTGTGTACATTTGAGCTAATTTTGGTGCATATCCAAGCCATATTAAGAAAATTCCATCGTAGGAACAATTTGACAATATCAGCTCAACTGTACATTAAGGTCGCATCTAAAGCCAATTATACAAAAACTAAAAATCTGTGAGAAGATTGCTTGGCACCAGCAGATAGCATTTATTTTTGTGTACATTTGAGCTCATTTTGGTGCATATTCAAGCCATATTAAGAAAGTTCCATCGTGGGAACAATTTTGACAATATCTGCTCAACTGTACATTAAGGTCGCATCTAAAGCCAATTATACAAAAACTAAATGTCTGTGAGAAGATTGGTTGCCACCAGCAGATAGCATTTATTTTTATGTACATTTGAGCTCCATTTGGTGCATATCCAAGTCATATTAAGAAAATTCCATCGTAGGAACAATTTTGACAATATCTGCTCAACTGTACATTAAGGTCGCATCAAAAGCCAATTATACAAAAGCTAAAAATCTGTGAGAAGTTTGGTTGGCACCAGCAGATAGCATTTATTTCTATGTACATTTGAGCTCATTTTGGTGCATATCCAAGCCATATTAAGAAAATTCCATCGTGGGAACAATTTGGACAATATCTGCTCAACTGTACATTAAGGTCGCATCTAAAGCCAATTGTACAAAAGCTAAAAATCTGTGAGAAGATTGGTTGACACCAGCAGATAGCATTTATTTTTGTGTACATTTGATTTCATTTTGGTGCATATCCAAGCCATATTAAGAAAATTCTATTGTGGGAACAATTTTGACAATATCTGCTCAACTGTACATAAAGGTCGCATCAAAAGTCAATTATACAAAAGCTAAAAATCTGTGAGAACATTGATTGTCACCGTCTGATAGCATTTGTTTTTGTGTATATTTGAGCTCAGTTTGGTGCATATCCAAGCCATATTAAGAAAATTCCATCGTGGGAACATTTTGACAATATCTGCTCAACTGTACATTAAGGTCGCATCTAAAGCCAATTATACAAAAGCTAAAAATATGTGAGAAGATTGGTTGGCACCAGCAGATAGCATTTATTTTTGTGTACATTTGAGCTAATTTTGGTGCATATCCAAGCCATATTAAGAAAATTCCATCGTGGGAAAAATTTTGACAATATCTGCTCAACTGTACATTAAGGTCGCATCAAAAGCCAATTATACAAAAGCTAAAAATCTGTGAGAAGATTGGTTGCCACAAGCAGATAGCATTTATTTTTGTGTACATTTGAGCTCATTTTGGTGCATATCCAAGCCATATTAAGAAAATTCCATCGTAGGAACAATTTGACAATATCAGCTCAACTGTACATTAAGGTCGCATCTAAAGCCAATTATATAAAAACTAAAAATCTGTGAGAAGATTGCTTGGCACCAGCAGATAGCATTTATTTTTGTGTACATTTGAGCTCATTTTGGTGCATATTCAAGCCATATTAAGAAAGTTCCATCGTGGGAACAATTTTGACAATATCTGCTCAACTGTACATTAAGGTCGCATCTAAAGCCAATTATACAAAAACTAAATGTCTGTGAGAAGATTGGTTGCCACCAGCAGATAGCATTTATTTTTATGTACATTTGAGCTCATTTTGGTGCATTCCCAAGTCATATTAAGAAAATTCCATCGTAGGAACAATTTTGACAATATCTGCTCAACTGTACATTAAGGTCGCATCAAAAGCCAATTATACAAAAGCTAAAAATCTGTGAGAAGTTTGGTTGGCACCAGCAGATAGCATTTATTTCTATGTACATTTGAGCTCATTTTGGTGCATATCCAAGCCATATTAAGAAAATTCCATCGTGGGAACAATTTGGACAATATCTGCTCAACTGTACATTAAGGTCGCATCTAAAGCCAATTGTACAAAAGCTAAAAATCTGTGAGAAGATTGGTTGACACCAGCAGATAGCATTTATTTTTGTGTACATTTGATTTCATTTTGGTGCATATCCAAGCCATATTAAGAAAATTCTATTGTGGGAACAATTTTGACAATATCTGCTCAACTGTACATAAAGGTCGCATCAAAAGTCAATTATACAAAAGCTAAAAATCTGTGAGAACATTGATTGTCACCGTCTAATAGCATTTGTTTTTGTGTATATTTGAGCTCAGTTTGGTGCATATCCAAGCCATATTAAGAAAATTCCATCGTGGGAACATTTTGACAATATCTGCTCAACTGTACATTAAGGTCGCATCTAAAGCCAATTATACAAAAACTAAAAATCTGTGAGAAGATTGCTTGGCACCAGCAGATAGCATATATTTTTGTGTACATTTGAGCTCATTTTGGTGCATATTCAAGCCATATTAAGAAAATTCCATCGTAGGAACAATTTTGACAATATCTGCTCAACTGTACATTAATGTCGCATCAAAAGCCAATTATACAAAAGCTAAAAATCTGTGAGAAGTTTGGTTGGCACCAGCAGATAGCATTTATTTCTATGTACATTTGAGCTCATTTTGGTGCATATCCAAGCCATATTAAGAAATTCCATCGTGGGAACAATTTGGACAATATCTGCTCAACTGTAAATTAAGGTCGCATCTAAAGCCAATTGTACAAAAGCTAAAAATCTGTGAGAAGATTGGTTGACACCAGCAGATAGCATTTATTTTTGTGTACATTTGATTTTATTTTGGTGCATATCCAAGCCATATTAAGAAAATTCTATTGTGGGAACAATTTTGACAATATCTGCTCAACTGTACATAAAGGTCGCATCAAAAGTCAATTATACAAAAGCTAAAAATCTGTAAGAACATTGATTGTCACCGTCTGATAGCATTTGTTTTTGTGTATATTTGAGCTCAGTTTGGTGCATATCCAAGCCATATTAAGAAAATTCCATCGTGGGAACATTTTGACAATATCTGCTCAACTGTACATTAAGGTCGCATCTAAAGCCAATTATACAAAAGCTAAAAATATGTGAGAAGATTGGTTGGCACCAGCAGATAGCATTATATTTGTGTACATTTGAGCTAATTTTGGTGCATATCCAAGCCATATTAAGAAAATTCCATCGTAGGAACAATTTGACAATATCAGCTCAACTGTACATTAAGGTCGCATCTAAAGCCAATTATACAAAAACTAAAAATCTGTGAGAAGATTGCTTGGCACCAGCAGATAGCATTTATTTTTGTGTACATTTGAGCTCATTTTGGTGCATATTCAAGCCATATTAAGAAAGTTCCATCGTGGGAACAATTTTGACAATATCTGCTCAACTGTACATTAAGGTCGCATCTAAAGCCAATTATAAAAAACTAAATGTCTGTGAGAAGATTGGTTGCCACCAGCAGATAGCATTTATTTTTATGTACATTTGAGCTCCATTTGGTGCATATCCAAGTCATATTAAGAAAATTCCATCGTAGGAACAATTTTGACAATATCTGCTCAACTGTACATTAAGGTCGCATCAAAAGCCAATTATACAAAAGCTAAAAATCTGTGAGAAGTTTGGTTGGCACCAGCAGATAGCATTTATTTCTATGTACATTTGAGCTCATTTTGGTTCATATCCAAGCCATATTAAGAAATTCCATCGTGGGAACAATTTGGACAATATCTGCTCAACTGTAAATTAAGGTCGCATCTAAAGCCAATTGTACAAAAGCTAAAAATCTGTGAGAAGATTGGTTGACACCAGCAGATAGCATTTATTTTTGTGTACATTTGATTTCATTTTGGTGCATATCCAAGCCATATTAAGAAAATTCTATTGTGGGAACAATTTTGACAATATCTGCTCAACTGTACATAAAGGTCGCATCAAAAGTCAATTATACAAAAGCTAAAAATCTGTAAGAACATTGATTGTCACCGTCTGATAGCATTTGTTTTTGTGTACATTTGAGCTCATTTTGGTGCATATCCAAGCCATATTAAGAAATTCCATCGTGGGAACAATTTGGACAATATCTGCTCAACTGTAAATTAAGGTCGCATCTAAAGCCAATTGTACAAAAGCTAAAAATCTGTGAGAAGATTGGTTGACACCAGCAGATAGCATTTATTTTTGTGTACATTTGATTTCATTTTGGTGCATATCCAAGCCATATTAAGAAAATTCTATTGTGGGAACAATTTTGACAATATCTGCTCAACTGTACATAAAGGTCGCATCAAAAGTCAATTATACAAAAGCTAAAAATCTGTAAGAACATTGATTGTCACCGTCTGATAGCATTTGTTTTTGTGTATATTTGAGCTCAGTTTGGTGCATATCCAAGCCATATTAAGAAAATTCCATCGTGGGAACATTTTGACAATATCTGCTCAACTGTACATTAAGGTCGCATCTAAAGCCAATTATACAAAAGCTAAAAATATGTGAGAAGATTGGTTGGCACCAGCAGATAGCATTATATTTGTGTACATTTGAGCTAATTTTGGTGCATATCCAAGCCATATTAAGAAAATTCCATCGTAGGAACAATTTGACAATATCAGCTCAACTGTACATTAAGGTCGCATCTAAAGCCAATTATACAAAAACTAAAAATCTGTGAGAAGATTGCTTGGCACCAGCAGATAGCATTTATTTTTGTGTACATTTGAGCTCATTTTGGTGCATATTCAAGCCATATGAAGAAAGTTCCATCGTGGGAACAATTTTGACAATATCTGCTCAACTGTACATTAAGGTCGCATCTAAAGCCAATTATACAAAAACTAAATGTCTGTGAGAAGATTGGTTGCCACCAGCAGATAGCATTTATTTTTATGTACATTTGAGCTCCATTTGGTGCATATCCAAGTCATATTAAGAAAATTCCATCGTAGGAACAATTTTGACAATATCTGCTCAACTGTACATTAAGGTCGCATCAAAAGCCAATTATACAAAAGCTAAAAATCTGTGAGAAGTTTGGTTGGCACCAGCAGATATCATTTATTTCTATGTACATTTGAGCTCATTTTGGTGCATATCCAAGCCATATTAAGAAAATTCCATCGTGGGAACAATTTGGACAATATCTGCTCAACTGTACATTAAGGTCGCATCTAAAGCCAATTGTACAAAAGCTAAAAATCTGTGAGAAGATTGGTTGACACCAGCAGATAGCATTTATTTTTGTGTACATTTGATTTCATTTTGGTGCATATCCAAGCCATATTAAGAAAATTCTATTGTGGGAACAATTTTGACAATATCTGCTCAACTGTACATAAAGGTTGCATCAAAAGTCAATTATACAAAAGCTAAAAATCTGTGAGAACATTGATTGTCACCGTCTGATAGCATTTGTTTTTGTGTATATTTGAGCTCAGTTTGGTGCATATCCAAGCCATATTAAGAAAATTCCATCGTGGGAACATTTTGACAATATCTGCTCAACTGTACATTAAGGTCGCATCTAAAGCCAATTATACAAAAGCTAAAAATATGTGAGAAGATTGGTTGGCACCAGCAGATAGCATTTATTTTTGTGTACATTTGAGCTCATTTTGGTGCATATCCAAGCCATATTAAGAAAATTCCATCGTGGGAACAATTTGGACAATATCTGCTCAACTGTACATTAAGGTCGCATCTAAAGCCAATTGTACAAAAGCTAAAAATCTGTGAGAAGATTGGTTGACACCAGCAGATAGCATTTATTTTTGTGTACATTTGAGCTCATTTTGGTGCATATCCAAGCCATATTAAGAAAATTCCATCGTAGGAACAATTTGAACAATATCTGCTCAACTGTACATTAAGGTCGCATCTAAAGCCAATTATACAAAAGCTAAAAATATGTGAGAAGATTGGTTGGCACCAGCAGATAGCATTTATTTTTGTGTACATTTGAGCTCATTTTGGTGCATATCCAAGCCATATTAAGAAAATTCCATCGTAGGAACAATTTGACAATATCAGCTCAACTGTACATTAAGGTCGCATCTAAAGCCAATTATACAAAAACTAAAAATCTGTGAGAAGATTGCTTGGCACCAGCAGATAGCATTTATTTTTGTGTACATTTGAGCTCATTTTGGTGCATATTCAAGCCATATTAAGAAAGTTCCATCGTGGGAACAATTTGACAATATCAGCTCAACTGTACATTAAGGTCGCATCTAAAGCCAATTATACAAAAACTAAAAATCTGTGAGAAGATTGCTTGGCACCAGCAGATAGCATTTATTTTTGTGTACATTTGAGCTCATTTTGGTGCATATTCAAGCCATATTAAGAAAGTTCCATCGTGGGAACAATTTTGACAATATCTGCTCAACTGTACATTAAGGTCGCATCTAAAGCCAATTATACAAAAACTAAATGTCTGTGAGAAGATTGGTTGCCACCAGCAGATAGCATTTATTTTTATGTACATTTGAGCTCATTTTGGTGCATATCCAAGTCATATTAAGAAAATTCCATCGTAGGAACAATTTTGACAATATCTGCTCAACTGTACATTAAGGTCGCATCAAAAGCCAATTATACAAAAGCTAAAAATATGTGAGAAGATTGGTTGGCACCAGCAGATAGCATTTATTTTTGTGTACATTTGAGCTCATTTTGGTGCATATCCAAGCCATATTAAGAAAATTCCATCGTGGGAACAATTTGGATAATATCTGCTCAACTGTACATTAAGGTCGCATCTAAAGCCAATTGTACAAAAGCTAAAAATCTGTGAGAAGATTGAGTGACACCAGCAGATAGCATTTATTTGTGTGTACATTTGTGCTCATTTTGGTGCATATGCAAGCCATATTAAGAAAGTTCCATCGTGGGAACAATTTTGACAATATCTGCTCAACTGTACATTAAGGTCGCATCTAAAGCCAATTATACAAAAACTAAATGTCTGTGAGAAGATTGGTTGCCACCAGCAGATAGCATTTATTTTTATGTACATTTGAGCTCCATTTGGTGCATATCCAAGTCATATTAAGAAAATTCCATCGTAGGAACAATTTTGACAATATCTGCTCAACTGTACATTAAGGTCGCATCAAAAGCCAATTATACAAAAGCTAAAAATCTGTGAGAAGTTTGGTTGGCACCAGCAGATAGCATTTATTTCTATGTACATTTGAGCTCATTTTGGTGCATATCCAAGCCATATTAAGAAAATTCCATCGTGGGAACAATTTGGACAATATCTGCTCAACTGTACATTAAGGTCGCATCTAAAGCCAATTGTACAAAAGCTAAAAATCTGTGAGAAGATTGGTTGACACCAGCAGATAGCATTTATTTTTGTGTACATTTGATTTCATTTTGGTGCATATCCAAGCCATATTAAGAAAATTCTATTGTGGGAACAATTTTGACAATATCTGCTCAACTGTACATAAAGGTCGCATCAAAAGTCAATTATACAAAAGCTAAAAATCTGTGAGAACATTGATTGTCACCGTCTGATAGCATTTGTTTTTGTGTATATTTGAGCTCAGTTTGGTGCATATCCAAGCCATATTAAGAAAATTCCATCGTGGGAACATTTTGACAATATCTGCTCAACTGTACATTAAGGTCGCATCTAAAGCCAATTATACAAAAGCTAAAAATATGTGAGAAGATTGGTTGGCACCAGCAGATAGCATTTATTTCTATGTACATTTGAGCTCATTTTGGTGCATATCCAAGCCATATTAAGAAAATTCCATCGTGGGAACAATTTGGACAATATCTGCTCAACTGTACATTAAGGTCGCATCTAAAGCCAATTGTACAAAAGCTAAAAATATGTGAGAAGATTGGTTGGCACCAGCAGATAGCATTTATTTTTGTGTACATTTGAGCTCATTTTGGTGCATATCCAAGCCATATTAAGAAAATTCCATCGTAGGAACAATTTGACAATATCAGCTCAACTGTACATTAAGGTCGCATCTAAAGCCAATTATACAAAAACTAAAAATCTGTGAGAAGATTGGTTGCCACCAGCAGATAGCATTTATTTTTATGTACATTTGAGCTCATTTTGGTGCATATCCAAGTCATATTAAGAAAATTCCATCGTAGGAACAATTTTGACAATATCTGCTCAACTGTACATTAAGGTCGCATCAAAAGCCAATTATACAAAAGCTAAAAATATGTGAGAAGATTGGTTGGCACCAGCAGATAGCATTTATTTTTGTGTACATTTGAGCTCATTTTGGTGCATATCCAAGCCATATTAAGAAAATTCCATCGTGGGAACAATTTGGATAATATCTGCTCAACTGTACATTAAGGTCGCATCTAAAGCCAATTGTACAAAAGCTAAAAATCTGTGAGAAGATTGAGTGACACCAGCAGATAGCATTTATTTTTGTGTACATTTGAGCTCATTTTGGTGCATATTCAAGCCATATTAAGAAAGTTCCATCGTGGGAACAATTTTGACAATATCTGCTCAACTGTACATTAAGGTCGCATCTAAAGCCAATTATACAAAAACTAAATGTCTGTGAGAAGATTGGTTGCCACCAGCAGATAGCATTTATTTTTATGTACATTTGAGCTCATTTTGGTGCATATCCAAGTCATATTAAGAAAATTCCATCGTAGGAACAATTTTGACAATATCTGCTCAACTGTACATTAAGGTCGCATCAAAAGCCAATTATACAAAAGCTAAAAATCTGTGAGAAGTTTGGTTGGCACCAGCAGATAGCATTTATTTCTATGTACATTTGAGCTCATTTTGGTGCATATCCAAGCCATATTAAGAAAATTCCATCGTGGGAACAATTTGGACAATATCTGCTCAACTGTACATTAAGGTCGCATCTAAAGCCAATTGTACAAAAGCTAAAAATCTGTGAGAAGATTGGTTGACACCAGCAGATAGCATTTATTTTTGTGTACATTTGATTTCATTTTGGTGCATATCCAAGCCATATTAAGAAAATTCTATTGTGGGAACAATTTTGACAATATCTGCTCAACTGTACATAAAGGTCGCATCAAAAGTCAATTATACAAAAGCTAAAAATCTGTGAGAACATTGATTGTCACCGTCTGATAGCATTTGTTTTTGTGTATATTTGAGCTCAGTTTGGTGCATATCCAAGCCATATTAAGAAAATTCCATCGTGGGAACATTTTGACAATATCTGCTCAACTGTACATTAAGGTCGCATCTAAAGCCAATTATACAAAAGCTAAAAATATGTGAGAAGATTGGTTGGCACCAGCAGATAGCATTTATTTCTATGTACATTTGAGCTCATTTTGGTGCATATCCAAGCCATATTAAGAAAATTCCATCGTGGGAACAATTTGGACAATATCTGCTCAACTGTACATTAAGGTCGCATCTAAAGCCAATTGTACAAAAGCTAAAAATATGTGAGAAGATTGGTTGGCACCAGCAGATAGCATTTATTTTTGTGTACATTTGAGCTCATTTTGGTGCATATCCAAGCCATATTAAGAAAATTCCATCGTAGGAACAATTTGACAATATCAGCTCAACTGTACATTAAGGTCGCATCTAAAGCCAATTATACAAAAACTAAAAATCTGTGAGAAGATTGCTTGGCACCAGCAGATAGCATTTATTTTTGTGTACATTTGAGCTCATTTTGGTGCATATTCAAGCCATATTAAGAAAATTCCATCGTGGGAACAATTTGACAATATCAGCTCAACTGTACATTAAGGTCGCATCTAAAGCCAATTATACAAAAACTAAAAATCTGTGAGAAGATTGCTTGGCACCAGCAGATAGCATTTATTTTTGTGTACATTTGAGCTCATTTTGGTGCATATTCAAGCCATATTAAGAAAGTTCCATCGTGGGAACAATTTTGACAATATCTGCTCAACTGTACATTAAGGTCGCATCTAAAGCCAATTATACAAAAACTAAATGTCTGTGAGAAGATTGGTTGCCACCAGCAGATAGCATTTATTTTTATGTACATTTGAGCTCATTTTGGTGCATATCCAAGTCATATTAAGAAAATTCCATCGTAGGAACAATTTTGACAATATCTGCTCAACTGTACATTAAGGTCGCATCAAAAGCCAATTATACAAAAGCTAAAAATATGTGAGAAGATTGGTTGGCACCAGCAGATAGCATTTATTTTTGTGTACATTTGAGCTCATTTTGGTGCATATCCAAGCCATATTAAGAAAATTCCATCGTGGGAACAATTTGGATAATATCTGCTCAACTGTACATTAAGGTCGCATCTAAAGCCAATTGTACAAAAGCTAAAAATCTGTGAGAAGATTGAGTGACACCAGCAGATAGCATTTATTTTTGTGTACATTTGAGTTCATTTTGGTGCATATTCAAGCCATATTAAGAAAGTTCCATCGTGGGAACAATTTTGACAATATCTGCTCAACTGTACATTAAGGTCGCATCTAAAGCCAATTATACAAAAACTAAATGTCTGTGAGAAGATTGGTTGCCACCAGCAGATAGCATTTATTTTTATGTACATTTGAGCTCATTTTGGTGCATATCCAAGTCATATTAAGAAAATTCCATCGTAGGAACAATTTTGACAATATCTGCTCAACTGTACATTAAGGTCGCATCAAAAGCCAATTATACAAAAGCTAAAAATCTGTGAGAAGTTTGGTTGGCACCAGCAGATAGCATTTATTTCTATGTACATTTGAGCTCATTTTGGTGCATATCCAAGCCATATTAAGAAAATTCCATCGTGGGAACAATTTGGACAATATCTGCTCAACTGTACATTAAGGTCGCATCTAAAGCCAATTGTACAAAAGCTAAAAATCTGTGAGAAGATTGGTTGACACCAGCAGATAGCATTTATTTTTGTGTACATTTGATTTCATTTTGGTGCATATCCAAGCCATATTAAGAAAATTCTATTGTGGGAACAATTTTGACAATATCTGCTCAACTGTACATAAAGGTCGCATCAAAAGTCAATTATACAAAAGCTAAAAATCTGTGAGAACATTGATTGTCACCGTCTGATAGCATTTGTTTTTGTGTATATTTGAGCTCAGTTTGGTGCATATCCAAGCCATATTAAGAAAATTCCATCGTGGGAACATTTTGACAATATCTGCTCAACTGTACATTAAGGTCGCATCTAAAGCCAATTATACAAAAGCTAAAAATAAGTGAGAAGATTGGTTGGCACCAGCAGATAGCATTTATTTTTGTGTACATTTGAGCTCATTTTGGTGCATATCCAAGCCATATTAAGAAAATTCCATCGTAGGAACAATTTGACAATATCAGCTCAACTGTACATTAAGGTCGCATCTAAAGCCAATTATACAAAAACTAAAAATCTGTGAGAAGATTGCTTGGCACCAGCAGATAGCATTTATTTTTGTGTACATTTGAGCTCATTTTGGTGCATATTCAAGCCATATTAAGAAAGTTCCATCGTGGGAACAATTTGACAATATCAGCTCAACTGTACATTAAGGTCGCATCTAAAGCCAATTATACAAAAACTAAAAATCTGTGAGAAGATTGCTTGGCACCAGCAGATAGCATTTATTTGTGTGTACATTTGAGCTCATTTTGGTGCATATTCAAGCCATATTAAGAAAGTTCCATCGTGGGAACAATTTTGACAATATCTGCTCAACTGTACATTAAGGTCGCATCTAAAGCCAATTATACAAAAACTAAATGTCTGTGAGAAGATTGGTTGCCACCAGCAGATAGCATTTATTTTTATGTACATTTGAGCTCATTTTGGTGCATATCCAAGTCATATTAAGAAAATTCCATCGTAGGAACAATTTTGACAATATCTGCTCAACTGTACATTAAGGTCGCATCAAAAGCCAATTATACAAAAGCTAAAAATATGTGAGAAGATTGGTTGGCACCAGCAGATAGCATTTATTTTTGTGTACATTTGAGCTCATTTTGGTGCATATTCAAGCCATATTAAGAAAGTTCCATCGTGGGAACAATTTGGACAATATCTGCTCAACTGTACATTAAGGTCGCGTCTAAAGCCAATTATACAAAAACTAAATGTCTGTGAGAAGATTGGTTGCCACCAGCAGATAGCATTTATTTTTATGTACATTTGAGCTCATTTTGGTGCATATCCAAGTCATATTAAGAAAATTCCATCGTAGGAACAATTTTGACAATATCTGCTCAACTGTACATTAAGGTCGCATCAAAAGCCAATTATACAAAAGCTAAAAATCTGTGAGAAGTTTGGTTGGCACCAGCAGATAGCATTTATTTCTATGTACATTTGAGCTCATTTTGGTGCATATCCAAGCCATATTAAGAAAATTCCATCTTGGGAACAATTTGGACAATATCTGCTCAACTGTACATTAAGGTCGCATCTAAAGCCAATTGTACAAAAGCTAAAAATCTGTGAGAAGATTGGTTGACACCAGCAGATAGCATTTATTTTTGTGTACATTTGATTTCATTTTGGTGCATATCCAAGCCATATTAAGAAAATTCTATTGTGGGAACAATTTTGACAATATCTGCTCAACTGTACATAAAGGTCGCATCAAAAGTCAATTATACAAAAGCTAAAAATCTGTGAGAACATTGATTGTCACCGTCTGATAGCATTTGTTTTTGTGTATATTTGAGCTCAGTTTGGTGCATATCCAAGCCATATTAAGAAAATTCCATCGTGGGAACATTTTGACAATATCTGCTCAACTGTACATTAAGGTCGCATCTAAAGCCAATTATACAAAAGCTAAAAATATGTGAGAAGATTGGTTGCCACCAGCAGATAGCATTTATTTTTGTGTACATTTGAGCTCATTTTGGTGCATATCCAAGCCATATTAAGAAAATTCCATCGTGGGAACAATTTGGACAATATCTGCTCAACTGTACATTAAGGTCGCATCTAAAGCCAATTGTACAAAAGCTAAAAATCTGTGAGAAGATTGGTTGACACCAGCAGATAGCATTTATTTTTGTGTACATTTGAGCTCATTTTGGTGCATATCCAAGCCATATTAAGAAAATTCCATCGTAGGAACAATTTGAACAATATCTGCTCAACTGTACATTAAGGTCGCATCTAAAGCCAATTATACAAAAGCTAAAAATATGTGAGAAGATTTGTTGGCACCAGCAGATAGCATTTATTTTTGTGTACATTTGAGCTAATTTTGGTGCATATCCAAGCCATATTAAGAAAATTCCATCGTAGGAACAATTTGACAATATCAGCTCAACTGTACATTAAGGTCGCATCTAAAGCCAATTATACAAAAACTAAATGTCTGTGAGAAGATTGGTTGCCACCAGCAGATAGCATTTATTTTTATGTACATTTGAGCTCATTTTGGTGCATATCCAAGTCATATTAAGAAAATTCCATCGTAGGAACAATTTTGACAATATCTGCTCAACTGTACATTAAGGTCGCATCAAAAGCCAATTATACAAAAGCTAAAAATCTGTGAGAAGTTTGGTTGGCACCAGCAGATAGCATTTATTTCTATGTACATTTGAGCTCATTTTGGTGCATATCCAAGCCATATTAAGAAAATTCCATCGTGGGAACAATTTGGACAATATCTGCTCAACTGTACATTAAGGTCGCATCTAAAGCCAATTGTACAAAAGCTAAAAATCTGTGAGAAGATTGGTTGACACAAGCAGATAGCATTTATTTTTGTGTACATTTGATTTCATTTTGGTGCATATCCAAGCCATATTAAGAAAATTCTATTGTGGGAACAATTTTGACAATATCTGCTCATCTGTACATAAAGGTCGCATCAAAAGTCAATTATACAAAAGCTAAAAATCTGTGAGAACATTGATTGTCACCGTCTGATAGCATTAGTTTTTGTGTATATTTGAGCTCAGTTTGGTGCATATCCAAGCCATATTAAGAAAATTCCATCGTGGGAACATTTTGACAATATCTGCTCAACTGTACATTAAGGTCGCATCTAAAGCCAATTATACAAAAACTAAAAATCTGTGAGAAGATTGGTTGGAACTAGCAGATAGCATTTAATTTTGTGTACATTTGAGCCCATTTTGGTGAATATCCAAGCCATATTAAGAAAATTTCATCATAGGGAAAATAATGACAATATCTGCTCAACTGTACAATAAGGTCGCATCTAAAGCCAATTATACAAAAACTAAAAATCTGTGAGAAGATTGGTTGGCACCAGCAGATAGCATTTATTTTTGTGTACATTTGAGCTAATTTTGGTGCATATCCAAGCCATATTAAGAAAATTCCATCGTAGGAACAATTTGACAATATCAGCTCAACTGTACATTAAGGTCGCATCTAAAGCCAATTATACAAAAACTAAAAATCTGTGAGAAGATTGCTTGGCACCAGCAGATAGCATTTATTTGTGTGTACATTTGAGCTCATTTTGGTGCATATTCAAGCCATATTAAGAAAGTTCCATCGTGGGAACAATTTTGACAATATCTGCTCAACTGTACATTAAGGTCGCATCTAAAGCCAATTATACAAAAACTAAATGTCTGTGAGAAGATTGGTTGCCACCAGCAGATAGCATTTATTTTTATGTACATTTGAGCTCATTTTGGTGCATTCCCAAGTCATATTAAGAAAATTCCATCGTAGGAACAATTTTGACAATATCTGCTCAACTGTACATTAAGGTCGCATCAAAAGCCAATTATACAAAAGCTAAAAATCTGTGAGAAGTTTGGTTGGCACCAGCAGATAGCATTTATTTCTATGTACATTTGAGCTCATTTTGGTGCATATCCAAGCCATATTAAGAAAATTCCATCGTGGGAACAATTTGGACAATGTCTGCTCAACTGTACATTAAGGTCGCATCTAAAGCCAATTGTACAAAAGCTAAAAATCTGTGAGAAGATTGGTTGACACCAGCAGATAGCATTTATTTTTGTGTACATTTGATTTCATTTTGGTGCATATCCAAGCCATATTAAGAAAGTTCCATCGTGGGAACAATTTTGACAATATCTGCTCAACTGTACATTAAGGTCGCATCTAAAGCCAATTATACAAAAACTAAATGTCTGTGAGAAGATTGGTTGCCCCCAGCAGATAGCATTTATTTTTATGTACATTTGAGCTCATTTTGGTGCATTCCCAAGCCATATTAAGAAAATTCCATCGTAGGAACAATTTTGACAATATCTGCTCAACTGTACATTAAGGTCGCATCAAAAGCCAATTATACAAAAGCTAAAAATCTGTGAGAAGTTTGGTTGGCACCAGCAGATAGCATTTATTTCTATGTACATTTGAGCTCATTTTGGTGCATATCCAAGCCATATTAAGAAATTCCATCGTGGGAACAATTTGGACAATATCTGCTCAACTGTACATTAAGGTCGCATCTAAAGCCAATTGTACAAAAGCTAAAAATCTGTGAGAAGATTGGTTGACACCAGCAGATAGCATTTATTTTTGTGTACATTTGATTTCATTTTGGTGCATATCCAAGCCATATTAAGAAAATTCTATTGTGGGAACAATTTTGACAATATCTGCTCAACTGTACATAAAGGTCGCATCAAAAGTCAATTATACAAAAGCTAAAAATCTGTGAGAACATTGATTGTCACCGTCTGATAGCATTTGTTTTTGTGTATATTTGAGCTCAGTTTGGTGCATATCCAAGCCATATTAAGAAAATTCCATCGTGGGAACATTTTGACAATATCTGCTCAACTGTACATTAAGGTCGCATCTAAAGCCAATTATACAAAAGCTAAAAATATGTGAGAAGATTGGTTGGCACCAGCAGATAGCATTTATTTTTGTGTACATTTGAGCTAATTTTGGTGCATATCCAAGCCATATTAAGAAAATTCCATCGTAGGAACAATTTGACAATATCAGCTCAACTGTACATTAAGGTCGCATCTAAAGCCAATTATACAAAAACTAAAAATCTGTGAGAAGATTGCTTGGCACCAGCAGATAGCATTTATTTTTGTGTACATTTGAGCTCATTTTGGTGCATATTCAAGCCATATTAAGAAAGTTCCATCGTGGGAACAATTTTGACAATATCTGCTCAACTGTACATTAAGGTCGCATCTAAAGCCAATTATACAAAAACTAAATGTCTGTGAGAAGATTGGTTGCCACCAGCAGATAGCATTTATTTTTATGTACATTCGAGCTCATTTTGGTGCATATCCAAGTCATATTAAGAAAATTCCATCGTAGGAACAATTGTGACAATATCTGCTCAACTGTACATTAAGGTCGCATCAAAAGCCAATTATACAAAAGCTAAAAATCTGTGAGAAGTTTGGTTGGCACCAGCAGATAGCATTTATTTCTATGTACATTTGAGCTCATTTTGGTGCATATCCAAGCCATATTAAGAAAATTCCATCGTGGGAACAATTTGGACAATATCTGCTCAACTGTACATTAAGGTCGCATCTAAAGCCAATTGTACCAAAGCTAAAAATCTGTGAGAAGATTGGTTGACACCAGCAGATAGCATTTATTTTTGTGTACATTTGATTCATTTTGGTGCATATCCAAGCCATATTAAAAAAATTCTATTGTGGGAACAATTTTGACAATATCTGCTCAACTGTACATAAAGGTCGCATCAAAAGTCAATTATACAAAAGCTAAAAATCTGTGAGAACATTGATTGTCACCGTCTGATAGCATTTGTTTTTGTGTATATTTGAGCTCAGTTTGGTGCATATCCAAGCCATATTAAGAAAATTCCATCGTGGGAACATTTTGACAATATCTGCTCAACTGTACATTAAGGTCGCATCTAAAGCCAATTATACAAAAGCTAAAAATATGTGAGAAGATTGGTTGGCACCAGCAGATAGCATTTATTTTTGTGTACATTTGAGCTCATTTTGGTGCATATTCAAGCCATATTAAGAAAGTTCCATCGTGGGAACAATTTTGACAATATCTGCTCAACTGTACATTAAGGTCGCATCTAAAGCAAATTATACAAAAACTAAATGTCTGTGAGAAGATTGGTTGCCACCAGCAGATAGCATTTATTTTTATGTACATTTGAGCTCATTTTGGTGCATATCCAAGCCATATTAAGAAAATTCCATCGTAGGAACAATTTTGACAATATCTGCTCAACTGTACATTAAGGTCGCATCAAAAGCCAATTATACAAAAGCTAAAAATCTGTGAGAAGTTTGGTTGGCACCAGCAGATAGCATTTATTTCTATGTACATTTGAGCTCATTTTGGTGCATATCCAAGCCATATTAAGAAAATTCCATCGTGGGAACAATTTTGACAATATCTGCTCAACTGTACATTAAGGTCGCATCTAAAGCCAATTGTACAAAAGCTAAAAGTCTGTGAGAAGATTAGTTGACACCAGCAGATAGCATTTATTTTTGTGTACATTTGATTTCATTTTGGTGCATATCCAAGCCATATTAAGAAAATTCTATTGTGGGAACAATTTTGACAATATCTGCTCAACTGTACATAAAGGTCGCATCAAAAGTCAATTATACAAAAGCTAAAAATCTGTGAGAACATTGATTGTCACCGTCTGATAGCATTTGTTTTTGTGTATATTTGAGCTCAGTTTGGTGCATATCCAAGCCATATTAAGAAAATTCCATCGTGGGAACATTTTGACAATATCTGCTCAACTGTACATTAAGGTCGCATCTAAAGCCAATTATACAAAAGCTAAAAATATGTGAGAAGATTGGTTGGCACCAGCAGATAGCATTTATTTTTGTGTACATTTGAGCTAATTTTGGTGCATATCCAAGCCATATTAAGAAAATTCCATCGTAGGAACAATTTGACAATATCAGCTCAACTGTACATTAAGGTCGCATCTAAAGCCAATTATACAAAAACTAAAAATCTGTGAGAAGATTGCTTGGCACCAGCAGATAGCATTTATTTTTGTGTACATTTGAGCTCATTTTGGTGCATATTCAAGCCATATTAAGAAAGTTCCATCGTGGGAACAATTTTGACAATATCTGCTCAACTGTACATTAAGGTCGCATCTAAAGCCAATTATACAAAAACTAAATGTCTGTGAGAAGATTGGTTGCCACCAGCAGATAGCATTTATTTTTATGTACATTCGAGCTCATTTTGGTGCATATCCAAGTCATATTAAGAAAATTCCATCGTAGGAACAATTGTGACAATATCTGCTCAACTGTACATTAAGGTCGCATCAAAAGCCAATTATACAAAAGCTAAAAATCTGTGAGAAGTTTGGTTGGCACCAGCAGATAGCATTTATTTCTATGTACATTTGAGCTCATTTTGGTGCATATCCAAGCCATATTAAGAAAATTCCATCGTGGGAACAATTTGGACAATATCTGCTCAACTGTACATTAAGGTCGCATCTAAAGCCAATTGTACCAAAGCTAAAAATCTGTGAGAAGATTGGTTGACACCAGCAGATAGCATTTATTTTTGTGTACATTTGATTCATTTTGGTGCATATCCAAGCCATATTAAAAAAATTCTATTGTGGGAACAATTTTGACAATATCTGCTCAACTGTACATAAAGGTCGCATCAAAAGTCAATTATACAAAAGCTAAAAATCTGTGAGAACATTGATTGTCACCGTCTGATAGCATTTGTTTTTGTGTATATTTGAGCTCAGTTTGGTGCATATCCAAGCCATATTAAGAAAATTCCATCGTGGGAACATTTTGACAATATCTGCTCAACTGTACATTAAGGTCGCATCTAAAGCCAATTATACAAAAGCTAAAAATCTGTGAGAAGATTGCTTGGCACCAGCAGATAGCATTTATTTTTGTGTACATTTGAGCTCATTTTGGTGCATATTCAAGCCATATTAAGAAAGTTCCATCGTGGGAACAATTTTGACAATATCTGCTCAACTGTACATTAAGGTCGCATCTAAAGCAAATTATACAAAAACTAAATGTCTGTGAGAAGATTGGTTGCCACCAGCAGATAGCATTTATTTTTATGTACATTTGAGCTCATTTTGGTGCATATCCAAGTCATATTAAGAAAATTCCATCGTAGGAACAATTTTGACAATATCTGCTCAACTGTACATTAAGGTCGCATCAAAAGCCAATTATACAAAAGCTAAAAATCTGTGAGAAGTTTGGTTGGCACCAGCAGATAGCATTTATTTCTATGTACATTTGAGCTCATTTTGGTGCATATCCAAGCCATATTAAGAAAATTCCATCGTGGGAACAATTTTGACAATATCTGCTCAACTGTACATTAAGGTCGCATCTAAAGCCAATTGTACAAAAGCTAAAAGTCTGTGAGAAGATTAGTTGACACCAGCAGATAGCATTTATTTTTGTGTACATTTGATTTCATTTTGGTGCATATCCAAGCCATATTAAGAAAATTCTATTGTGGGAACAATTTTGACAATATCTGCTCAACTGTACATAAAGGTCGCATCAAAAGTCAATTATACAAAAGCTAAAAATCTGTGAGAACATTGATTGTCACCGTCTGATAGCATTTGTTTTTGTGTATATTTGAGCTCAGTTTGGTGCATATCCAAGCCATATTAAGAAAATTCCATCGTGGGAACATTTTGACAATATCTGCTCAACTGTACATTAAGGTCGCATCTAAAGCCAATTATACAAAAGCTAAAAATATGTGAGAAGATTGGTTGGCACCAGCAGATAGCATTTATTTTTGTGTACATTTGAGCTAATTTTGGTGCATATCCAAGCCATATCAAGAAAATTCCATCATGGGAAAAATTTTGACAATATCTGCTCAACTGTACATTAAGGTCGCATTAAAAGCCAATTATACAAAAGCTAAAAATCTGTGAGAAGATTGGTTGCCACCAGCAGATAGCATTTATTTTTGTGTACATTTGAGCTCATTTTGGTGCATATTCAAGCCATATTAAGAAAGTTCCATCGTGGGAACAATTTTGACAATATCTGCTCAACTGTACATTAAGGTCGCATCTAAAGCCAATTATACAAAAACTAAATGTCTGTGAGAAGATTGGTTGCCACCAGCAGATAGCATTTATTTTTATGTACATTCGAGCTCATTTTGGTGCATATCCAAGTCATATTAAGAAAATTCCATCGTAGGAACAATTTTGACAATATCTGCTCAACTGTACATTAAGGTCGCATCAAAAGCCAATTATACAAAAGCTAAAAATCTGTGAGAAGTTTGGTTGGCACCAGCAGATAGCATTTATTTCTATGTATATTTGAGCTCATTTTGGTGCATTTCCAAGCCATATTAAGAAAATTCCATCGTGGGAACAGTTTGGACAATATCTGCTCAACTGTACATTAAGGTCGCATCTAAAGCCAATTGTACAAAAGCTAAAAATCTGTGAGAAGATTGGTTGACACCAGCAGATAGCATTTATTTTTGTGTACATTTGATTTCATTTTGGTGCATATCCAAGCCATATTAAGAAAATTCTATTGTGGGAACAATTTTGACAATATCTGCTCAACTGTACATAAAGGTCGCATCAAAAGTCAATTATACAAAAGCTAAAAATCTGTGAGAACATTGATTGTCACCGTCTGATAGCATTTGTTTTTGTATATATTTGAGCTCAGTTTGGTGCATATCCAAGCCATATTAAGAAAATTCCATCGTGGGAACATTTTGACAATATCTGCTCAACTGTACATTAAGGTCGCATCTAAAGCCAATTATACAAAAGCTAAAAATATGTGAGAAGATTGGTTGGCACCAGCAGATAGCATTTATCTTTGTGTACATTTGAGCTAATTTTGGTGCATATCCAAGCCATATTAAGAAAATTCCATCGTAGGAACAATTTGACAATATCAGCTCAACTGTACATTAAGGTCGCATCTAAAGCCAATTATACAAAAACTAAAAATCTGTGAGAAGATTGCTTGGCACCAGCAGATAGCATTTATTTTTGTGTACATTTGAGCTCATTTTGGTGCATATTCAAGCCATATTAAGAAAGTTCCATCGTGGGAACAATTTTGACAATATCTGCTCAACTGTACATTAAGGTCGCATCTAAAGCCAATTATACAAAAACTAAATGTCTGTGAGAATATTGGTTGCCACCAGCAGATAGCATTTATTTTTATGTACATTTGAGCTCATTTTGGTGCATATCCAAGTCATATTAAGAAAATTCCATCGTAGGAACAATTTTGACAATATCTGCTCAACTGTACATTAAGGTCGCATCAAAAGCCAATTATACAAAAGCTAAAAATCTGTGAGAAGTTTGGTTGGCACCAGCAGATAGCATTTATTTCTATGTACATTTGAGCTCATTTTGGTGCATATCCAAGCCATATTAAGAAAATTCCATCGTGGGAACAATTTGGACAATATCTGCTCAACTGTACATTAAGGTCGCATCTAAAGCCAATTGTACAAAAGCTAAAAATCTGTGAGAAGATTGGTTGACACCAGCAGATAGCATTTATTTTGTGTACATTTGAGCCCATTTTGGTGCATATCCAAGCCATATTAAGAAAATTCTATTGTGGGAACAATTTTGACAATATCTGCTCAACTGTACATAAAGGTCGCATCAAAAGTCAATTATACAAAAGCTAAAAATCTGTGAGAACATTGATTGTCACCGTCTGATAGCATTTGTTTTTGTGTATATTTGAGCTCAGTTTGGTGCATATCCAAGCCATATTAAGAAAATTCCATCGTGGGAACATTTTGACAATATCTGCTCAACTGTACATTAAGGTCGCATCTAAAGCCAATTATACAAAAGCTAAAAATATGTGAGAAGATTGGTTGGCACCAGCAGATAGCATTTATTTTTGTGTACATTTGAGCTAATTTTGGTGCATATCCAAGCCATATCAAGAAAATTCCATCATGGGAAAAATTTTGACAATATCTGCTCAACTGTACATTAAGGTCGCATCAAAAGCCAATTATACAAAAGCTAAAAATCTGTGAGAAGATTGGTTGACACCAGCAGATAGCATTTATTTTTGTGTACATTTGATTTCATTTTGGTGCATATCCAAGCCATATTAAGAAAATTCTATTGTGGGAACAATTTTGACAATATCTGCTCAACTGTACATAAAGGTCGCATCAAAAGTCAATTATACAAAAGCTAAAAATCTGTGAGAACATTGATTGTCACCGTCTGATAGCATTTGTTTTTGTGTATATTTGAGCTCAGTTTGGTGCATATCCAAGCCATATTAAGAAAATTCCATCGTGGGAACATTTTGACAATATCTGCTCAACTGTACATTAAGGTCGCATCTAAAGCCAATTATACAAAAGCTAAAAATATGTGAGAAGATTGGTTGGCACCAGCAGATAGCATTTATTTTTTTGTACATTTGAGCTAATTTTGGTGCATATCCAAGCCATATCAAGAAAATTCCATCATGGGAAAAATTTTGACAATATCTGCTCAACTGTACATTAAGGTCGCATCAAAAGCCAATTATACAAAAGCTAAAAATCTGTGAGAAGATTGGTTGCCACAAGCAGATAGCATTTATTTTTGTGTACATTTGAGCTCATTTTCGTGCATATCCAAGCCATATTAAGAAAGTTCCATCGTGGGAACAATTTGACAATATCAGCTCAACTGTACATTAAGGTCGCATCTAAAGCCAATTATACAAAAACTAAAAATCTGTGAGAAGATTGGTTGGCACCGGCAGATAGCATTTATTTTTGTGTACATTTGAGCTAATTTTGGTGCATATCCAAGCCATATTAAGAAAATTCCATCGTAGGAACATTTTGGACAATATCTGCTCAACTGTACATTAAGGTCGCATCTATAGCCAATTATACAAAAACTAAAAATCTGTGAGAAGATTGGTTGGCACCAGCAGATAGCATTTATTTTTGTGTACATTTGAGCTCATTTTGGTGCATATCCAAGCCATATTAAGAAAATTCCATCGTAGGAACAATTTGGACAATATCTGCTCAACTGTACATTAAGGTCGCATCTAAAGCCAATTATACAAAAACTAAAAATCTGTGAGACGATTGGTTGGCACCAGCAGATAGCATTTATTTTTGTGTCCATTTGAGCTCATTTTCGTGCATATCCAAGCCATATTAAGAAAATTCCATCGTAGGAACAATTTGGACAATATCTGCTCAACTGTACATTAAGGTCGCATCTAAAGCCAATTATACAAAAACTAAAAATCTGTGAGACGATTGGTTGGCACCAGCAGATAGCATTTATTTTTGTGTCCATTTGAGCTCATTTTGGTGCATATCCAAGCCATATTAGGAAAGTTCCATCGTGGGAACAATTTTGACAATATCTGCTCAACTGTACATTAAGGTCGCATCTAAAGCCAATTATACAAAAGCTAAAAATCTGTGAGAAGATTGGTTGGCACCAGCAGATAGCATTTATTTTTTTGTACATTTGAGCTCATTTTGGTGCATATCCAAGCCATATTAAGAAAATTCTATTGTGGGAACAATTTTGACAATATCTGCTCAACTGTACATAAAGGTCGCATCTAAAGCCAATTATACAAAAGCTAAAAATCTGTGAGAACATTGATTGTCACCAGCAGATAGCATTTGTTTTTGTGTATATTTGAGCTCAGTTTGGTGCATATCCAAGCCATATTAAGAAAATTCCATCGTGGGAACATTTTGACAATATCTGCTCAACTGTACATTAAGGTCGCATCTAAAGCCAATTATACAAAAGCTAAAAATCTGTGAGAAGATTGGTTGGCACCAGCAGATAGCATTTATTTTTGTGTACATTTTAGCTCATGTTGGTGCATATCCAAGCCATATTAATAAAGTTCCATCGTGGGAACAATTTGACAATATCAGCTCAACTGTACATTAAGGTCGCATCTAAAGCCAATTATACAAAAACTAAACATCTGTGAGAAGATTGGTTGGCACCAGCAGATAGCATTTATTTTTGTGTACATTTGAGCTAATTTTGGTGCATATCCAAGCCATATTAAGAAAATTCCATCGTAGGAACAATTTGGACAATATCTGCTCAACTGTACATTAAGGTCGCATCTAAAGCCAATTATACAAAAACTTAAAATCTGTGAGAAGATTGGTTCGCACCAGCAGATAGCATTTATTTTTGTGTACATTTGAGCTCATTTTGGTGCATATCCAAGCCATATTAAGAAAGTTCCATCGTGGGAACAATTTTGACAATATCTGCTCAACTGTACATTAAGGTCGCATCTAAAGCCAATTAAACAAAAACTAAAAGTCTGTGAGAAGATTGGTTGCCACCAGCAGATAGCATTTATTTTTGTGTACATTTGAGCTCATTTTGGTGCATATCCAAGCCATATTAAGAAAATTCCATCGTAGGAACAATTTGGACAATATCAGCTCAACTGTACATTAAGGTCGCATCTAAAGCCAATTATACAAAAACTTAAAATCTGTGAGAAGATTGGTTGCCACCAGCAGATAGCATTTATTTTTGTGTACATTTGAGCTCATTTTGGTGCATATCCAAGCCATATTAAGAAAATTCCATCGTGGGAACAATTTTGACAATATCTGCTCAACTGTACATTAAGGTCGCATCTAAAGCCAATTATACAAAAACTAAAAGTATGTGAGAAGATTGGTTGCCACCAGCAGATAGCATTTATTTTTGTGTACATTTGAGCTCATTTTGGTGCATATCCAAGCCATATTAAGAAAATTCCATCGTAGGAACAATTTGGACAATATCAGCTCAACTGTACATTAAGGTCGCATCTAAAGCCAATTATACAAAAGCTAAAAGTCTGTGAGAAGATTGGTTGCCACCAGCAGATAGCATTTATTTTTGTGTACATTTGAGCTCATTTTGGTGCATATCCAAGCCATATTAAGAAAATTCCATCGTAGGAACAATTTTGACAATATCTGCTCAACTGTACATTAAGGTCGCATCTAAAGCCAATTATACAAAAACTAAAAGTATGTGAGAAGATTGGTTGCCACCAGCAGATAGCATTTATTTTTATGTACATTTGAGCTCATTTTGGTGCATATCCAAGTCATATTAAGAAAATTCCATCGTAGGAACAATTTTGACAATATCTGCTCAACTGTACATTAAGGTCGCATCAAAAGCCAATTATACAAGAGGAAAAAATCTGTGAGAAGTTTGGTTGGCACCAGCAGATAGCATTTATTTCTATGTACATTTGAGCTCATTTTGGTGCATATCCAAGCCATATTTAGAAAATTCTATCGTGGGAACATTTTGACAATATCTGCTCAACTGTACATTAAGGTCGCATCTAAAGCCTATTATACAAAAACGTAAAATCTGTGAGAAGATTGGTTGGCACCAGCAGATAGCATTTATTTTTGTGTACATTTGAGCTCATTTTGGTGCATATCCAAGCCATATTAAGAAAGTTCCATCGTGGGAACAATTTTGACAATATCTGCTCAACTGTACATTAAGGTCACATCTAAAGCCAATTATACAAAAGCTAAAAGTCTGTGAGAAGATTGGTTGCCACCAGCAGATAGCATTTATTTTTGTGTACATTTGAGCTCATTTTGGTGCATATCCAAGCCATATTAAGAAAATTCCATCGTAGGAACAATTTGGACAATATCTGCTCAACTGTACATTAAGGTCGCATCTAAAGCCAATTATACAAAAGCTAAAACTCTGTGAGAAGATTGGTTGGCACCAGCAGATAGCATTTATTTTTGTGTACATTTGAGCTCATTTTGGTGCTTATCCAAGCCATGTTAAGAAAATTCCATCGTAGGAACAATTTTGACAATATCTGCTCAACTGTACATTAAGGTCGCATCTAAAGCCAATTAAACAAAAACTAAAAGTATGTGAGAAGATTGGTTGCCACCAGCAGATAGCATTTATTTTTATGTACATATGAGCTCATTTTGGTGCATATCCAAGTCATATTAAGAAAATTCCATCGTAGGAACAATTTTGACAATATCTGCTCAACTGTACATTAAGGTCGCATCTAAAGCCAATTATACAAGAGGAAAACATCTGTGAGAAGTTTGGTTGGCACCAGCAGATAGCATTTATTTCTATGTACATTTGAGCTCATTTTGGTGCATATCCAAGCCATATTTAGAAAATTCTATCGTGGGAACATTTTGACAATATCTGCTCAACTGTACATTAAGGTCGAATCTAAAGCCTATTATACAAAACGGTAAAATCTGTGAGAAGATCGGCTGCCACCAGCAGATAGCATTTATTTCTATGTACATTTGAGCTCATTTTGGTGCATATCCAAGCCATATTAAGAAAATTCCATCGTGGGAACAATTTTGACAATATCTGCTCAACTGTTCATTAAGGTCGCATCTAAAGCCAATTGTACAAAAGCTAAAAATCTGTGAGAAGATTGGTTGACACCAGCAGATAGCATTTATTTTTGTGTCCATTTGAGCTCATTTTGGTGCATATCCAAGCCATATTAAGAAAATTCCATCGTAGGAACAATTTGGACAATATCTGCTCAACTGTACATTAAGGTCGCATCTAAAGCCAATTATACAAAAACTAAAAATCTGTGAGACGATTGGTTGGCACCAGCAGATAGCATTTATTTTTGTGTCCATTTGAGCTCATTTTGGTGCATATCCAAGCCATATTAGGAAAGTTCCATCGTGGGAACAATTTTGACAATATCTGCTCAACTGTACATTAAGGTCGCATCTAAAGCCAATTATACAAAAGCTAAAAATCTGTGAGAAGATTGGTTGGCACCAGCAGATAGCATTTATTTTTTTGTACATTTGAGCTCATTTTGGTGCATATCCAAGCCATATTAAGAAAATTCTATTGTGGGAACAATTTTGACAATATCTGCTCAACTGTACATAAAGGTCGCATCTAAAGCCAATTATACAAAAGCTAAAAATCTGTGAGAACATTGATTGTCACCAGCAGATAGCATTTGTTTTTGTGTATATTTGAGCTCAGTTTGGTGCATATCCAAGCCATATTAAGAAAATTCCATCGTGGGAACATTTTGACAATATCTGCTCAACTGTACATTAAGGTCGCATCTAAAGCCAATTATACAAAAGCTAAAAATCTGTGAGAAGATTGGTTGGCACCAGCAGATAGCATTTATTTTTGTGTACATTTTAGCTCATGTTGGTGCATATCCAAGCCATATTAATAAAGTTCCATCGTGGGAACAATTTGACAATATCAGCTCAACTGTACATTAAGGTCGCATCTAAAGCCAATTATACAAAAACTAAACATCTGTGAGAAGATTGGTTGGCACCAGCAGATAGCATTTATTTTTGTGTACATTTGAGCTAATTTTGGTGCATATCCAAGCCATATTAAGAAAATTCCATCGTAGGAACAATTTGGACAATATCTGCTCAACTGTACATTAAGGTCGCATCTAAAGCCAATTATACAAAAACTTAAAATCTGTGAGAAGATTGGTTCGCACCAGCAGATAGCATTTATTTTTGTGTACATTTGAGCTCATTTTGGTGCATATCCAAGCCATATTAAGAAAGTTCCATCGTGGGAACAATTTTGACAATATCTGCTCAACTGTACATTAAGGTCGCATCTAAAGCCAATTAAACAAAAACTAAAAGTCTGTGAGAAGATTGGTTGCCACCAGCAGATAGCATTTATTTTTGTGTACATTTGAGCTCATTTTGGTGCATATCCAAGCCATATTAAGAAAATTCCATCGTAGGAACAATTTGGACAATATCAGCTCAACTGTACATTAAGGTCGCATCTAAAGCCAATTATACAAAAGCTAAAAGTCTGTGAGAAGATTGGTTGCCACCAGCAGATAGCATTTATTTTTGTGTACATTTGAGCTCATTTTGGTGCATATCCAAGCCATATTAAGAAAATTCCATCGTAGGAACAATTTTGACAATATCTGCTCAATTGTACATTAAGGTCGCATCTAAAGCCAATTATACAAAAACTAAAAGTATGTGAGAAGATTGGTTGCCACCAGCAGATAGCATTTATTTTTATGTACATTTGAGCTCATTTTGGTGCATATCCAAGTCATATTAAGAAAATTCCATCGTAGGAACAATTTTGACAATATCTGCTCAACTGTACATTAAGGTCACATCTAAACTCAATTATACAAAAGCTAAAAGTCTGTGAGAAGATTGGTTGCCACCAGCAGATAGCATTTATTTTTGTGTACATTTGAGCTCATTTTGGTGCATATCCAAGCCATATTAAGAAAATTCCATCGTAGGAACAATTTGGACAATATCTGCTCAACTGTACATTAAGGTCGCATCTAAAGCCAATTATACAAAAGCTAAAACTCTGTGAGAAGATTGGTTGGCACCAGCAGATAGCATTTATTTTTGTGTACATTTGAGCTCATTTTGGTGCTTATCCAAGCCATATTAAGAAAATTCCATCGTAGGAACAATTTTGACAATATCTGCTCAACTGTACATTAAGGTCGCATCTAAAGCCAATTAAACAAAAACTAAAAGTATGTGAGAAGATTGGTTGCCACCAGCAGAGAGCATTTATTTTTATGTACATATGAGCTCATTTTGGTGCATATCCAAGTCATATTAAGAAAATTCCATCGTAGGAACAATTTTGACAATATCTGCTCAACTGTACATTAAGGTCGCATCTAAAGCCAATTATACAAGAGGAAAAAATCTGTGAGAAGTTTGGTTGGCACCAGCAGATAGCATTTATTTCTATGTACATTTGAGCTCATTTTGGTGCATATCCAAGCCATATTTAGAAAATTCTATCGTGGGAACACTTTGACAATATCTGCTCAACTGTACATTAAGGTCGAATCTAAAGCCTATTATACAAAACGGTAAAATCTGTGAGAAGATTGGTTGCCACCAGCAGATAGCATTTATTTCTATGTACATTTGAGCTCATTTTGGTGCATATCCAAGCCATATTAAGAAAATTCCATCGTGGGAACAATTTTGACAATATCTGCTCAACTGTTCATTAAGGTCGCATCTAAAGCCAATTGTACAAAAGCTAAAAATCTGTGAGAAGATTGGTTGACACCAGCAGATAGCATTTATTTTTGTGTACATTTGAGTTCATTTTGGTGCATATCCAAGCCATATTAAGAAAATTCTATTGTGGGAAGAATTTTGACAATATCTGCTCAACTGTACATAAAGGTCTCATCTAAAGCCAATTATACAAAAGCTAAAAATCTGTGAGAACATTGATTGTCACCGTCTGATAGCATTTGTTTTTGTGTATATTTGAGCTCAGTTTGATGCATATCCAAGCCATATTAAGAAAATTCCATCGTGGGAACATTTTGACAATATCTGCTCAACTGTACATTAAGGTCGCATCTAAAGCCAAATATACAAAAGCTAAAAATCTGTGAGAAGATTGGTTGGCACCAGCAGATAGCATTTATTTTTGTGTACATTTGAGCTCATTTTGGTGCATATCAAAGCCATATTACGAAAATTCCATCGTGGGAACAATTTTGACAATATCTGCTCAACTGTACATTAAGGTCGCATCTAAAGCCAATTATACAAAAGCTAAAAATCTGTGAGAAGATTGGTTGGCACCAGCAAATAGCATTTATTTTTGTGTACATTTGAGCTCATTTTGGTACATATCCAAGCCATATTAAGAAAGTTCCATCGTGGGAACAATTTGACAATATCAGCTCAACTGTACATTAAGGTCGCATCTAAAGCCAATTATACAAAAACTAAAAATCTGTGAGAAGATTGGTTGGCACCAGCAGATAGCATTTATTTGTGTGTACATTTGAGCTCATTTTGGTGCATATCCAAGCCATATTAAGAAAATTCCATCGTAGGAACAATTTGGACAATATCTGCTCAACTGTACATTAAGGTCGCATCTGAAGCCAATTATACAAAAGCTAAAAATCTGTGAGAAGGTTGGTTGGCACCAGCAGATAGCCTTTATTTTTGTGTACATTTGAGCTCATTTTGGTGCATATCCAAGCCATATTAAGAAAATTCCATCGTAGGAACAATTTGGACAATATCTGCTCAACTGTACATTAAGGTCGCATCTAAAGCCAATTATACAAAAACTAAAAGTCTGTGAGAAGATTGGTTGCCACCAGCAGATAGCATTTATTTTTATGTACATTTGAGCTCATTCTGGTGCATATCCAAGTCATATTAAGAAAATTCCATCGTAGGAACAATTTTGACAATATCTGCTCAACTGTACATTAAGGTCGCATCTAAAGCCAATTATACAAAAGCTAAAAATCTGTGAGAAGATTGGTTGGCACCAGCAGATAGTATTTATTTCTATGTACATTTGAGCTCATTTTGGTGCATATCCAAGCCATATTAAGAAAATTCCATCGTGGGAACAATTTTGACAATATCTGCTCAACTGTACATTAAGGTCGCATCTAAAGCCAATTGTACAAAAGCTAAAAATCTGTGAGAAGATTGGTTGACACCAGCAGATAGCATTTATTTTTGTGTACATTTGAGTTCATTTTGGTGCATATCCAAGCCATATTAAGAAAGTTCCATCGTGGGAACAATTTTGACAATATCTGCTCAACTGTACATTAAGGTCGCATCTAAAGCCAATTAAACAAAAGCTAAAAATCTGTGAGAACATTGATTGTCACCGTCAGATAGCATTTATTTTTTTGTACATTTGAGCTCATTTTGGTGCATATCCAAGCCATATTAAGAAAATTCCATCGTAGGAACAATTTGAACAATATCTGCTCAACTGTACATTAAGGTCGCATCTAAAGCCAATTATACAAAAACTAAAAGTCTGTGAGAAGATTGGTTGCCACCAGCAGATAGCATTTATTTTTAGGTACATTTGAGCTCATTCTGGTGCATATCCAAGTCATATTAAGAAAATTCAATCGTAGGAACAATTTTGACAATATCTGCTCAACTGTACATTAAGGTCGCATCAAAAGCCAATTATACAAAAGCTAAAAATCTGTGAGAAGTTTGGTTGGCACCAGCAGATAGCATTTATTTCTATGTACATGTGAGCTCATTTTGGTGCATATCCAAGCCATATTAAGAAAATTCCATCGTGGGAACAAGTTTGACAATATCTGCTCAACTGTACATTAAGGTCGCATCTAAAGCCAATTGTACAAAAGTTAAAAATCTGTGAGAAGATTGGTTGACACCAGCAGATAGAATTTATTTTTGTGTACATTTGAGTTCATTTTGGTGCATATCCAAGCCATATTAAGAAAATTCTATTGTGGGAACAATTTTGACAATATCTGCTCAACTGTACATTAAGGTCGCATCTAAAGCCAATTATACAAAAGCTAAAAATCTGTGAGAACATTGATTGTCACCGTCTGATAGCATTTGTTTTTGTGTATATTTGAGCTCAGGTTGGTGCATATCCAAGCCATATTAAGAAAATTCCATCGTGGGAACATTTTGACGATATCTGCTCAACTGTACATTAAGGTCGCATCTAAAGCCAATTAAACAAAAACTAGAAGTCTGTGAGAAGATTGGTTGCCACCAGCAGATAGCATTTATTTTTGTGTACATTTGAGCTCATTTTGGTGCATATCCAAGCCATATTAAGAAAATTCCATCGTAGGAACAATTTGGACAATATCTGCTCAACTGTACATTAAGGTCGCATCTAAAGCCAATAAAACAAAAGCTAAAAATCTGTGAGAAGATTGGTTGGCACCAGCAGATAGCATTTATTTTTGTGTACATTTGAGCTCATTTTGGTGCATATCCAAGCCATATTAAGAAAATTCCATCGTAGGAACAATTTGGACAATATCTGCTCAACTGTACATTAAGGTCGCATCTAAAGCTAATTATACAAAAACTAAAAATCTGTGAGAAGATTGGTTGGCACCAGCAGATAGCATTTATTTTTGTGTACATTTTAGCTCATTTTGGTGCATATCCAAGCCATATTAAGAAAGTTCCATCGTGGGAACAATTTTGACAATATCTGCTCAACTGTACATTAAAGAGGCAGTAGCACGTTTTTAGGAGGAATATAAGGTGATGTCAGGAAAATGAAAATAATGGTTCCATTTGAAAGACAATGTATTAAAACTAAATGGAGCAGTAATGTTTCAAATATATAAGGTAAAGTTTAGCCATACAATTCCTTTTTCTTACACAAAATGAATTAAAGGTGTTCACATAAAATGGCCGTCAATGGATTTTATGTGAATCTTCTTACTTTGTCCTCTGACTATGGATGGTTGGCTTGTGTAATGAGATTTTTGACACTGTCAAAATGATACATTTAGCATTCACTTACAATTATCAGTGAAAATTTTGAAATATAAAATTATCAAAAAACGTGCTACTGCCCCTTTAAGGTCGCATCTAAAGCCAATTATACAAAAACTAAAAATCTGTGAGAAGATTGGTTGGCACCAGCAGATAGCATTTATTTTTGTGTACATTTGAGCTCATGTTGGTGCATATCGAAGCCATATTAAGAAAATTCCATCGTGGGAACAATTTTGACAATATCTGCTCAACTGTACATTAAGGTCGCATCTAAAGCCAATTGTACAAAAGCTAAAAATCTGTGAGAAGATTGGTTGCCACCAGCAGATAGCATTTATTTTTGTGTACATTTTAGCTCATTTTGGTGCATATCCAAGCCATATTAAGAAAGTTCCATCGTGGGAACAATTTGACAATATCTGCTCAACTGTACATTGAGGTCGCATCTAAAGCCAATTATACAAAAACTAAAAATCTGTGAGAAGATTGGTTGGCACCAGCAGATAGCATTTATTTTTGTGTACATTTGAGCTCATTTTGGTGCATATCCAAGCCATATTAAGAAAGTTCCATCGTGGGAACAATTTTGACAATATCTGCTCAACTGTACATTAAGGTCGCATCTAAAGCCAATTATACAAAAACTAAAAATCTGTGAGAAGATTGGTTGGCACCAGCAGATAGCATTTATTTCTATGTACATTTGAGCTCATTTTGGTACATATCGAAGCCATATTACGAAAATTCCATCGTGGGAACAATTTTGACAATATCTGCTCAACTGTACATTAAGGTCCTATCTAAAGCCAATTATACAAAAGCTAAAAATCTGTGAGAAGATTGGTTGGCACCAGCAGATAGCATTTTTGTGTGTGTACATTTTAGCTCATTTTGGTGCATATCCAAGCCATATTAAGAAAGTTCCATCGTGGGAACAATTTGACAATATCTGCTCAACTGTACATTAAGGTCGCATCTAAAGCCAATAATACAAAAACTAAAAATCTGTGAGAAGATTGGTTGGCACCAGCAGATAGCAATTATTTTTGTGTACATTTGAGCTCATTTTGGTGCATATCCAAGACATATTAAGAAAGTTCCATCGTGGGAACAATTTTGACAATATCTGCTCAACTGTACATTAAGGTCGCATCTAAAGCCAATTATACAAAAACTAAAAGTCTGTGAGAAGATTGGTTGGCACCAGCAGATAGCATTTATTTTTGTGTACATTTGAGCTGATTTTGATGCATATCCAAGCCATATTAAGAAAATTCCATCGTGGGAACAATTTTGACAATATCTGCTCAACTGTACATTAAGGTCGCATCTAAAGCCAATTATACAAAAACTAAAAGTCTGTGAGAAGATTGGTTGGCACCAGCAGATAGCATTTATTTTTGTGTACATTTGAGCTCATTTTGGTGCATATCCAAGCCATATTAAGAAAGTTCCATCGTGGGAACAATTTTGACAATGTCTGCTCAACTGTACATTAAGGTCGCATCTAAAGCCAATTATACAAAAACTAAAAATCTGTGAGAAGATTGGTTGGCACCAACAGATAGCATTTATTTTTGTGTACATTTGAGCTCATTTTGGTGCATATCAAAGCCATATTAAGAAAGTTCCATCGTGGGAACAATTTTGACAATATCTGCTCAACTGTACATTAAGGTCGCATCTAAAGCCAATTATACAAAAGCTAAAAATATGTGAGAAGATTGGTTGGCACCAGCAGATAGTATTTATTTTTGTGTACATTTGAGCTCATTTTGGTGCATATCCAAGCCATATTAAGAAAATTCCATCGTGGGAACAATTTTGACAATATCTGCTCAACTGTACATTAAGGTCGCATCTAAAGCCACTTATACAAAAACTAAAAATCTGTGAGAAGATTGGTTGGCACCAGCAGATAGCATTTATTTTTGTGTACATTTGAGCTCATTTTGGTGCATATCCAAGCCATAATAAGAAAATTCCATCGTGGGAACAATTTGAACAATATCTGCTCAATTGTAAATTAAGGTCGCATCTATAGCCAATTATACACAAACTAAAAATCTGTGAAAAGATTGGTTGGCACCAGCAGATAGCATTTATTTTTGTGTACATTTGAGCTCATTTTGGTGCATATCCAAGCCATATTAAGAAAATTCCATCGTGGGAACAATTTGGACAGTATTTGCTTAACTGTAAATTGAGGTCGCATCTAAAGCCAATTATACACAAACTAAAAATCTGTGAGAAGATTGGTTGGCACCAGCAGAAAGCATTTATTTGTGTGTACATTTTAGCTCATTTTGGTGCATATCCAAGCCATATTAAGAAAGTTCCATCGTGGGAACAATTTTGATAATATCTGCTCAACTGTACATTAAGGTCGCATCTAAAGCCAATTATACAAAAGCTAAAAATCTGTGAGAAGATTGGTTGGCACCAGCAGATAGCATTTATTTTTTTGTACATTTGAGGTCATTTTGGTGCATATCCAAGCCATATTAAGAAAATTCTATTGTGGGAACAATTTTAACAATATCTGCTCAACTGTACATAAAGGTCGCATCTAAAGCCAATTATACAAAAACTAAAAATCTGTGAGAAGATTGTTCGGCACCAGCAGAAAGCATTTATTTTTGTGTACATTTGAGCTCATTTTGGTGCATATCAAAGCCATATTAAGAAAGTTCCATCGTGGGAACAATTTTGACAATATCTGCTCAACTGTACATTAAGGTCGCATCTAAAGCCAATTATACAAAAGCTAAAAATATGTGAGAAGATTGGTTGGCACCAGCAGATAGCATTTATTTTTGTGTACATTTGAGCTAATTTTGGTGCATATCCAAGCCATATTAAGAAAATTCCATCGTGGGAACAATTTGGACAATATCTGCTTAACTGTAAATTGAGGTCGCATCTAAAGCCAATTATACACAAACTAAAAATCTGTGAGAAGATTGGTTGGCACCAGCAGAAAGCATTTATTTGTGTGTACATTTGAGCTCATTTTGGTGCATATCCAAGCCATATTAAGAAAGTTCCATCGTGGGAACAATTTGGACAATATCTGCTCAACTGTACATTAAGGTCGCATCTAAAGCCAATTATACAAAAACTAAAAATCTGTGAGAAGATTGTTCGGCACCTGCAGATAGCATTTATTTTTGTGTACATTTGAGCTCATTTTGGTGCATATCCAAGCCATATTAAGAAAATTCTATTATGGGAACAATTTTGACAATATCTGCTCAACTGTACATTTAGGTCGCATCTAAAGCCAATTATACAAAAACTAAAAGTCTGTGAGAAGATTGGTTGGCACCAGCAGATAGCATTTATTTTTGTGTACATTTGAGCTCATTTTGGTGCACATCCAAGCCATATTAAGAAAATTCCATCGTGGGAACAATTTGGACAATATCTGCTCAACTGTACATTAAGGTCGCATCTAAAGCCAATTATACAAAAAATAAAAATCTGTGAGAAGATTGGTTGGCACCAGCAGATAGCATTTATTGTTGTGTACATTTGAGCTCATTTTGGTGCATATCCAAGCCATATTAAGAAAGTTCCATCGTGGGAACAATTTGGACAATATCTGCTCAACTGTACATTAAGGTCGCATCTAAAGCCAATTATACAAAAACTAAAAGTCTGTGAGAAGATTGGTTGGCACCAGCAGATAGCATTTATTTTTGTGTACATTTGAGCTCATTTAGGTGCATATCAAAGCCATATTAAGAAAATTCACTCGTGGGAACAATTTTGACAATATCTGCTCAACTGTACATTAAGGTCGCATCTAAAGCCAATTATACAAAAGCTAAAAATCTGTGAGAAGATTGGTTGGCACCAGCAGATAGCATTTATTTTTGTGTACATTTGAGCTCATTTTGGTGCATATCCAAGCCATAATAAGAAAATTCCATCGTGGGAACAATTTGAACAATATCTGCTCAACTGTAAATTAAGGTCGCATCTATAGCCAATTATACACAAACTAAAAATCTGTGAGAAGATTGTTCGGCACCAGCAGATAGCATTTATTTTTGTGTACATTTGAGCTCATTTTGGTGCATATCCAAGCCATATTAAGAAAGTTCCATCGTGGGAACAATTTGGACAATATCTGCTCAACTGTACATTAAGGTCGCATCTAAAGCCAATTATACAAAAACTAAAAGTCTGTGAGAAGATTGGTTGGCACCAGCAGATAGCATTTATTTTTGTGTACATTTGAGCTCATTTTGGTGCATATCCAAGCCATATTACGAAAATTCCATCGTGGGAACAATTTTGACAATATCTGCTCAACTGTACATTAAGGTCGCATCTAAAGCCAATTATACAATAGCTACAAATCTGTGAGAAGATTGGTTGGCACCAGCAGATAGCATTTATTTTTGTGTACATTTGAGCTCATTTTGGTGCATATCCAAGCCATAATAAGAAAATTCCATCGTGGGAACAATTTGAACAATATCTGCTCAACTGTAAATTAAGGTCGCATCTATAGCCAATTATACACAAACTAAAAATCTGTGAGAAGATTGGTTGGCACCAGCAGATAGCATTTATTTTTGTGTACATTTGAGCTCATTTTGGTGCATATCCAAGCCATATTAAGAAAATTCCATCGTAGGATCAATTTTGACAATATCTGCTCAACTGTACATTAAGGTCGCATCTAAAGCCAATTATACAAAAGCTAAAAATCTGTGAGAAGATTGGTTGGCACCAGCAGAAAGCATTTATTTTTGTGTACATTTGAGCTCATTTTGGTGCATATCCAAGCCATAATAAGAAAGTTCCATCGTGGGAACAATTTGAACAATATCTGCTCAACTGTAAATTAAGGTCGCATCTATAGCCAATTATACACAAACTAAAAATCTGTGAGAAGATTGTTCGGCACCAGCAGATAGCATTTATTTTTGTGTACATTTGAGCTCATTTTGGTGCATATCCAAGCCATATTAAGAAAATTCCATCGTAGGATCAATTTTGACAATATCTGCTCATCTGTACATTAAGGTCGCATCTAAAGCCAATTATACAAAAGCTAAAAATCTGTGAGAATACTGGTTGGCACCAGTAGAATCCAAGCCATATTAAGAAAGTTCCATCGTGGGAACAATTTGGACAATATCTGCTCAACTGTACATTAAGGTCGCATCTAAAGCCAATTATACAAAAGCTAAAAATATGTGAGAAGAATGGTTGGCACCAGCAGATAGCATTTATTTTTGTGTACATTTGAGCTAATTTTGGTGCTTACCCAAGCCATATTAAGAAAATTCCATCATGGGAACAATTTGGACAATATCTGCTTAACTGTAAATTGAGGTCGCATCTAAAGCCAATTATACACAAACTAAAAATCTGTGAGAAGATTGGTTGGCACCAGCAGAAAGCATTTATTTGTGTGTACATTTGAGCTCATTTTGGTGCATATCCAAGCCATATTAAGAAAGTTCCATCGTGGGAACAATTTGGACAATATCTGCTCAACTGTACATTAAGGTCGCATCTAAAGCCAATTATACAAAAACTAAAAGTCTGTGAGAAGATTGGTTGGCACCAGCAGATAGCATTTATTTTTGTGTACATTTGAGCTCATTTTGGTGCATATCCAAGCCATATTGAGAAAATTCACTCGTTGGAACAATTTTGACAATATCTGCTCAACTGTACATTAAGGTCGCATCTAAAGCCAATTTTACAATAGCTACAAATCTGTGAGAAGATTGGTTGGCACCAGCAGATAGCATTTATTTTTGTGTACATTTGAGCTCATTTTGGTGCATATCCAAGCCATAATAAGAAAATTCCATCGTGGGAACAATTTGAACAATATCTGCTCAACTGTAAATTAAGGTCGCATCTATAGCCAATTATACACAAACTAAAAATCTGTGAGAAGATTGGTTGGCACCAGCAGATAGCATTTATTTTTGTGTACATTTGAGCTCATTTTGGTGCATATCCAAGCCATATTAAGAAAATTCCATCGTAGGATCAATTTTGACAATATCTGCTCAACTGTACATTAAGGTCGCATCTAAAGCCAATTATACAAAAGCTAAAAATCTGTGAGAAGATTGGTTGGCACCAGCAGAAAGCATTTATTTTTGTGTACATTTGAGCTCATTTTGGTGCATATCCAAGCCATAATAAGAAAGTTCCATCGTGGGAACAATTTGAACAATATCTGCTCAACTGTAAATTAAGGTCGCATCTATAGCCAATTATACACAAACTAAAATCTGTGAGAAGATTGTTCGGCACCAGCAGATAGCATTTATTTTTGTGTACATTTGAGCTCATTTTGGTGCATATCCAAGCCATATTAAGAAAATTCCATCGTAGGATCAATTTTGACAATATCTGCTCATCTGTACATTAAGGTCGCATCTAAAGCCAATTATACAAAAGCTAAAAATCTGTGAGAATACTGGTTGGCACCAGCAGAAAGCATTTATTTTTGTGTACATTTGAGCTCATTTAGGTGCATATCAAAGCCATATTAAGAAAGTTCCATCGTGGGAACAATTTGGACAATATCTGCTCAACTGTACATTAAGGTCGCATCTAAAGCCAATTATACAAAAGCTAAAAATATGTGAGAAGAATGGTTGGCACCAGCAGATAGCATTTATTTTTGTGTACATTTGAGCTAATTTTGGTGCTTACCCAAGCCATATTAAGAAAATTCCATCATGGGAACAATTTGGACAATATCTGCTTAACTGTAAATTGAGGTCGCATCTAAAGCCAATTATACACAAACTAAAAATCTGTGAGAAGATTGGTTGGCACCAGCAGAAAGCATTTATTTGTGTGTACATTTGAGCTCATTTTGGTGCATATCCAAGCCATATTAAGAAAGTTCCATCGTGGGAACAATTTTGACAATATCTGCTCAACTGTACATTAAGGTCGCATCTAAAGCAAATTATACAAAAACTAAAAGTCTGTGAGAAGATTGGTTGGCACCAGCAGATAGCATTTATTTTTGTGTACATTTGAGCATATTTTGGTGCATATCCAAGCCATATTAAGAAAATTCACCCGTGGGAACAATGTTGACAATATCTGCTCAACTGTACATTAAGGTCGCATCTAAAGCCAACTATACAAAAGCTAAAAATCTGTGAGAAGATTGGTTGGCACCAGCAGATAGCATTTATTTTTGTGTACATTTGAGCTCATTTTGGTGCATATCCAAGCCATAATAAGAAAATTCCATCGTGGGAATAATTTGAACAATATCTGCTCAACTGTAAATTAAGGTCGCATCTATAGCCAATTATACACAAACTAAAAATCTGTGAGAAGATTGGTTGGCACCAGCAGATAGCATTTATTTTTGTGTACATTTGAGCTCATTTTGGTGCATATCCAAGCCATATTAAGAAAGTTCCATCGTGGGAACAATTTGGACAATATCTGCTCAACTGTACATTAAGGTCGCATCTAAAGCCAATTATACAAAAACTAAAAGTCTGTGAGAAGATTGGTTGGCACCAGCAGATAGCATTTATTTTTGTGTACATTTGAGCTCATTTTGGTGCATATCCAAGCCATATTGAGAAAATTCACTCGTTGGAACAATTTTGACAATATCTGCTCAACTGTACATTAAGGTCGCATCTAAAGCCAATTATACAATAGCTACAAATCTGTGAGAAGATTGGTTGGCACCAGCAGATAGCATTTATTTTTGTGTACATTTGAGCTCATTTTGGTGCATATCCAAGCCATAATAAGAAAATTCCATCGTGGGAACAATTTGAACAATATCTGCTCAACTGTAAATTAAGGTCGCATCTATAGCCAATTATACACAAACTAAAAATCTGTGAGAAGATTGGTTGGCACCAGCAGATAGCATTTATTTTTGTGTACATTTGAGCTCATTTTGGTGCATATCCAAGCCATATTAAGAAAGTTCCATCGTGGGAACAATTTGGACAATATCTGCTCAACTGTACATTAAGGTCGCATCTAAAGCCAATTATACAAAAACTAAAAGTCTGTGAGAAGATTGGTTGGCACCAGCAGATAGCATTTATTTTTGTGTACATTTGAGGTCATTTTGGTGCATATCCAAGCCATATTGAGAAAATTCACTCGTTGGAACAATTTTGACAATATCTGCTCAACTGTACATTAAGGTCGCATCTAAAGCCAATTATACAATAGCTAAAAATCTGTGAGAAGATTGGTTGGCACCAGCAGATAGCATTTATTTTTGTGTACATTTGAGCTCATTTTGGTGCATATCCAAGCCATAATAAGAAAATTCCATCGTGGGAACAATTTGAACAATATCTGCTCAACTGTAAATTAAGGTCGCATCTATAGCCAATTATACACAAACTAAAAATCTGTGAGAAGATTGGTTGGCACCAGCAGATAGCATTTATTTTTGTGTACATTTGAGCTCATTTTGGTGCATATCCAAGCCATATTAAGAAAGTTCCATCGTGGGAACAATTTTGACAATATCTGCTCAACTGTACATTAAGGTCGCATCTAAAGCCAATTATACAAAAACTAAAAGTCTGTGAGAAGATTGGTTGGCACCAGCAGATAGCATTTATTTTTGTGTACATTTGAGCTCATTTTGGTGCATATCCAAGCCATATTGAGAAAATTCACTCGTTGGAACAATTTTGACAATATCTGCTCAACTGTACATTAAGGTCGCATCTAAAGCCAATTATACAATAGCTACAAATCTGTGAGAAGATTGGTTGGCACCAGCAGATAGCATTTATTTTTGTGTACATTTGAGCTCATTTTGGTGCATATCCAAGCCATAATAAGAAAATTCCATCGTGGGAACAATTTGAACAATATCTGCTCAACTGTAAATTAAGGTCGCATCTATAGCCAATTATACACAAACTAAAAATCTGTGAGAAGATTGGTTGGCACCAGCAGATAGCATATATTTTTGTGTACATTTGAGCTCATTTTGGTGCATATCCAAGCCATATTAAGAAAGTTCCATCGTGGGAACAATTTGGACAATATCTGCTCAACTGTACATTGAGGTCGCATCTTAAGCCAATTATACAAAAACTAAAAGTATGTGAGAAGATTGGTTGGCACCAGCAGATAGCATTTATTTTTGTGTACATTTGAGCTCATTTTGGTGCATATCCAAGCCATATTAAGAAAATTCACTCGTGGGAACAATTTTGACAATATCTGCTCAACTGTACATTAAGGTCGCATCTAAGCCAATTATACAAAAGCTAAAAATCTGTGAGAAGATTGGTTGGCACCAGCAGAAAGCATTTATTTCTGTGTACATTTGAGCTCATTTTGGTGCATATCCAAGTCATAATAAGAAAGTTCCATCGTGGGAACAATTTGAACAATATCTGCTCAACTGTAAATTAAGGTCGCATCTATAGCCAATTATACACAAACTAAAAATCTGTGAGAAGATTGTTCGGCACCAGCAGATAGCATTTATTTTTGTGTACATTTGAGCTCATTTTGGTGCATATCCAAGCCATATTAAGAAAGTTCCATCGTCGGAACAATTTGGACAATATCTGCTCAACTGTACATTAAGGTCGCATCTAAAGCCAATTATACAAAAACTAAAAGTCTGTGAGAAGATTGGTTGGCACCAGCAGATAGCATTTATTTTTGTGTACATTTGAGCTCATTTTGGTGCATATCCAAGCCATATTGAGAAAATTCACTCGTTGGAACAATTTTGACAATATCTGCTCAACTGTACATTAAGGTCGCATCTAAAGCCAATTATACAATAGCTACAAATCTGTGAGAAGATTGGTTGGCACCAGCAGATAGCATTTATTTTTGTGTACATTTGAGCTCATTTTGGTGCATATCCAAGCCATAATAAGAAAATTCCATCGTGGGAACAATTTGAACAATATCTGCTCAACTGTAAATTAAGGTCGCATCTATAGCCAATTATACACAAACTAAAAATCTGTGAGAAGATTGGTTGGCACCAGCAGATAGCATTTATTTTTGTGTACATTTGAGCTCATTTTGGTGCATATCCAAGCCATATTAAGAAAGTTCCATCGTGGGAACAATTTGGACAATATCTGCTCAACTGTACATTGAGGTCGCATCTTAAGCCAATTATACAAAAACTAAAAGTATGTGAGAAGATTGGTTGGCACCAGCAGATAGCATTTATTTTTGTGTACATTTGAGCTCATTTTGGTGCATATCCAAGCCATATTAAGAAAATTCACTCGTGGGAACAATTTTGACAATATCTGCTCAACTGTACATTAAGGTCGCATCTAAGCCAATTATACAAAAGCTAAAAATCTGTGAGAAGATTGGTTGGCACCAGCAGAAAGCATTTATTTTTGTGTACATTTGAGCTCATTTTGGTGCATATCCAAGCCATAATAAGAAAGTTCCATCGTGGGAACAATTTGAACAATATCTGCTCAACTGTAAATTAAGGTCGCATCTAAGCCAATTATACAAAAGCTAAAAATCTGTGAGAAGATTGGTTGGCACCAGCAGAAAGCATTTATTTTTGTGTACATTTGAGCTCATTTTGGTGCATATCCAAGCCATAATAAGAAAATTCCATCGTGGGAACAATTTGAACAATATCTGCTCAACTGTAAATTAAGGTCGCATCTATAGCCAATTATACACAAACTTAAAATCTGTGAGAAGATTGGTTGGCACCAGCAGATAGCATTTATTTTTGTGTACATTTGAGCTCATTTTGGTGCATATCCAAGCCATATTAAGAAAGTTCCATCGTGGGAACAATTTGGACAATATCTGCTCAACTGTACATTGAGGTCGCATCTTAAGCCAATTATACAAAAACTAAAAGTATGTGAGAAGATTGGTTGGCACCAGCAGATATCATTTATTTTTGTGTACATTTGAGCTCATTTTGGTGCATATCCAAGCCATATTAAGAAAATTCACTCGTGGGAACAATTTTGACAATATCTGCTCAACTGTACATTAAGGTCGCATCTAAGCCAATTATACAAAAGCTAAAAATCTGTGAGAAGATTGGTTGGCACCAGCAGAAAGCATTTATTTTTGTGTACATTTGAGCTCATTTTGGTGCATATCCAAGCCATATTAAGAAAGTTCCATCGTCGGAACAATTTGGACAATATCTGCTCAACTGTACATTAAGGTCGCATCTAAAGCCAATTATACAAAAACTAAAAGTCTGTGAGAAGATTGGTTGGCACCAGCAGATAGCATTTATTTTTGTGTACATTTGAGCTCATTTTGGTGCATATCCAAGCCATATTGAGAAAATTCACTCGTTGGAACAATTTTGACAATATCTGCTCAACTGTACATTAAGGTCGCATCTAAAGCCAATTATACAATAGCTACAAATCTGTGAGAAGATTGGTTGGCACCAGCAGATAGCATTTATTTTTGTGTACATTTGAGCTCATTTTGGTGCATATCCAAGCCATAATAAGAAAATTCCATCGTGGGAACAATTTGAACAATATCTGCTCAACTGTAAATTAAGGTCGCATCTATAGCCAATTATACACAAACTAAAAATCTGTGAGAAGATTGGTTGGCACCAGCAGATAGCATTTATTTTTGTGTACATTTGAGCTCATTTTGGTGCATATCCAAGCCATATTAAGAAAGTTCCATCGTCGGAACAATTTGGACAATATCTGCTCAACTGTACATTAAGGTCGCATCTAAAGCCAATTATACAATAGCTACAAATCTGTGAGAAGATTGGTTGGCACCAGCAGATAGCATTTATTTTTGTGTACATTTGAGCTCATTTTGGTGCATATCCAAGCCATATTAAGAAAATTCACTCGTTGGAACAATTTTGACAATATCTGCTCAACTGTACATTAAGGTCGCATCTAAAGCCAATTATACAATAGCTACAAATCTGTGAGAAGATTGGTTGGCACCAGCAGATAGCATTTATTTTTGTGTACATTTGAGCTCATTTTGGTGCATATCCAAGCCATAATAAGAAAATTCCATCGTGGGAACAATTTGAACAATATCTGCTCAACTGTAAATTAAGGTCGCATCTATAGCCAATTATACACAAACTAAAAATCTGTGAGAAGATTGGTTGGCACCAGCAGATAGCATTTATTTTTGTGTACATTTGAGCTCATTTTGGTGCATATCCAAGCCATAATAAGAAAGTTCCATCGTTGGAACATTTTGAACAATATCTGCTCAACTGTAAATTAAGGTCGCATCTATAGCCAATTATACACAAACTAAAAATCTGTGAGAAGATTGTTCGGCACCAGCAGATAGCATTTATTTTTGTGTACATTTGAGCTCATTTTGGTGCATATCCAAGCCATATTAAGAAAATTCCATCGTAGGATCAATTTTGACAATATCTGCTCATCTGTACATTAAGGTCGCATCTAAAGCCAATTATACAAAAGCTAAAAATCTGTGAGAATACTGGTTGGCACCAGCAGATAGCATTTATTTTTGTGTACATTTGAGCTCATTTAGGTGCATATCAAAGCCATATTAAGAAAGTTCCATCGTGGGAACAATTTGGACAATATCTGCTCAACTGTACATTAAGGTCGCATCTAAAGCCAATTATACAAAAGCTAAAAATATGTGAGAAGAATGGTTGGCACCAGCAGATAGCATTTATTTTTGTGTACATTTGAGCTAATTTTGGTGCTTACCCAAGCCATATTAAGAAAATTCCATCGTGGGAACAATTTGGACAATATCTGCTTAACTGTAAATTGAGGTCGCATCTAAAGCCAATTATACACAAACTAAAAATCTGTGAGAAGATTGGTTGGCACCAGCAGAAAGCATTTATTTGTGTGTACATTTGAGCTCATTTTGGTGCATATCCAAGCCATATTAAGAAAGTTCCATCGTGGGAACAATTTTGACAATATCTGCTCAACTGTACATTAAGGTCGCATCTAAAGCAAATTATACAAAAACTAAAAGTCTGTGAGAAGATTGGTTGGCACCAGCAGATAGCATTTATTTTTGTGTACATTTGAGCATATTTTGGTGCATATCCAAGCCATATTAAGAAAATTCACTCGTGGGAACAATGTTGACAATATCTGCTCAACTGTACATTAAGGTCGCATCTAAAGCCAATTATACAAAAGCTAAAAATCTCTGAGAAGATTGGTTGGCACCAGCAGATAGCATTTATTTTTGTGTACATTTGAGCTCATTTTGGTGCATATCCAAGCCATAATAAGAAAATTCCATCGTGGGAATAATTTGAACAATATCTGCTCAACTGTAAATTAAGGTCGCATCTATAGCCAATTATACACAAACTAAAAATCTGTGAGAAGATTGGTTGGCACCAGCAGATAGCATTTATTTTTGTGTACATTTGAGCTCATTTTGGTGCATATCCACGCCATATTAAGAAAGTTCCATCGTGGGAACAATTTGGACAATATCTGCTCAACTGTACATTAAGGTCGCATCTAAAGCCAATTATACAAAAACTAAAAGTCTGTGAGAAGATTGGTTGGCACCAGCAGATAGCATTTATTTTTGTGTACATTTGAGCTAATTTTGGTGCTTACCCAAGCCATATTAAGAAAATTCACTCGTTGGAACAATTTGGACAATATCTGCTTAACTGTAAATTGAGGTCGCATCTAAAGCCAATTATACACAAACTAAAAATCTGTGAGAAGATTGGTTGGCACCAGCAGAAAGCATTTATTTGTGTGTACATTTGAGCTCATTTTGGTGCATATCCAAGCCATATTAAGAAAGTTCCATCGTGGGAACAATTTTGTCAATATCTGCTCAACTGTACATTAAGGTCGCATCTAAAGCAAATTATACAAAAACTAAAAGTCTGTGAGAAGATTGGTTGGCACCAGCAGATAGCATTTATTTTTGTGTACATTTGAGCATATTTTGGTGCATATCCAAGCCATATTAAGAAAATTCACTCGTGGGAACAATGTTGACAATATCTGCTCAACTGTACATTAAGGTCGCATCTAAAGCCAATTATACAAAAGCTAAAAATCTCTGAGAAGATTGGTTGGCACCAGCAGATAGCATTTATTTTTGTGTACATTTGAGCTCATTTTGGTGCATATCCAAGCCATAATAAGAAAATTCCATCGTGGGAATAATTTGAACAATATCTGCTCAACTGTAAATTAAGGTCGCATCTATAGCCAATTATACACAAACTAAAAATCTGTGAGAAGATTGGTTGGCACCAGCAGATAGCATTTATTTTTGTGTACATTTGAGCTCATTTTGGTGCATATCCACGCCATATTAAGAAAGTTCCATCGTGGGAACAATTTGGACAATATCTGCTCAACTGTACATTAAGGTCGCATCTAAAGCCAATTATACAAAAACTAAAAGTCTGTGAGAAGATTGGTTGGCACCAGCAGATAGCATTTATTTTTGTGTACATTTGAGCTCATTTTGGTGCATATCCAAGCCATATTAAGAAAATTCACTCGTTGGAACAATTTTGACAATATCTGCTCAACTGTACATTAAGGTCGCATCTAAAGCCAATTATACAATAGCTACAAGTCTGTGAGAAGATTGGTTGGCACCAGCAGATAGCATTTATTTTTGTGTACATTTGAGCTCATTTTGGTGCATATCCAAGCCATAATAAGAAAATTCCATCGTGGGAACAATTTGAACAATATCTGCTCAACTGTAAATTAAGGTCGCATCTATAGCCAATTATACACAAACTAAAAATCTGTGAGAAGATTGGTTGGCACCAGCAGATAGCATTTATTTTTGTGTACATTTGAGCTCATTTTGGTGCATATCCAAGCCATATTAAGAAAGTTCCATCGTGGGAACAATTTGGACAATATCTGCTCAACTGTACATTAAGGTCGCATCTAAAGCCAATTATACAAAAACTAAAAGTATGTGAGAAGATTGGTTGGCACCAGCAGATAGCATTTATTTTTGTGTACATTTGAGCTCATTTTGGTGCATATCCAAGCCATATTAAGAAAGTTCCATCGTGGGAACAATTTGGACAATATCTGCTCAACTGTAAATTAAGGTCGCATCTATAGCCAATTATACACAAACTAAAAATCTGTGAGAAGATTGTTCGGCACCAGCAGATAGCATTTATTTTTGTGTACATTTGAGCTCATTTTGGTGCATATCCAAGCCATATTAAGAAAGTTCCATCGTGGGAACAATTTGGACAATATCTGCTCAACTGTACATTAAGGTCGCATCTAAAGCCAATTATACAATAGCTACAAATCTGTGAGAAGATTGGTTGGCACCAGCAGATAGCATTTATTTTTGTGTACATTTGAGCTCATTTTGGTGCATATCCAAGCCATATTAAGAAAATTCACTCGTTGGAACAATTTGGACAATATCTGCTCAACTGTACATTAAGGTCGCATCTAAAGCCAATTATACAATAGCTACAAATCTGTGAGAAGATTGGTTGGCACCAGCAGATAGCATTTATTTTTGTGTACATTTGAGCTCATTTTGGTGCATATCCAAGCCATAATAAGAAAATTCCATCGTGGGAACAATTTGAACAATATCTGCTCAACTGTAAATTAAGGTCGCATCTATAGCCAATTATACACAAACTAAAAATCTGTGAGAAGATTGGTTGGCACCAGCAGATAGCATTTATTTTTGTGTACATTTGAGCTCATTTTGGTGCATATCCAAGCCATATTAAGAAAGTTCCATCGTGGGAACAATTTGGACAATATCTGCTCAACTGTACATTAAGGTCGCATCTAAAGCCAATTATACAAAAACTAAAAGTCTGTGAGAAGATTGGTTGGCACCAGCAGATAGCATTTATTTTTGTGTACATTTGAGCTCATTTTGGTGCATATCCAAGCCATATTAAGAAAATTCACTCGTGGGAACAATTTTGACAATATCTGCTCAACTGTACATTAAGGTCGCATCTAAAGCCAATTATACAAAAGCTAAAAATCTGTGAGAAGATTGGTTGGCACCAGCAGAAAGCATTTATTTTTGTGTACATTTGAGCTCATTTTGGTGCATATCCAAGCCATAATAAGAAAGTTCCATCGTGGGAACAATTTGAACAATATCTGCTCAACTGTAAATTAAGGTCGCATCTATAGCCAATTATACAAAAGCTAAAAATCTGTGAGAAGATTGTTCGGCACCAGCAGATAGCATTTATTTTTGTGTACATTTGAGCTCATTTTGGTGCATATCCAAGCCATATTAAGAAAATTCCATCGTAGGATCAATTTTGACAATATCTGCTCAATTGTACATTAAGGTCGCATCTAAAGCCAATTATACAAAAGCTAAAAATCTGTGAGAATACTGGTTGGCACCAGCAGAAAGCATTTATTTTTGTGTACATTTGAGCTCATTTAGGTGCATATCAAAGCCATATTAAGAAAGTTCCATCGTGGGAACAATTTGGACAATATCTGCTCAACTGTACATTAAGGTCGCATCTAAAGCCAATTATACAAAAGCTAAAACTATGTGAGAAGATTGGTTGGCACCAGCAGATAGCATTTATTTTTGTGTACATTTGAGCTAATTTTGGTGCTTACCCAAGCCATATTAAGAAAATTCCATCGTGGGAACAATTTGGACAATATCTGCTTAACTGTAAATTGAGGTCGCATCTAAAGCCAATTATACACAAACTAAAAATCTGTGAGAAGATTGGTTGGCACCAGCAGAAAGCATTTATTTGTGTGTACATTTGAGCTCATTTTGGTGCATATCCAAGCCATATTAAGAAAGTTCCATCGTGGGAACAATTTGGACAATATCTGCTCAACTGTACATTAAGGTCGCATCTAAAGCAAATTATACAAAAACTAAAAGTCTGTGAGAAGATTGGTTGGCACCAGCAGATAGCATTTATTTTTGTGTACATTTGAGCATATTTTGGTGCATATCCAAGCCATATTAAGAAAATTCCATCGTGGGAACAATTTGGACAATATCTGCTCAACTGTACATTAAGGTCGCATCTAAAGCCAATTATACAAAAAATAAAAATCTGTGAAAAGATTGGTTGGCACCAGCAGATAGCATTTATTTGTGTGTACATTTGAGCTCATTTTGGTGCATATCCAAGCCATATTAAGAAAATTCACTCGTGGGAACAATTTTGACAATATCTGCTCAATTGTACATTAAGGTCGCATCTAAAGCCAATTATACAAAAGCTAAAAATCTGTGAGAAGATTGGTTGGCACCAGCAGATAGCATTTATTTTTGTGTACATTTGAGCTCATTTTGGTGCATATCCAAGCCATAATAAGAAAATTCCATCGTGGGAATAATTTGAACAATATCTGCTCAACTGTAAATTAAGGTCGCATCTATAGCCAATTATACACAAACTAAAAATCTGTGAGAAGATTGGTTGGCACCAGCAGATAGCATTTATTTTTGTGTACATTTGAGCTCATTTTGGTGCATATCCAAGCCATATTAAGAAAGTTCCATCGTGGGAACAATTTGGACAATATCTGCTCAACTGTACATTAAGGTCGCATCTAAAGCCAATTATACAAAAGCTAAAAGTCTGTGAGAAGATTGGTTGGCACCAGCAGATAGCATTTATTTTTGTGTACATTTGAGCTCATTTTGGTGCATATCCAAGCCATATTAAGAAAATTCACTCGTTGGAACAATTTTGACAATATCTGCTCAACTGTACATTAAGGTCGCATCTAAAGCCAATTATACAATAGCTACAAATCTGTGAGAAGATTGGTTGGCACCAGCAGATAGCATTTATTTTTGTGTACATTTGAGCTCATTTTGGTGCATATCCAAGCCATATTAAGAAAGTTCCATCGTGGGAACAATTTGGACAATATCTGCTCAACTGTACATTAAGGTCGCATCTAAAGCCAATTATACAAAAGCTAAAAATCTGTGAGAAGATTGGTTGGCACCAGCAGAAAGCATTTATTTTTGTGTACATTTGAGCTCATTTTGGTGCATATCCAAGCCATAATAAGAAAGTTCCATCGTGGGAACAATTTGAACAATATCTGCTCAACTGTAAATTAAGGTCGCATCTATAGCCAATTATACACAAACTAAAAATCTGTGAGAAGATTGTTCGGCACCAGCAGATAGCATTTATTTTTGTGTACATTTGAGCTCATTTTGGTGCATATCCAAGCCATATTAAGAAAGTTCCATCGTGGGAACAATTTGGACAATATCTGCTCAACTGTACATTAAGGTCGCATCTAAAGCCAATTATACAATAGCTACAAATCTGTGAGAAGATTGGTTGGCACCAGCAGATAGCATTTATTTTTGTGTACATTTGAGCTCATTTTGGTGCATATCCAAGCCATATTAAGAAAATTCACTCGTTGGAACAATTTTGACAATATCTGCTCAACTGTACATTAAGGTCGCATCTAAAGCCAATTATACAATAGCTACAAATCTGTGAGAAGATTGGTTGGCACCAGCAGATAGCATTTATTTTTGTGTACATTTGAGCTCATTTTGGTGCATATCCAAGCCATAATAAGAAAGTTCCATCGTGGGAACAATTTGAACAATATCTGCTCAACTGTAAATTAAGGTCGCATCTATAGCCAATTATACACAAACTAAAAATCTGTGAGAAGATTGGTTGGCACCAGCAGATAGCATTTATTTTTGTGTACATTTGAGCTCATTTTGGTGCATATCCAAGCCATATTAAGAAAGTTCCATCGTGGGAACAATTTGGACAATATCTGCTCAACTGTACATTAAGGTCGCATCTAAAGCCAATTATACAAAAACTAAAAGTCTGTGAGAAGATTAGTTGGCACCAGCAGATAGCATTTATTTTTGTGTACATTTGAGCATATTTTGGTGCATATCCAAGCCATATTAAGAAAATTCCATCGTGGGAACAATTTGGACAATATCTGCTCAACTGTACATTAAGGTCGCATCTAAAGCCAATTATACAAAAAATAAAAATCTGTGAAAAGATTGGTTGGCACCAGCAGATAGCATTTATTTTTGTGTACATTTGAGCTCATTTTGGTGCATATCCAAGCCATATTAAGAAAATTCACTCGTGGGAACAATGTTGACAATATCTGCTCAACTGTACATTAAGGTCGCATCTAAAGCCAATTATACAAAAGCTAAAAATCTGTGAGAAGATTGGTTGGCACCAGCAGATAGCATTTATTTTTGTGTACATTTGAGCTCATTTTGGTGCATATCCAAGCCATAATAAGAAAATTCCATCGTGGGAATAATTTGAACAATATCTGCTCAACTGTAAATTAAGGTCGCATCTATAGCCAATTATACACAAACTAAAAATCTGTGAGAAGATTGGTTGGCACCAGCAGATAGCATTTATTTTTGTGTACATCTGAGCTCATTTTGGTGCATATCCAAGCCATATTAAGAAAGTTCCATCGTGGGAACAATTTGGACAATATCTGCTCAACTGTACATTAAGGTCGCATCTAAAGCCAATTATACAAAAGCTAAAAGTCTGTGAGAAGATTGGTTGGCACCAGCAGATAGCATTTATTTTTGTGTACATTTGAGCTCATTTTGGTGCATATCCAAGCCATATAAAGAAAATTCACTCGTTGGAAAAATTTTGACAATATCTGCTCAACTGTACATTAAGGTCGCATCTAAAGCCAATTATACAATAGCTACAAATCTGTGAGAAGATTGGTTGGCACCAGCAGATAGCATTTATTTTTGTGTACATTTGAGCTCATTTTGGTGCATATCAAAGCCATAATAAGAAAATACCATCGTGGGAACAATTTGAACAATATCTGCTCAACTGTAAATTAAGGTCGCATCTATAGCCAATTATACACAAACTAAAAATCTGTGAGAAGATTGGTTGGCACCAGCAGATAGCATTTATTTTTGTGTACATTTGAGCTCATTTTAGTGCATATCCAAGCCATATTAAGAAAATTCCATCGTAGGATCAATGTTGACAATATCTGCTCAACTGTACATTAAGGTCGCATCTAAAGCCAATTATACAATAGCTACAAATCTGTGAGAAGATTGGTTGGCACCAGCAGATAGCATTTATTTTTGTGTACATTTGAGCTCATTTTGGTGCATATCAAAGCCATATTAAGAAAGTTCCATCGTGGGAACAATTTGGACAATATCTGCTCAACTGTACATTAAGGTCGCATCTAAAGCCAATTATACAAAAACTAAAAGTCTGTGAGAAGATTGGTTGGCACCAGCAGATAGCATTTATTTTTGTGTACATTTGAGCTCATTTTGGTGCATATCCAAGCCATATTAAGAAAATTCACTCGTGGGAACAATTTTGACAATATCTGCTCAACTGTACATTAAGGTCGCATCTAAAGCCAATTATACAAAAGCTAAACATCTGTGAGAAGATTGGTTGGCACCAGCAGAAAGCATTTATTTTTGTGTACATTTGAGCTCATTTTGGTGCATATCCAAGCCATAATAAGAAAGTTCCATCGTGGGAACAATTTGAACAATATCTGCTCAACTGTAAATTAAGGTCGCATCTATAGCCAATTATACACAAACTAAAAATCTGTGAGAAGACTGTTCGGCACCAGCAGATAGCATTTATTTTTGTGTACATTTGAGCTCATTTTGGTGCATATCCAAGCCATATTAAGAAAGTTCCATCGTGGGAACAATTTGGACAATATCTGCTCAACTGTACATTAAGGTTGCATCTATAGCCAATTATACAATAGCTACAAATCTGTGAGAAGATTGGTTGGCACCAGCAGATAGCATTTATTTTTGTGTACATTTGAGCTCATTTTGGTGCATATCCAAGCCATATTAAGAAAATTCACTCGTTGGAACAATTTTGACAATATCTGCTCAACTGTACATTAAGGTCGCATCTAAAGCCAATTATACAATAGCTACAAATCTGTGAGAAGATTGGTTGGCACCAGCAGATAGCATTTATTTTTGTGTACATTTGAGCTCATTTTGGTGCATATCAAAGCCATAATAAGAAAATACCATCGTGGGAACAATTTGAACAATATCTGCTCAACTGTAAATTAAGGTCGCATCTATAGCCAATTATACACAAACTAAAAATCTGTGAGAAGATTGGTTGGCACCAGCAGATAGCATTTATTTTTGTGTACATTTGAGCTCATTTTGGTGCATATCCAAGCCATATTAAGAAAGTTCCATCGTGGGAACAATTTGGACAATATCTGCTCAACTGTACATTAAGGTCGCATCTAAAGCCAATTATACAAAAACTAAAAGTCTGTGAGAAGATTGGTTGGCACCAGCAGATAGCATTTATTTTTGTGTACATTTGAGCTCATTTTGGTGCATATCCAAGCCATATTAAGAAAATTCACTCGTGGGAACAATTTTGACAATATCTGCTCAACTGTACATTAAGGTCGCATCTAAAGCCAATTATACAAAAGCTAAACATCTGTGAGAAGATTGGTTGGCACCAGCAGAAAGCATTTATTTTTGTGTACATTTGAGCTCATTTTGGTGCATATCCAAGCCATAATAAGAAAGTTCCATCGTGGGAACAATTTGAACAATATCTGCTCAACTGTAAATTAAGGTCGCATCTATAGCCAATTATACACAAACTAAAAATCTGTGAGAAGATTGTTCGGCACCAGCAGATAGCATTTATTTTTGTGTACATTTGAGCTCATTTTGGTGCATATCCAAGCCATATTAAGAAAATTCACTCGTGGGAACAATTTTGACAATATCTGCTCAACTGTACATTAAGGTCGCATCTAAAGCCAATTATACAAAAGCTAAACATCTGTGAGAAGATTGGTTGGCACCAGCAGAAAGCATTTATTTTTGTGTACATTTGAGCTCATTTTGGTGCATATCCAAGCCATAATAAGAAAGTTCCATCGTGGGAACAATTTGAACAATATCTGCTCAACTGTAAATTAAGGTCGCATCTATAGCCAATTATACACAAACTAAAAATATGTGAGAAGATTGTTCGGCACCAGCAGATAGCATTTATTTTTGTGTACATTTGAGCTCATTTTGGTGCATATCCAAGCCATATTAAGAAAATTCCATCGTAGGATCAATGTTGACAATATCTGCTCAATTGTACATTAAGGTCGCATCTAAAGCCAATTATACAAAAGCTAAACATCTGTGAGAATACTGGTTGGCACCAGCAGAAAGCATTTATTTTTGTGTACATTTGAGCTCATTTAGGTGCATATCCAAGCCATATTAAGAAAGTTCCATCGTGGGAACAATTTGGACAATATCTGCTCAACTGTACATTAAGGTCGCATCTAAAGCCAATTATACAAAAGCTAAAACTATGTGAGAAGATTGGTTGGCACCAGCAGATAGCATTTATTTTTGTGTACATTTGAGCTAATTTTGGTGCTTACCCAAGCCATATTAAGAAAATTCCATCGTGGGAACAATTTGGACAATATCTGCTTAACTGTAAATTGAGGTCGCATCTAAAGCCAATTATACACAAACTAAAAATCTGTGAGAAGATTGGTTGGCACCAGCAGAAAGCATTTATTTGTGTGTACATTTGAGCTCATTTTGGTGCATATCCAAGCCATATTAAGAAAGTTCCATCGTGGGAACAATTTTGACAATATCTGCTCAACTGTACATTAAGGTCGCATCTAAAGCAAATTATACAAAAACTAAAAGTCTGTGAGAAGATTGGTTGGCACCAGCAGATAGCATTTATTATTGTGTACATTTGAGCATATTTTGGTGCATATCCAAGCCATATTAAGAAAATTCCATCGTGGGAACAATTTGGACAATATCTGCTTAACTGTAAATTGAGGTCGCATCTAAAGCCAATTATACAAAAAATAAAAATCTGTGAAAAGATTGGTTGGCACCAGCAGATAGCATTTATTTTTGTGTACATTTGAGCTCATTTTGGTGCATATCCAAGCCATAATAAGAAAATTCCATCGTGGGAACAATTTGAACAAAATCTGCTCAACTGTAAATTAAGGTCGCATCTATAGCCAATTATACACAAACTAAAAATCTGTGAGAAGATTGGTTGGCACCAGCAGATAGCATTTATTTTTGTGTACATTTGAGCTCATTTTGGTGCATATCCAAGCCATATTAAGAAAGTTCCATCGTGGGAAAAATTTTGACAATATCTGCTCAACTGTACATTAAGGTCGCATCTAAAGCCAATTATACAAAAGCTAAAAATCTGTGAGAAGATTGGTTGGCACCAGCAGATAGCATTTATTTTTGTGTTCATTTGAGCTCATTTTGGTGCATATCCAAGCCATAATAAGAAAATTCCATCGTGGGAATAATTTGAACAATATCTGCTCAACTGTAAATTAAGGTCGCTTCTATAGCCAATTATACACAAACTAAAAATCTGTGAGAAGATTGGTTGGCACCAGCAGATAGCATTTATTTTTGTGTACATTTGAGCTCATTTTGGTGCATATCCAAGCCATATTAAGAAAATTCACTCGTGGGAACAATTTTGACAATATCTGCTCAACTGTACATTAAGGTCGCATCTAAAGCCAATTATACAAAAGCTAAACATCTGTGAGAAGATTGGTTGGCACCAGCAGAAAGCATTTATTTTTGTGTACATTTGAGCTCATTTTGGTGCATATCCAAGCCATAATAAGAAAGTTCCATCGTGGGAACAATTTGAACAATATCTGCTCAACTGTAAATTAAGGTCGCATCTATAGCCAATTATACACAAACTAAAAATATGTGAGAAGATTGTTCGGCACCAGCAGATAGCATTTATTTTTGTGTACATTTGAGCTCATTTTGGTGCATATCCAAGCCATATTAAGAAAATTCCATCGTAGGATCAATGTTGACAATATCTGCTCAATTGTACATTAAGGTCGCATCTAAAGCCAATTATACAAAAGCTAAACATCTGTGAGAATACTGGTTGGCACCAGCAGAAAGCATTTATTTTTGTGTACATTTGAGCTCATTTAGGTGCATATCCAAGCCATATTAAGAAAGTTCCATCGTGGGAACAATTTGGACAATATCTGCTCAACTGTACATTAAGGTCGCATCTAAAGCCAATTATACAAAAGCTAAAACTATGTGAGAAGATTGGTTGGCACCAGCAGATAGCATTTATTTTTGTGTACATTTGAGCTAATTTTGGTGCTTACCCAAGCCATATTAAGAAAATTCCATCGTGGGAACAATTTGGACAATATCTGCTTAACTGTAAATTGAGGTCGCATCTAAAGCCAATTATACACAAACTAAAAATCTGTGAGAAGATTGGTTGGCACCAGCAGAAAGCATTTATTTGTGTGTACATTTGAGCTCATTTTGGTGCATATCCAAGCCATATTAAGAAAGTTCCATCGTGGGAACAATTTTGACAATATCTGCTCAACTGTACATTAAGGTCGCATCTAAAGCAAATTATACAAAAACTAAAAGTCTGTGAGAAGATTGGTTGGCACCAGCAGATAGCATTTATTATTGTGTACATTTGAGCATATTTTGGTGCATATCCAAGCCATATTAAGAAAATTCCATCGTGGGAACAATTTGGACAATATCTGCTTAACTGTAAATTGAGGTCGCATCTAAAGCCAATTATACAAAAAATAAAAATCTGTGAAAAGATTGGTTGGCACCAGCAGATAGCATTTATTTTTGTGTACATTTGAGCTCATTTTGGTGCATATCCAAGCCATAATAAGAAAATTCCATCGTGGGAACAATTTGAACAAAATCTGCTCAACTGTAAATTAAGGTCGCATCTATAGCCAATTATACACAAACTAAAAATCTGTGAGAAGATTGGTTGGCACCAGCAGATAGCATTTATTGTTGTGTATATTTGAGCTCATTTTGGTGCATATCCAAGCCATATTAAGAAAGTTCCATCGTGGGAAAAATTTTGACAATATCTGCTCAACTGTACATTAAGGTCGCATCTAAAGCCAATTATACAAAAGCTAAAAATCTGTGAGAAGATTGGTTGGCACCAGCAGATAGCATTTATTTTTGTGTTCATTTGAGCTCATTTTGGTGCATATCCAAGCCATAATAAGAAAATTCCATCGTGGGAATAATTTGAACAATATCTGCTCAACTGTAAATTAAGGTCGCTTCTATAGCCAATTATACACAAACTAAAAATCTGTGAGAAGATTGGTTGGCACCAGCAGATAGCATTTATTTTTGTGTACATTTGAGCTCATTTTGGTGCATATCCAAGCCATATTAAGAAAATTCCATCGTGGGAACAATTTGGACAATATCTGCTCAACTGTACATTAAGGTCGCATCTAAAGCCAATTATACAAAAACTAAAAGTCTGTGAGAAGATTGGTTGGCACCAGCAGATAGCATTTATTTTTGTGTACATTTGAGCTCATTTTGGTGCATATCCAAGCCATATTAAGAAAATTCACTCGTTGGAACAATTTTGACAATATCTGCTCAACTGTACATTAAGGTCGCATCTAAAGCCAATTATACAATAGCTACAAATCTGTGAGAAGATTGGTTGGCACCAGCAGATAGCATTTATTTTTGTGTACATTTGAGCTCATTTTGGTGCATATCCAAGCCATAATAAGAAAATTCCATCGTGGGAACAATTTGAACAATATCTGCTCAACTGTAAATTAAGGTCGCATCTATAGCCAATTATACACAAACTAAAAATCTGTGAGAAGATTGGTTGGCACCAGCAGATAGCATTTATTTTTGTGTACATTTGAGCTCATTTTGGTGCATATCCAAGCCATATTAAGAAAATTCCATCGTGGGAACAATTTGGACAATATCTGCTCAACTGTACATTAAGGTCGCATCTAAAGCCAATTATACAAAAACTAAAAGTCTGTGAGAAGATTGGTTGGCACCAGCAGATAGCATTTATTTTTGTGTACATTTGACCTCATTTTGGTGCATATCCAAGCCATATTAAGAAAATTCACTCGTGGGAACAATTTTGACAATATCTGCTCAACTGTACATTAAGGTCGCATCTAAAGCCAATTATACAAAAGCTAAAAATCTGTGAGAAGATTGGTTGGCACCAGCAGATAGCATTTATTTTTGTGTACATTTGAGCTCATTTTGGTGCATATCCAAGCCATAATAAGAAAATTCCATCGTGGGAACAATTTGAACAAAATCTGCTCAACTGTAAATTAAGGTCGCATCTATAGCCAATTATACACAAACTAAAAATCTGTGAGAAGATTGGTTGGCACCAGCAGATAGCATTTATTTTTGTGTACATTTGAGCTCATTTTGGTGCATATCCAAGCCATATTAAGAAAGTTCCATCGTGGGAAAAAATTTGACAATATCTGCTCAACTGTACATTAAGGTCGCATCTAAAGCCAATTATACAAAAACTAAAAGTCTGTGAGAAGATTGGTTAGCACCAGCAGATAGCATTTATTTTTTTGTACATTTGAGCTCATTTTGATGCATATCAAAGCCAAATTCAAAAAATTCACTCGTGGGAACAATTTTGACAATATCTGCTCAACTGTACATTAAGGTCGCATCTAAAGCAAATTATACAAAAACTAAAAGTCTGTGAGAAGATTGGTTGGCACCAGCAGATAGCATTTATTTTTGTGTACATTTGAGCATATTTTGGTGCATATCCAAGCCATATTAAGAAAATTCCATCGTGGGAACAATTTGGACAATATCTGCTCAACTGTACATTAAGGTCGCATCTAAAGCCAATTATACAAAAACTAAAAATCTGTGAAAAGATTGGTTGGCACCAGCAGATAGCATTTATTTTTGTGTTCATTTGAGCTCATTTTGGTGCATATCCAAGCCATATTAAGAAAATTCACTCGTGGGAACAATGTTGACAATATCTGCTCAACTGTACATTAAGGTCGCATCTAAAGCCAATTATACAAAAGCTAAAAATCTGTGAGAAGATTGGTTGGCACCAGCAGATAGCATTTATTTTTGTGTACATTTGAGCTCATTTTGGTGCATATCCAAGCCATAATAAGAAAATTCCATCGTGGGAATAATTTGAACAATATCTGCTCAACTGTAAATTAAGGTCGCTTCTATAGCCAATTATACACAAACTAAAAATCTGTGAGAAGATTGGTTGGCACCAGCAGATAGCATTTATTTTTGTGTACATTTGAGCTCATTTTGGTGCATATCCAAGCCATATTAAGAAAGTTCCATCGTGGGAACAATTTGGACAATATCTGCTCAACTGTACATTAAGGTCGCATCTAAAGCCAATTATACAAAAGCTAAAAGTCTATGAGAAGATTGGTTGGCACCAGCAGATAGCATTTATTTTTGTGTACATTTGACCTCATTTTGGTGCATATCCAAGCCATATTAAGAAAATTCACTCGTGGGAACAATTTTGACAATATCTGCTCAACTGTACATTAAGGTCGCATCTAAAGCCAATTATACAAAAGCTAAAAATCTGTGAGAAGATTGGTTGGCACCAGCAGATAGCATTTATTTTTGTGTACATTTGAGCTCATTTTGGTGCATATCCAAGCCATAATAAGAAAATTCCATCGTGGGAACAATTTGAACAAAATCTGCTCAACTGTAAATTAAGGTCGCATCTATAGCCAATTATACACAAACTAAAAATCTGTGAGAAGATTGGTTGGCACCAGCAGATAGCATTTATTTTTGTGTACATTTGAGCTCATTTTGGTGCATATCCAAGCCATATTAAGAAAGTTCCATCGTGGGAAAAATTTTGACAATATCTGCTCAACTGTACATTAAGGTCGCATCTAAAGCCAATTATACAAAAACTAAAAGTCTGTGAGAAGATTGGTTAGCACCAGCAGATAGCATTTATTTTTTTGTACATTTGAGCTCATTTTGATGCATATCAAAGCCAAATTCAAAAAATTCACTCGTGGGAACAATTTTGACAATATCTGCTCAACTGTACATTAAGGTCGCATCTAAAGCAAATTATACAAAAACTAAAAGTCTGTGAGAAGATTGGTTGGCACCAGCAGATAGCATTTATTTTTGTGTACATTTGAGCATATTTTGGTGCATATCCAAGCCATATTAAGAAAATTCCATCGTGGGAACAATTTGGACAATATCTGCTCAACTGTACATTAAGGTCGCATCTAAAGCCAATTATACAAAAACTAAAAATCTGTGAAAAGATTGGTTGGCACCAGCAGATAGCATTTATTTTTGTGTACATTTGAGCTCATTTTGGTGCATATCCAAGCCATATTAAGAAAATTCACTCGTGGGAACAATGTTGACAATATCTGCTCAACTGTACATTAAGGTCGCATCTAAAGCCAATTATACAAAAGCTAAAAATCTGTGAGAAGATTGGTTGGCACCAGCAGATAGCATTTATTTTTGTGTACATTTGAGCTCATTTTGGTGCATATCCAAGCCATAATAAGAAAATTCCATCGTGGGAATAATTTGAACAATATCTGCTCAACTGTAAATTAAGGTCGCATCTATAGCCAATTATACACAAACTAAAAATCTGTGAGAAGATTGGTTGGCACCAGCAGATAGCATTTATTTTTGTGTACATTTGAGCTCATTTTGGTGCATATCCAAGCCATTTTAAGAAAGTTCCATCGTGGGAACAATTTGGACAATATCTGCTCAACTGTACATTAAGGTCGCATCTAAAGCCAATTATACAAAAGCTAAAAGTCTGTGAGAAGATTGGTTGGCACCAGCAGATAGCATTTATTTTTGTGTACATTTGAGCTCATTTTGGTGCATATCCAAGCCATATTAAGAAAATTCACTCGTTGGAACAATTTTGACAATATCTGCTCAACTGTACATTAAGGTCGCATCTAAAGCCAATTATACAATAGCTACAAATCTGTGAGAAGATTGGTTGGCACCAGCAGATAGCATTTATTTTTGTGTACATTTGAGCTCATTTTGGTGCATATCCAAGCCATAATAAGAAAATTCCATCGTGGGAACAATTTGAACAATATCTGCTCAACTGTAAATTAAGGTCGCATCTATAGCCAATTATACACAAACTAAAAATCTGTGAGAAGATTGGTTGGCACCAGCAGATAGCATTTATTTTTGTGTACATTTGAGCTCATTTTGGTGCATATCCAAGCCATATTAAGAAAGTTCCATCGTGGGAACAATTTGGACAATATCTGCTCAACTGTACATTAAGGTCGCATCTAAAGCCAATTATACAAAAAATAAAAGTCTGTGAGAAGATTGGTTGGCACCAGCAGATAGCATTTATTTTTGTGTACATTTGAGCTCATTTTGGTGCATATCCAAGCCATATGAAGAAAATTCACTCGTGGGAACAATTTTGACAATATCTGCTCAACTGTACATTAAGGTCGCATCTAAAGCCAATTATACAAAAGCTAAAAATCTGTGAGAAGATTGGTTGGCACCAGCAGATAGCATTTATTTTTGTGTACATTTGAGCTCATTTTGGTGCATATCCAAGCCATAATAAGAAAATTCCATCGTGGGAACAATTTGGACAATATCTGCTCAACTGTAAATTAAGGTCGCATCTATAGCCAATTATACACAAACTAAAAATCTGTGAGAAGATTGGTTGGCACCAGCAGATAGCATTTATTTTTGTGTACATTTGAGCTCATTTTGGTGCATATCCAAGCCATATTAAGAAAGTTCCATCGTGGGAACAATTTGGACAATATCTGCTCAACTGTACATTAAGGTCGCATCTAAAGCCAATTATACAAAAGCTAAAAGTCTGTGAGAAGATTGGTTGGCACCAGCAGATAGCATTTATTTTTGTGTACATTTGACCTCATTTTGGTGCATATCCAAGCCATATTAAGAAAATTCACTCGTGGGAACAATTTTGACAATATCTGCTCAACTGTACATTAAGGTCGCATCTAAAGCCAATTATACAAAAGCTAAAAATCTGTGAGAAGATTGGTTGGCACCAGCAGATAGCATTTATTTTTGTGTACATTTGAGCTCATTTTGGTGCATATCCAAGCCATAATAAGAAAATTCCATCGTGGGAACAATTTGAACAAAATCTGCTCAACTGTAAATTAAGGTCGCATCTATAGCCAATTATACAAAAGCTAAAAATCTGTGAGAAGATTGGTTGGCACCAGCAGATAGCATTTATTTTTGTGTACATTTGAGCTCATTTTGATGCATATCAAAGCCAAATTCAAAAAATTCACTCGTGGGAACAATTTTGACAATATCTGCTCAACTGTACATTAAGGTCGCATCTAAAGCAAATTATACAAAAACTAAAAGTCTGTGAGAAGATTGGTTGGCACCAGCAGATAGCATTTATTTTTGTGTACATTTGAGCATATTTTGGTGCATATCCAAGCCATATTAAGAAAATTCCATCGTGGGAACAATTTGGACAATATCTGCTCAACTGTACATTAAGGTCGCATCTAAAGCCAATTATACAAAAACTAAAAATCTGTGAAAAGATTGGTTGGCACCAGCAGATAGCATTTATTTTTGTGTACATTTGAGCTCATTTTGGTGCATATCCAAGCCATATTAAGAAAATTCACTCGTGGGAACAATGTTGACAATATCTGCTCAACTGTACATTAAGGTCGCATCTAAAGCCAATTATACAAAAGCTAAAAATCTGTGAGAAGATTGGTTGGCACCAGCAGATAGCATTTATTTTTGTGTACATTTGAGCTCATTTTGGTGCATATCCAAGCCATAATAAGAAAATTGCATCGTGGGAATAATTTGAACAATATCTGCTCAACTGTAAATTAAGGTCGCATCTATAGCCAATTATACACAAACTAAAAATCTGTGAGAAGATTGGTTGGCACCAGCAGATAGCATTTATTTTTGTGTACATTTGAGCTCATTTTGGTGCATATCCAAGCCATATTAAGAAAGTTCCATCGTGGGAACAATTTGGACAATATCTGCTCAACTGTACATTAAGGTCGCATCTAAAGCCAATTATACAAAAGCTAAAAGTCTGTGAGAAGATTGGTTGGCACCAGCAGATAGCATTTATTTTTGTGTACATTTGAGCTCATTTTGGTGCATATCCAAGCCATATTAAGAAAATTCACTCGTTGGAACAATTTTGACAATATCTGCTCAACTGTACATTAAGGTCGCATCTAAAGCCAATTATACAATAGCTACAAATCTGTGAGAAGATTGGTTGGCACCAGCAGATAGCATTTATTTTTGTGTACATTTGAGCTCATTTTGGTGCATATCCAAGCCATAATAAGAAAATTCCATCGTGGGAACAATTTGAACAATATCTGCTCAACTGTAAATTAAGGTCGCATCTATAGCCAATTATACACAAACTAAAAATCTGTGAGAAGATTGGTTGGCACCAGCAGATAGCATTTATTTTTGTGTACATTTGAGCTCATTTTGGTGCATATCCAAGCCATATTAAGAAAGTTCCATCGTGGGAACAATTTTGACAATATCTGCTCAACTGTACATTAAGGTCGCATCTAAAGCCAATTATACAAAAAATAAAAGTCTGTGAGAAGATTGGTTGGCACCAGCAGATAGCATTTATTTTTGTGTACATTTGAGCTCATTTTGGTGCATATCCAAGCCATATGAAGAAAATTCACTCGTGGGAACAATTTTGACAATATCTGCTCAACTGTACATTAAGGTCGCATCTAAAGCCAATTATACAAAAGCTAAAAATCTGTGAGAAGATTGGTTGGCACCAGCAGATAGCATTTATTTTTGTGTACATTTGAGCTCATTTTGGTGCATATCCAAGCCATAATAAGAAAATTCCATCGTGGGAACAATTTGAACAATATCTGCTCAACTGTAAATTAAGGTCGCATCTATAGCCAATTATACACAAACTAAAAATCTGTGAGAAGATTGGTTGGCACCAGCAGATAGCATTTATTTTTGTGTACATTTGAGCTCATTTTGGTGCATATCCAAGCCATATTAAGAAAGTTCCATCGTGGGAAAAATTTTGACAATATCTGCTCAACTGTACATTAAGGTCGCATCTAAAGCCAATTATACAAAAACTAAAAGTCTGTGAGAAGATTGGTTAGCACCAGCAGATAGCATTTATTTTGTTGTACATTTGAGCTCATTTTGATGCATATCAAAGCCATATTCAGAAAATTCACTCGTGGGAACAATTTTGACAATATCTGCTCAACTGTACATTAAGGTCGCATCTAAAGCCAATTATACAAAAGCTAAAAATCTGTGAGAAGATTGGTTGGCACCAGCAGATAGCATTTATTTTTGTGTACATTTGAGCTCATTTTGGTGCATATCCAAGCCATAATAAGAAAATTCCATCGTGGGAACAATTTGAACAATATCTGCTCAACTGTAAATTAAGGTCGCATCTATAGCCAATTATACACAAACTAAAAATCTGTGAGAAGATTGGTTGGCACCAGCAGATAGCATTTATTTTTGTGTACATTTGAGCTCATTTTGGTGCATATCCGAGCCATATTAAGAAAGTTCCATCGTGGGAACAATTTGGACAATATCTGCTCAACTGTACATTAAGGTCGCATCTAAAGCCAATTATACAAAAACTAAAAGTCTGTGAGAAGATTGGTTGGCACAAGCAGATAGCATTTATTTTTGTGTACATTTGAGCTCATTTTGGTGCATATCCAAGCCATATTAAGAAAATTCACTCATGGGAACAATTTTGACAATATCTGCTCAACTGTACATTAAGGTCGCATCTAAAGCCAATTATACAATAGCTAAAAATCTGTGAGAAGATTGGTTGGCACCAGCAGATAGCATTTATTTTTGTGTACATTTGAGCTCATTTTGGTGCATATCCAAGCCATAATAAGAAAATTCCATCGTGGGAACAATTTGAACAATATCTGCTCAACTGTACATTAAGGTCGCATCTATAGCCAATTATACACAAACTAAAAATCTGTGAGAAGATTGGTTGGCACCAGCAGATAGCATTTATTTTTTATGTACATTTGAGCTCATTTTGGTGCATATCCAAGCCATATTAAGAAAGTTCCATCGTGGGAACAATTTGGACAATATCTGCTCAACTGTACATTAAGGTCGCATCTAAAGCCAATTATACAAAAACTAAAAGTCTGTGAGAAGATTGGTTGGCACCAGCAGATAGCATTTATTTTTGTGTACATTTGAGCTAATTTTGGTGCATATCCATGCCATATTAAGAAAATTCCATCGTGGGAACAATTTTGACAATATCTGCTCAACTGTACATTAAGGTCGCATCTAAAGCCAATTATACAAAAGCTAAAAATCTGTGAGAAGATTGGTTGGCACCAGCAGATAGAATTTATTTTTGTGTACATTTGAGCTCATTTTGGTGCATATCCAAGCCATAATAAGAAAATTCCATCGTGGGAACAATTTGAACAATATCTGCTCAACTGTAAATTAAGGTCGAATCTATAGCCAATTATACACAAACTGAAAATCTGTGAGAAGATTGGTTGGCACCAGCAGATAGCATTTATTTTTTGTGTACATTTGAGCTCATTTTGGTGCATTTTCAAGCCATATTAAGAACATTCCATCGTGGGAACAATTTGGACAATATCTGCTCAACTGTACATTAAGGTCGCATCTAAAGCCAATTAAACAAAAGCTAAAAATCTGTGAGAAGATTGGTTGGCACCAGCAGATAGCATTTATTTTTGTGTACATTTGAGCTCATTTTGGTGCATATCCAAGCCATATTAAGAAAGTTCCATCGTGGGAACAATTTTGACAAAATCTGCTCAACTGTACATTAAGGTCGCATCTAAAGCCAATTATACAAAAACTAAACGTCTGTGAGAAGATTGGTTGGCACCAGCAGAAAGCATTTATTTTTGTGTACATTTGAGCTCATTTTGGTGCATATCCAAGCCATATTAAGAAAATTCCATCGTGGGAACAATTTTGACAATATCTGCTCAACTGTACATTAAGGTCGCATCTAAAGCCAATTATACAAAAGATAAAAATCTGTGAGAAGATTGGTTGGCACCAGCAGATAGCATATATTTGTGTGTACATTTGAGCTCATTTTGGTGCATATCAAAGCCATATTAAGAAAATTCCATCGTGGGAAAAATTTTGACAATATCTGCTCAACTGTACATTAAGGTCGCATCTAAAGCCAATTATACAAAAGATAAAAATCTGTGAGAAGATTGGTTGGCACCAGCAGATAGCATTTATTTTTGTGTACATTTGAGCTCATTTTGGTGCATATCCAAGCCATATTAAGAAAATTCCATCGTGGGAACAATTTGGACAATATCTGCTCAACTGTAAATTAAGGTCGAATCTATAGCCAATTATACACAAACTAAAAATCTGTGAGAAGATTGGTTGGCACCAGCAGATAGCATTTATTTTTTGTGTACATTTGAGCTCATTTTGGTGCATTTTCAAGCCATATTAAGAACATTCCATCGTGGGAACAATTTGGACAATATCTGCTCAACTGTACATTAAGGTCGCATCTAAAGCCAATTAAACAAAAGCTAAAAATCTGTGAGAAGATTGGTTGGCACCAGCAGATAGCATTTATTTTTGTGTACATTTGAGCTCATTTTGGTGCATATCCAAGCCATATTAAGAAAGTTCCATCGTGGGAACAATTTTGACAAAATCTGCTCAACTGTACATTAAGGTCGCATCTAAAGCCAATTATACAAAAACTAAACGTCTGTGAGAAGATTGGTTGGCACCAGCAGAAAGCATTTATTTTTGTGTACATTTGAGCTCATTTTGGTGCATATCCAAGCCATATTAAGAAAATTCCATCGTGGGAACAATTTTGACAATATCTGCTCAACTGTACATTAAGGTCGCATCTAAAGCCAATTATACAAAAGATAAAAATCTGTGAGAAGATTGGTTGGCACCAGCAGATAGCATATATTTGTGTGTACATTTGAGCTCATTTTGGTGCATATCAAAGCCATATTAAGAAAATTCCACCGTGGGAACAATATTGACAATATCTGCTCAACTGTACATTAAGGTCGCATCTAAAGCCAATTATACAAAAGATAAAAATCTGTGAGAAGATTGGTTGGCACCAGCAGATAGCATTTATTTTTGTGTATATTTGAGCTCATTTTGGTGCATATCCAAGCCATATTAAGAAAATTCCATCGTGGGAACAATTTGGACAATATCTGCTCAACTGTACATTAAGGTCGCATCTAAAGCCAATTATACATAAGCTAAAAATTTGTGAGAAGAGTGGTTGGCACCGGCTGATAGCATTTGTTTTTGTTTACATTTGAGCTCATTTTGGTGCATATCCAAGCCATATTAAGAAAATTCCATCGTGGGAACAATTATGACAATATCTGCTCAACTGTACATCGAGGTCGCATCTCAAGCCAATTATACAAAAGCTAAAAATCTGTGAGAAGATTGGTTGGCACCAGCAGATATCATTTATTTTTGTGTACATTTGAGCTCATTTTGGTGCATATTCAAGCCATATTAAGAACATTCCATCGTGGGAACAATTTGGACAATATCTGCTCAACTGTACATTAAGGTCGCATCTAAAGCCAATTAAACAAAAGCTAAAAATCTGTGAGAAGATTGGTTGGCACCAGCAGATAGCATTTATTTTTGTGTACATTTGAGCTCATTTTGGTGCATATCCAAGCCATATTAAGAAAGTTCCATCGTGGGAACAATTTTGACAAAATCTGCTCAACTGTACATTAAGGTCGCATCTAAAGCCAATTATACAAAAACTAAACGTCTGTGAGAAGATTGGTTGGCACCAGCAGATAGCATTTATTTTTGTGTACATTTGAGCTCATTTTGGTGCATATCCAAGCCATATTAAGAAAATTCCATCGTGGGAACAATTTTGACAATATCTGCTCAACTGTACATTAAGGTCGCATCTAAAGCCAATTATACAAAAGATAAAAATCTGTGAGAAGATTGGTTGGCACCAGCAGATAGCATATATTTGTGTGTACATTTGAGCTCATTTTGGTGCATATCAAAGCCATATTAAGAAAATTCCACCGTGGGAACAATTTTGACAATATCTGCTCAACTGTACATTAAGGTCGCATCTAAAGCCAATTATACAAAAGATAAAAATCTGTGAGAAGATTGGTTGGCACCAGCAGATAGCATTTATTTTTGTGTATATTTGAGCTCATTTTGGTGCATATCCAAGCCATATTAAGAAAATTCCATCGTGGGAACAATTTGGACAATATCTGCTCAACTGTACATTAAGGTCGCATCTAAAGCCAATTATACATAAGCTAAAAATTTGTGAGAAGAGTGGTTGGCACCGGCTGATAGCATTTGTTTTTGTTTACATTTGAGCTCATTTTGGTGCATATCCAAGCCATATTAAGAAAATTCCATCGTGGGAACAATTATGACAATATCTGCTCAACTGTACATCGAGGTCGCATCTAAAGCCAATTATACAAAAGCTAAAAATCTGTGAGAAGATTGGTTGGCACCAGCAGATATCATTTATTTTTGTGTACATTTGAGCTCATTTTGGTGCATATTCAAGCCATATTAAGAACATTCCATCGTGGGAACAATTTGGACAATATCTGCTCAACTGTACATTAAGGTCGCATCTAAAGCCAATTAAACAAAAGCTAAAAATCTGTGAGAAGATTGGTTGGCACCAGCAGATAGCATTTATTTTTGTGTACATTTGAGCTCATTTTGGTGCATATCCAAGCCATATTAAGAAAGTTCCATCGTGGGAACAATTTTGACAATATCTGCTCAACTGTACATTAAGGTCGCATCTAAAGCCAATTATACAAAAACTAAACGTCTGTGAGAAGATTGGTTGGCACCAGCAGATAGCATTTATTTTTGTGTACATTTGAGCTCATTTTGGTGCATATCCAAGCCATATTAAGAAAATTCCATCGTGGGAACAATTTTGACAATATCTGATCAACTGTACATTAAGGTCGCATCTAAAGCCAATTATACAAAAGATAAAACTCTGTGAGAAGATTGGTTGGCACCAGCAGATAGCATGTATTTGTGTGTACATTTGAGCTCATTTTGGTGCATATCAAAGCCATATTAAGAAAATTCCACCGTGGGAACAATTTTGACAATATCTGCTCAACTGTACATTAAGGTCGCATCTAAAGCCAATTATACAAAAGCTAAAAATCTGTGAGAAGATTGGTTGGCACCAGCAGATAGCATTTATTTTTGTGTATATTTGAGCTCATTTTGGTGCATATCCAAGCCATATTAAGAAAATTCCATCGTGGGAACAATTTGGACAATATCTGCTCAACTGTACATTAAGGTGGCATCTAAAGCCAATTATACAAAAGCTAAAAATTTGTGAGAAGATTGGTTGGCACCAGCTGATAGCATTTGTTTTTGTTTACATTTGAGCTCATTTTGGTGCATATCCAAGCCATATTAAGAAAATTCCATCGTGGGAACAATTATGACAATATCTGCTCAACTGTACATCGAGGTCGCATCTAAAGCCAATTATACAAAAGCTAAAAATTTGTGAGAAGATTGGTTGGCACCAGCAGATAGCATTTATTTTTGTGTACATTTGAGCTCATTTTGGTGCATATCCAAGCCATATTAAGAAAGTTCCATCGTGGGAAATTTTTTGACAATATCTGCTCAACTGTACATTAAGGTCGCATCTAAAGCCAATTATACATAAGCTAAAAATTTGTGAGAAGAGTGGTTGGCACCGGCTGATAGCATTTGTTTTTGTTTACATTTGAGCTCATTTTGGTGCATATCCAAGCCATATTAAGAAAATTCCATCGTGGGAACAATTATGACAATATCTGCTCAACTGTACATCGAGGTCGCATCTAAAGCCAATTATACAAAAGCTAAAAATCTGTGAGAAGATTGGTTGGCACCAGCAGATATCATTTATTTTTGTGTACATTTGAGCTCATTTTGGTGCATATTCAAGCCATATTAAGAACATTCCATCGTGGGAACAATTTGGACAATATCTGCTCAACTGTACATTAAGGTCGCATCTAAAGCCAATTAAACAAAAGCTAAAAATCTGTGAGAAGATTGGTTGGCACCAGCAGATAGCATTTATTTTTGTGTACATTTGAGCTCATTTTGGTGCATATCCAAGCCATATTAAGAAAGTTCCATCGTGGGAACAATTTTGACAAAATCTGCTCAACTGTACATTAAGGTCGCATCTAAAGCCAATTATACAAAAACTAAACGTCTGTGAGAAGATTGGTTGGCACCAGCAGATAGCATTTATTTTTGTGTACATTTGAGCTCATTTTGGTGCATATCCAAGCCATATTAAGAAAATTCCATCGTGGGAACAATTTTGACAATATCTGATCAACTGTACATTAAGGTCGCATCTAAAGCCAATTATACAAAAGATAAAACTCTGTGAGAAGATTGGTTGGCACCAGCAGATAGCATATATTTGTGTGTACATTTGAGCTCATTTTGGTGCATATCAAAGCCATATTAAGAAAATTCCACCGTGGGAACAATTTTGACAATATCTGCTCAACTGTACATTAAGGTCGCATCTAAAGCCAATTATACAAAAGCTAAAAATCTGTGAGAAGATTGGTTGGCACCAGCAGATAGCATTTATTTTTGTGTATATTTGAGCTCATTTTGGTGCATATCCAAGCCATATTAAGAAAATTCCATCGTGGGAACAATTTGGACAATATCTGCTCAACTGTACATTAAGGTGGCATCTAAAGCCAATTATACAAAAGCTAAAAATTTGTGAGAAGATTGGTTGGCACCGGCTGATAGCATTTGTTTTTGTTTACATTTGAGCTCATTTTGGTGCATATCCAAGCCATATTAAGAAAATTCCATCGTGGGAACAATTATGACAATATCTGCTCAACTGTACATCGAGGTCGCATCTAAAGCCAATTATACAAAAGCTAAAAATTTGTGAGAAGATTGGTTGGCACCAGCAGATAGCATTTATTTTTGTGTACATTTGAGCTCATTTTGGTGCATATCCAAGCCATATTAAGAAAGTTCCATCGTGGGAAATTTTTTGACAATATCTGCTCAACTGTACATTAAGGTCGCATCTAAAGCCAATTATACAAAAACTAAAAGTCTGTGAGAAGATTGGTTGGCACCAGCAGATAGCATTTATTTTTGTGTACATTTGAGCTCATTTTGGTGCATTTCAAAGCCATATTTAGAAAATTCACTCGTGGGAACAATTTTGACAATATCTGCTCAACTGTACATTAAGGTCGCATCTAAAGCCAATTATACAAAAGCTAAAAATTTGTGAGAAGATTGGTTGGCACCAGCAGATAGAATTTATTTTTGTGTACATTTGAGCTCATTTTGGTGCTTATCCAAGCCATGATAAGAAAATTCCATCGTGGGAACAATTTGAACAATATCTGCTCAACTGTAAATTAAGGACGCATCTATAGCCAATTATACACAAACTTAAAATCTGTGAGAAGATTGTTCGGCACCAGCAGATAGCATTTATTTTTGTGTACATTTGAGCTCATTTTGGTGCATATCCAAGCCATATTAAGAAAATTCCATCGTAGGATCAATTTTGACAATATCTGCTCAACTGTACATTAAGGTCGCATCTAAAGCCAATTATACAAAAGCTAAAAATCTGTGAGAATCCTGGTTGGCACCAGCAGAAAGCATTTATTTTTGTATACATTTGAGCTCATTTTGGTGCATATCAAAGCCATATTAAGAAAGTTCCATCGTTGGAACAATTTTGACAATATCTGCTCAACTGTACATTAAGGTCGCATCTAAAGCCAATTATACAAAAGCTAAAAATATGTGAGAAGATTGGTTGGCACCAGCAGATAGCATTTATTTTTGTGTACATTTGAGCTAATTTTGGTGCATATCCAAGCCATATTAAGAAAATTCCATCGTGGGAACAATTTGGACAATATCTGCTTAACTGTAAATTGAGGTCGCATCTAAAGCCAATTATACACAAACTAAAAATCTGTGAGAAGATTGGTTGGCACCAGCAGAAAGCATTTATTTGTGTGTACATTTGAGCTCATTTTGGTGCATATCCAAGCCATATTAAGAAAGTTCCATCGTGGGAACAATTTTGACAATATCTGCTCAACTGTACATTAAGGTCGCATCTAAAGCAAATTATACAAAAACTAAAAGTCTGTGAGAAGATTGGTTGGCACCAGCAGATAGCATTTATTTTTGTGTACATTTGAGCTCATTTTGGTGCATATCCAAGCCATGATAAGAAAATTCCATCGTGGGAACAATTTGAACAATATCTGCTCAACTGTAAATTAAGGTCGCATCTATAGCCAATTATACACAAACTAAAAATCTGTGAGAAGATTGTTCGGCACCAGCAGATAGCATTTATTTTTGTGTACATTTGAGCTCATTTTGGTGCATATCCAAGCCATATTAAGAAAATTCCATCGTAGGATCAATTTTGACAATATCTGCTCAACTGTACATTAAGGTCGCATCTAAAGCCAATTATACAAAAGCTAAAAATCTGTGAGAATACTGGTTGGCACCAGCAGAAAGCATTTATTTTTGTATACATTTGAGCTCATTTTGGTGCATATCAAAGCCATATTAAGAAAGTTCCATCGTTGGAACAATTTTGACAATATCTGCTCAACTGTACATTAAGGTCGCATCTAAAGCCAATTATACAAAAGCTAAAAATCTGTGAGAAGATTGATTGGCACCAGCAGATAGAATTTATTTTTGTGTACATTTGAGCTCATTTTGGTGCATATCCAAGCCATAATAAGAAAATTCCATCGTGGGAACAATTTGAACAATATCTGCTCAACTGTAAATTAAGGTCGAATCTATAGCCAATTATACACAAACTAAAAATCTGTGAGAAGATTGGTTGGCACCAGCAGATAGCATTTATTTTTTGTGTACATTTGAGCTCATTTTGGTGCATTTTCAAGCCATATTAAGAACATTCCATCGTGGGAACAATTTGGACAATATCTGCTCAACTGTACATTAAGGTCGCATCTAAAGCCAATTAAACAAAAGCTAAAAATCTGTGAGAAGATTGGTTGGCACCAGCAGATAGCATTTATTTTTGTGTACATTTGAGCTCATTTTGGTGCATATCCAAGCCATATTAAGAAAGTTCCATCGTGGGAACAATTTTGACAAAATCTGCTCAACTGTACATTAAGGTCGCATCTAAAGCCAATTATACAAAAACTAAACGTCTGTGAGAAGATTGGTTGGCACCAGCAGATAGCATTTATTTTTGTGTACATTTGAGCTCATTTTGGTGCATATCCAAGCCATATTAAGAAAATTCCATCGTGGGAACAATTTTTACAATATCTGCTCAACTGTACATTAAGGTCGCATCTAAAGCCAATTATACAAAAGATAAAAATCTGTGAGAAGATTGGTTGGCACCAGCAGATAGCATATATTTGTGTGTACATTTGAGCTCATTTTGGTGCATATCAAAGCCATATTAAGAAAATTCCACCGTGGGAACAATTTTGACAATATCTGCTCAACTGTACATTAAGGTCGCATCTAAAGCCAATTATACAAAAGATAAAAATCTGTGAGAAGATTGGTTGGCACCAGCAGATAGCATTTATTTTTGTGTATATTTGAGCTCATTTTGGTGCATATCCAAGCCATATTAAGAAAATTCCATCGTGGGAACAATTTGGACAATATCTGCTCAACTGTACATTAAGGTCGCATCTAAAGCCAATTATACATAAGCTAAAAATTTGTGAGAAGAGTGGTTGGCACCGGCTGATAGCATTTGTTTTTGTTTACATTTGAGCTCATTTTGGTGCATATCCAAGCCATATTAAGAAAATTCCATCGTGGGAACAATTATGACAATATCTGCTCAACTGTACATCGAGGTCGCATCTAAAGCCAATTATACAAAAGCTAAAAATCTGTGAGAAGATTGGTTGGCACCAGCAGATATCATTTATTTTTGTGTACATTTGAGCTCATTTTGGTGCATATTCAAGCCATATTAAGAACATTCCATCGTGGGAACAATTTGGACAATATCTGCTCAACTGTACATTAAGGTCGCATCTAAAGCCAATTAAACAAAAGCTAAAAATCTGTGAGAAGATTGGTTGGCACCAGCAGATAGCATTTATTTTTGTGTACATTTGAGCTCATTTTGGTGCATATCCAAGCCATATTAAGAAAGTTCCATCGTGGGAACAATTTTGACAAAATCTGCTCAACTGTACATTAAGGTCGCATCTAAAGCCAATTATACAAAAGATAAAACTCTGTGAGAAGATTGGTTGGCACCAGCAGATAGCATATATTTGTGTGTACATTTGAGCTCATTTTGGTGCATATCAAAGCCATATTAAGAAAATTCCACCGTGGGAACAATTTTGACAATATCTGCTCAACTGTACATTAAGGTCGCATCTAAAGCCAATTATACAAAAGCTAAAAATCTGTGAGAAGATTGGTTGGCACCAGCAGATAGCATTTGTTTTTGTGTATATTTGAGCTCATTTTGGTGCATATCCAAGCCATATTAAGAAAATTCCATCGTGGGAACAATTTGGACAATATCTGCTCAACTGTACATTAAGGTGGCATCTAAAGCCAATTATACAAAAGCTAAAAATTTGTGAGAAGATTGGTTGGCACCGGCTGATAGCATTTGTTTTTGTTTACATTTGAGCTCATTTTGGTGCATATCCAAGCCATATTAAGAAAATTCCATCGTGGGAACAATTATGACAATATCTGCTCAACTGTACATCGAGGTCGCATCTAAAGCCAATTATACAAAAGCTAAAAATTTGTGAGAAGATTGGTTGGCACCAGCAGATAGCATTTATTTTTGTGTACATTTGAGCTCATTTTGGTGCATATCCAAGCCATATTAAGAAAATTCCATCGTGGGAACAATTTGAACAATATCTGCTCAACTGTACATTAAGGTCGCATCTAAAGCCAATTATACAAAAACTAAAAGTCTGTGAGAAGATTGGTTGGCACCAGCAGATAGCATTTATTTTTGTGTACATTTGAGCTCATTTTGGTGCATTTCAAAGCCATATTTAGAAAATTCACTCGTGGGAACAATTTTGACAATATCTGCTCAACTGTACATTAAGGTCGCATCTAAAGCCAATTTTACAAAAGCTAAAAATCTGTGAGAAGATTGGTTGGCACCAGCAGATAGAATTTATTTTTGTGTACATTTGAGCTCATTTTGGTGCTTATCCAAGCCATGATAAGAAAATTCCATCGTGGGAACAATTTGAACAATATCTGCTCAACTGTACATTAAGGTCGCATCTATAGCCAATTATACACAAACTAAAAATCTGTGAGAAGATTGTTCGGCACCAGCAGATAGCATTTATTTTTGTGTACATTTGAGCTCATTTTGGTGCATATCCAAGCCATATTAAGAAAATTCCATCGTAGGATCAATTTTGACAATATCTGCTCAACTGTACATTAAGGTCGCATCTAAAGCCAATTATACAAAAGCTAAAAATCTGTGAGAATCCTGGTTGGCACCAGCAGAAAGCATTTATTTTTGTATACATTTGAGCTCATTTTGGTGCATATCAAAGCCATATTAAGAAAGTTCCATCGTTGGAACAATTTTGACAATATCTGCTCAACTGTACATTAAGGTCGCATCTAAAGCCAATTATACAAAAGCTAAAAATTTGTGAGAAGATTGGTTGGCACCAGCAGATAGCATTTATTTTTGTGTACATTTGAGCTAATTTTGGTGCATATCCAAGCCATATTAAGAAAATTCCATCGTGGGAACAATTTGGACAATATCTGCTTAACTGTAAATTGAGGTCGCATCTAAAGCCAATTATACACAAACTAAAAATCTGTGAGAAGATTGGTTGGCACCAGCAGAAAGCATTTATTTGTGTGTACATTTGAGCTCATTTTGGTGCATATCCAAGCCATATTAAGAAAGTTCCATCGTGGGAACAATTTTGACAATATCTGCTCAACTGTACATCGAGGTCGCATCTAAAGCCAATTATACAAAAGCTAAAAATCTGTGAGAAGATTGGTTGGCACCAGCAGATATCATTTATTTTTGTGTACATTTGAGCTCATTTTGGTGCATATTCAAGCCATATTAAGAACATTCCATCGTGGGAACAATTTGGACAATATCTGCTCAACTGTACATTAAGGTCGCATCTAAAGCCAATTAAACAAAAGCTAAAAATCTGTGAGAAGATTGGTTGGCACCAGCAGATAGCATTTATTTTTGTGTACATTTGAGCTCATTTTGGTGCATATCCAAGCCATATTAAGAAAGTTCCATCGTGGGAACAATTTTGACAAAATCTGCTCAACTGTACATTAAGGTCGCATCTAAAGCCAATTATACAAAAGATAAAACTCTGTGAGAAGATTGGTTGGCACCAGCAGATAGCATATATTTGTGTGTACATTTGAGCTCATTTTGGTGCATATCAAAGCCATATTAAGAAAATTCCACCGTGGGAACAATTTTGACAATATCTGCTCAACTGTACATTAAGGTCGCATCTAAAGCCAATTATACAAAAGCTAAAAATCTGTGAGAAGATTGGTTGGCACCAGCAGATAGCATTTGTTTTTGTGTATATTTGAGCTCATTTTGGTGCATATCCAAGCCATATTAAGAAAATTCCATCGTGGGAACAATTTGGACAATATCTGCTCAACTGTACATTAAGGTGGCATCTAAAGCCAATTATACAAAAGCTAAAAATTTGTGAGAAGATTGGTTGGCACCGGCTGATAGCATTTGTTTTTGTTTACATTTGAGCTCATTTTGGTGCATATCCAAGCCATATTAAGAAAATTCCATCGTGGGAACAATTATGACAATATCTGCTCAACTGTACATCGAGGTCGCATCTAAAGCCAATTATACAAAAGCTAAAAATTTGTGAGAAGATTGGTTGGCACCAGCAGATAGCATTTATTTTTGTGTACATTTGAGCTCATTTTGGTGCATATCCAAGCCATATTAAGAAAATTCCATCGTGGGAACAATTTGAACAATATCTGCTCAACTGTACATTAAGGTCGCATCTAAAGCCAATTATACAAAAACTAAAAGTCTGTGAGAAGATTGGTTGGCACCAGCAGATAGCATTTATTTTTGTGTACATTTGAGCTCATTTTGGTGCATTTCAAAGCCATATTTAGAAAATTCACTCGTGGGAACAATTTTGACAATATCTGCTCAACTGTACATTAAGGTCGCATCTAAAGCCAATTTTACAAAAGCTAAAAATCTGTGAGAAGATTGGTTGGCACCAGCAGATAGAATTTATTTTTGTGTACATTTGAGCTCATTTTGGTGCTTATCCAAGCCATGATAAGAAAATTCCATTGTGGGAACAATTTGAACAATATCTGCTCAACTGTACATTAAGGTCGCATCTATAGCCAATTATACACAAACTAAAAATCTGTGAGAAGATTGTTCGGCACCAGCAGATAGCATTTATTTTTGTGTACATTTGAGCTCATTTTGGTGCATATCCAAGCCATATTAAGAAAATTCCATCGTAGGATCAATTTTGACAATATCTGCTCAACTGTACATTAAGGTCGCATCTAAAGCCAATTATACAAAAGCTAAAAATCTGTGAGAATCCTGGTTGGCACCAGCAGAAAGCATTTATTTTTGTATACATTTGAGCTCATTTTGGTGCATATCAAAGCCATATTAAGAAAGTTCCATCGTTGGAACAATTTTGACAATATCTGCTCAACTGTACATTAAGGTCGCATCTAAAGCCAATTATACAAAAGCTAAAAATATGTGAGAAGATTGGTTGGCACCAGCAGATAGCATTTATTTTTGTGTACATTTGAGCTAATTTTGGTGCATATCCAAGCCATATTAAGAAAATTCCATCGTGGGAACAATTTGGACAATATCTGCTTAACTGTAAATTGAGGTCGCATCTAAAGCCAATTATACACAAACTAAAAATCTGTGAGAAGATTGGTTGGCACCAGCAGAAAGCATTTATTTGTGTGTACATTTGAGCTCATTTTGGTGCATATCCAAGCCATATTAAGAAAGTTCCATCGTGGGAACAATTTGGACAATATCTGCTCAACTGTACATTAAGGTCGCATCTAAAGCAAATTATACAAAAACTAAAAGTCTGTGAGAAGATTGGTTGGCACCAGCAGATAGCATTTATTTTTGTGTACATTTGAGCATATTTTGGTGCATATCCAAGCCATATTAAGAAAATTCCATAGTGGGAACAATTTGGACAATATCTGCTCAACTGTACATTAAGGTCGCATCTAAAGCCAACTATACAAAAAATAAAAATCTGTGAGAATACTGATTAGCACCAGCAGATAGCATTTATTTTTGTGTACATTTGAGCTCATTTTGGTGCATATCCAAGCCATATTAAGAAAATTCCATCGTGGGAACAATTTGAACAATATCTGCTCAACTGTAAATTAAGGTCGCATCTATAGCCAATTATACACAAACTAAAAATCTGTGAGAAGATTGTTCGGCACCAGCAGATAGCATTTATTTTTGTGTACATTTGAGCTCATGTTGGTGCATATCCAAGCCATATTAAGAAAATTCCATCGTAGGATCAATTTTGACAATATCTGCTCAACTGTACATTAAGGTCGCATCTAAAGCCAATTATACAAAAGCTAAAAATCTGTGAGAATACTGGTTGGCACCAGCAGAAAGCATTTATTTTTGTATACATTTGAGCTCATTTTGGTGCATATCAAAGCCATATTAAGAAAGTTCCATCGTTGGAACAATTTTGACAATATCTGCTCAACTGTACATTAAGGTCGCATCTAAAGCCAATTATAAAAAAGCTAAAAATATGTGAGAAGATTGGTTGGCACCAGCAGATAGCATTTATTTTTGTGTACATTTGAGCTAATTTTGGTGCATATCCAAGCCATATTAAGAAAATTCCATCGTGGGAACAATTTGGACAATATCTGCTTAACTGTAAATTGAGGTCGCATCTAAAGCCAATTATACACAAACTAAAAATCTGTGAGAAGATTGGTTGGCACCAGCAGAAAGCATTTATTTGTGTGTACATTTGAGCTCATTTTGGTGCATATCCAAGCCATATTAAGAAAGTTCCATCGTGGGAACAATTTTGACAATATCTGCTCAACTGTACATTAAGGTCGCATCTAAAGCAAATTATACAAAAACTAAAAGTCTGTGAGAAGATTGGTTGGCACCAGCAGATAGCATTTATTTTTGTGTACATTTGAGCATATTTTGGTGCATATCCAAGCCATATTAAGAAAATTCCATAGTGGGAACAATTTGGACAATATCTGCTCAACTGTACATTAAGGTCGCATCTAAAGCCAATTATACAAAAAAAAAAATCTGTGAGAATACTGATTGGCACCAGCAGATAGCATTTATTTTTGTGTACATTTGAGCTCATTTTGGTGCATATCCAAGCCATATTAAGAAAATTCACTCGAGGGAACAATTTTGACAATATCTGCTCAACTGTACATTAAGGTCGCATCTAAAGCCAATTATACAAAAGCTAAAAATCTGTGAGAAGATTGGTTGGCACCAGCAGATAGCATTTATTTTTGTGTACATTTGAGCTCATTTTGGTGCATATCCAAGCCATAATAAGAAAATTCCATCGTGGGAAGAATTTGAACAATATCTGCTCAACTGTAAATTAAGGTCGCATCTATAGCCAATTATACACAAACTAAAAATCTGTGAGAAGATTGGTTGGCACCAGCAGATAGCATTTATTTTTGTGTACATTTGAGCTCATTTTGGTGCATATCCAAGCCATATTAAGAAAGTTCCATCGTGGGAACAATTTGGACAATATCTGCTCAACTGTACATTAAGGTCGCATCTAAAGCCAATTATACAAAAACTAAAAGTCTGTGAGAAGATTGGTTGGCACCAGCAGATAGCATATATTTTTGTGTAAATTTGAGCTCATTTTGGTGCATATCCAAGCCATATTAAGAAAATTCACTCGTGGGAACAATTTTGACAATATCTGCTCAACTGTACATTAAGGTCGCATCTAAAGCCAATTATACAAAAGCTAAAAATCTGTGAGAAGATTGGTTGGCACCAGCAGATAGCATTTATTTTTGTGTACATTTGAGCTCATTTTGGTGCATATCCAAGCCATAATAAGAAAATTCCATCGTGGGAAGAATTTGAACAATATCTGCTCAACTGTAAATTAAGGTCGCATCTATAGCCAATTATACACAAACTAAAAATCTGTGAGAAGATTGGTTGGCACCAGCAGATAGCATTTATTTTTGTGTACATTTGAGCTCATTTTGGTGCATATCCAAGCCATATTAAGAAAGTTCCATCGTGGGAACAATTTGGACAATATCTGCTCAACTGTACATTAAGGTCGCATCTAAAGCCAATTATACACAAACTAAAAATCTGTGAGAAGATTGGTTGGCACCAGCAGATAGCATTTATTTGTGTGTACATTTGAGCTCATTTTGGTGCATATCCAAGCCATATTAAGAAAATTCACTCGTGGGAACAATTTTGACAATATCTGCTCAACTGTACATTAAGGTCGCATCTAAAGCCAATTATACAAAAACTAAAAGTCTGTGAGAAGATTGGTTGGCACCAGCAGATAGCATTTATTTTTGTGTACATTTGAGCTCATTTTGGTGCATATCCAAGCCATATTTAAAAAATTCACTCGTGGGAACAATTTTGACAATATCTGCTCAACTGTACATTAAGGTCGCTTCTATAGCCAATTATACACAAACTAAAAATCTGTGAGAAGATTGGTTGGCACCAGCAGATAGCATTTATTTTTGTGTACATTTGAGCTCATTTTGGTGCATATCCAAGCCATATTAAGAAAGTTCCATCGTGGGAACAATTTGGACAATATCTGCTCAACTGTACATTAAGGTCGCATCTAAAGCCAATTATACAAAAACTAAAAGTCTGTGAGAAGATTGGTTGGCACCAGCAGATAGCATTTATTTTTGTGTACATTTGAGCTCATTTTGGTGCATATCCAAGCCATATTAAGAAAATTCACTCGTGGGAACAATTTTGACAATATCTGCTCAACTGTACATTAAGGTCGCATCTAAAGCCAATTATACAATAGCTAAAAATCTGTGAGAAGATTGGTTGGCACCAGCAGGTAGCATTTATTTTTGTGTACATTTGAGCTCATTTTGGTGCATATCCAAGCCATATTAAGAAAGTTCCATCGTGGGAACAATTTGGACAATATCTGCTCAATTGTACATTAAGGTCGCATCTAACGCCAATTATACAAAAGCTAAAAATCTGTGAGAAGATTGGTTGGCACCAGCAGATAGCATTTATTTTTGTGTACATTTGAGCTCATTTTGGTGCATATCCAAGCCATATTAAGAAAGTTCCATCGTGGGAACAATTTTGACAATATCTGCTCAACTGTACATTAAGGTCGCATCTAAAGCAAATTATGCAAAAACTAAAAGTCTGTAAGAAGATTGGTTGGCACCAACAGATAGCATTTATTTTTGTGTACATTTGAGCTCAATTTGGTGCATATCCAAGCCATATTAAGAAAATTCCATCGTGGGAACAATTTGGATAATATCTTCTCAACTGTACATTAAGGTCGCATCTAAAGCCAATTATACAAAAACTAAAAATCTGTGAGAAGATTGGTTGGCACCAGCAGATAGCATTTATTTTTGTGTACATTTGAGCTCATTTTGGTGCATATCCAAGCCATATAAAGAAAGTTCCATTGTGGGGAAAATTTTGACAATATCTGCTCAACTGTACATTAAGGTCGCATCTAAAGCCAATTATACAAAAACTAAAAGTCTGTGAGAAGATTGGTTGGCACCAGCAGATAGGATGTATTTTTGTTTACATTTGAGCTAATTTTGGTGCATTTCCAAGCCATATTAAGAAAATTCCATCGTGGGAACAATTTTGACAATATCTGCTCAACTGTACATTAAGGTCGCATCTAAAGCCAATTATACAAAAGCTAAAAATCTGTGAGAAGATTGGTTGGCACCAGCAGATAGAATTTATTTTTGTGTACATTTGAGCTCATTTTGGTGCATATCCAAGCCATAATAAGAAAATTCCATCGTGGGAACAATTTGAACAATATCTGCTCAACTGTAAATTAAGGTCGCATCTATAGCCAATTATACACAAACTAAAAATCTGTGAGAAGATTGGTTGGCACCAGCAGATAGCATTTATTTTTGTTTACATTTGAGCTCATTTTGGTGCATATTCACGCCATATTAAGAACATTCCATCGTGGGAACAATTTTGAACAATATCTGCTCAACTGTACATTAAGGTCGCATCTAAAGCCAATTAAACAAAAGCTAAAAATCTGTGAGAAGATTGGTTGGCACCAGCAGATAGCATTTATTTTTGTGTACATTTGAGCTCATTTTGGTGCATATTCAAGCCATATTAAGAAAATTCCACCGTGGGAACAATTTTGACAATATCTGCTCAACTGTACATTAAGGTCGCATCTAAAGCCAATTATACAAAAGCTAAAAATCTGTGAGAAGATTGGTTGGCACCAGCAGATAGCATTTATTTTTGTGTATATTTGAGCTCATTTTGGTGCATATCCAAGCCATATTAAGAAAATTCCATCGTGGGAACAATTTGGACAATATCTGCTCAACTGTACATTAAGGTCGCATCTAAAGCCAATTATACAAAAGCTAAAAATTTGTGAGAAGATTGGTTGACACCGGCTGATAGCATTTGTTTTTGTTTACATTTGAGCTCATTTTGGTGCATTTCCAAGCCATATTAAGAAAATTCACTCGTGGGAACAATTTTGACAATATCTGCTCAACTGTACATTAAGGTCGCATCTAAAGCCAATTATACAAAAGCTAAAAATCTGTGAGAAGATTGGTTGGCACCAGCAGAAAGCATTTATTTTTGTGTACATTTGAGCTCATTTTGGTGCATATCCAAGCCATAATAAGAAAGTTCCATCGTGGGAACAATTTGAACAATATCTGCTCAACTGTAAATTAAGGTCGCATCTATAGCCAATTATACACAAACTAAAAATCTGTGAGAAGATTGTTCGGCACCAGCAGATAGCATTTATTTTTGTGTACATTTGAGCTCATTTTGGTGCATATCCAAGCCATATTAAGAAAGTTCCATCGTGGGAACAATTTGGACAATATCTGCTCAACTGTACATTAAGGTTGCATCTAAAGCCAATTATACAATAGCTAAAAATCTGTGAGAAGATTGGTTGGCACCAGCAGATAGCATTTATTTTTGTGTACATTTGAGCTCATTTTGGTGCATATTCAAGCCATATTAAGAAAATTCCACCGTGGGAACAATTTTGACAATATCTGCTCAACTGTACATTAAGGTCGCATCTAAAGCCAATTATACAAAAGCTAAAAATCTGTGAGAAGATTGGTTGGCACCAGCAGATAGCATTTATTTTTGTGTATATTTGAGCTCATTTTGGTGCATATCCAAGCCATATTAAGAAAATTCCATCTTGGGAACAATTTGGACAATATCTGCTCAACTGTACATTAAGGTCGCATCTAAAGCCAATTATACAAAAGCTAAAAATTTGTGAGAAGATTGGTTGACACCGGCTGATAGCATTTGTTTTTGTTTACATTTGAGCTCATTTTGGTGCATTTCCAAGCCATATTAAGAAAATTCACTCGTGGGAACAATTTTGACAATATCTGCTCAACTGTACATTAAGGTCGCATCTAAAGCCAATTATACAAAAGCTAAAAATCTGTGAGAAGATTGGTTGGCACCAGCAGAAAGCATTTATTTTTGTGTACATTTGAGCTCATTTTGGTGCATATCCAAGCCATAATAAGAAAGTTCCATCGTGGGAACAATTTGAACAATATCTGCTCAACTGTACATTAAGGTCGCATCTATAGCCAATTATACACAAACTAAAAATCTGTGAGAAGATTGTTCGGCACCAGCAGATAGCATTTATTTTTGTGTACATTTGAGCTCATTTTGGTGCATATCCAAGCCATATTAAGAAAGTTCCATCGTGGGAACAATTTGGACAATATCTGCTCAACTGTACATTTAGGTCGCATCTAAAGCCAATTATACAATAGCTAAAAATCTGTGAGAAGATTGGTTGGCACCAGCAGATAGCATTTATTTTTGTGTACATTTGAGCTCATTTTGGTGCATATCCAAGCCATATTAAGAAAGTTCCATCGTGGGAAAAATTTTGACAATATCTGCTCAACTGTACATTAAGGTCGCATCTAAAGCCAATTATACAAAAACTAAAAGTCTGTGAGAAGATTGGTTGGCACCAGCAGATAGCATTTATTTTTGTGTACATTTGAGCTCATTTTGGTGCATATCCAAGCCATATTAAGAAAATTCACTCGTGGGAACAATTTTGACAATATCTGCTCAACTGTACATTAAGGTCGCATCTAAAGCCAATTATACAATAGCTAAAAATCTGTGAGAAGATTGGTTGGCACCAGCAGGTAGCATTTATTTTTGTGTACATTTGAGCTCATTTTGGTGCATATCCAAGCCATAATAAGAAAGTCTATCGTGGGAACAATTTGAACAATATCTGCTCAACTGTAAATTAAGGTCGCATCTATAGCCAATTATACACAAACTAAAAATCTGTGAGAAGATTGTTCGGCACCAGCAGATAGCATTTATTTTTGTGTACATTTGAGCTCATTTTGGTGCATATCCAAGCCATATTAAGAAAGTTCCATCGTGGGAACAATTTGGACAATATCTGCTCAACTGTACATTAAGGTTGCATCTAAAGCCAATTATACAATAGCTAAAAATCTGTGAGAAGATTGGTTGGCACCAGCAGATAGCATTTATTTTTGTGTACATTTGAGCTCATTTTGGTGCATATTCAAGCCATATTAAGAAAATTCCACCGTGGGAACAATTTTGACAATATCTGCTCAACTGTACATTAAGGTCGCATCTAAAGCCAATTATACAATAGCTAAAAATCTGTGAGAAGATTGGTTGGCACCAGCAGGTAGCATTTATTTTTGTGTACATTTGAGCTCATTTTGGTGCATATCCAAGCCATAATAAGAAAGTTCCATCGTGGGAACAATTTGAACAATATCTGCTCAACTGTAAATTAAGGTCGCATCTATAGCCAATTATACACAAACTAAAAATCTGTGAGAAGATTGTTCGGCACCAGCAGATAGCATTTATTTTTGTGTACATTTGAGCTCATTTTGGTGCATATCCAAGCCATATTAAGAAAGTTCCATCGTGGGAACAATTTGGACAATATCTGCTCAACTGTACATTAAGGTTGCATCTAAAGCCAATTATACAATAGCTAAAAATCTGTGAGAAGATTGGTTGGCACCAGCAGATAGCATTTATTTTTGTGTACATTTGAGCTCATTTTGGTGCATATTCAAGCCATATTAAGAAAATTCCACCGTGGGAACAATTTTGACAATATCTGCTCAACTGTACATTAAGGTCGCATCTAAAGCCAATTATACAAAAGCTAAAAATCTGTGAGAAGATTGGTTGGCACCAGCAGATAGCATTTATTTTTGTGTATATTTGAGCTCATTTTGGTGCATATCCAAGCCATATTAAGAAAATTCCATCTTGGGAACAATTTGGACAATATCTGCTCAACTGTACATTAAGGTCGCATCTAAAGCCAATTATACAAAAGCTAAAAATTTGTGAGAAGATTGGTTGACACCGGCTGATAGCATTTGTTTTTGTTTACATTTGAGCTCATTTTGGTGCATTTCCAAGCCATATTAAGAAAATTCACTCGTGGGAACAATTTTGACAATATCTGCTCAACTGTACATTAAGGTCGCATCTAAAGCCAATTATACAAAAGCTAAAAATCTGTGAGAAGATTGGTTGGCACCAGCAGAAAGCATTTATTTTTGTGTACATTTGAGCTCATTTTGGTGCATATCCAAGCCATAATAAGAAAGTTCCATCGTGGGAACAATTTGAACAATATCTGCTCAACTGTAAATTAAGGTCGCATCTATAGCCAATTATACACAAACTAAAAATCTGTGAGAAGATTGTTCGGCACCAGCAGATAGCATTTATTTTTGTGTACATTTGAGCTCATTTTGGTGCATATCCAAGCCATATTAAGAAAGTTCCATCGTGGGAACAATTTGGACAATATCTGCTCAACTGTACATTTAGGTCGCATCTAAAGCCAATTATACAATAGCTAAAAATCTGTGAGAAGATTGGTTGGCACCAGCAGATAGCATTTATTTTTGTGTACATTTGAGCTCATTTTGGTGCATATCCAAGCCATATTAAGAAAGTTCCATCGTGGGAAAAATTTTGACAATATCTGCTCAACTGTACATTAAGGTCGCATCTAAAGCCAATTATACAAAAACTAAAAGTCTGTGAGAAGATTGGTTGGCACCAGCAGATAGCATTTATTTTTGTGTACATTTGAGCTCATTTTGGTGCATATCCAAGCCATATTAAGAAAATTCACTCGTGGGAACAATTTTGACAATATCTGCTCAACTGTACATTAAGGTCGCATCTAAAGCCAATTATACAATAGCTAAAAATCTGTGAGAAGATTGGTTGGCACCAGCAGGTAGCATTTATTTTTGTGTACATTTGAGCTCATTTTGGTGCATATCCAAGCCATATTAAGAAAGTTCCATCGTGGGAACAATTTGGACAATATCTGCTCAATTGTACATTAAGGTCGCATCTAACGCCAATTATACAAAAGCTAAAAATCTGTGAGAAGACTGGTTGGCACCAGCAGATAGCATTTATTTTTGTGTACATTTGAGCTCATTTTGGTGCATATCCAAGCCATATTAAGAAAGTTCCATCGTGGGAACAATTTTGACAATATCTGCTCAACTGTACATTAAGGTCGCATCTAAAGCAAATTATGCAAAAACTAAAAGTCTGTAAGAAGATTGGTTGGCACCAGCAGATAGCATTTATTTTTGTGTACATTTGAGCTCAATTTGGTGCATATCCAAGCCATATTAAGAAAATTCCATCGTGGGAACAATTTGGATAATATCTTCTCAACTGTACATTAAGGTCGCATCTAAAGCCAATTATACAAAAACTAAAAATCTGTGAGAAGATTGGTTGGCACCAGCAGATAGCATTTATTTTTGTGTACATTTGAGCTCATTTTGGTGCATATCCAAGCCATATAAAGAAAGTTCCATCGTGGGGAAAATTTTGACAATATCTGCTCAACTGTACATTAAGGTCGCATCTAAAGCCAATTATACAAAAACTAAAAGTCTGTGAGAAGATTGGTTGGCACCAGCAGATAGGATGTATTTTTGTTTACATTTGAGCTCATTTTGGTGCATTTCCAAGCCATATTAAGAAAATTCCATCGTGGGAACAATTTTGACAATATCTGCTCAACTGTACATTAAGGTCGCATCTAAAGCCAATTATACAAAAGCTAAAAATCTGTGAGAAGATTGGTTGGCACCAGCAGATAGAATTTATTTTTGTGTACATTTGAGCTCATTTTGGTGCATATCCAAGCCATAATAAGAAAATTCCATCGTGGGAACAATTTGGACAATATCTGCTCAACTGTACATTAAGGTCGCATCTAAAGCCAATTATACACAAACTAAAAATCTGTGAGAAGATTGGTTGGCACCAGCAGATAGCATTTGTTTTTGTTTACATTTGAGCTCATTTTGGTGCATATCCAAGCCATATTAAGAAAATTCACTCGTGGGAACAATTTTGACAATATCTGCTCAACTGTACATTAAGGTCGCATCTAAAGCCAATTATACAAAAGCTAAAAATCTGTGAGAAGATTGGTTGGCACCAGCAGAAAGCATTTATTTTTGTGTACATTTGAGCTCATTTTGGTGCATATCCAAGCCATAATAAGAAAGTTCCATCGTGGGAACAATTTGAACAATATCTGCTCAACTGTAAATTAAGGTCGCATCTATAGCCAATTATACACAAACTAAAAATCTGTGAGAAGATTGTTCGGCACCAGCAGATAGCATTTATTTTTGTGTACATTTGAGCTCATTTTGGTGCATATCCAAGCCATATTAAGAAAGTTCCATCGTGGGAACAATTTGGACAATATCTGCTCAACTGTACATTAAGGTCGCATCTAAAGCCAATTATACAATAGCTAAAAATCTGTGAGAAGATTGGTTGGCACCAGCAGATAGCATTTGTTTTTGTTTACATTTGAGCTCATTTTGGTGCATATCCAAGCCATATTAAGAAAATTCACTCGTGGGAACAATTTTGACAATATCTGCTCAACTGTACATTAAGGTCGCATCTAAAGCCAATTATACAAAAGCTAAAAATCTGTGAGAAGATTGGTTGGCACCAGCAGAAAGCATTTATTTTTGTGTACATTTGAGCTCATTTTGGTGCATATCCAAGCCATAATAAGAAAGTTCCATCGTGGGAACAATTTGAACAATATCTGCTCAACTGTAAATTAAGGTCGCATCTATAGCCAATTATACACAAACTAAAAATCTGTGAGAAGATTGTTCGGCACCAGCAGATAGCATTTATTTTTGTGTACATTTGAGCTCATTTTGGTGCATATCCAAGCCATATTAAGAAAGTTCCATCGTGGGAACAATTTGGACAATATCTGCTCAACTGTACATTAAGGTCGCATCTAAAGCCAATTATACAATAGCTAAAAATCTGTGAGAAGATTGGTTGGCACCAGCAGATAGCATTTATTTTTGTGTACATTTGAGCTCATTTTGGTGCATATCCAAGCCATATTAAGAAAGTTCCATCGTGGGAAAAATTTTGACAATATCTGCTCAACTGTACATTAAGGTCGCATCTAAAGCCAATTATACAAAAACTAAAAGTCTGTGAGAAGATTGGTTGGCACCAGCAGATAACATTTATTTTTGTGTACATTTGAGCTCATTTTGGTGCATTTCCAAGCCATATTAAGAAAATTCACTCGTGGGAACAATTTTGACAATATCTGCTCAACTGTACATTAAGGTCGCATCTAAAGCCAATTATACAAAAGCTAAAAATGTGTGAGAAGATTGGTTGGCACCAGCAGATAGCATTTATTTTTGTGTACATTTGAGCTCATTTTGGTTCTTATCCAAGCCATAATAAGACAATTCCATCGTGGGAACAATTTGAACAATATCTGCTCAACTGTAAATTAAGGTCGCATCTATAGCCAATTATATACAAACTAAAAATCTGTGAGAAGATTGGTTGGCGCCAGCAGATAGCATTTGTTTTTGTGTACATTTGAGCTCATTTTGGTGCATATTCAAGCCATATTAAGAACATTCCATCGTGGGAACATTTGGACAATATCTGCTCAACTGTACATTAAGGTCGCATCTAAAGCCAATTAAACAAAAGCTAAAAATCTGTGAGAAGATTGGTTGGCACCAGCAGATAGCATTTATTTTTGTGTACATTTGAGCTCATTTTGGTGCATATCCAAGCCATATTAAGAAAGTTCCATCGTGGGAACAATTTTGACAAAATCTGCTCAACTGTACATTAAGGTCGCATCTAAAGCCAATTATACAAAAACTAAACGTCTGTGAGAAGATTGGTTGGCACCAGCAGATAGCATTTATTTTTGTGTACATTTGAGCTCATTTTGGTGCATATCCAAGCCATATTAAGAAAATTCCATCGTGGGAACAATTTTGACAATATCTGATCAACTGTACATTTAGGTCGCATCTAAAGCCAATTATACAAAAGATAAAACTCTGTGATAAGATTGGTTGGCACCAGCAGATAGCATTTATTTTTGTGTACATTTGAGCTAATTTTGGTGCATATCCAAGCCATATTAAGAAAATTCCACCGTGGGAACAATTTTGACAATATCTGCTCAACTGTACATTAAGGTCGCATCTAAAGCCAATTATACAAAAACTAAACGTCTGTGAGAAGATTGGTTGGCACCAGCAGATAGCATTTATTTTTGTGTACATTTGAGCTCATTTTGGTGCATATCAAAGCCATATTAAGAAAATTCCACCGTGGGAACAATTTTGACAATATCTGCTCAACTGTACATTAAGGTCGCATCTAAAGCCAATTATACAAAAGCTAAAAATCTGTGAGAAAATTGGTTGGCACCAGCAGATAGCATTTATTTTTGTGTATATTTGAGCTCATTTTGGTGCATATCCAAGCCATATTAAGAAAGTTCCATCGTGGGAACAATTTGGACAATATCTGCTCAACTGTACATTAAGGTCGCATCTAAAGCCAATTATACAAAAACTAAAAGTCTGTGAGAAGATTGGTTGGCACCAGCAGATAGCATTTATTTTTGTGTAAATTTGAGCTCATTTTGGTGCATATCCAAGCCATATTAAAAAAATTCACTCGTGGGAACAATTATGACAATATCTGCTCAACTGTACATCGAGGTCGCATCTAAAGCCAATTATACAAAAGCTAAAAATCTGTGAGAAGATTGGTTGGCACCAGCAGATAGCATTTATTTTTGTGTACATTTGAGCCCATTTTGGTGCTTATCCAAGACATATTAAGAAAATTCCATCGTGGGAACAATTTGGACAATATCTGCTCAACTGTACATTAAGGTCACATCTAAAGCCAATTATACAAAAATTAAAAATCTGTGAGAAGATTGGTTGCCACCAGCAGATAGCATTTGTTTTTGTTTACATTTGAGCTCATTTTGGTGCATATCCAAGCCATATTAAGAAAATTCCATCGGGGGAACAATTTTGACAATATCTGCTCAACTGTACATTAAGGTCGCATCTAAAGCCAATTATACAAAAGCTAAAAATCTGTGAGAAGATTGGTTGGCACCAGCAGATAGCATTTGTTTTTGTTTACATTTGAGCTCATTTTGGTGCATATCCAAGCCATATTAAGAAAATTCCATCGTGGGAACAATTATGACAATATATGCTCAACTGTACATCGAGGTCGCATCTAAAGCCAATTATACAAAAGCTAAAAATCTGTTAGAAGATTGGTTGGCACCAGCAGATAGCATTTAATTTTGGTGTACATTTGAGCTCATTTTGGTGCTTATCCAAGCCATATTAAGAAAATTCCATCGTGGGAACAATTTTGACAATATCTGCTCAACTGTACATTAAAAATAAAAATTAAGCGTTTCTGCTGATTATATGCATTATAAAGATATCGGCTCAAGTTAAAAGCTTTAGTGAAACAATTCCCATTTTAGGCAAGGGCAAATGGTCTGTGTAATTTTGAAACGTGGAAGTCAGCGTGACCAAGCTCATGAAAGCATTTTGAATCTACTAATGAAGAATTACAGTATTTGTGACTTTCACTTACAATTTTACTGAATACAACAAGACTTAAATAATATACCTCAAGAGGTGTTTGAGAAACCAAACAGTGGTCAGAAATCGTATTTGTACTATTACCAACAGTACATCTGAAGGGAGATAACTCTAATCACTGATCTTAATCATATAAATTCTAAAACGAGACTCAAATTGACAATATTTAAAGCTCGTTTTTCAGTGTTAAAGAACAACTCGATGAGCTGATGGCATGCCATGCGCATGATGTCCGGCGTCGGTCCGTCCGTCCATTAACGTTAACTGCATTTTCGACATCTTCTCCAGAACCAAAAGGGATGGAGAGCTGAAACTTAGTATAGGCTAAGACTCCTTGACTAGTGAGGATGATAAATTGTAACTTTGGAGACCTTGTTGCCCCTAATAATGGCCACAGAGGCCACACCCTAAAAACCTTTTTTCTTCTTCTTCTCCACAACCGAAAGGTTAAGAAAGCTGAAATATTGTGTATAGACTCCTTGACAAGTGAGGATTATAAAATGCGACTTTTGTGACCCTGTGGCTTATGAGGGTAAACAACGTTTATTTAACTTAATTATGTATTTACCGTTAACTGATAGGTCTATGAAGAAGCAAGTTTGACTTTTTGGCGCTTCAATTATACACCTAGAAAAAAACGCACCACACTTATTCATGATATCTTTCAAACTTCTGCAACCCATATGAACAGAAAAAGAGTTCAAAGATTAAAACTCCTAAAATTCATTCAACAAGACATGTCGCTTGAAGGAGATAAAGCTATACCTCTTTTGAGATATGGTTTTGATCCTTTAAATAATGCCCTGCCTTCATCAGGGACATGACATCACAGCTATTTTGCATCATCAAGTATTCAACAAAAATGATATCATGTCATTAACATTACGAAGTTAAAATGCTTTCATATCACCGCCTTCAAAGCCTATGGGTAGTGCAGTGTTAAATATTAACAATAAAAACGATTTTGTGATAAAAGTAAAAATTATCCTCAGATGTTTGCAACTTGTCGACTCGTGTATATAAATGCGATATCAGAAGAATCTGGGTCAGTTTTTGTCTCTATGTATATTCGTAGATCTACTTATTATTGAATTACAAAAACGGAATGGAACAAACGGCATGTCAGAACAAAGGGGACGTTTTTCAGCTAATGTTTGTGCCCAATGGGGATACATAAAATACTTATGTTTATTTCTTGTTTCCGCGCCGTCCATCATCCGCCTACATTGTAGTTTGTAGATGTTATGTCGATCAGATGTCAAGATGAACCTACACAAATGTATGTATTTCTAAAAAGGTGATACATTTTATTGTTTATGTGTTGATTTCCGTCATAATTTTGATCTAGTTAATAGTGATCTTTGTTCTGTTATCAAGTAATTATCCATGGTACCATGTGTAAAATCCGTATCAGTGTCAGTGGCTATTAGCACGTTATATAATTGGGCGTTTCAGAAAAATTTGATTCTATAAATGGCCTTTGACAACGCTGTATCCTCAGTCCTTCATCGCGTGTATCTATATGTTAATCAGTTGAATGCTTAATTATCTACTTGACGAGAAAAGGGCCTTTTTATTGACCATAGTTTAGGAATTGCATTCGTCACTGTATGCAGATGATTTCTTGTTCGCAGATTTTTGCCATTAGTCTTCAGAAAATATATTCATGTTTTAAAAAAGAAAATTAAAAGATAGGGTTTGACTACATTCAAATTAAAGGCTACACATGAAGTTGGTATGAGCCCTGACACTTAAAGGGGCAGTAGCACGTTTTAGGGGGAATATAAGGTGATGTCAGGAAAATGAAAATTTATGGTTCTAATTGAAAGACAATGTATTTACACTAAATGGAGCAGTAATAATTCAAATATATAACGTAAAGCTTAGCCATGCGATTCCTTTTTCTTACACAAAATAAGTTAAAGGTGTTCACACAAAATGGCCGCCAATTGATTTGACGTGAATCTTCATACTTTGTCCTCTGATTATGGATGTTTGGTTTGTGTAATGAGATTTTTGACACTGTCGAGATAATTCATTTGGCATTAACTTACAATTATCAGTGAAAAATCTAAAAAATCTAAAATTATCAAAAAAAACGTGCTACTGCCCCTTTAAGCTTCAGTATTGCTTACATTGATGATTGCTTATAATTGGTCTTTGCTTTCTTATAGAATTTCATGGTCTACGTCTATCCTGGTAAACAGAGCGAATACTGCTTCAGTAAAGGTTTTTGGAAGGAGATTTAAGAATATTTCTCCAACTATTTAAATAAATCCTTGACTTTAAGATAAAAAAATCATAATTCTATGCATTATTTTTGTATACACCACGTGGTGTGGTTATCAGGTCAATATCAGAGGTTAACTTTTTCGTATAACCAGGCGTGCGGTGGTTATATTGTATAACCTTACCTCTTCACATCAAATGTGCGTTTAGTCGATGTGTTCTCGGTTCGATACAACAAACAAGTTCGGCTTCGCCTCACTTCCTTGTGGTATCGCACCTCGAGATAACTTACAACCATTACGTTTTAGGGTACGTCAAGGAACCCAACACCTTGAAATTTTGACTTTGTACCAAAGACATATTTACGAAAGAATACATAATATAAAAACAATTTTGAAACGTAGTTTATTTACAGATTATAGTTTATTTTACTATAAAATGCACCACATGGTGATATCATTTTGTGCTTTGTGCTTATCCATGATGAATGCAGACCTCAAGGTCTTCTAGTATTTTCCTCCTAACACTCACACACAAATTCACGTCGTTCTCGGTTAGCTGATAAGCTTCAGCAAGTAGGACACAGAATCCAAGAGAACAATGTTCCCAATCCTTTGACAAGCTAAACTCTGTTTCATTCATATGGTCTTTGTTGAATTATCCATAATAATGTCGACTTTAATGTTGTTTGGATAGTCAATCAAATGTCCATATGTCACAGTAGTCCCTGAAACAAAAGTGTAACGTCAGTTGTTGAAATTTAACATCGGTGATCTTTGTAAATTGCTTTATTGACTTTATTGCTTAATGTTGATCTCTCTTTAGGTATGAATATTTTTTCTAATTTTATTTCAAAACATTTTGAATCTTAATGAATAAGGTTAGAGTATACTTTATAATGGACCAATCATATTTTAAAGATGAATGAACAATAAGGACAATTCTTATGGATGAACAACTTCTTTATTCTGTGTAAGCGACGTTTCGACATAGATTCTAATGTCGTTGTCATCTTATGGATGAACAACTTCTTTATTCTGTGTAAGCGACGTTTCGACATAGATTCTAATGTCGTTAGCAACGACATTAGAATCTATGTCGAAACGTCGCTTACACAGAATAAAGAAGTTGTTCATCCATAAGAATTGTCCTTATTGTTCATCACACCAACTTCTAGAATGCCAATCAAAGAAGTTTAAAGATGAATGTCGAATAATGTTATTAATTGTAAGAAAGAAACATGCTAAATTAATTTTAGAGTAATAAGCTTATAAGCACCTTGTTACATAATTTATCAATATTATGTACACATTGCTATTTACATTACTAAATGATATTGAAAATAATAGTTACATTAACAATCATTTTTCAACAGCAAAATGCATAAATATTAACTTGGTTGTTGACAGCTTGTTTTTTATCATCCAAAACTGGGTCCCACAGGAGATATCGCTTGTGGAAGATCAAGCGATATCTTTGAACAATGCCCTGTCATCAGAAGGGTCATGACATCACAAACCTTTTGCATCATCAGTAATGACGTCACAATGCTACGACGTCATAAACACAATGACACAACAATGCTATGACGTCATAAACACCATGTGTTTTGCAATAAAGTATAGTTTTGCCCTTAATTATTATAACGTCAAACCATTCGGCCTCATGCTTTAACTATAATAGTTCAGGGTAAAACTATACTTTATTGCAAAACACATGATGGTTAGGGCTACTTTATTTCTTAATCAGAAGACACTTGGGTGAGATTCTCTATATACCGTGTAAACCCTCTGTAACATACTTTAGCATTTTCGTAGATCCACGCATAAATAACATTCAACAGCAAATACATGAATATACTTAAAAGTTCAACTCACCTTTACTTCCTCATGAAAAGACCTTAAAACGCGGCCATAAATTTGTCCAAAACATGAGACCACTTCATTTTCTTCTTCACCTTTAAACCACAGGAACCCGATATCGTAAATAAAATGTAGGTAAAACGTGGGTAAGAAAGATCCGTGAACCAGATATCGTAAATAAAATGTAGGTAAAACGTGGGTAAGAAAGATCCGTGAACCCGATATCGTACATAAAATGTAGGTAAAACGTGGGTAAGAAAGATCCGTGAACCCGATATCGTAAATAAAATGTAGGTAAAACGTGGGTAAGAAAGATCCGTCAATACGGATCTTTCTTACCCACGTTTTACCTACATTTTATTTACGATATCGCGGATCTTTCTTACCCACGTTTTACCTACATTTTATTTACGATATCGGGTTCCTGTGCTTTAAACCATGTGCTTTCGATTGTGTACAGCTCGTGCGATATGATATTTACTGAAAATCCGTGCATCTCAAGATGAAATTGACAACGTCCGTGCAGCAACACCTTTTGCTTCGTAATGAGGGAAATATTTGATGGACTGAATAGTGTATTAAACATAAGAATATCATTTGCCATAAATCACATTTTCGGTGACGTTTTTGACAAATTGTATTCACATTATTTAATTTTGATTCCATGTAGAATTCTGGTGTTTTTTGTAAGTCGAAACAACTAAAAACAGATTGCTTCTTGCTCAGATTGGTCTGATTGACAACTTCGCCATGACATGCTCAATCTGCACGTGAAATTCGCGTATTGTGCAAATGGAATGCTAAGAAGTTGAGTGTATATAAGTTTTACCCCATAACAACTATCAAATACATTGTAACATAATAATAGGTTGATGTTCTACTTTTGTTAAAATGCAAATTGGTAAAGCAATGTGGTGTATGTGAGATAATGACCTACAGCTGAGTAGCCGGTATCGGGATATAACCTTCAAGTGACAGCGAGAAGGTTATTGTTGATAGCTACGAGGATTTGGTCATTATCTCAACCATACCATTGTCATTACTTTACTGTATGCAGTTACCGTCATCTATCCTTTTCAGTTACCGTCATCATACTCATTTATGATTTTCCAGTTACCGTCATCATGCCCGATTTTTCAAACTTGAATATCTGCATTAATATATATTTACAAAAAGTAATATTCTTATAATTTCATCTCCCCATCAACCTGCATCTAAGCGCAATATTGAATTTTTAAGAATGTATCAGAAGAAATAGAATATGGCGTGAAAAGTTCTGAAGCGTATTGCCTGCCGCCATGTTGGGATGATCGTAACTAAAGTTACGGTTATCGGTTTACGCACAGTGATTGTGAGGAAAGCTCAAATGAATAGAATTGCCCCACTTTGCATGAAAATGAATGTGTACATAATATCACATTTTTTCCATATTCTTTCCATTTTTTCTTTAATAAATAAAATAAACTAAAATTGTTTAAATTGTTTATTCTTCGATGACGTATTATAAATATCAAATATGCTTACATCATATTAAAAGGAAGAAACAAGTGTATCTACATTAGTTACTAAGATAATAAGTAAAAAATCACAAATATATTGATAGGAAAGTAGAAACCATTGAATATTAGAGGAGATCAAGGCACAATGAAATGCATGGAAATCAGTGACTTCAACAGAAGGGCTTCCAAAGGTACTGTGGTACACGACCGGGTCCAGCTGGATTTCACTCTATTTCTTGGACTTGAGAAAGGGAGGTCATTGGTAGTTAGGCCTAACAAAATAAAAAACTGTATCTGGTCTTTACATTCAGGCAAAAATGATGCGATGACGCAGATTTTTTTTATTTCCAAAGTTTTTAAATTATTGGACATGAAAAAAATAATAAAAAATATAACCTTTGAATAACTTTTTCACTGCCTCTTTGAAAGCACTCATGGACAGAGCCTGTGTTTCAATCTTATTTTCTTGGCCACAAGGCTAAATTCAATTTTCCCCTTGTCAACATCTTGAAAAAAGGCTTGATGCAGGGGTTTGAAACTGACGCGGGCGGAACCATAAACAAATTACTTTTTTTTCTAGACCTTATATAAGTTATTTTAGACTGCAAGTCTGTAATGTGAGCAGTCTTAGTAATAATATTAGTATCAATAATATACTCCCATACTGAGTCTAACGAGATACAGTAATAGGTCACGTCAGACGATCTTTCGGCGACCTATGACCCTCAAACAATATATGTGCAAAAGCAGACTATTGCGGCATAGTAAGTCGAGCCCTGATTGGTCAATGCAATTAGTCGGCTGACGAGTGTCATTACTACACCTAGCTAGACTCAATATGGGAGTAAAGCCAGTGTTATTGAGGTAAGGTTTACTTAGACTGGTAATGTGAGAAGCTAGACAGTTAACATGACCATTTCAAGACATCGGTGTTTATATTCTATGACTGTATAAATCAACATAGGTGTGGATAATATCTGGGCTGAACAACAATTACTTGATCTCTTAGGTAATATAAGAATATCAAGTATACGGGTTTGAGAGAAGTCTCCACCCTCGAGTACTTGAGTCATATATTTTGGACCTCTGGAAGCCCTGTTCAGCAGTATACAAAAGGACCGTAAGTAAAACCCTATGATACAGTAATAAGTTACAATAGGTAAAATATTATTTCCAGTTGTCAAAACTTTGCAAATTTCTGATGAACGATTTTCCATGAATCTTATCCTCATCCATGACATTTATGAACATCATAATATTAAAATAATTAGTGGAATGTTATTTCTAAAAAATAGGATCCAAGAAAATAACAAATAATCTAAAACAGCAAAGACAGCGCTGCAAATATCACAGATAGAACATAACAAAGTAATATTTAGATCTAAGGATTGTTCGTGTGGCTCAAAAACTAAAAATCTTAAAAAATGTAAATAAAAATAGAGCCACTGGCTGTGTAGCTCATCAGGCTTCATAAACTTAAAGGGACAAAGGTCCCCACTTTCAGGACCCCAATCAACTTATTTCAACTTTCTTGGCAAATTGTATCTTGAGAAGAAGAAAAAAGGCCAGGTGAGCTGAATTAAGGTAATGAAAGTCATTGTGAAGTTTAGCTAAATGGAAGTACAATGTTTCCCTTACAGTTCCAGTTTCATGTTATCAAAGCCCTGAGTTACACTGAGAAATATTTCTTATGATTCTTTAATCAAAGAAGACTTGAGACAATGCTGAGAACTTCTGATTGACATACATATCCCATCCTCATTATTCTTGAGGTAAATGGTTGAAGATATTCTACACATTGCTGTGTACTACAAAAAACACAATTACATTTTTTATCTAATAACTTTGAAGTCCTTCAAAACCAATTGCAAGTCAATGAATATGAGGTCAAAGTTTTTGCTTTCGATGTTCCATTGAATAAGGATTCTCTTGTTTCTTCTTTTCTTGTCTCTTGATTCAACCTTGTCTGGTTGTGTTGTTCAGTCTGGTTGTGTTGTCCAATCTGTTTGTGTTATTTAGTCTTGTTGTGTTGTCCAATCTGTTTGTGTTATTTAATCTTGTTGTGTTGTTCAATCTTGTTGTGTTGTTCAATCTTGTTGTGTTGTTCAGTCTGGTTGTGTTGTTCAGTCTGGTTGTGTTGTACAGTCTGGTTGTGTTATTTAGTTTTCCTGTGTTGTTCAGTCTTGTGTTGTTCAGTCTGGTTTGGTTTTTTGGGTCTTGTTGAGTCATTCCACATATGAATAGTATTGTTGAGTTTGGTTGTGTTCTGTCTGGATGTGTTTTGTCCAAGTCTGGTTGTTTATTCAACCTTTGTTCAGTCTGGTTGTGTTGTCTATAGGTCTGGTCATTCCTCCTATTATGGTTGTTGTTCAGTCTGAATGTGTTGAGGCTGGTTAAGTCTTTCCCCTTATGTTTGTTGTTGTTCAGTCTGGTTGGGTCGTTTCCCCTATGCTTGCCGTTGTTCAATCTGATTGTGTTGTAGTTCAGTCTTGTCGAGTAGTTCTTCCAATGTTTGCTGTTGTTCAGTGTGATTGTGTTGTTGTTCTGTGACTAGTTGAGTCATTCCCCCTATGATTGCTGTTGTTCAGGCTGATTGTGTTGTTGTTCAGGCTGGTTTTGTTGTTGTTCTGTCTGACTGGGTTCTTCATCCTGTTGAGGAGGAGCATCTTGCATGCCAAGCATTTTGCCTCCAAACAGAGTAGCAGGGTCCAGGATGTCTGTTGTGGCCTTCGCTATTGCCATCACAGCTGCCGTGGCCGTCTACAAAAGAACAGTTTATCTTTTATCTTGCATTGCACAAAAACAGTATATCCAGGCACCATTAACATGTAAACATTGGTGTATTGATATTTTTCATATAAAAAGTATTTTACAACACAAGTGTCAATAGGAAGTAAAATGTTTTTTTTAAATATTTTATATTTTAAATTTTTCACTGATACTTATAAGGTAATGCTTAATGCATCATTTTGATAGTGTCAAAAAGCTCATTACACAAATCAATCATCCATAGTCAGAGGACGAATTATAAAGATTCACATAAAGATCATTGGCAACCATTTTGTGTGAACACCGTAATACATTTTGCATAAGAAAAAGGATTCGCATGGCTGAACTTTGATTTATTTCAGCTTCATTCAGTTCAAAGACATTATTTTTCACTTGTATTACAATTTCATTTTCCTGGCATCCCCTTTTATTCCCCATAAAAATGTGCTAATGGCCCTTCAAGGTCAATTTACAATGTTAGCATTGGGGAATGAGATTAATGGTTTGACCAAAATATACTGCTTTGGTTCATTCAAGGATAATGTTATAAAGAGATGAATCATCTAGATATGCAGACCTTCAGTTTCCGCCTTGCATTGAATTCCTTGATCCTGTCCAGGCATCCATCCATGTTATCACTGGGCGTGGCTTTACCCTTCACCCAGGGGTGGCGCAACGCAGCATCTGCTGTTAGACGCTTCTTGGGGTCAAGACATAGCAGCTTGGTAACTAGCTCCTGAAATATGATCAAAATATGTTAAAAGGACTCATTAAAGCCTGATTGCAATTGAAGGTATGCTAGGATGGATATATGTTACCTAATCTTTAAACCTCGCACAAAATGAGGAAACTGAAATTGGCAAATGAAGTTTCTGGGTCATGTTCATCAAGTTATGCTTCGGATACTGAACAGAGTCAGAAATTTGATACATTATGAGTACATGGGGTCAACTTCTATTATTTTAGTGCAAAGTGTTTAATACTTATTACGCATTGACTAACAAATTGTAAACTCACCCAAAACTTTATACGTATAAATGGAATCAGACAATACTCGTCTCGTACCACGCAACACACAACACGAATCAATTGCACTAATACATGCACATGGAATTCCATCTTACGGCATTAAAGTGACACAGAGTATCTTTCTTAAAATTTTATTTGATTATGATAAGCTACAAAATATCTAATATGCTGATTGAAGTTCATTTCTCATCACTGGACTTGCAAATATATCCATTTATGCATAATATCTCTAAAATGCTTGATTTTATAGAAAAATCAAGAAAACATCTCAAATACGTTTAATATTCGAAATTATGCATCCAATTAATCTACCTATTAGTTACAATACCTAATAAACACTATCGAATCGAATATATCTTCCTGTCAGCTTATGACAAGGTTTCAAAATTACGTTTGGCGAATTTGCGCGCGCCACTAGATCCACATTGTCCGATTTTCGATCAAAATCCCGACTTTGAATGGCCGTATTTTCGCTCTAATGTACTGATTGACTTTTAACTTGTTATTATCAGTAACAGTTAGTGGTTCCCGATGTAATAACATCGATTTCAAAATTTGACACATGTGATCCTATCAACATACTCTGTGTCTCTTTAAGAGAAATTGAACTTGCAGAAATTGTGCCTTGCTACAGAGGAAGTGCATTTTCCTACCTTTGCATGTTTGCTGATATCGTCCCACCAGGGGGAGTCAAACTCATAGTCTCCCTTGATTATCTTCTTGTACATCTGGCGGTCGGTGTCAGCGTTGAAGGGTTCGTACCCACACAGTCTGCAACATAGACCGCTGGGATTGCACTTTGATACACATTCAATGTTAACTGTATCCTGGTATAAGTATAATAATAATAATAATAACACTTTATTATCCTCAGTACAAATACATGTCGGAAATGTGTTTCGTGCCTAGGCACCTGATGCAACCGTGCAGCGCCATTTAAATTGTTGTTCTGGCTTGACAATGCTGAGTGTCGAGCAAGACAGCCACAACTCCCATCTTTTAATGTCTTTTGATATGACACGACCGTGAATCGAACCCTGTCAGTGACAAGCAGACACTCTACCACTGAGCTACATCCCAGTTTGAATTATCAAAGGATCATCATCATTATATGTTGGGATATCATATGAGTGTCCATGACTGGTCGTTAAGACCACATTCAATTCTGAGGCGTGAATTATTTCTCACATGATGTCACAAAAAAAAAAGTAAAATTTTGCAAGAAGGACATTAGTTAAGACATAAGAATGTATGAGTGCTGACTACTGAATGAACAGACAGACAGACATCACTTTAGACATCTGACATGGATGACATATTGAGCAACTGAGAAAAAATTATGTTCCATGCTTTATAAATCAAATGGGGGCTATCTGAATACATGATACATGTAATAATCAGATTCCTTAATATGCTGTATGTTTTTGCCACTCACAGAATATAAGCAATAACTCCAACGCTCCAGAGGTCAATTGCTTTGGTATATTTCTTCCCCAAGAGGACCTCTGGTGCTGTCAATAGAGAGATTATTGAGGTCATTATTCAAAGTTGGAAGTACACAATATTTCAGAAAAAATTAATTATCAAATAAAGGATAGTTCAGGTCACATTATATTCAGAAAACAAACTTCTTTATTGACTAAATCTGTTCATTGGTTCTATAATGATAACCTGGTATGTCTGTTAGTGATAAAATTGAATTGTGCAAATATAAATAAAAAAAATAACTTTAAATTTAAAAACAATTGAGAACAGTTTGATAGGATTTTTTAAAGGCGACTTACCACAATACCCAGGCGTGCCACAAACCGTTGTCATGGTAACTGTGTTCCCAATAATTTTCGACAGACCAAAGTCAGCTGAAAATTTAAATGTGAAGTTGATATTTGGTATAATTTCTTTATGCAAACAATGGACTTGAAATTTGGAAGTTATTAAAAAAGATATTTCAAAAATGATGATAACAGAGCCTCCATACCTATCTTCAGCTTGGAATCTTGTGATAGATCTTCATACAGCATGTTTTCTGGCTGGAAAGATAATAAAATTCCACTTTGAAATAAGGGAAATGTTCAATCATCCAATTATTATTATTCAGTATTTTGAGTTTGGACATATCAAATTTTCTTACCAAATACTCTTTTTTTATTGGCTGATGATCAACTCGTTTTATTTTATGTACCCGCCTGCGTTATTTTGGTAACGTCATCTAAACGCTATGTGAGGTGAGGCGATGTGGGGTTTAACGCCGCTTTCAATATGATTTCACTTACCCGGTATATCGCGGCAGTGCTAGCAATATTGCAGGGAGAAAGTCTGCAACACCATTGTGGCTATGCATTGCGGTAAAACCTGCGAGCATCGACTGGAACTAGCGTGTAGAACAGTTCTCTACTGCAGACAAAGTTGCCGAGCCCCTGGCGGGATTCGAACCACGGACCTCTTGATTTGAAGCCGAACACGCTAACCACTGCGCTATCCCGCCCCCTAAACGCTAAGTGACAATTATCCTCGGAGAGGAGCTGTTGCTATGGCAGCGGGGTACATAAAATTTGTACACTGTGAAAGGTGACACTCACGGGGTAGCCACAATAAGATAAAAGGAGTCGATCGTCAGCCAATCAAAAACGAGTATTTTACTGAAAAGAAAGATAACTTAAAATGTCATATTGTTAACATATAAGAAATTCTAGTCATTTGTGAGATTGTAACCATAGTTATTAAGTCACAAAAAACAAAATTTTGGAAAGCTTGCCAAAGCAAAATATTTCTTGGCTATTGTCATGTGCACATACTTACTAATATTTTTTGGAATATAAGCACTTCAATATATTCTAATTAGATATGAAAATCAATTCAAACTTCAAACTTCTGTAAGTAAAATAGTCTCATAATTATTCTCTATCATAGAATTGATTTTATATGTTGCAGATCAAGACATATTCTCAAAATAATTTTTAAACTAAAAACCTTTAAAAGGATTTTATCTATAAAATAATATTGATGTACCTCTTACCTTCAGGTCTCTGTGAACCACATCATGTTTGTGTAGATACTGAAAATATAACATTTTTGTTGTTGATACTATTCTTTCTTCATATAATCTTCACATAACTTTTATTCACATCTCACTATTGGTTAAAAAATTTGAATTGGCATAAAGTTAAGAGTTTTATGATTTTGTGCTCTTGACAAACTTAAGATTAAGGATGTGTTTCCTCATGTTGGCTTTAGTTCAAAGTTATGCATAAATTCTGAAAGTTCTTTCTATTTTACCAATGTTGCATAAAATATTCGGAAATTAAATTTAATTAACTAATAAATGATATGATCTATAAAACGATACTGTTATTGTTAAACTGGATATACTGAGAAACTATATTTTAATCTTAAAAATGTGTTATTAGAATTAAAGTCAAGGATGAAATGAAAGACTTGTAATAAATATAAGGACGAATAATTTATGAATAACAACTTCTTTATTCAGAGTACATGACGTTTCGATACAGCTTCTTGTATCGTTTTCAAGCATTATGATATAATGGGATATATATATATATATATGATTTATTGTTTTGTTCCTGTATAAGTATATGTTACCTTCCATTTGTAATCATACTTGACAAGACCCACATAATAGTCAAAATGAATTCATCGTATTAAAGAAGATTGATCCAGTCCGAACCATCTGATGTTTACTCTTTTATATATATATATATATATATATATATATATATGTGAACTTAATTAATCAACAAAATAAACAATAACATGATTGAGACAACTGTAAAAACGATACAAGAAGCTGTATCGAAACGTTGTGTACTCTGAATAAAGAAGTTGCTATCCATAAAATATTCATCCTTGTTTGACTTCCAACTTCTAAGTGCCACTCAAATTTGTAATAAATATATCAAATCTTAACTCTGCGCGTTGCCACTTAGTTCCTCAAATGTGTAAAGTATCCCCACTTAGTTCCACAAATGTGTAAAGTATCAAACATGTAATCCATAATTTTAACATGTATCTACTTTCTTTAAAGTTATTTGTCAATTAATAATGAAATAAATTCCTATTTAAATTACTGAGGAGACAATAAATTTTGTTTACAAATAATGACTATCATTAAAGTGACACAGAGTATCTTTCTTAAAATTTTATTTGGTTTTGATAAGCTACAAAATATCTAATATGCTGAATGAAGTTCATATCTCATCACTGGACTTGCAAATATATCCATTTATGCATAATATTTCTAAAATGCTTGATTTTATGGAAAACATCTCAAATACGTTTAATATTCGAAATTATGCATCCAAATAATCTACTTATTACTTACAATACCTAATAAACACTAGCGAATCGAAAATATCTTCCTGTCAGCTTATGACAAGGTTTCAAAATTACGTTTGGCGAATTTGCGCGCGCCACTCGAGCCACATTGTCCGGTTTTCGATCAAAGTCCTGACTTTGAATGGCCGTATATTCCCTCTAATGTAATGATTGATCTTTAACTTGTTATTTTCAGTAACAGTTAGTGGTTCCCGATGTAATAACATCGATTTCAAAATTTGACGTATGTGATCCCATCAACATACTCTGTTTCTCTTTAAGAAATTATAAATGAGTACATACATCAACTGCACTCAACATGTCATACACTGCTCTCGCTGCATCCTTCTCAGAATAGTTCCCTCTTGAAACAATCCTTGAAAAAAGATATAACCATTATTATCAGATTCATAACTTCCTGAATCTTGATAAGAATCAGATCGTTTGTGTTTAAGAGAAGCAAATAGAAGCAGTTTACCTGACATTAGTGAGGAAGCACAAATTGTACATGATTATACTACTTTTTTTTTTAAATCTATTTTATTCATTTCATTTCAGTAGGTGTACAAGGTATACAGAGGACACATGTCAGTGAAGCATTCATAAAATATAGGCAATTGATCACTTTTGTGAAATATACATGAAAGCTTTCCATTTAGCATGGGAGCTGGACAAAGTATTGTTTTTATAAGCTATAATTTTTTCCACATTGAAAACATCCTTGACAATGCTTACAAAACTGTCAATTGATAATTTGGTTTTCTTGATACTTGAGACATATTTATTTTTTTTCATGATTATACGTTATGCCCTCATTGGCAAAATATTAGCCCTCCATTTTTCTACATTTCTTCTTTCTTGCCAAACAGAACCTCAGATTGGTTTTTCACACTACAGTATACTACTTATGCTTGTGTGCACACATACATAATTTTTCCAAGATAAGCGTTTTTTCAAAAGAACTTTTTTTTACATTCATTCAAGGTGATCAAAGACCTATAGCCTATAATTATAGAAAGATGTGAACATGTACCTGTAAGAAAACTAATCTGGAGGATTCAACTAACAATTTGTTGACAGAGGTTTATCTTATGAATACCGTATTATTCCTATTAAGCGCCCCGGGCGCTTAGGTTTTAAAAATCCAAAGGGGGCGCTTATTAGGATACCCCAGAAAGGGGGGGTGCTTATTAAGAATACGTTATAGACAAGCGAAACTAGCACTTGTCGGGATTCTGAACGAGAATGAAAGTAGGTCGATCGTGGAAATACTACACATTCACAGGCCCGGATAAACTAAAAACTATTGGAAAAGCAGTAGAGGTAGGCCATTTTACGTATGAGGGGGTGGGGGGGGGGGGGCGCTCTGTTATAAGGAAATTTGTAATAGGGGGCGCTTATGAGGGAGGGGGCGCTTAATAGGACGAATACGGTATATAGAATACATGAAAAATTAATTTATATGTTTTTCAACATGAACTTACCCCGCTAATTAATGGATGAAATATTGCCCTAGCGACTTTAAACACTCATTCAACATCAACTGAATTGTTTATACAGTGATCCTTGCTATACCGCCCTTTGATGTACCGCGGGCTCGGTTGTAACGCATATAAAGATTTACATATGTATCTCACCTGTCAAAAAGCTCTCCACCTGTGACGAGTTCCAGCACCATACTTATATCTGTTGGGCTTTCATACACTTCTTTGAGGCGTACCTGTAATACACATTTATACATCATACATTTTATGAATTAAATTCACTGGAATATATCATTCGTTATTTAAGTTTAGTAACTCAAAATGTACACAGTTCAATATTTTAAAGGGGCAGTAATTTTATATTCATATTCTTTCACTGATAATTGTATGTTAATGTTAAATGTATTATTTTGATAGTGTCAAAAATCTCATTACACAAACCAATCATCCATAGTCTGAAAACAAATTATAAAGATTCACATAAAGTCCATGGCATTCATTTTTGTGTGAACACCTTTCACTCAGTGAATGTGAGAAAAAGGAATCACAAGACTGAACTGTACATTATATATTTGATTTATTACTGCTTCATTTAGTTTAAATACATTGTATTTCAATTGGAACCATTTATCTTCATTTTTCTGACATTATACAATTATAGACTGGTGATGAGGTCAATACCTGTTTTTATAGACCCGAGGAAAACAATATTGACCGAGGACGAAGTCCGAGGTCGATATTGTTTTCCTCGGGTCTATAAAAACAGGTATTGACCGAATTCACCAGTCCATAATTGTTTTATTATGTCTCGGTCAAAAAACAAAAAGATAATAGAAAACTACAGGTATGATCGAGCGGCATTTCGCCTCGATTGTTGGCAAGGACGGGTCAAAGACGTCATGATAACAATAGCATGACGTCATGAAACAACGGGTTGACGTCATCGGCTCTATTTTTAGTAACTCAAGTCAATATCACTTTTGGTCGGACTCGGGGTCACGGGGGTCAAGTCAATATCACTTTCTGTCGACTGTCACGTGACCGGTTCTCGACCAATCGGATTGCCGGAAAATTACGCTCACATAATAACACCTGATATTCCCCCTAAAACATGCTACTGCCCCTTTAAATTCAAGTCAAAGATATCAGAGTAAAAACATTACTTTATAAATTCCTTTTAAGGGTCATGTCAGTTTGAGGGCAAAATCTGTTTGAGGATTCTCACAGAAAGTATAACTGATCAATTGGTGTGTCAAAAGTAATTCAATCAAATTGAATTTTTAAAATATGACAATGGATTTAATTTTTTTGCAAAAGAAACCAGAAAAAATATTAATATATTATTAAATGTCATTTGCATTATACTCACAATGTTATCATGCCTCAGTTTGAGTAAAATTCCAATTTCAGTTCGGACCACCTTTTTCTCCACCTGTAAAATATCACAAATCATTTAAAAGATGGATATCAAATACTATCTTTGCATGTTCCTCACAGCTAAAAGTTCCTGGTTCCTTTTGCACAAAAAACTAACTAAATGTAGTGACCATAAGTCATTAAGGTAGTAATAGTGTATATCAATAGATGGTACTAAGGTTAAGTAATAGATATACCCACTCTTCCCGAGGTGTATCGCTCAATATACCTCCTGTTTGAATCATGGGTCTCCGAGGCGTAGCGTAGTGGAGCCGAGGATCACTATTCAAACAGGAGGTATATTGAGCGATGCACCGAGGGAAGGGTGGGTATATCTGATTTATACCCCACTCTGGTTGAGTTATATTTGACGAAAAAGAGTTGTCCACCATTCTCTGTGTATATTTATCTTAAACCTAACAAGATCAACAAAATGTTAACAATACTCTTTTTTTACGTTTTTAAAAACATAATCTAACTTCTTTACATTAAAATTTGGTACAAATTAGTACCTATACATGGCTTATATAGGAAAATACAACAATCCAAACATGGCACAACAAAAAGAACCACCACCTACATCGAGCCTCAGTAGCTCAGTCGATAGAAGCGTTGCGTCGCAACATTAAAGGGGAACTAGTACTTGAGGCTTTCACACCTGATTGACCAGCAGTTACGTAATGTCATAGCCGAGGAAAGAGGTCACGTGACACGGACTGGGCGCCGGCCAAACGAATTCCCTTTTATGACATGCGGTCGTTGATTGGCTGAATCATTATCTTGTTCCTATCCCTATTTAATACCGTTATTGTTATGTACCCCAATTATCTGTAAAGATAAAGGTAATAAAAGAATCTAAATCTGAACCTATCGAGCAATGAGCTGTTTTGTCTTAGTGAAATGTTTTCGAATCTAAAATGACCCAGCGGAATAGAATTGAACAATCATTATGTTTTATCAGATGAAACAAAATTAACACTCATTGTCGTGTAGCTTCAGATTTTTAAATTCTGTATAGTATAGTTTTATAACCAAAATGTTTTATACAATCTTCATTTATGCTTAAGTAACATCATAACAGTACAGTATTGAATAAGTTGGTTTAAACATATATATGCATGTTAAGGTGATCGGAAAAAAGTAAGGTTAATCATACATGAAATAGGATACGCAAACAACCAATAAGCTTATTCAAATGCGTGTCCTTCAGAAAACAAAGATAATTTGCGGATAATAACATCATATCGATGAACACAATCCGTACATAGGTAACAATTTGAAAAATAGTTTTTAAAGAGATCACTCATTTTAGAATAATAGTGGGTCTTGAATAACTTCAACAAAATATACTTGTTTTGAACTGGCAGAATCCTCTTCTTACATGTGAGTGCACCCGTTCAATTGTGTAGGTTTTTTAAGATAACAAAATAGATAGCTATTTTCCTACGGCAATGTTCTAATTACATTCACTCATATATCTTCGTGAGTTTATCATGAGGTAATGGAAAAATTTTAGAGTTCAATATCACATGCCAAGTCGATGAAAAATGTCCGTTGAGGATAAAATGTTGTTGTTGGGTTGGAGTTTAACGTCTTCTTTCACCTTACGGTGATGTTGCCGACGTGGATTGAGGATAAAAGGTTGATTATAAGATTATAGGTAAAAAAGTCCTCGGAAAAAAAGTACCAAAAATAAAAGTCCTCAGGAAAAAGTCCTTTTATCGTAAAAACAGATTACATTGATCTTGACATCAAAGTTTTTGTAAAGAATGCATCTTTGAGTATTAATAATTGAAAACTATGTTTGTTTTAACTGACAAAGTAATCTTTGCAATTGATATTGTAAAGAAAGTATGAAGTCTTTGTGTATAATGACTTTAAATACATGGATTAAATTATTAGATTTAGCCATGAAGGATGTTACGATAACTAATTAGGGATTAAAATTGAGAGCTTGTAATTGTATTGAAGAACTCAACGACTTGAATGTGTGATTTTAGCTGACTGGATCAAAGCAGTTCTGCATTGTCATGTGAGTTTAGCTGAGTTAATCAAAGAAGGCTACTCTATCAGGAGATGCGAGAACTAACAATGTTTGCGAAGGGTGGAACACCAAGTTCTTCAACTTGGTTGGGCACCACCACCCAAGTGCCTGGCGAACCATCGATTGGTTCAAAAATGATAAATTTGTTGATGTTTTGTTGAAATATTAATGTGATTCAGAAATGTCACAAATATCACGACATCATAAATGTATGTTGAATCATATACAAAGTACATGTAAATAAACTTATTAATAAAAATCTTTGGGTTTTACAAATAGGACTTTTTTCCTAGGAAAAATTAGGACTTTTTACCGGGACTTTTTTACAGAACACCGATTATAACCTTTCATAAAGATTTTTTTTATGAATGTGCGTTGCTGTTGTTAAATTGAGATAAGATTTAATCTTTGTCTAAATGTTTCAAATAGATCAAATATTTATCATCTTTCTTTAACAGGTATCATAAACAGCAATGTCTCCTCGGATTTCAGGCAGTGAAATAAACAGGATTATTTTTACTTGTTTAATTGTGAGGATAATAAAATACATCGCTGATATTTGTAATCACTGTAATCACACCCAATACGTTGATAAAATATACATCTCGTTAGTACCACCTTATCTATCTCTGTAATTTTCTTTTATGACGACCGGATACCTGTCATTTTATACGTTGTGTATCTATAGCAATGAAAGTGTGAAATGTCTAGTCGTATGACGTAAACAGTGACATAACTGTCCGGGCACTAACTAACTTGTCATCACAACAGGCGACAGATTGTCTGGCCTAGTGACCAACGAATTTGTACATAACAGTGACCGCCGACTGTCTTGGTATCTTACTGCAGACCGAATGTCTAGACTAGTGACTAACGTATTCGTACATGGCAGTGACCGCCAATTGTCCTGGCACCTTTCTGCAGACAAAATGTTAAACAATGATATTGAAGAAGAATATCCGACCAATGAAAAGAAGAAAAAGAATGTAAATTTATTTCATAGGACTCCCCTTCATCACTATATGTTAAACCTTGATGGATCATGTATGATGTTAACAAATGCAGCGGATCATATACATGGATACTTCTAGCAGGTATGTTTTTTTCTTGTTCATACGAGTTAAGGAACTACCCACCCCCCCTCATTCAATATTTCGTACAAAAATATGATAAGATGAAAGAGAAGCAGGTAGGTTTATTCGTAGAGGAAACGGGTTCGTAGATGGGATTTTTACAGATTCGTAATGAAAAACAGTTTTGTATAGAGTGACAAATTGTGAAATAAGTTCATATAAGCAATAAATTATCATTGTAAATTGTACATCCAATGTATCGATGAATCGACGATCGATGACATAGCTTGTATAAATAAACTGAGTAGATACTTTGTAAATATTACATCAAAGTATATAATATATATTCACAATATTAAATGAAAATTTGAAGACCTCTACGAAGCTTTTTTCCCTGAAAAAATCGGTCTCTACGAACATTTTTATCTACGAAACCGCTGGTTCCCCATACCATGCTAGACTAGGTTGCTGGCAGTTAAAATAGCGCAGAGTAGGCAGCGCGCTGATCGAGATTTACGACCCTCTCTGGGCCTCGATAATAAAACACTGGAAGTGAAAAATTAAAGTTGGAGACCCCCTTTAAGGCCCCTTGTTCAATTCCCACTTTGGACATTAAAATTTCTCAAAATTCTAAATTTTACAACTTGGTTAATTTGCCTAAGTTATTTGGATGTTCAAATAGGAATAGGTGTTTTAGAAAAGTTGTGGTGTATCGGTCAATATACCTACGGTTAGAACAAAAGAAACCATAGCAACGAGACCGGAAGTGGGGTGTAACTTAAGTGTTCATGTTGGTTTGTTCGACCCTTCGGGAGTACTTTTACACGCTAAGATGCTTTAAAGGTAACAATGTGCCAATTTATGTTTTGGTTTGTGTAATTAAATCTCATTTATAAATATGTAGCTGCCACAAAAATCTTGAATGGCCTTCATGACACTTAAGAAGTAAGAAGTCCTTGCTTAATATACCCAAATAATTTATACTGTATTCGACGTAATAAGCGCCCTGTTCCAATAAGCGACTAATATGGTACTAGTAATAAGGATGCATTGTATCAGCCACCCTCCCCCTTTTAACGCCAAGCAATACACTGTTCTGTATCACAAAATAATTCAATATGGACATGATAAACAATACCGATTCTTAAATAGTAAATGTATTTAGTTTGACTACATACATTATTACATTGATTATAGGTGGTTTACAGAATTTGGATATCTTGTTCTACATTTCACATCATTTGAAAATGCAGTTAAACATAAAAGGACACCAGTCTTATAAATCTTATTATTTCAAAAACAAACACAAATTCATATGTGGAATATGTTTCAAGTTATGTAAACTAATTTTGTTATGTCACAACACAACAGTGCAATTAATATGTTTAACATAAGCACCAATATAACAAATGGTAAAAACAAACTAAAGTTTACATTATAGCATTTATATAATTGGTAGCAAATCTATAAACCAATCCAAAAGTTAAGAAAAAACAATTGTAAGTCTAAACGTCAAACGCGGAAAACCAGAGACTTAATCCATTGAAACAACAATGCTGTAATAACATTGAACTACAAAGAATTTCTACCTTGACCCAAGGGTCGGACTCACGTTACTACCTGGTCTAACTGTGAAGCAGTAAACATTTAGTATTACTTATATGGTAAATTGAATTTATGCTTATGAACAAAGGGACATATATCATTTAAAGACAGCATTAGAAAGATATATATATACTCATAGATCCTGCCCTACTATAACAGCAAATTTCAAACCATACTAGTTTTTTTTATGAATATCAACAGTCAAACGTATCGATGTCTACTTTCAATGCAAAAGACATCAATAAATTTTCAACCTTGTGGGGTCTCTCGCGGTTGAAAGATGACCCCCATATTTTCAAGATTTTTGTTTCCCTGGCCTTATACCCGCGATATGAAACACAAGCTATTGAGCATACACCCATTTGTCCTCATCATGTACATACAGCGGGTGGCCTTATTATTACGTACAAGTAACGTCATTCCCATTGACTTGCATGTTAATTAGCTGTTGCGAGAATAGTTATAGTAAATTTAGTTGAAATCTATTTGCTGTAATTTCTTGCAGGGAGCTTGGAAATCACCCAAGCTACATACTTATAATTTCGATTTACGATTTTGATTATTATTAAGAAAACTGCATCTCATTTAATAGTACTATGCAACACACCCGTTATGTTTAACATGGCCGTCAATGGGACTTTCGAATCGGAAGTTGTACATGTGATGTTTAAACAAGTGTCATTCGATAACAAATTAACAGGTAGGGGAAATGTAATTTTGTATGAATAGCAGTGAATTGATTTCCATGAAGTCTGCAAAATATGACAGCAATCAGATCATTTCCTAATTTATAATAATTATTCTCGCAACAGCAAATTAACATGCAAGTCTATGGGAATGACGTCGCTTGTACATAATTATGGCCACTCGCTGTACTTCAAAGTGTAAATTCTGACAAATGAATATCGGCAGTTAGTTGTTGATTATATGTGTTAATGAAAACAATTACAGTGCCTAAAAGAAAATTTACCAAGATAAAAAATATTGTTGTCAGTTAATCCATGAATTTGAATTTGAAATTAACCATTATGATTTTTTCTAACTTCAGATTCCTTAACGCTACTTCCTTATGTGCAGATATCTGAAGCTACTTTGTGGCAATGAGTCACACCATGATAGTTCTTCCTATCTTCTACTATAACCAAATATGATAAAACAGACAAATTTTCCTCTAATTTCACAAAAAAGACCATGATTTACATTTTTAAGAAAAACTTATTTTTTATTCTCATGTAAAGTTTCTTTGCGACACCAGTATATAAACTCATTCAATCACAGCATACATACCGAGTCATACGAACTGCCGTGATCACAAAGAGATATGTCCTAGTTTACAACATATTGTTATTTTCATTTGGTGGTCACTAATAAACTTATGCATTTTATCTGGCATAAGCTAGAATTGATTTCATGTTGCTTGACTTCATTAACAACAGGATATCATTCATTAAGATTACATAGACAGATTTTTATAAAGGTATGTTTTTATGCAATTAAAACTTATTAAACAGAGTGAGTGAGTGAGTTATTGTTTTTAAACACTGTTTGGGCAACATTTCAGCCATAAACGGCGTTATTTAAGCAGAGTTCTGACATCAAAAATAACTTAAGTTAAATTACACTTTTGAGGAAAATGAAGACTACAGTAATTGTGTACATTTGAATTGAAAGGAAAACCTGTTATAAAAGTAAAAACAATAAAGGAGACTAAGTTATAAGGTTTAAGTTCCTAGAAAACTAGGGCATTCAATCAAAGAAAAACTTTCATATCCAAAGACACATATCAAAGGTTGTATTATTAACATCGAGAAACATCATCAAGTTAAAATTATCAAATAATTGACATAACAAAATTAATAAGGATTTTTGGAAATTCAATCAAGCTGATTTTCTCATAAAAGATAATCAATCACATTGATTTCATTTCCATTTATATTTAATTTAAGCAAATACAGAATATTACGTCAAATTATAAGGTATATTATAACTTTTTGCAAAGATCATAACCTTTATCTGTAAAATAGTGCAATTTCTGAGTGACATCACAAAACATAGGTCTGATGACATCAACAACAATAGTGTTATGACATCATTTGTGGTTATTCTTGTAAATGATTTCAATTCAACTCAATTTTGACATGCTTAATTCAAATATATGATATATGAATATTACATTAATGCATATATTTAGGTCTAAATATATATACACATATAAAAAATAGACATGCATAACAAAGAGAGTAGCCTTATGATGTGTTTTGCAATAAAATACCAATGTTTCAAACCACTAAGCTTCATGCATTAACAGATGATTGCAGAACTGTACTTCATTTCAAAACACATGATGGGTAAAGATTCTCTGATTTCTAATCAAGAGGCAATATTATAGACAATTTTGAAATAATTAGAAACACTCTTACATTTTTCTTGATGATCTTGACAGCCCATGGTGTCTGATTTCCTTTGAATTCACATTTGAAGACTGTTGCAGTTGCTCCCCTAAAAATGTAAATAATAAATGCACTTTTTCATCTCATGATCAACTTGTAAGGTAAGGTGATTTAAGAGTGTTTCACTTATATCACGGCTGCTGGTATTATTGCAGCGTGAAAGCCCGCAACACTTTTGTGACTATGCATTGCGGTGAAGCCTAAGATCATTGGCTGCAACTAGCTAACCATGGGTGGAACTGCACTATTCAGTGTGGCATTGCATCCAAGCACCTGACTGGGTGTAGAACAGTTCTCTACTACAGATAAATAAGTAACATATTTCGCATTGGTTCATTTTTCTTATTCTGTCAATACAATTGACTAGATGTTTTACAGTCAATGCAAAATCATATACTTACATCAAAAAATGCATATTTTCAACCATTTATATTCGATTGATCGATAAAGATTAAATGCAAATATGCCACATTTCCATGCGGTTATACCCAATTAAATATCTTAAACTGAAAGTAAAAATTCGTTTCGTTCCTTACGCCTAATCAAATGGAATTGCATGCATGGTGACTGTACCTGATCAATGTACATATTCATATTGCGACAATGTTCTTGTTTGTTTAACAATCTAATACATTTTCAAGAACGGTAGTAATAATCACCTTCCAAGCTCCTTTCCTACTTTGTAGACATCAGTAAACTTTCTCTCTTTGATGCTTTCCGACACCCAAAAATCTTCTTTCTTTCCGACCATCATGGCAGCAGAGATTGTAAACAACTGACCTCTCTCGCTTGTCTTGTTGCTAACCTAGACCGCCATGTTTATACGTCGCCACGTGACGTCACAAAGGCCAAAGGGCACCTGCTGAAAGCGGCATATTTGAACAGTCAATGCGAAAGGAAAAACATTGTATGCGGTATGAAAGAAGTAATCAAGTGAATACAAACTTATTTCTTTAATTTTCTAAAAGATATAGTAAATAATCATAACCTGTATTATTCGACAAAACCATGTTTTCTTTTTAAACTATTGCAGTACGCAATTACATAACAAAAACATATATAAATTATCATACATGTATTTATTATTCTTTTCACGATTTTATTAGCATTTGGATGTTGTTAGATAATGTCGTTTACTGAATTTAGTTTATCGTATATATTTGTGTACTGGTTAATGCAAGGGTAGGGTCAGAAAAAAATGACAAGTTTGGTTTGGGTCATTTGAGAAGAGATGAAAATCATGAAAGAGCAGATAAAGGGTAGAAACATCTGTTTTGCTTTGAGAACTCCAAGATTAAAACTACATTACTAACTTTTTATATAATGTAGATGCATGTTAAAAGCTAAATAGAATTTTTTTTTAAAATCAAGCGTTGAATGTATATATAAACCTAACTCGGTAATTATATACAGATTAATGAAACCTAAAACCTGATCAATACATTAATTTCAATACTTTCTTTGGGCATATTTATTGGCTTAGATATATGTTTGGAAATTCTTATGAATCAGCCAAAGAATTTCAAAGCTGACATTTAAAAAATCGGGGAATTTTAATTGTTATATAGCAGTCCATTCAATCCGTTTTGTTATATCTTGGACACTAAATGTTCAGATGTTATCTAACTTGACACATCGATCTTATCTATATGATACCTAAATGATATTTTCCGGTTACGTACCTTCATACAGCTTCAGTCTGATTAAAATCGGCCTAGTTCCGAGGAATGAAACGTTTTAAAATATTAACTCAATTGACAATCGAACTTTATATTTCGATAAGTTTCGGATTTCATATCTATATCTCCATAGAGTTCATATTATGATTTTTATTCCTCAGAACTAGACCGATTTTAGACTGCATATATATCTCTGTATCTTTTCATTCTCTTTCTGATATTATTTTTACTCATAACCAGACACTAATCAGTCGATAAGTATCACATTTCTCTATGATCCGTAAATGTGCTTTTGTGTGTTACAGGCATGTACCTTTGTAATATTTTGTGACATTTAACATCTTTCTTTCTACCCCTCACGTATGAAGATGTTATTATTTTCCGACTTGCAAATCTGACACTAAACAGTTTTAATCACAATCCTAATTTGTAATCAATTGTCTTTTAAATTTTTTAACTTCTTTTAAAACACCATAAACTTTGAGAAAATACTTTGTGGAAGGCTTTTCTCCAACTATTGATACAGATGGCAACAATGATTCTTTGCTGATCTATTATATCAATCTTCGTGTAATTCCAAGAACGTAAATTTAACAGTGATCTGAGCTTCAATCTGATAAATATCTCCCAAACTACATTACAATAAAAAAAACGTTACTTGCAGTCTCAACATCAAATTAACTGCTATTTTAACAATGTCTTAGAATTGCGAAAACAAAAACAAAAGTTGGCACCAAAACGTACCGTGACATTTGTCAGTAGCCATAATCAAAACACCTCAAATGTGTTCCCTCTTAATAACCAAGATAAAAAAAAGTGAAAGCGATGCTTGAAATAGCCCTCATCATTTAAAGCATTTAAGGCCAAATAACATGAAATAAGAACTAACTAGAGCAAAATTAAGCACTGATAACACTCTGGCTGAGAGTAACATAATGTTACTTTGACAAAATAAGTCAACATTTGATGGAAGGAATGGGGTTTGTACATACATTGGTTAGCGGATCATCTCATTATTAAGTTTTCCAACTGCGTGGGCAAAACGTAACAACTGTTTATATATGATACAGAAAGTAGCAGATATTGGATTAATGCATACAAATAAATGACACTGATACAAACGAAAAGTTTATGAACTAAATTTATACTCTGAAAAGAAAATATATCTAAAATGCAACCATTAAATAATAAAAACGAACGGATCCCACTGAAGCTGTTCATTGTCCCTGAGCAGCAGTGATCTTTAGCTAGACTTGCTACAATATTGTAGACTTGCGCGGGCTTTCACAGATATTTTGTTTCAAGGACTGTTAGAGATGGTCTGTGAATTAAATAGGAGCCTTTAATACAGTTTAGGTCCTGTTTCTGCAAATAGAGATTAACTGAATACAAGCCTCAAGAAATATAATAATTCAACAGAAGGTACATTAATTATTTCAAATATTTCATAGACCAACTTTCAGTCTAAGTCAGAGGAAACAAGTTCAACTCTCCCCGATATTGTTCAAAGTTAGCTGAAGTGTAACAAGTCACGTGATGAACATGAATTTATTTATAGACTCACGCATCTCGCATGTGATTGGCTAGTTGGCTGTGTGGCATGAAAGAATGTACGCAGATGACGTGGTGGATGGGTTTCCCGATGTTTGTGGGATAGCCGCTTGTGATTCACACCAGTGTGATAAACATTGCATATATCCAACATGTTGAGCATAAACACAGGGAGAGAAGGAGAGAATCTTCGAGAAATCAGAGTAAGTAGCTGTATCTGTTATAGAGTGTAAATTGTCGACACTGGAAGTGAGGTTTTCTTATTCTATGTTTACTGTCTGTTTGGTCAAGCATGACGACTATCTAACTAAGTATAGGTGAGACAGAATTAACGAATCCTCCCTCTATGTATTTGGCTTACTAGGCACAGAAGTTTTATGGATTATCAACTTCTTTAGCGTAGAAAGTAGCAATTTATCGTTAGATGTCCTTATACCGTTTTCAAGCCTATATATAAGGTATAAGGATGCCTGAATTGCTACGGAAATGTCGCTACTTTCTACAACAAAGAAGATAATCAATAAAACTCCTTGTCTTTTTAATATTTCCAATTTCTAAAATGTCCTTCGAATAACTTACAAGGCAAAGTTGTATGTCCTCATTTTGTCTAAATCAAACCGATTGCAAAGTAAATGAATACAATAAGTTGGCACTTTGCAGTTATGGTAACAATACAAATTATAGGCCTCTGTAACACGATACGTATTAAGCCTTTTGTGTTTTATTTCAACAAAAGAGAAATTTCTTTTGTACTGAAGTGCTTTTGAATCCGAAGTCACGGCATGTTAATTACAAGTATTCAGTATGTAGTTGTTTTATTAGTTAATTGATAAACATATGTCATATACTTGTTATATACATGAAGATGTATTTCCCTAAAGATCGTATTTCCAGGAACAACTAAAGACTTCTACGTCGTTACATTATGTGCAAGAAACTGTGCATATCGGGGAATCCCCTATTCCGAGAAACGCGTTCTCGTAAATCTATAAATATATATTTACATGTGACTAAAACGCAAATGAAGTAACTGCCATACAACCCAAAGGAGAGTCGATAAAAATACCTATGTCCCATACTTGAGTCCTCATTTTCTCTTTATTTAATCGAATCAAAAACTTGGTAGTATAATTTGTGGTTTATAAACTCATGTCCAAAAGAAACGATACCCAGTTTTCAAAGTCGTCCGAAACAAAATTCTATAACCTGACAGAGTCGAATTTAAGTGTGTCTAACAGACATATGTCTTGTAAAGAAGTATGCACATTTTCATTCTTCAGGAAAAGATACTTTTGATTTTGTGTCTTTTCAAATGTCCATGGAGTGCATAAATCGAAATTTCAAATTGTTTTATGAACAGAACTTTTGTCATTTCACTCTAAAATTGATAAAGTATTGAATTTATGTCAGAAATTTTTGTTGTTGATATAATACACTTTATTTGACATAAATTCGTTGAGGCGTCACTGCACTAGAACGTTTTAAAACAAGCGAAAGTGTCCAATTTCTCTCTGCTATCTCGCCTAGTTAAGGAGATTCCAGATCGATGATTTTTTCAAATGCATGTTTCTCGCAAACATGATAAGATAATGTTTCCAAATTTTGCATAGACGTAAGTTGACTACTGAAGAAATGATATTACTATGTTTTAGTCCTATTAATCTGCAGTGGATTGAGTTATTTTGGGATTTGTATGGTATCGTTTCTTTTGGACATGAGTTTAGTTTGGGTCTAATTTCAATGAGTTCGCTATTTTAGCAAAAATAGATTTTGTACAGTACAGATAATTGTGTTACATATTTACTAAGTATTGTTACTAGGGATTCACATAATTTTGACGCGTGAAGTCCGTAGATAATCTCACAGCTCTTGGCGTGCAAAATCCTAAATTGTATGGGATTATGTATTATGGTTTATATATTTTCCATGATAAAACACAACCTTTACCTCTATCTCACATATTTTATTTAATTGAATTGAATTAGCTTGATAACCTGTTTCTCTCAAACAAAGTGAGGTATGACTAATGCCTTATATGTGACTGCATAGAACGCTCTCAAACTCTATATAACCCAGTGTTCATGCGTAGTTTAATAGGAAAGGTCAACCTATATAACTGTGTATCTGGCAGCATTGAGCGAGAACAATAGACCAGGGAGACGACCCATTATTATGTTAATGTCATTATATCTATTAGATACTTGCGAGAAACTGAATACACTTAAAATAGGGAACTGTATTTCATACTGAAAATTAGCGTTCTAGAAATTCAATTTTGGGTATATTCCCAATATCCTGTCTTTCCCTTCAGGGGGCAGTAGCACGTTTTTTATTAATTTTATATTTTAAAATGGTAATGTTAAATTATAATTTTGTCAAAAATCTCAATACACAAGTCAATCATCGATAGTCAGAGGACAAAGTATGAAGATTCACATTAAATACATTGGCGGCCATTGTTTTGTGAACAACTTTCATTTTTGTGTAAGAAAAAGGAATAACATGGCTAAACTGCTCCATTTAGATTAGATAAATACATTGTCTTTCAATTTGAACCATTCATTTTCATTTTCCTGACATCACCTTTTATTCCCCCTAAAAACGTGCTACTGACCCATTAAAGAATACTATCAAGTAAGACGGAATATGGCAGTAAATAAAGACTGACAGACAAGCTATGCTGTCGTATAGCGGGTCATAGTGACATTATACATGCACGTATAGGCTACTTCAACATAGACATGATCGCGACAAGGAAGACTTTACACTTGTCAATGACGTAAATTTATCATGGGCTCGGTTTAAAGTTAATACCATAAGCTGAATATATAGATTGTACATGATAACGTGGTAACACGCGTGTTCTAGACGCTTAGAATATTGCTTAATCGTTTGTCCTTCTGCATTGCATGTTTATCTAGTTTCCATATAGGAAATTCAATACCGATATTCATCACTTCAAACATTCTCTTTCGTTACATCGTTCTTAGAAAATGTCAAATTTACTGAGGTTTTGTAAGGCTGATTTTATACCCCTGATTGAGGGATTCCGGGGGTATATTGTTTTTGCCCTGTCTGTCTGTCACACAACAGTTTAACCTTGCTCTTAACTTAAACTTTTGATTGCTTGGGGTAGACTTTTGATATTTCACACGTGTATCTATCATGGTTTGACCTTCAGATGAGGTCATAATTTTTTTACCTCGTGAACTTGACCTTGGCACAGCAATCATTTCACGGAAAGTGCTACCTTGCTACATAATTTGTGATTGGACAGAGGATATTTCACATGTGCATCTATCGTGACTTCTAAGACCTTCCAGATGAGGTCATAACTTTTGACCTCGTGACCTTGACCGCTGACCATTACTTGTGATTGGATAAAGATATACCTTTGATATTTCAGAAATATCCCAGGTATATATTGACACACACATATACAAAATATATAAAATATATACATGCAAAATTAGGAAGATATTCAACCCATGGCATTACAAATTTGCATTGATACAATACAAGTAGTAATCACTATGGAGTCTGATTAAATTCGGCCTAGTTAAGAAAAATAAAATATTCAAAGTTTTAACTCTACGTACGGAGTTATGAAATCAACTAGAGTTTATATTTTAAAACTATTATTCCTCAGAATTATCAGATTGAGTAATTACTTCATTATCATAAACAAAGAATTATAAAACTGCTGATGTATGTTTATGTATTGATAAGCATTGATTTCAGAGAAACATTAAATTCAAACACTCAACGGCAATAGAAACGTAACCATATTTTTAACAAAAGCAAAGTACTGCTACCTGATTAAGTTTATTTTGAATGTATTTTGATGATTTAATAGTATTAAAATATAAATTTTGTTGCAGATATAGACCAAAGTCCTGAAATGGCGACAAGAAGAATCAAGCACAGGGTGATGAACGAGCTGGAGAAGCGAGCCCTCCAGAAGCTGACCACGTCCTTCGTGGAGACACTCGACCCCAAGGTCTACGTGATTGATGTCTTGTACTCGGAGGAGCGACTCACACAGCTGGAATACGAGGAACTCATAGACATCAGACCTCGGGCCAAGCAGTGTCGGGAACTGCTGCAGATTGTCCGGAGGAAGTGTCCGCTGGATGTGTTCCTCAAAGCGCTGTGTCACAAAGACTCGTACACCTTCCTTGCTGAGCAGGTCCAGCGTATGCTCCGTGACCTGGAGGAGGAGGAGAGGAGGGAGGAGGAAAGGAGCAGGGGTGTGAAGAGAGAACTGGATGGTGATGGAGAGGAACAGGACGAAGACCAGGCATCAATGAACAAGAGAATGTGTCCCATGTGTAAGTGCCCGCCCAGAATCAACACCATGACTCGGAAGAAAAAGCTGCTCACCAAGATGCAGCAACACCTGAAGTATCTCTGTATGGACGGCAATGCTTTAGATCACAACATCTTTCTGAAGAACCTGGCTGATAAATGGAAAGGTGATGCAGATGTACAGTTTGTCATCCTGGACGCCCGGGCACGGAACATGCGAGTGTCTAGCTCCGAGGTGTCTGAGAGTCACGGTTCCTTCAAGGACATGGAGTCTCTTATCCCCTTCACCACGGACCCAACCACTTCCAGCATGACGTATCTAGCGCGGAGAGCATCAGTTTATGACGTCAGTGGACGGGCCGAGGACGGGCTGAAGGTTCTTGATTACGCCAAGTCACACGCAGTGAGAGTGGTGCCGTGTAGAGACACGGGTCTGGTGATATACATGGAGATCAATCTGCTGCTGAAGAGATATGAAGGTGAACCAACTGAGGACAAGAAGAATGAAATAGTCGAGAGGATCAAGGAAGCAATTGAAGTTCACTTCAGCCAAGAAGAACATGAAGTCAGAGAAGACTGTTCCCGGATGTTATACGTCAAGATGGCGTGCTTCTACCTCGGGCTTGGTCTCCTTGGCAACAAGATGGCGCAGTGTCAAGTGACGTCATCAGATTTGAAATCCGCGGAATGTGTGTTAGATCGTCTAGAAAACAGCTGGGAGAACATGGACTCGAGACGGAAGATGTTCTACTACCTGGCCCGGGCGGTGTTGTGTCAGCACAGGGACAAGAAGGAGAAAGCGCTGCACTACGGGGAGATAGCCCGTCAGATGGCGGAGAAGGGGCAGTTCAGTCGGGAGCTGCAGAACATTGACCCGCTCACCAGGGACCTGGCCATAGAACTGAAGCACATGCGGGACCTGAAGGGGGACGCTATACTGAAGGAGTTCGATCAGCTCCATGATGCAGGAGAGGTTGTCAGGGATATTCCTGATTGATGAACCTACCTTGCAGGTGTACTCGTGATACATGAGAAGGATCTGTTTACGCCAATTATTGCTTGACTTGAATGTGATTTAGATTTGAATCCATGAATCAGTGCATGCATCATCAAACATATATGGTATTTTAACTGAGATAATCACGAGAATGAACAAACTTTTGGGAAGAACTCAAAATGATACTTATTCTTAAACCTCCTCACATCCTTAGGGTTTCAAGTAGGCAGCAGTTCCATTAGCTTCATGATAAAAAGGGAACAATATACCATAAAGATTCATGTGTATAGGTTGCCTTTGTGAGCGACTAGTAGTGGAAATAATTTTAATCCATGTTACGTATATTTGAATCTCATTACATATTGCCAAACATTAAGTCCATGACATTTACTTTTCATTATTATACCTGATTTACCTTTCAGTATTTAAATAATTTATGTATTTTTAAAATTCAAGTTTTTCCATACAAACTTTTTATCAACGTTTTGTGTGTGGTCACGTGTACAGCAAACACTGAATATGATACTCATATTAAACACTGCTTATAATAAATAGGTTGCTGTACTTTGATTATGTGAATTGTGTTTTATTCATTAAAACTTTGGTTATACAACTATATTCTGTGTTAATCTGAAAAAAACTTTCTCTTTTGTGCATAAACTGAGAGAGACATATTTCATCAGAACGAGGCCTTTGGTCAAAATACAGAAAATTGAGGCTACACACGTCTCTGCAAAATAGGAAAACATATAAAATGATGCATGAATTATTTAAAGAATATAAGCTAATGTGAAATAAGCTTTAAATAGTTTTGCCGTTTGTTTAAAAGGTTGTTGGTAGCGTAATTGTCAGCATATTATTTTCTGAAATTTGGTAATGTGTGAGTTGTGTGTATTAGATGAAAGGAAGTTTTCTGTTTATTACTTGCCCTAAATTCAAGCAAATTTGCCGACAGCTAAAACAAATATTTCCGTTTTTGGCAGCCATTCTTTCTCGACTGAGCTGCCTCTGTGGAGAGAAAATGGCAGCCATTATGACGGCACTGTGACGTCACAACCACATACTGCTGTGACGTTATACATCATTATGATATTTCACTAGTTTAATATTATAATGTTATTAATGAAGTTTTTCCGTATTGGTCCAGTTAGAGGTTCAAGGTCTGCTGCATTGGCCCGAGGAGAAGCCAAGGGCCAATACAGAAGACCGAGGACCTGTAACTGGGCCAATACGATAAACTTGATTAATGACGTTTTTATTAATTAACTTCTTTGTAATTTACTTGCACAACAAGTCAACATTAGAGAGTTAATTTTTACCGAAATCAAAATTATCAATGAGATTGATGAACTGTCATATATGTTGAAAGTTTTGAAGCGATAGCTTTGTATACGTTTGCTCAAACTTGTTTTGGCCCAGTCTGCTCGTATTGGTCCTGTTTTGCTCGTTTTGGCCCAGTTTTCCTGTTTTGGCAAATGGCCCAGTTGTGGATTCGTATAGTGCAGGCCGTATAAATTGTATAAGTGCCATACCATTGATAGTTAATTAATAATGCCGTTTATTACCCATACACAGGACCCCAAGTGCTTGTGATTTAGAAATCCGCCACGGATTTGAGGCCTGCCATGGTTTTGAATCCTACATATATAAGCGCCTTCGGCAGGCGCGTGCTTATACATACATACCGTATGTCACGCGAGCTTATTTGGTGAGGGATTCTTAAGGTGCTCCCACTTTTGCCTAGCGACGATTGTTGTAGCGCGAGTTCCCGCCTGTGACGTCATAACACCATTGTTCATGACGTCACTGTAGCCGGCCGTCGCAAAGGAAGCGGCCCGTTTCTTGGATAATTCTAGGAGATTAAAATGGAATAAAATTGGTATTAAAGAAATTATTATCCTTTGACAGTCATCAACTTGCTTCGGAAAATATATTCTCCTGTGGTGTTTATGACATATAATTATATTGGCTAGAATATTCAACACTTAGTATTTTGAATGAACTAATGAATAAATGAGGAAATTTAAAAGGCCCTATCCAGGGAGAAATAACTTGCTCAAAACGATACCTGCATTATTACCCTGAAGTAATTGTTTTTTAAAAGTGCTAAACGTCCGGACATTCTGAGTGCAATGTGGATGAAGTGCCTTGCCCAGGGACACAACACATTATGAGACCAAAGCCACAAATGTTTGGTTTCTTCGAACCCGGGACGTTGGCGTGAGAGGCCAGCATGCTAACCACTACACCACTGTGCTCAACTATGGTATAAATCTGATCAATCTGACGTTTGTTTCCTCTTATATCTGGCGACTTGATATAGAACCTTGAGTTTTGATTGGTTGCCTTACTGATTTGTAATGTTATCATTCCGTCATGGATCCATTACTATTGTCGAACTCTTTTGAATCGGAATCATTTGACAATAAGACAAACAGAAATAGTATCAGTGATCCACAAATATATGTCACTTCAAGCCCATAGCAAGCAATTCATATTGAACCTAATCAAATTTGGTTAAAACTAGTAATTACCATCTTATCAAAAGTGTAATATTTTGATTTTTTTTATATTGGAATTTCGTGGTAATAACAAGATCAATTTCTACTAAGACACGCGTAAAGCACAAGAATGAATATTAGACACAAGTTGATCAACCGCTTTGCTTGTGTCAAATAATCATTCTCATTTGAATCAACAATTTTAAGATTTTAAGGTCATTTTATATTTAAACACTTTTCAAATAGTTCATTGAATAGGTTTAATAAGGTAAATCATATTACAATACAAGTTAAATTAATTTATACGTTTATCAAATGTAATTCATTTTAAATGTTCAATTTATATTACCTTTCTGAGTCTCAAATGTTCAAATATTTACACCTTTGCCATTGCATTATCGGGAAATTATGTGTATGGATATGTTTTCATGCAGGGAAGACATTTGAAACTATACAGGATCAAATTATGTTTTGATAGTACACAACCGATTGTGTACAGCACCTAACAAGAATTTAATTTACTAACTTTCAAAAATAACACAGCATGAAACATGAATGTAGTTATCATGCAATGTATTTCTTCAGTTGAATTGATATTTGTTGAAAAAATAATTGTGTACAGAAAAGCCTACAGAAATGTAATCTCTTGGAAATATAGACTTGTTTTGTCTTGAGTCGAGCCTGTAAACAGTGACAGTGAGTTTGGTGAAATAATTATTCAGGGAACAGGAGGACAGTCTACTGAACACCCAAACTGGGAAACTGTTTTGTTGATTGGTTGGGCTCGCTGAACGTTGAAAGGAGAGATTTAAATCAGTCACCACTGGGTCAGAATACAGGTATGACGTGATTGATTTGTCTTCATCATAACTAAGATTCTTTTAGCCACATAGTTTTAATGTTCTTATGATTAAGAATAGCTCTGATTATTATTCGTTCCATTTCACAGTAACAATTCATACCATTTATGACTCTTTATATAAGATTAGTAAAGCTTACCCACTCATTCCAGCTAAATCAGCGACTTAATCATTCAGATGAAAGAACCCTCTAATATTGTATTGAGAACGGGTTTCTCAGAATGAAACGAAATCAATAATGAACTACGATGGCAGATTCATCCATCAGAATACAATCTATGTATTAAAGGTAAAACGAGAAGATACAATATTAGTATTTGAAGAGGCAGCGCTCGTATTATAATACTTAAATATTTACTCGGAATCCCTGGCTCCTTATAATTGGGACTTTTCAAAAAGTTAACTAAACTCTCTCAAAAAAGAAACGCAACCCCTTATTTTATGCAGTGTTTATATCAGTCTTTGACCTGTCATTATACATAAATTATCAAAGATAACACAATGATATTTTTCATGGTGAAACATATGTATGTGTAGTGTAAGGTCTCAATTTCATAGGTCTCTATCAAACATTTGACGGAAACCAGGGGGCGCTTTCTTCAGTATCTAGTATGAGCACCACGAGCTGTAATCACAGCATTGCACCTCATCGGAACAGAACGGATCAGACGACAAATTCTTTCATGTGGTATTGCTCTCGACTCATCCTGTAGTGCTGTGGCCAGTAAATCTTACGTCTGCGGTGGTGGTGTACATGCCCAGATACGACGATTAAGATGGTCCCAAAGATGTTCGATGTTGTCAATGTCGGGCGACCTGGATGCCATGGAAATGGGTTGACATCGGAATTCCTTAGAAAATCCACTGTTGTTCGAGCTGTGTCAGGACGGGCATTGTCCTGTTGAAACAGCACCCTCTATTGGTCGATTTTCGGAAGGAGGTGTGGCTGCGTCACGTCATTGGTGTTGCGTTGGGCCTCATGTAAACGGTTGCTGATGGTTTGGGCCGACAATCTCCTCAAACGAGTCACTTTTGTTGCAGTGAGGGTTGGTGTTGCTTGCAATTACGTAGGTGGATGACCCGGATGAAACAATCCTGAGCCGATGTGGTGATCCTTTGTCTACCACTCCGAGGACGGTCTTCGGTTGCGTGGAACTGTCTACAGCGATTCCAAAGTCGGGGAATCGTTGTTTTATAGATATAAAGATGGCGGGTAACTGTTACAAAACTTTGCCCGGCCTGAATCCGACCAATGGAAAAATTTCGATCTGCTCTATTCAGTCGGGGCATTTTCGACCTTGATTTTCGAAGTAAACGAATTGAATAAAATGCCAAACAACGCGTCGTTTTATAGACCTCGGCTTAAACTTTGATTTCCTTGATTTGCACGTGCAGTTCACTTTTAGTATTATGCATATGACTGTTTCGCACATTCTCGAACAAAATCGGATAAAATGTCGACGTGCGTTAATAAGGCTGCGTTTGGAAGCTATTACTAATCATACGAGAACATATCAAGAATACATGACTAAAAAATCAAATTTACATTCACCATTTTTGTTCAGAGGATGTCAGATATTGAGAGAGGGGTTGCGTTTTTTTTTTGAGAGAGTTTATTTTGTCTAAACCAAATGATGGGGTAACTGTTCACAAACACTACAACTTATTGAGAATATTTTAACCACGTTTCACTTTTTTCTATAGGATGGCATCTGACTCAAGCTGCTGTTGTGAGGTGACGTAAACCTTGTTGTTGGAAATATGTCTGTTCGAGGTGTCCAATCCCTAGTCAGCTCGTCCGCCATTAGCTTAGGGGTGAATAGCTGCAGGCATCTGTTCTTGGGGGTTCTCCAGAACTATTCTGCCAGGATTGGTATAACAAGGTTGACCAATCTTGTTTAGAGTTAGGGACCATGCTTTTCATGGTGGACAGGGACCACACAGTTCCCAGTGTGGATGCGCCAGTTTAGAATGTAGGGTACACCTCAGTAGGTTTAGTTAGGGCATAGGTTCCTGACATTTTCCAACACCTGGTTGCTAGCTTCACATACATGCACCTGGAATGGCGGTCACGGTGTGACAAGAAGTCGAAGGTGAGTTTCCAAATTTGATTCATCGCTTGAGTGGTATAGTCTCTATCTAGAGATTAGAACATAAAGTCGTAAACAAATCCAAAGAAAATAATACCAATCTGATTCTGTTTTTGGTTTATTTAAAAATTTTGGCTGATCAATCTGAACAAGAACCATTAAAAGTAATAACTTACCAATGAGCAAAGTAGATTTACAAATATATAAGTAGAAATTAATTCGTTACAAGATTAAAGTTTTAAAGTATATAACAAAGTTAACAATAAATCAATTTTTCATTTAAATTTTGGTTTATAATAAAGTATTTAATATTGTGTAACGTATGTGCATTTATTAAATCAATTTAAACAAAAACATCAAATTTAGAGGACCAGAAGAAGACGCAGGGGGATGCCAGTCCAGAGGAAGAACCAAGACGGCGATGTAAGATTTCAATGAAATTTTAAATGACAAAAAAGTTACAAGACGCAAATAAAAGACATAATAAATTAAACATAAAGTATAGTTTTATAAAATGTTTAGAGAAACGAACATAAATGCATTTGTTAAATCAATCTAAACAATCAAATCTATATATTCATAGTGCTAATATTACTAAGATTAAAGTAATCTATATAGCTGTTATTGCTAATATTTAAATATATATGACATCTTTGACAGGCATTTAGAAGCTGGTTGAAGGAGAATAAGTTCTCATGCAATAAAGAAGTTGACTATCCATATGAACATAAACTTATAGTTTTATAAATGCTTAAAGAAAGCTTTAGAAGCACACATACAACACTGATTTATTTTTACTATCTGTTATTGTTAATATTTTATTTTAATGACACATATATTTCAAACATTATATTAAATCAGATTAAACAATCAAATCTATTTTGCAGGACAGGAAGAAGACCCAGGAGGATGCGGGGCCTGAGGAGGACCAGAGAGGACAATGTAAGATGCGGCGACCGAGGGAGGTATGAAACATCTATTTTGCATACCAATGAACATTATCTATAGTTTTATAAATGCTTAAAGAATCCTTTAAAATGTGGACATGAAACACTGATTTATTGATTCAAATTTCATAACAATACTATGATTAATGTTAATTTATATATTTGTTACTTTTTATTATTTTTATGACATTGATATTAAATGCATTTATTAAATCAATCTAAACAATCAAATCTATTTTGCAGGACAGGAAGAAGACCCAGGAGGATGCGGGGCCTGAGGAGGACCAGAGAGGACAATGTAAGATGCGGCGACCGAGGGAGGTATGAAACATCTGTTTTGCATACCAATAATCATAATCTATAGTTTTATAAATGTTAAATGAAACCTTGATAACATGCACATGAAACACTGATTTATTGATTCAAATTTCCTGAGGACGATCAAAGTGTGTGCCATGCCAGAGGACGGAAAATCCGCTAAAGTAGGAATACCATATAAAACAGTTAACGTCACGTGTTAAAACACTCATAACACTTGATTATCTGGGAATTCAATTTGTGAAAAGTCATTTACTGAATGATACAATTAAAGATTGCTTCTATTAAAACGATGAGGTGAAGAGTTTGTGCTCATTTAATGTTTAACATATTAACTTTTGTTCAACATAATATGCTCATGCATGGAGACGGCGCAATATGAATGCACTTAATCATATATCATTATAACTGATATCCTTTCGACATTCTATTCCGTTCTGTTCATATTTCAGTTGTAACCGCCTGTTTGAGAAGGGGTGACGGAGAGATGACTTCCAGTAACACCCCTCTCATTCAGGATTGAACACGATCACGATCGAATCCGATGATTGTCGAAACATGTACTTATAAAGGCTGTCAATCCAATTAAATGCTAAAATGTTGGTTGTGTATTCTTTTCTGAGTTTATTGGTTAGATGGTTACTTTGGTTATATGCACGTATGAGGACAGTGGTAAATTCTGGAGAGAAAAAAACAGCTTACATTTGGAATTTTCGAATATTGACTCGAGGCGAAGCGGAGAAGCAATATTCGAAAAATCCGACAGTTTACTTTTCGAGGGAAGATACCAAATCCGATGCATAACCGAGGTTTAAAGGTATATATACCAATGAGCAACATGACATGGCAAATACATTAACCTCTAAATAACGACCTCGATCGTTCGCTTTGCCATAATAACCGACCTTGGCGCATAGAAATAACCACGGTTTGGTTATCCAGAAAAAAAACTACTTTTTAGAACAATGGACATAATTTTCCCTAGTGATGTAAGGCCAATAAACTCGCGAGGGCATAACCCAAGCTTATTTATTGCCATAACCCGAGGCAATCGGGTTATTATTTACAACATTATCAGTTTATTGTCATATCATCATAATCAATACCAAAGTTTTGAGACACTCCTGCAATGATTTCAACGATACACTTAGTGGGTTAAATGTATTCTGACATTAGGCTACTTAATACAATACACTCCGGCTTGAGGTTTTAAAACTAAAAACTTGATTCCTTCCATTAACAACTTTTTCATTTCAGTTACTAGCACGGTTAATGGCATGCATCGGATAATGGCAGGGACACTTTGTCTAGGTGGCCTGTAGGGGGCGCATCCGAGTACATGGTCGAGGACAAAGTGTCCCTGCCGTTATCCGATTCATGCCATTAACCATGCTAGTAACTGACTTACATCAAACTTGGTCCGAGTACAATCAACCACAAAATTAATAGTTTTAATATAAGTTCAATTTTCAATAACTTTCCAAGGGCCCCTTCACTGATTTATGAATGGAGTGTGTTGTACTATGAAGGGTGTATGAGCACGTGCTTCTTGCGTGTCAAAACGCAAGGCACGAAGTAAATATTTTGGGCTTGAAAACTTCGTGCACTCCATAAATATGAGCCTGCTTCAAGACAAAGTTTCACAGATTGTCCATTTCGTTTTGGATTTTGTAGGTGTGAGACGCGTTATTAGACGATATCGATAATGAACAGGACACAATTTTTCTGAATGGATGCCATGGACAACGAGATCTAAGTGGGATGTAATGATATATATTCATAGAGAAAATAAAACTACAGAAAAGCATGGATCCATGAACGTGTATTTTTAACGATGTCCATGGACTTCTCTTGAGCATTTGAATTGACGACACATGGGTATTAGGCTGAGGCTTGAACAAGCATTTTTACAATGTCCAAGACTACAATCTTATAGCACTATTTGATCTTTGGTATAAACTTTTGTCGCGTTTTACTTGAAAAAAACATGATAATGTTGACATTTTGAAGTATTGTGAGCGATATGAAAAAGCTACACTTGTATACTTTATTGAATAAAAAATCACCAAAATTAATTTATATATGAATAAACACGTATCGGTTTATATAAGACTTGTGAATAAATAGTTTCATTTATGAGGAATGACTCGATGATGCTATTTTCATGCAAATCGGTTTAGTAGAGTTAAGTTGTAAAGGTTCAAAGTCACGATTCTGATCGAAAATCGGACAAAGGCGCTCGTCAATTAGTCGAACTATTGTAGCGTAATTTTGGAAACTTCCTGAGTCGTATAGAAGATAATTAGCGTTGAACATTTTTGATAGGTTATATAACTTTAATAAATGTAAGTTGCAAATGTCATTTCGAACACTAATGAATTATGATTGGTTTTTATCTGGCTGTAGATAAATATTAATCAGGTTTAATATGTAAGGTATTGAGTGAATTTCATAATAGGTGACCCTTTAAAATCCCGTAATTTCCTGAGTTTACTTGTAATCCTTTACTAAAATTGCATGTTGATTCCTTTAATGTATAATTATTAATTAATTGTAAATGATAATCTAAACGAGCAAAAAAATTTATTAGTACATTATGATTAAAGTGTTTGGTTTTTTTAAAGAACTTCTCAATTAATTAAAAAATTTGTCAGTTTTAATCCAACATATTTGCCTCTAATAAACCAGATATAATGCCACGGTTTAAAAAATACCCACAGTTTCCTCACGAGGCGTTGTCTCGTCTTGTGATAGCACAATATAGTTAAATCTAGTTGCAATGTATGAATACGTCCATAAGTCGTACGTAATTAGGTTGGTATTAGCAGCCATTGCATTGAAGCGCCATAAAATCATGCTAATGTCATAGACATGAGTATTTATGAATTTAGCCTGTAATATTGCTTTTTGTAGAATTCTGAAAATAAGGATAATTGCTGACAGTTTTCTGCAAAAATAAGATTCGAGTAATAAAGCAGAATGTAACGATCGAGTACCATACTAACTTATATACATCAACTACTTACCAATCAAAGAATAACCAAACCAAATTCGATAACTCAAGGGATATCGAACACTACAATTTCCAACATCTAAAATTTTTTACCAAAATTTACAAAACTATGTATCTATAAATATTAATTCATATGATAATGAAATAAGAATAAAAGACTGCATGTTTAAATTCAAATATTCACTATATGATTAACGATCATGTCTGAAAAAGAATTTGGTTTAAAGAAACAACATATCCATGATATCGATACGTCAAGATAACGTGAACTTGAACCTAAAATTTAGAAAATCGCTTTTCTTATTTTATTGTTAAAACGATAGAAATCAAATGTCAGAATAGTTTTGTTATTAACACAGTGGGAGTTAAAAGTAGTAGCTAGACCGAAACTTCTGTCGCCGAATGCTGTATCCTCTCACAGCGAGCCGCTAAGTGGGGTTGCAGGTAGAGCCTCTTACAGCGGACTTCCTGCAGTTTATATGGCTCAGCAAGGATTATGATGTACGTTACATAAGCAATGGGTATCAATATCACAGGTATTTGCCAGTCGTCATTGCATGGTTATGTGTAATAAGGATCAAATTACTAAAATCTACTAATTCTTTCCAAATTAGTGCCGTTTTGATTCATTAACCATTCCTCTTTTACAAGATCCACAAAACAATCTTCTTATCTGTACAAATTTATTAAGATATTACGATGAACCTTTAACCAAAATACTGCATTAAGATTGATATTTTCTTGGGCTTAAGAAATGAAATCACACTGATATTCTAAAATAAAGTGGAACTATTAAATCAATATACTTCGTGCTTGGCAGCGATGTTGAAAATATAGTTCTTATTTTTATTTATAATTCATCATTTATAAATTTTATGATAAATTTAAAGTCTAAAATATTAATTACTGGTTATAACATCAAAACATGTTTGGTGCGCTCCTGGATACAGTTAGTTGCTGACCAAACGTTAAACTGTCTATGACTTCCTATATATAATCTTTAAATAATCAGATTATTATCATTATTTTCAACTATTAATTAAAACATAGTATAAGTTAGTTTCTTTTGATTTTAGAGACAGAACTTTTGACAAATTTGAAAAGAGTTTTATTTTCACTACATCACTTCCTACGCATAAGTTGCGCACCTCGCTTAAATGAGTAAGATGTCACAACATATGTTGGGAACAGATATGTGGTATATGCCTAGTATTATATATACAACTCTCTCATGCAGATTCGATTTTCTTCTTTGTGTATTTGTTAATTAATTTTAAACGAGAGAAAACATTTACGTCAAAATTTCTGTCAAAATGGTCTACTTTCGTAAACATTATTATTCAACTTAAAGGTTATAGCAAACATTAAAAATAAACATAAAAAGTACCATATGCCTTTGAGTGGACTTCATATTCAAAACAGTCGTCAAGTCTATCAACGTAGATACTTTTTTAATTTGACATTTACGTTTATCGGTACGATTAAATCTAACAGCAATAAAAAGTAAGAATAGCCACTCCGCGATTTTAATGTCATTATATTTTATTCTGATGCATACCAAAATACAATTTATGCTGATAAAATCAAATCAAATTATATTAAACCTTTAAACAACATACATATGAACATCATAACATTCATTTTTGTGTACAGAGGTCTAAATTGTACATGGATATTAGTTACGTTAGTAATATCCACCTGAAATGAAAGAACGGTCCGAGGTTATGAAAACATCTGGACGCCACATGGCCACATCAGCAGCACACGTGCATTCCTAGTGGGGCACCAACTGACCATCTAACGATGTAACGTGATATGAGTCGTGCAAAGTTACGTACAACGCACGTGCCTGTAAGTACGATACGCAATCAAGAGACTGTATATAAACCCTGGTGGAGGACCAGTCATCATTCAGTTCCCCAGCTTCTGGTCTCAGTTCACTCTTCTTGCCAAGCAGCACACCAACAGATCCAGCCATGGCTCCCACCAACGTGTTCAGCATGTTCAAGCAGTCCCAAGTCCAGGAGTTCAAGGAAGCCTTCGGTCTCATCGACGTCAACAAAGACGGCATCGTAGACGTTGAGGAACTGAAGAACATCTACGCCAGCATCGGCAAAGTTCCGGCGGACTCTGAGCTGAAGGAGATGTTGAAGGAGGCGGGGGGACCTCTCAACTTCACCACCTTCCTCAACCTGTTCGGCAACAAGATGGGCGGCACAGACGCCGAGGACGCCATCCGGAACGCCTTCGCCATGTTTGACGAGGAAGGGAAGGGCGTCCTGCCCGAGGCGTACATCAAGGACCTTCTGGAGAACATGGGAGATAACTTCACCAAGGAGGAGATCAAACAGACCTGGAAGGAGGCGCCCATCTCCAAGGGAATGTTCAACTACGTCTCATTCGCCGCCAAGCTCAAGGGCCGAGAGGAAGAAGAAGAGAAGTAGATGTCATGGGAGGATTTTTTTTCAACTGTGATTTTGTTATCAACTGGATTCTTTCAAGTGATATCTGCATCAAGACTTGGCATTTTTTAAACGAAAACTTCATTATGAACAGTTCGCAAAAATATCTTGCCAAGCAGCTGATACTTTTAGTATTCTGTGGTTACATCGAATTCTTTAAACAGACCTTTGCTAATAAGCTTTGATATTTTTTCAAACAAATAGACAATATTTTCGAATCACTATTTATGAACAGTTCTTACCAAACAGCTGATGTAGGTAGTCTGTGTTCATTTTGAATGCTTTCAACAGCTATGTGCTTCAAAGCCTTGATATTGTATTCATAAAGCAGATTAAGATTTGGACTTAATCAACATTATCTTCAGAACATGTTCGTCTCTATAATATGAGATGACTCTAATGTAATATCTCTATGTGTAGTTTTATGATAGCGATGTGTCCCATACTTAACGTAAAATGTGAATTTGAATGATTTATCATCCTACTGTATAACTTATGACATGTCTAGACATAGGTATAATATATTTGCTCTCTAAAGGAACATCAGTTTGTACTGACCCTGAATGTTTTCTATGTATACTTCTTCATACAGATTATAGTTGTATATAATAAACTCTCAATTAGCAACCACATGTGTGTCATATTTTATTTTTTAAATGGAAACCAAAGCATTTGTTGGAATTAAGGTTTTCATGCTCCTTTAGTTCCAAATTAATACAGTTAATTCAATCAACAATTATAGTTATTTAAAAGACAACGATAGATATTCAATTTCAAAGTAACGAAATCTATTATCTATTTTATGCAGTGTCAAGTGTCTTAAAATATTAACATATTATCATCTTGCTATTTAGTGATACCAGAACCCATTTATTACAAATCACTACCGAGAAACTAATAATGTCGAATGAGAACTTGTCTCAATTCATTAATTTATTATTTACTCTAGCCAGTCCTATCTGTATCATTTATGTGCACAATCTCTACCTTTACTGCTCTATTATGATTGTTTATGCATCTTCAGGTGTGGTCTTTATATGACCTTGAAGTTTAACGGACAGGTAACTAGGTCACGTGACTCAGGGTGCAGCGTCAAACGAGACGGAAGCATTTTAACGGGAAACTCCCTACTGATATTATCACGGTCGCTGATTGGCTGTTTGATTATGTTATCTATATCAAATAGATGTATATTGACCGGATCGTTTTTTAAAAAGTCTGCCAATCCCAAATGAATATCGTGTTTATGTTTTGTGATAAGTGATGGATAGTTACAGCTGACAACATTTTTGTAAAGCTCCACACCAGAGCCATCCTCGATATCCAGAGTCAACGTTACGATTATTCTCCTCAATAGTGGAGACTTATCATAACGTAGTCTCTGGGTAATCGAGAATGAACAAAGCTAGATGAGAAAAAAATGGAAAGAACGTCATGGGTTATCAGCGATACTGATCTAATTAAGCAACTTTGTGATATGATTGGATAATCAACATCAACAAAATTTACACATTGCATAATTCATAATAAGGTGCTTTAGTTTCAAGATCTTAAACCGGTTGTTCATTTCATTATTCACGGTTGTTTAGCTTACTCATTGGCTATAATATTTCTTACAAGGACATGCAGGCTATTTCATTTTTGTTTTTCGGAATTGCATGGAAATAGCACTGCACTTCTAACAGAGCTTGCTTGAGCCATTTCTTTCCCGACTCCGGAGTGACTTGGGGAATGTGACCATGCACAAACAGTCCCTGAAAACAGAGTTCATGAGTTTATTAATTGAATTTTTTATATAGAATAAAAGAGTCCTGAACAATACTTTAAGCTGAGGCACCTAATCTTGCAATCATTTTCTAGACTTAAGAAGGTTCTTTCTTTTGCTTTAGGGTCTGGATAACAGGGTAACTCTAGACAATATCGAGAATGTATTGAACAAGCTATAGGCCAAATAGGGCCAAAAGCTATATAGGTCGTTGAATTTGCAGGAGACGAAGTCGAGAGTCAATGAAATAGTCATAGGATCTGTAACTCGGTCAATACGGAAATGATGTTTGTATTTACTTATTTGGAATAACATAATCTCTGTATATCTTTCTTGGTTTCTACATTAGAAATAAAATGTCCCTAAAATGGTCTTATCTTTCCTTTATTGAATTTTCCTTTTGAGCATGTGGTATGCCGTTAATGTACTATACAACTTATCATTTCTTTAAGATGCTGTATCATACTTGCAATATTTTAAAAAGTATTTTAATGTATTCGTTGTTTTTTAGAAAAATTTAGCGACCAACCTAGGGAAAATCGGACCAAAATTCATTAAATATGAGATAATTTACCAAAATTACGGAAACGGCAGCCAACATAAAGGCGAATCAAGTGTGGCCATCTCACAACTTCCGGTCTCTAAATATACGCTTGAAAACCGTCTTTGACGAGCACGACTAAATTTTCTTTTCTTTTTCTCCGAATAAGGTATTCGTTGCTGCCAAAGTTGATACCCATCAAACGCCATACGCTAGTTGTAAATCCTACACGCGTAATGATTACGTAACCGAAAGCGGGTGCGTTAAATGCTATGCCCTTTCTACAAGTATGTTATTGTTGATTAAACAATCTAAATATGCTATCAAAATTTCGACGAAAGATTTTTCTACAAAGTGATGTATTTCTCTTCTCAATAGCTAAATTTCAACCTGAACCGCATGCAAGTATGAAACAGCATCAAATACTATTTTATGATCATTTTAATGTCAAGATTAAGCTGAATTATGGCTAGAGCCATTTTACAGAATAATCTTAAACAAACATATCATTCTTTGGTAGAAACGTTTTCAGCATTCAACATTTTGTTAAACATTGTATCATTTTGGATTTTCGTAAATCAGATCAAGCATCTATTAGATAGGATTTTAAAAAACTAGTCACCACCATCCGTGGTTTTGAATATAATAAGCAGTATTGTTTGATGTTATAGATAGTAATTCAAAATACTATTATGAGTATCAATAAAGAGGTTTTTAGAAATAGTTTCCTTTTTTTCTCTTTCAGTCGACTTCAGGTGGTGTCCGAACTCCGTTCAGTTTGCCTTACATACAGGGTAATGTACAATGTAACAAAGAAGGACGTTTGCGTTTATATATATTCATACAGAGTCTAAAACACAATGTTAATTAAAAATGTCTTATCATTGCTTCTAATAAATTGTGTAAATAAGACCAGAGTTTAAGTAATAATTATGTTTTCTGTTCTTGGTTAATGTAAATATATTCTGGAATATTATGATACTTTCTTTGAACATATTTTCCAAACTTTTTAAGATAATTGTGGAACAACAGTAGTTTCTTTCTCTTTCGTTTAAAGATTTAGATACATGTGTTATGCCACATGTTATTTGCAAAACATAAACGAATTTAATTGCATTTATAACAAAATATTGTTTTTCAAAACTTCAATGTCGAATATCTCAGAACTTGGTTGTGTAGACTTAAAAGGTGACCCGTGATGACACATGTCATACATATTTAATAATACAAAGTCTGTTTTTATCTGAACAGGATGCGATTTTTTCACAAACCGCGGTCTGTCAAGTAAATAGAAATTTGCATATGATGATTGATGACCCGAAACCATTGCACCGACGGTAGATACACAACCATTGAATCGAGGGTATGGAAACAACCATTGCACAGAGGGTAAGTAAACAACCATTGCACCGAGGGTATGTAAACAACCATATTGCACCGAGGGTATGTAAACAACCATATTGCAGCGAGGGTATGTATACAACCATATTGCAGCGAGGGTATGTAAACAACCATATTGCAGCGAAGGTATGTATACAACCATATTGCACCGAGGGTATGTAAACAACCATATTGCACCGAGGGTAGGTAAACAACCATATTGCACCGAGGGTATGTAGACAACCATATTGCACCGAGGGTATGTAGACAACCATTGCACCGAGGGTAGGTAAACAACCATTGAATCGAGGGTATGGAAACAACCATTGAATCGAGGGTATGGAAACAACCATTGAACCGACGGTAGGTAAACAACCATATTGAACCGAGGGTATGTAGACAACCATATTGCACCGACGGTATGTAAACAACCATTGAACCGAGGGTATGTAAACAGCCATTGCACTGACGGTAGGTAAACAAACATTGCACCGACGGTATGTAAACAACCATTGAATCGAGGGTATGTAAACAAACATTGCACCGACGGTATGTAAACAACCATTGCACCGAGGGTATGTAAACAGCCATTGCACCGACGGTAGGTAAACAACCATTGAATCGAGGGTACGGAAACAACCATATTGCACCGAGGGTAGGTAAACAACCATTGCACCGACGGTATGTAAACAACCATTGAATCGAGGGTATGTAAACAAACATTGCACCGACTGTAAGTAAACAACCATTGCACCGAGGGTATGTAAACAGCCATTGCACCGACGGTAGGTAAACAAACATTGCACCGAGGGTATGGAAACAACCATTGAACCGAGGGTATGGAAACAACCATTGAATCGAGGGTATGGAAACAACCATTGAACCGACGGTAGGTAAACAACCATATTGAACCGAGGGTATGTAAACAACCATATTGCACCGACGGTATGTAAACAACCATTGAACCGAGGGTATGTAAACAGCCATTGCACCGACGGTAGGTAAACAAACATTGCACCGAGGGTATGGAAACAACCATTGAATCGAGGGTATGGAAACAACCATTGAATCGAGGGTAGGTAAACAAACATTGCACCGAGGGTATGGAAACAACCATTGAATCGAGGGTATGGAAACAAACATTGAATCGAGGGTATGGAAACAACCATTGAATCGAGGGTAGGTAAACAAACATTGCACCGAGGGTATGGAAACAACCATTGAATCGAGGGTATGGAAACAAACATTGAATCGAGGGTATGGAAACAACCATTGCACCAAGGGTATGTAAACAACCATTGAACCGAGGGTATGGAAACAACCATTGAATCGAGGGTATGGAAACAACCATTGAACCGAGGGTATGGAAACAAACATTGCACCGAGGGTATGGAAACAACCATTGAACCGAGGGTATGGAAACAACCATTGAATCGAGGGTATGGAAACAACCATTGAACCGACGGTAGGTAAACAACCATATTGAACCGAGGGTATGTAAACAACAATATTGCACCGACGGTATGTAAACAACCATTGAACCGAGGGTATGTAAACAGCCATTGCACCGAGGGTAGGTAAACAAACATTACACCGAGGGTATGGAAACAACCATTGAATCGTGGGTATGGAAACAAACATTGAATCGAGGGTATGGAAACAACCATTGAATCGAGGGTAGGTAAACAAACATTGCACCGAGGGTATGGAACCAACCATTGAATCGAGGGTATGGAAACAAACATTGAATCGAGGGTATGGAAACAACCATTGCACCGAGGGTATGTAAACGGCCATTGAACCGAGGGTATGGAAACAACCATTGAATCGAGGGTATGGAAACAACCATTGCACCGAGGGTATGTAAACGGCCATTGAACCGAGGGTATGTAAACAACCATTGAACCAAAGGTATGGAAACAACCATTGAACCGAGGGTATGGAAACAAACATTGCACCGAGGGTATGGAAACAACCATTGAACCGAGGGTATGGAAACAACCATTGAATCGAGGGTATGGAAACAAACATTGAATCGAGGGTATGGAAACAACCATTGAACCGACGGTAGGTAAACAAACCCTATCACAACGACGGTATGGTAATAACCACTGCACCGACTGTAGGTAAACAACCATTGCATTAGACGCTTAAAGCCCTTCTGAATTTTTAATAAGTCGATGTTTGAAATCCATTCTCTGTCTCTGCGATTAGTTTTGCTTGATTTACAAACTGAGCACAAATTGATTATCAAGTATTGTCTGAAGTTTTATAATGAGTCCGAAATTCGATCGTTTTCGATTGGATAACTGGATGTCGCGAAAGGCTAAGCGCAGTATAGTCTTTGCAAAATCGTTGACTGAAACATTAAGTACCCGTCCGATTTGTTGACAAATTGGTTAATGTCTGTAAAATATTTGGAATCATTATTACCCCATGATCTGAAGAAAAGTGTAAAGATTACATATATTTGAAATACCATTTGTGTAGAGTAACCCGAGCTTTCTTCTCCTCTCATTTGATAGTAATGAATGCTTGATCCACAAGAACTGGAAAGTTAGTAAAGTGTATACAACATAAGTTAATATAACTCTCTATATAGCACGTTGTACTTGTATTTACTTTCGAGGTTTAGGGCCTCTGGTGCGAAGGTCGACTTCAAATGTCACCTCGACCTTCTTTAAATTAGAACAGGTTTTTGCTGAACAAAACAGATTTAACAGTATGGTTAATGATAAGATCGTTCTTGAATACTGCATCCCTCTTCTGCCATGGCATTCGGTTCATTTAGTTTTATTAAACAATGGTTATTTTTTAAATCTTCTTTTTGTTGTTTTTGTTTTATTTGTATTTTAATTTAAATATGTCATCATATTTATTAAAATAATATTGAAATTTATTGCTTTTATTTATCTATAAAGTTTAAAGCGTCAGTATAAATTGAGTCACACAGTATACATCTAATTTAAATATTTTATCATATTTATCAAAATAATATTGAATTTTTTTTTTAATTATCTTTAAAGATTAAAGCGTCAATATAAATTGAGTCATTCAGTATACATGAATATTAAGATTGAAATTTGAAGAAATAACACACAAATAATACACAATAAATTTGTTTATCATTTATATCTGAAATTGGAAAGACACAGTTCAAGTTCCTCCTGTGTATGGAACAATGATAAGAACATCCCATCAGTAACACTTATATTGTCACCCTTGTTCGCCTTTACATGTTGATTCATTGTTAAGAGTTACTAAATTTTGACTGAGATTGCTTGAAATGCCAACGGATCGGTATCCTAAACAGGATTACCTTATGATGTGTAATTTGGATAACGTTGGTCGTAAAACTTGGCTTTATCACGTGAGAACAGTTTTATTTACTTATGGTTTTGGTTTTGTGTGGAGAATCAAGGTGTAGGTTTCAAGGATATTTTCCTTATACATTTTGAAACAAGGATAAAGAACTTTCTGTTCAATCAATAATGTCTGAGAAAAATTAGTATTCAACATTCATTTATATTCTAAAATCAAAACTGAGTTTTGTTTGGAAAATGATCTCATAACTGTTATGTCTAAGGAGGCAAGGCGTATAGGATTACTTTATTAAGAATTGGAGAGTAAGCCATTTACAAAAATATTGGTAGACTTGATGGTATTCCTCGCCAAAATAGCTACTGTAAAATTTGTAAATCCCATTATGTGGAGAACGAATTTCACTTTCTTTATAAATGTCCAGTATATGAAGATTTACGTCTTAAATACTTTGAGAACATACCTGTGTATATAAATGAAGATATCATGATCCATAACCTTCAAAATGATAATTCTGCTTATCTAATGTCCATTTCAGATTATATTAAAAACGCTTTAACGTAAAATATTTTAACAAAAAGCAGCTCTGAATACATGTTTTATGTTCATACTGTACGTGGCCCGTAGGCCTTTCTACTGAATAAACGATTGATTGGTTGATTGATTTACACTGACCTTCGCGATTTCACTAAACAATAAATGTTAAATATATATAGATCCTAACATCCATTGAAATAATTTATTGAAAAGTTGACCATGCATAAACAACGTCCTGAAGCGTTACTAAACATGCTTGACTTGATTTCGACAATTCCCTCAATAGGACGATTTCTATCTAATGTCCAAATGTTCATTTTACGTCCTTCAAAATTAAAATTTTCAACGATTTCCGTTTTTTTAGAAACATATGTCTTATGACCCTTTATTTGTTCACTAGTCACATTAATTCCCGAAAGTTCGCGTTGACATAACCACCTTAATAAATGGTTGACTGCACACGTATGTGCCTTAAAATGAGACATCTGTAACTAAATATATTCACGTTATCCTCGATGAGGGCTGGGCAGGATTTCGTAACATTTCGTACCAAGGACACCATATAATGCCCGTCGGGGTTCCAGGTTTGTGTTTACCGTCGCCTGCTGTGCTCATGAAAATCCAGCTCATTACTTTGTGTGGTAAATATACTGTGATAGGGATGATTTGAAGTGGTTCATTTGAAGCGACACGGAAACTACAGGTAAGGTAACATACCATATACTACAGGTAAGGTAACATACCATATACTACAGGTAAGGTAACATACCATATACTACAGGTAAGGTAACATACCGTATACTACAGGTAAGGTAACATACCATATACTACAGGTAAGGTAACATACCGTATACTACAGGTAAGGTAACATACCATATACTACAGGTAAGGTAGATAAGGTGGATTCTGTATTCCTGTTTAAAAAAACATTTTATTATTTAAAGTATGACCCGATCATACACGAATGGTACTCGAATACTTAAATGTCTATTAATCGAGGTATGTTGATATTCTTTTATATTCACTTCGGTTTCTTAATGTCCGTTCTTTACTGAACGTATGACACGAGTGGTACACGAATACTTAAATGTCTATTTCAATTGCAGGTATGTCGTATTTCCTTTTATATTCACTTCGGTTTCTTTATTTTCGTTTTGGGCGCGTTTAAACATCCAAACGTTTAACAAGTGATGATACGAATGCTTTATAAATATATTTGCAGATATTTCATGTTCTTTGTGAGTGCGTGTTGTTCCCCCGGTAACGGTCACGCTTCATTCAGTCACAGAATATTGAAAAAAATCAATGTTTAGGTTCTATAATATTCTCAGACTAATGGTGATGGGGATGCAATTCTTCGTCTATATTATATGATGGCCGAGAGGGGCCATTTTAATTTCGCGATAAAGATCAACACGAAATCGCGAAATCGCGAAAACTAAACCTCGAAATTGCGAAATGGCGAAACTAACACTAACACTAACACAAACTAACACTAACAGGTCTTAAAATTGTCTTTAAAATGGTGTAACTAACTTGCACATGCGCTACGTGACAACAGCACTAGACGTCCCGAAAAAAAGATTTAGCAAATAGCACACAGACTTGTAGTTTTTCAAATTTCTAGACATTATAGACATGCGCAATAAACACTTACCTGGTTTCGTTTCGTTTCGTTCACGTTTCGCGATTTCGTTTTTTCGTTTCTACCATGTTTCGCGATTTCGCGATTTCGCTTCTCGCACCATTCGCAATTTCGCGATTTCGTTTACATGTTTCGCGATTTCGTTTACATGTTTCGCGATTTCGCTTTTTGTTCGTTTCGCCATTTCGCAATTTCGAGGTTTAGTTTTCGCGATTTCGCGATTTCGTGTTGATCTTTAACGCGAAATTAAAATGGCCCCTCTCGGCCATCATAATATTACATATACCTTTGAATATCGATTATTTTATTCACATTGGTTTAAGTCTAGGATATTCATACGAACATGTTGTGACACCATAAATGTTTATATTCAGTGCTATCTGTCGGAGTCTGCAGCTGCTGAATCGCATGTTAGTGTACACATACCAAAGATTTTACTTTAGGCCTACTATTTATTCGTACTTTCTTCCGCCCTGCGATGTTGCATGGTGGGATATATGAAAAAGATTTCAGTCCGTCCGTCCATCGTGATATCATTTCCGCACTTAAAAACTGTAAAAACAAACTCAATGACACTTGGTATTTGGATGAATCAGCATGTCTAAATGTTTCTGTGACGTTTTAATTTCGTTGGATTTTTATTTTTTTTGCAGTTTCCATGGAAAGTAATTTAGAATTTTGTTCCAATCCAAACTGTGAAAGGTATCTCAACGAAACTTTGATCAATAAGCAGTTGGAAGTGCCTCGATTCTCAACTTCTTGGGATTATATTATTTAATGCGGTATCAATGGGAACGTAACTTTGAATTCCGCTTCTTTGGGACAACTAAAAAACTGTAAGACTAATTAAAAAAACACCTCACGTAGCGCTTATAAATGTCTCTCCTTAACATTAGAGATTAATGGCATTAATTAGTAACAGATGTAACATTGTTATATATTTGGGATCACACTATCTTCAATAGTACAGAGTTCCTTGCGGGATTCGAACCCACACCCCCAGAGTCAGGCAAGACCGCAAGCAATGATCATACAAGCAGCTAACCCACTTGCCCTTTTCGCCATCCACAATAAATAAATGAAACGGGCGAGTTTGTTAGCTAAAGATAGTGTGATCCAAAATATAACAATGTAACGTCTCCTAAACATATTTACTGTATTGTTGTAATTGACAATTTCAAATTTTATTATCATTCAAATCTGAAATTTCAATTTCTCCCAGAAACCATGAGGAAAGGTTACAAGAAAAGCAAAGAGATGACGGCCGACGATTTCACCTCCCTGGAGATCCTCCCAGCTCCCTTCGTCTCCCTCGTCAGGCCCTCAGACTATATGAACTGTCCTTCTAACATGAAGTCGGATTTTCTCATTCTTTTATTTGTCTCCTCTTTTATGATCCTGGGCATCATGTACATTGTCCTGGTGGGTCTCTAGCTACAACAGATACGGATGCTTCCGCCATTTTGTGCTGAACCGGAAATGGTGCTGAACATCATATATGCTTATAAGCGTTTATCGTCCTGAGGAGCGGCTTCGTCATCATTACAGATTCAGGAACTTTGCCACGATGGCGCTTTCGCCTTGTATCGTCCTGAGGAGCGACATTGCCATCTATAACGATGAACATCCCCTCGATGGTGCTAAATGCCGTATATCGGTATGGATAATCTCTAGAAGCCCCAACAAAGATGGAGGATTCCGCCTTGTCGAACTTTCTTTTATGGTGCTGAATTAGAGTTGCCGTCCAGAAGGTTGGGTCGAGAAGAGCTGACGCAAACTTGAACTAGGTAGTGTTTGACCGTATATGACGTACTAAATAATCTCAAGATGGGTCAACAAAGATGGAAAGTTCCGCCATTTTGAACTCTTTATTGTATGGTGCTTAACAGCCTTTATCGTCTTGACTGGAGTCTTGATGTTGAATGCTGATTTCTGAAAAGTTCCGCCATCTTCAACATCACACTTATGGTTCTCAACGCCGTTTTTCGTTCTTGATATTTAACGCGGCTCAACACAGGAGAAGAAGTTCTTGAACATTTAATATTATATTAATACTATACTTTTTTACACCGTATTTCGCCCTAGTATCTTGGCACTACATGAGCTTCCGCCATGTCGAACTTCTCCTTGATGATGTCGGAGGCCGCATGTCGTCACTGTGTATTTTAAAGCCCCATTATCATGCTTGCATGCGGTTCTTGGTGAAATTTAGCTATTGAAGAAATGCATCACTCGGTAGCAAAGTCTTTCGTCGAAAGTTTGACAATGAGATACTAAATTTGACGTCAAAAGAGCTTTAGCCATGGACATTACCGGTATATATAACTGATATAGAGTCTCTGTTTAACGAACCCGCTTTCGGTGACATCATCATTATGTGTGTAGATTTTACAACGCGTCTCAGTTAACGCAATAGCCTCCGATGGGTAACAACTTGGGCGGCAACAAATGCCCAACTCGGAGAAAAAGAAAAGAAAATGTAGTTGTTGGCGAGAAAGACGGCTTTTAAGGGACCGGTCATTTATTACAGGGGGGGGGGGGGGGGGGGGGGTGGGCCGGGGATTTTCAGGGGAGGGTCATAAAAAAATATACAGCCTTTAGGGAAGGGTCATGAAAAAATTTACAAGGGTTTGGGGAGGGTCATTTTAAAATAGACAAGAATAATACCATCTTTCTTTGAAAACTTTAAAGATGCGGTAAAATGTCAAAATGTCATTACAAAGCTTTTTGGGGGGTAAAGTTCAAAATATGTTTCATTTTGAGTAGTTTTAGATTAGATTAGAATTCCAAAATATGACTTCCCTTAAAACGGTTAATATAAGCCACACGACTTCTAACCCATGTTCATAGAACAGCTGGACTGAACTGATAGCTATACGAGGACAGACAATTTATATATTTAAGGCTTTTGTTACTGATTGTTGTATCTTGAAAAGATATCTAGATGCATTGTCAACCTACATGCATTGTCATTGATGTAGAATATTGTTGTAAAATAACCAGTTATATAATTAATCACAATGATTATGTTAGTCTTTTTCTGAGAGTGACACTTTTTATGATATTATACACATTTATAAAACCTATAACGTGATCAATATTCATAAATCTTCAATCTTGGTCAGTGCATATATCCTAGCAAATATTTCAAACTTATTATGTAGCAGAGAAAATATAAATATTAAATGAATTCCAATGTTGATTCTTGAATTACCGGTATAAGGAACATTTTCTGTTTTTATGCAGCAATCATTGTCCGTATATATGCGTTAGTATCCTATTTACCTGTTAATCTCAGCTCATAGTTCAGATTCTTCTTTTTCAATATGATGAAACCTATCAACATTATCTTTATGAGTTATAGATGTGCCTTGTTACCTTCATACATAGTCAACTTCTTGCTTCTATGCTCAAGATCTTGTTATACAGTTAATTGTCTAACTCAAACTGATTAAACTTATTATATTCAAATTTAACAAAACCTGACATTTGTAATCACTTTGATCCATATATCCCTTGAATGTTTTTGCCGTAAACCTTTGTAATCTTTTGACATATTGAACATAATTTGTAGCAAAAATTACAGAAGTTGTTGAAGGTGCATGGTTATGTTTTGTGTATGGTGAAATTCCATTTTGCTCAGTTTTTGGGTTTTGGGAAGGAAAATATTTGACATGTTTATCAAATATTACATACATTTACATTTATCAGCCCTTTTGGTACAAAAGCTTATATCTTATGAATTAATCATATCATACAACCTTTTGGCATGAAACAAGTTTTATATTTTCTTAAGTCTTATATTGATAGTTTGAAATTGATAGATTTTCCCTTTTGATATTTAGGTTTGACATTCTCAGTAGATTTTAAAGTTATCTTAATCTTATGTACCCCTGACAAATCAATTCCCAATTCTTATCTTAGATGCATTCTAGCATATAAATACGGAAATATTCATGTCAACCTTCTATCAAATCTATCAATGAAATGTATTATTTTGTCTCCACTAAAAACCAATGTCCATTATTTTTATAGTGAGTCGAGTCTATGAGGAAGTCATTTTGTCCCAGGCATATTTCCCAAATTATACATTTATATACTGATAATCATAGCGTAAATGTGTATATTATAACATTCAATTAAATATTTTTAAAGTGCTAATGAAAATTGGTTAAAGTAGACCCTAATATAAATTTCTGAAGTAAAATTTTATGATATGTTGAAGATGTGAATTAGGGTCATGAAAAAAAACCCACATAAATAGGAAGGGTCGCCCGAAAAAATTACATTGAGTTGGGGATGGTCATATTTTTATGTACAAGCCCAAGTGAAAAACTATATTTTCTATATATTATAGAGAATGTAAATATCAAAACTGAGTGTTATTTCTTTTCCTTTCTCTCTCAGTCCTGAGAGTCTATGTACAAATTATCTGTAATACAGAGAACAGTAGATGTAAGTATAGTTAGATAGATGTATTCAGTCATACATGAATGCAATACTCATTTACTGATAAACAAATTATTTATATATTAGTGTTCAGCTTTGGTACAATCCAAATAAATCAACTGGAATTCTATAAGGTCATCCATTTATGGAACCATTCGATCGTTGAATCTTATGCGTGATTTAGCTTCGAGCAAAATTAGCATGTGTTTTGAATTTGTCCAGATTATCTCTCGTAAGTTGCATGTATATATGTATTTACTTAGATGACAAGGTCGGCATTCCAATTTAAATTTTCATGTAATACAGTTATAAAGTGTATTTAACACATATATGTGTCTTTTGGTTTTTTTTATATTTCTATTTTTTTATTAGTTTCCATGTTACGTTATTGTCAAAATGCAAATTTCAGAATCAACAAGTACTTTGCTTTTATGAAGTTAAAAATATGCTACCAAACAGCGTAGGAAAGACATATATACCCATAGACCTTACCCATATACTTTATAACAGGAAATAGCATTAGGGTATGAGTATATATGTCTTTCTAGCGCTGTTTTTAAAGGGACAGTAGCACGTTTTTAGGGTGAATATAGGATGATGTCACGGAAATGAAAATTATTGGTTCCAATTGAAAGACAATGTATTTAAACTAATGGAGCAGTAATAATTCAAACATATAACGTAAAGTTTAGCCATGCGATTCCTTTTTCTTATACAAAATAAATTAAACGTGTTCACACAAACGGCCGCCAATGGATTTTATGTGAATCATCTTACTTTGTCCTCTGATTATGGATGATTGGCTTGTGTAATGAGATTTTTGACACTGTCAAAATAATACATTTAGCATTAATTTACAATTACCGGTGAATTATATGAAATATACAATTATAAAAAAAACGTGCTACTGCCCCTTTAAGTAATCACGTCCCTGTGAGGACTACAACATTCTGTGTGTCACTTAAAGGCACTTGTTTATACCCAAGAGAATCGTCATTTTCAACTCTTTAAGTTACTAAAAACATTACAGTTTACATTAGAGCCCTTTAAACCACGATAATATAAATTCTAAATATGTACGGGCCATCTTCAAAAGAAAGTGAAATCTTGAAATCTTTGTTCTCAAGCCAGCCATGAAGATCACATTAACCAACGCCCCTCTGTGCTCTTGTATGTATTCGTATTGCAGGCGACATTTAATGGGCTGTGATGTTATACACCCTGGTCTATTTACATGTTTATTACCCATATGGTAGCACGAGTTCCCCTATTTTTTTCGCTTCAGGCTTCATATTTAATTTTGCTGCGGCCAATGTGGTTTCCCCCTTTGTAGGGACCAGAAGGTCTCAAATTCCAGACAAGGAAGTATATATGTGATGTGATTTCAGATACCTGTAATCAATATAGAAAATGGAAATAGCTCAAATATTCAATTGATAATTTATGGCATAGGATCCAAAGGTTCATCAAGCCGTTTTAGAGGCCATAGGGTCACCAAAACCGTAACTTCAATAACAGGAGTCTGTACACAAGATTTCAGCTTTCTAGGCCTTTTGGTTCTTAAGAAGCCAATGAAAATAGGTTTTAAGAACGTGGCCCTTTTGGCGCCTATTGTCATCACTAGTCATGAAGTCTGTACACATAGTTTCAGCTTTCTGGGCCTTTTGCTTCTGGAGAAGAAAATGAAAATATGTTTTTAGGGGCCACCGGTCCACAAAAACTGTATATTATAATCCTCACTAGTCAAGGAGTCTGTACACAAGATTTCAGCTTTCTCGCCTTTTTGCTTCTGTTGAAGAAATTGTTCTGTTACACTAGTAACAGGCGCTTCAATTAATTATAAGAAGTATGATTAGGATTAGGGATATAGAGTTATCGCATTTGTACGGGACCATATATGGTTGAAATAATGACCGCTGACTGAGTGAATATCTGTGATAACCATCGAGCGATCAGCGAGATGGTTATCACAGATATTCACGAGGTCGAGGTTATTATTTCACATACACTACATGGTTATTGTTAAAACTGTTTTCCATTTTTAATGAAAATATCAATATTAGCCGAATATAAGTTTGTTGATAATGAGTTCAAAAGTGACAATGGTTTCTAGCATGGTTAACTTCCACTCCTGAGGAATGGATCAATTTCATTTTAACTGCGCGTTTTTCACGTGCAGTTGGAGATAATACTGGCGAAAGTGTCGATAAAATAATTCTAAGCCGTTTACCAACTGTTCATTTTCATTCTTTTCCCGAGCTATTAACCTTAAAATGTCACACTCAACTGAACTATAATTTAGTTATTTTGATACAAATTTTAAACGAACGTCAATGAAATTTTGTTTGGTGGCAAATGATGTAAAATGTAATAACCCGTCACTAGTCAAAAACTGTGTGGCTGCACGGACGTCGTCTATTTCATCTTGTGATGCACGGACTTCTTGTACGACACGTTGCTAAGCAACTCCTCAAAATTCACGTGCAGCACACAACCAAAAGCAATGGTTTCAAGAAGGTTGGGACAATGGAGTGCTCTCCGCGGCCTGTGTCAAACAGATATATTTTCCGGTGTTTCGAGGTCTTTCCCGGAGGCAATTAAGGTGAGATTGATCGCAAAGTATACTTTATATGTTGTTTCATGTAATAGATACGGAAATATGTTTAAAGCATTTACAAGGACTCAAAAGAAGCGTGCGATCATTTTCTGCTTTAGAAATGCTTCTTAGTATTGTAATATGTATATACAATGCAGAAAAAATTGGGTATTAGCTAGATTTCTGACTTTGAGATCAGTTTAGTATGTTATTATCTTCAATAACTTTCGTGTGAACGTTGAAACTATCAATCGTCGAGTAAACAATAAGATACTACATTATTAATGCAAATGTCGATGTTAGAAATAACTGTTCCAAACTTAAGTTACTATATCGGGGAAAGCGTGATGATATGAAATACATGTACGTGCATACATGACTTGTATGTAAATGGAAATGTGTTTTTGTCAGCAATTGAAATCAGACTGTCTGTAGCATTAAACCTTTGAATGTTTCAGGAACTACGCATGGATGATAGCAGGACAGTTTGATGTTTGCTGATACTGAAGTCGGTTTTCTTGTGCATTGTTTCAAAAGGACCATTTCAAATGCATGCGACCTCCCGACAACTGACCTACCATGAAGGATTTGGAACATTTATTGAAGAGAACACTAGCATAGATACGGAGGGCCAACGGGATTGTGTGTGAGAGTGTTTGAAAAATGTAAAATGTTTGCATGTTTCAAGGAAACCAAATGGTAAGAATTGAAAGCATTATGAACATGTAATATGAAAATGACTTCAAAAGTTCTCTGTAATAAACAGTATTTCTGTCTTTTGTTTTCTTTTATTATCGTTCTTGCCTTTGATATTCTTTAGAATGTCATTTTAAACTAAAGACATAATATATCTGAATGCACAGGTGAAAATAACAACAAATTCTAAAGAATATCAAAAGTCACAATTAGAGGCGAAGGGTAAGCCGAGGGTAAGTTTTTTTCGAGGTGCGATACGGTGAAGATGGCGAGGCGTAGCCGAGACATGTTCACCGTATCGAACCGAGAGGTCGGTTATCAAGAGGTTGGTTATCAGATAACCAACCTCCAGGTTGATCTGAGGTTAGTTATCTAAAAATAACTACCTCTGGTATTGACCCGATAACCGTACCACGTGGTGTATATGGATTTACACACTAGCTGTTTTTGGTATATTCGAGTGTTCATTTTTCATACCAACTCAGATTATCTGTGAAATGCACGTGTCTAGGTGTTGATCAGACAAAGCGGGTGTTCATGATGAACACCCGGCATTGCCATGAACACCTGACAGTGAAACGATGATTTTTTTGTATTTCGGAAATCAATTTAAGTTCAAAGTTTGCTTTGCAAATTACATGTACACTAACTAAAATTGCAATATTCCCATTCAAGAGATTTACCAAATTTGCACTCATGGGTTCAAACCTGAGACTTTCAAGCCCAGTGATATATCCATTAGACCACGGAGGCCAGTTGAAACTATACTACAAGATGTTTTTCATGACCACATGATTAAGATTCACAGAAAATAAGAAACATTACTGTGAAATATTTTTAATATCTTGATAATCTATTTACATAAATTATTGGTACCAAAATAATGTTTTTATTTAAATCAAATGAAGTTTTTTGTTTGTTAGCGGATTTTATATCAATGGGATAACAATCTATTGTGGTAGCTTGTACGGTTCCGCACGGATTGCACGTGCAGCACGAGCGACTCATGCCAATGTCAGCTACTTGAAACAGACATTGTTTCTCTAATTTGAGTCAATGTTTCATCTTCTCATTAAATCTAAGAAATGCACCACCCAACTTATCCGCATAATCAAAACTGATTGCATATTTAAATTGGATTGATTTAGCGTTGAGCTTGAGTGAAAAAAGTAGTTACCGACCTCGGGTTCAAGTTAGATTAACCCTCGAGCACGTAATTCATTACCACCTCGGTCCAACAGCCTCGGCGTTCATGATTCACGTTCGCGATGGTTCATCTAACTTTAAACACCTCGGTCTCAGTCGGTAACTATCACTTGTCGGCCGCATGGTCGACCTTTTTACCGTAACATTTTAAGCATGTAAGGATTCATAGGCCCACCAAAATGTATGTATATTGCCTTTTATTACATTAGGATCATAATTTAACTGTTAGCTTATTTTGCAATGTAAGTTCGTGTTCTTCATGTGACGACTATTTTATTATCCCCCGCAACAATGAAGTTGCGGGGGTATTAAAATGGGTACCGTCCGTCCGTCCGTCCGTCCTTTCTAACTAATCAACCATTTCAATTCAAATTTGTTATGGACATGAAGAAACATGTAATAATGTGTCATGAGAAACAATTTTCTGAAAATCTACATAAAATATTAGGATTTTGGAGAAAAGGGGGTAAATTTTGTAAGAAATCTGTTACAAGTCCCGTCCGGCTCACAACTTCTAAACTAATCATCTCATATTGATAAAATTTAATAGGAAGATACATAATCATATGAAGGTGTGTCATGAATAACAATTTTAAAAATATTTTCATAAAATTTTGCCTGTTTTGGCAAAAAATGAGTACTCTGTTAGAAAACTGTTACAAGTCCTGGCCGGCTCATAACTTCTAAACTAATCATCACATATTGATAAAATTTGATATGGAGATACATAATCATATGAAGGTGTGTCATGGAGAACAATTTTGAAAATATTTTCATAAAATTTTGCCTTTTTTGGCAAAAAATGAGGACTCTGTTGGAAATCTGTTACAAGTCCTGTCTATCTCACAACTAAACTAATCATCACATTTTTTATCAAATTTGTTATGGAGATACAAAATCATATGTTGGTGTGTCATGAAGAACAATTTTGAAAATATGTTTGTTTAAATATGATCAAATTGATCTTGGAGATCCAAATACATAATACATAAATTCATTTGTTTGATTTTAATGTTATCAGTTAAGTCGAATTATGCCCAACAGTGAACATAAAGTTGGTATGAATTCTTTTTTTTATTAGAACAGTTTCTTTCATATCCTGGAAAATTTGTGTTAATTTGTGTGACAAAAACTAATCGGCAATATGATAAGGAAAACCTATACATGTTGTGCAATTTGCGGGGGATATAGCTCGACCATGTCAGCTGCTTGTTATACTTGTGTAGGCACTTGAAAGTGATTGAAGCTGCTGTAAAATATCATCTTTCCTCAATGCAGAAGTATCTCTCAGAAATTATATAGGGGAGCACACATAAAATATCTACTAAATTGTTACTTGTAACTTTCTGTTAATTAGTAGTTTTGACTCTTTGGTCTTTGATTATGCTATTTCAAGTGTAATATTTTCCTAATCCAGGTACTTTCTTTACTTTGAACAAAGATGAAAATAGGTTTTAAGGGCGTGACCCTGTGACCCTTATTAGGGGCCACAGGGACACACAAGCTACAATTTATAATCCCCACTAGCCAAGGAGTCTGTACACAAAGTTTTAGCTTTCTAGGTCTAATGCTTCTGGAGAAGAAGATGAAAATAGGGTTTTAGGGCCTGGTATATGTGGCCCTTATTAGGGGTCACAGGGCCACCAAAGCTACAATTCATAATCCTCACTAGCCAAGGAGTCTGTACACAAAGTTTCAGCTTTCTAGGCCTTATGCTTCTGGAGAAGAAGATGAAAATAGGTTTTTAGGATGTGGCCCCTGTGGCCCTTATTTGGGGTCACAGGGCCACCAAGGCTACAATTTATAATCCCTACTAGCCAAGGAGTCTGTACAGAAAGTTTCAGCTTTCTAGGTCTTATGCTTCTGGAGAAGAAGATGAAAATAGGGTTTTAGGGCCTGGTATATGTGGCCCTTTTTAGGGGTCACAGGGCCACCAAAGCTACAATTTATAATCTTCACAAGTCATGGAGTCTGTACACAAAGATTCAGCTTTCTAGGCCATATGGTTCTGGAGAAGAAGATGAAAATAGGTTTTTAGGGCGCGGCCCCTGTGGCCCTTATTAGGGGCCACAGGGCGCCCAAAGCTACAATTTATAATCCTCACTAGACAAGGAGTCTGTACACAAAGTTTCAGCTTTCTAGGCCTTATGGTTCTAGAGAAAAGTCGAAATTCCACAAAGTTTACGGACGCCGGACACCATGCCATGCCATATGAGGCCAGATGAGCTAAAAAGTTGAATTTAACATCATTTCTTGAAATTTTATTACACAAAAACATACCACACACAAAAATTAACCTATTAAACCACCATACTTCATAAGTGTAATGTATCATTGTAGTTGACAAGACTTGAATAAGTCATGACCTTTAAAATGTGCCCTTGAATGTGAACATGAAAAAATTATTTTTGGAGTGTTCATGGCGACGAGACAATCAACAACCACTTTTCATTGGAATAACAATCAGGTAATAATTAAAAGTGTTGATAGTTTTAAACAATTTCTCAAAATCGTGCTGAAATATCATCACTGTTACCTGTTCCTACGAACATCTTCAATCCTGGACAATCTTCCATAGTTGTTATATACCATTTCGGATCCTGTTGGCACAGGAACAATTAGATATAAATGTTTTAACTGACTACATATCTCATGACCTTAACCGTTGATTTTGAATGTGGACATGTCACAACTTCATCTCTAGTGTATGTCATGTTCCCTGTAAACAGGATGTCGTCTGCTTTACTTATCCTGTGGATGCTAGTGGATAAAAGTAAAGCTTAACTAATGTTCCTAGACAAAAATTTATTTTTGGATGTAAATCCTAAATTTTTTTTATCAGGAGGTCGGTGATTTGGTTTTTAACATCAATCAATCAACGCTGCTAGCGTTATTGCAAAGAGAAAGCCCCCAACGCTATCAAGGCTATTCATTGCGATGAAACCTGAGCACATTGGCTGGAATTAAATATAATGAACAATGGTTGTTACTTTGCTGAAATTCAGGTAACATTGCACCAAAACCGTTGTGTGTAGAACAATTCTCTACTGCAGCGGGATTCAAACCCGGTGACGGACCTTTTGATCCAAAACGGTCAATGCTAAACACTGTGCTATTTTCCCCCTTTTTTATTAGAATACATAATGGCCACCACTGACATACAACCATGGCGGCCATTTTCTTTTTTCACCTTACCTTCTGCTTTGTTGCATACAAGAAATAAACAAACAAAATGATGAAATCACAATTTATTCTTGAGGGTAGCAGCAAGACCATGTATCACACCGAGGAACACAAAAATCAAATAAATCTGTAGGAAAGGAATAACAAAACTCATATTTAGTTGTCTAATGTCTATCACATTCATCTGTAAATACACACTAGTCTTCTAGTCACAGTGAAGTCTGCATATTTCATCACACAAACAGGTACATATCACATCTGCTAATAAAGGTGCATATAAGGGAAGTGTAGTTTTCAGCTCATGTTGAACATTTCATACAAATGGTACACACGTCATTTATCTCACAAAATAGGCAAGTATATGAAGTTTTATTTCAAAACCTTATTGTCATATGTATATAATCACACATTGTAAATACAAATTTATCTATTTTCAATTTTATTATTGAAATATTATTACGAGATTCTTTGTAATGACTTTTCTATCAGAAAATAGATAATCAGTGATATGTTGGAATAAATATACTTTTTAACAACATTGATAAGTGAAAGAAACATCATCTGAAACTCTTAGTGTTTGAGTGAAGTATTTTTATCCTAAAGCTTAACAGAGTTCATTCATAAGAATATGAAGGGTCAAAGCGTTACTGAATACAAATGATATTCCCATTAGCTAAGGGTGTGTACACTAAATTAAAGCTTTCTCTGGCTATTTATTTTGGAGAAGAAGATGAAAAACTAGCAGTCTGATTAAAATCGACCGTGCTCCGAGGAATAAAATATGAAAAATATTGTCTCTATCAGGGCTCGAACCATTTGGGATATCCTCTCCGTCTCGGTCTGAATGCACCCACCTTTATCACTTGTTGCTTTAACCAGTTTAGCGCAGACAGATAGCGTTTTAAATAGCGTTTAGCGGCGATTATGTATAACGAATGTTACACTGGAGTTACCTGCCCCTGAGGGATACCGAAACTTTCACTGCTCTCCTTTCGATTGGCTAGATGAGCTTGTGTCAGAACATGCGGGCAATAGGGGTGCCTTCAGACTGTGAATGAGAGGAAAGCCGGGCTGGGTGAGGTTTGAACCCCACTAGAGATAATATTTTTACACTTTTTTCCTCGAATCACAGTCGATTTTAATCAGACTAAAAAACTAGCAAATACCAAGACCTCTGCAGTACTCACAAGGGACCATAAGGTAAAAATATGTTTTGAATCCTATGTTTTCATCATTGAAAGATTACATATTTATCAGATTGCTGATGAGCAAGCAATAAATGTTACGATCAGATATAGTCATTTGTAAATGAAAACAATTTAAGAAATGTCTTCGCTGTTTCATGTTCTGTTTCGTTATTATTAAAGACAAAAGAGTGTAAAGTTTACAAACAGATGGACAAACTGATTGATCGAGAAATTGATAATTTATGACTTGTGAAGAAAGAAAAAAGCACTTCAAAATATAAAAAGAGGAAATAACGGACAAAAGAGTTTGGGTGTAGCCAGTTGTGAACTAAATACATTTGACAAGAATAAAAATGTTTAATGAATTTGTACAAAGTTCTTGATAAATAAGTAAGTTTAGACAATAAAGCATTACATTCACATAGATAGATTTCATTCACAATCGACGAGTCAAAAACAAAATTAATATCCTGCGACAAGAGTTTATTTCTCCAATAATTGAAATTTTTAAGTGATAAGAACAAAGTACCGAACCATTATGACTCGTACTGTTTGCTATTGTTCAATTTTATTATCAAGAAAAGGGTCAATAGCTAATTGTTGAAAACTTTCTTAGATGATTTAATGATTTTTTAAATAATTTGTAAAAACGGAACATTAATATTCATAAAAACCCTACTTCCAAATCCACACCCATTTAAATGATATAAAATGCATTTGGTATTCATCCAACAATCTCAGTCATCACACGTCTGTGCATATAACTATTCATCATCAATGTATACATCAAAATCATCATCATCATACTCATCATAATAATCGTCATCATGAAGCTGCTGATGGGCCGTCTGCTTCTCTCTCTTCTCCTCCCTGACTTCACTCCTCCTGAAATACCAGGAGTCTGGCTTTGTTTGATGGTACTCCCGCTCCTCAGCCCTAGCAAACATCCAGTCAGCGCCCTTGTGTGAGTCCGCATCTGTGAACACTGAAGACCTGCTCTCCTCTCTGTCCACAGCTCTGTCAAACAGCCAGTCTGCCTTGTGCTCCTCCTCCCTCAGTTGGTCCCTACTCCTCATCCATGAGTCATACCAGTCCTTCTTCCCTTCTTCTTCCTTCCCCTTCCTCTCGTCTTCACGATCCTTGGCTCTTTGCTCATACCATTCTGTTGCATTTTTAGAATCTTTCTCTTTCAGTTTTTCTTCCTCGTATCTGTATGCTTTTCCTTCTGCATAGTTCTTCTCCAGTACCTTCTCCCTCAGCTTTTTCCCAAGTTGATATCCTTTGTTACGGATTCCATGAAAATTACCTTTCTCCTTTGGTGCCCATTCCAACTGCCATCCATAGATGGAATCAAAGCATTTCAAACCCAAGGGTGGGACCTCATTTTGAAGCCTTCGAGTCCACCAGGTTGTCTGGCAAAGAGTCCACTGGATGTCCTGGTACTTCAGCCATTTGTGGATATTCCACTCCATCTGGAAGCGAGTGAAGAACACTGTCACATCCTTGACATCGTTCTCAGTCATTGTAAGGTGCTTGGCTTCACTCATCTCTCCCATCAGTTTCTTCATGTTCTGGAAATGCTTGTTCACCTTCTTCTTTAACTTGTCCTCTTTCCTCTGCTCCTTCTTCATCATCTTTTCTCTTTTGTCCTCCTGTTTTTTCCAGTGTCTTTGTTCCTTCCTTTCAGATGATTTCTTCTGATACTTAGGCTGTTTATGTGATCCTTGATGTTCATCCTGCCCATGGTGTCTGTTCTTCCTGAACCATTTATTTGCCTTCTGATGTATCTTGGTGTGCAGGTGGTCACTGAAAGATTTCACCCTCTCTGTAATTTTGTTGGCAACCTTTGACAATGAGGGCTCATGTTTCTTCCAAAGTTCCTCCGACAGATTCTTAACCTGGTTCCAAGTCTGCTTAATATGCTGACTAACATCAGACATGGAGCTCTGTGTTTGATTCAGGATATTCTTGACACTGTCAGACCACTTTCCCTGTGAGTTCTCTCTGTGCCTCTTTCCACCCGTCTTGGAAGTCCCAGAACCTGAAAACTCCTTCCACAAATTCTGGAACTCATTGACAAATGCATCCTTGACATCTTCAACTGATAGCAGTAGTCTGGTGATATTAAGAAAATCCTTTATAACTGTGGCATTGATTGAGGAGTTGATCCGCTTGGTAAAGATGCTCATGCAGGTGAAGAAATCAACAGAGGAGTTGCACTTCTTTGGTTGTGTCTGTCTCTCCTTGAGGTTGAGGTACAGATGTTCCCAGTTCTCTGCCTGTCTCCTGGCTGCATCCAACTCTTCCTTTGCTGTGCACCGGACATCATTCTCCTCGTGCTTATGACCTGGGGACAACAAACAACATCTATTAATGAAATGCATGTACAAAATGTTTTGTTTTCATTCAAGTTTGATCGAACATTCCCGCATTGTTAAATTTAGAGCAATTGATAAATATTTGTAAAAAATTGCATGAGAAAGAGTTGTGACAAGTTTTGGAATTCTTGTTTTGAAAAAGAATATTTTGAGTGGTCACTGTATAGGTTTAACAACTCATCACCTATACTTGGAATTTGTGACTGGCCAAAGGCATGTTATCCTAAATATTTGAGTCCCTACATGTAAATGGTGAAAAGATATAAGCATTTTGGAAATCATAAAATATCAAAGGGTCAAAACTCATCGCACTGCTTATATATTTTACCTCTTTAGTCATTTAGCTTTTACAATTGGAAAAACTCACTTTCTGTTGATAACTTCCCATGATACTCCACATCAATGTTAAAGACTTCTTCCTTCAGGTCCTCCTTGACCGCCTTCATCCTGTGTAATTGAGAGTTGCCCGGATGAGACTTGTACCGGAGACGTCCAATCTCGGCCCGCATGTCGGCATTCTCCTGCTCAAGGAGATTGATCCTGGCTTTCAGGTCCATCACCTTGCCATGACCTTCAACCTTTGGACAGGAAGTGGATGTGACTTCAGTGACCTCGTCCAGAGACTCATACCCTTCATCCTCCTCCTCGACTGTCACATGTTCACTAGACTGGTCATTGAGGAGCAGCTTCAGCCTAGCAATCTCCTCCTTCAAGTTCTCATTCTCATGCTTCAGTGAGTCCACTTCTTGACTCAACTTCTCGATCAGTTTAGCATTCTCTGTGGTCTTGGTGTCGTCCTGTGGTAGGACTGTCTTGTACTGCATCGCAGCGATCCGGGAGGTTAGTTCTGCATTCTCATGTCTCAACATGTTGACCTCATTCCTCAAGTCCGTTCCTGTGCTCTCCCATTGCTTTTCTGCCTGAAATTGCAAAAGACTAATGTATATAAAAAAGAAGCATCTTCTTCTCTTCTGATCATGGGGTATTCAAAATTGATCGGCTAAAACTGAAGATAAATTCATTGGTATGCACTAAAGATCTTAGTGATCTCAGAGACTAAATGTAACATACATTTGTAAGATCAGTTGATTCAATCAGTAATATGGTTTTGCATTTTCTGACATTTCATTAACAAAATTTGAGTTTTAAGGGATACAGCTTACGGAAATCAAGATATATCTCCTAAAAGGTGACTCTAAATATTTTTTTTAGCAATTTTTATGTTATGACAGTATAAGATGATGTCGCCATGCTCTGACATCATCACATTGAGAGTCTAAGCACAGTGGTCAAAGATGTGAATTTTTCATGGATATGTGATGAAAATGATTTAGGATGAAGAACAAAAGCTCACAATAATGTTTTCTCAAACTCAATTTATCAACACCCTCATGTTCATAATATCAAACATATCAACCTGCTGTGACCCACACACCTGTCTACACTGACCGAGAGCCAGAGTCTGAGCCTCCTGAGCTTTCACCTGCTCCTTCAACTCTGAGTTAGAGCTGCTCAGAGCTTCCAACACCTCCTGCCGTTGCTCCAGCTCAGACTGAAATACACAGTTATTTGCTCAGAGAAGTGTAAGGGAATTTTTCTCAATCAATTTTATTTATATGATAATTTTCTATCAAGTTATCAACATGCCAATTGTTGAGAAATATTTTCTCACTGGACCAATAAATTACTGAATATTTGTTTCATTTCCATAGATTTTTATCTTTGATATCCTTTTAAAGAATGGGCCGACATGTACCTGGAGGAGTTGTTCATTGTCCTTGAGAATCTGGTCTGTCTTCTGGTGACACTGCAGGAGGTCATCCTGCAGGAGGGAGAGTTCCGACTGCTGGGCCTGCTGCACCTCTGTGTTGATGTACTGCTCGTGCATCGAACCTGCAGGTACAATGAGAGTTATACCTGCTGTTTCAAAGTGGCCCTAAGATAGGCAATTGATAAACGGTATGGTCTTGTATTGAATCTCAGCTACAGGGGTTAAATGATCAATTAAAAATATAATAGTGAAAATATATCATAAAATTTTCTTTACTTAACATGAAAGAAAAACTTTGATATGAGTTCATCATAACTTACCAATAAAGTGTCCAATTCCAATGCCAATGACCAAGAGAATATTCATTGCAACCACAACATCCAGAGTCCAGTTCAGCCGTTTGTTTTGACGATGAACATATTGACGACGTCCACGAACCAGAGGGACATCAGCAATATCGTCCAGCAATCCATCTTCCTCCTCAGCTGCTTGTCCTTGCTGGGCCTCACTCTGCTCGCTCTCAGTACGTTCATCTTCACTGTGTCCAGACATAGACTCAGTGTCACCGTCATTGATGTCATCCATAGGGGCTTCTGGGTCAGCTGCTTGATGGGGAGGAACAGGGAGGACAGGAGCTTGAGGAGGGTCAAGTTGGAGTTGACCTTGAAGGGGGTCGAGCTGAAGTTGACCTTGACCAGGGTCGAGGTGCAGTTGACCTTGACCGGGGTCGAGGTGCAGTTGAGCTGGCAGGGGGAGGGCATGGAGGTTAACCTGAGCTTGTGGAACAACTGGTTCCTGAGGGGCAATCTCTTGTTGGTCTGGCACCGGATCTTCAATCTGTGCTTCTGGTTGGACGTTTGCTTCAACAGGCTCCTGTCCTCTAACTTCAATGGGGTCTGGTTGGACGGGAGATTGAGGTTCTATTGAATCATGAGGTTGAAGGGAAACAGGTTCAGGTAGGGGTATTGGCTCACTGAGGAGGGCATCCACTTCTGGTTCCTCATCCTCCTCTGGTTCTTTGTCTTGTGAACCTGAAACATTTAAAGACATCAATATCATAGCAAAAATAATTTGAAACTTTGTAAGATTTTGTTGTTCCTCTGTTACTTTTGCTGAAATATCAATAAATTGTAAAATTACTCAAAGTTTTTTAAGGAATGATCTAAAGGTTTAAATAAGAAAAAACATTCCCAGTTAATGATGAAATTGTTTTTTTAAAATCTCATAAATATACCTTCTCCTTCACTGCTGTGTTGTGGGAGGAATCTAAACCTGGAGCTGACAGACGACACAGAGGCTGACATTTCATTGTCCATCTCCTGATCAGGGGCAGGTAACTCTCCACTCACAACCTCCTCACTTTCACTGTCAGAGTTCTCAAGGGAGGAGGACGAGGAAGAGGCTGCATCCAGTCGGACGAAGTCTGAATCTTAAATTAATGAATCATTTTTTAATTATGCTGTTATCATAGTAAAGCTGATTTATAATTACAATAAGAATTTTCACCAGCAAAATCAAATTATCTGTACCATTTATGTCCAGTATCCCTTTAAGATAGATTTTACTATCTTTTCAGTATATAATAAGTAGAAAACAGACATGAATCAACTTTGAAGTACTTTGTCATAACTATTCCAGGCTGGCTGAATTGCAGGAATGATAAAGGTATATAAGTCACAAGTTAAAATCATTTTCATTTAAATCAATACTATTCAAGTAGTGAGGGTCATTTCACTGGGTTTAGGCAAATAATGCACTGTTGAGTTAAAGGGTTTGCAAGATGTAAAGAGTTTCAGTACCACTGCCAGTGTCGCTGGAGCTCTCAGACTTGTCAGCCAGGTTGAGACTTGCTGCTAAACTCTCCATATCAGCACCAGGGGGCGCCACAATCACACGCCCATCTCCCAACCTGCATGTATGTACAGATTAGAGTTGTGACGATAAATGTTGTTAGTTGTCATGATATATCAATAAATCGGTATTGGATACTTAGGGTATGCCACAATAACATGTCCATCTCCAAACCTGATTGTATACAGAGTAGAGTTGTGACGATAATTGGATATCTGGAGACTTGTGATACTTATAACTGTATATGTAAAATGAAATTATGTCTGTATCATGAGACGTATCGTTGACCTTGAAATTGCATACCTGAAAATCAAGATGTTTGTCAAAGTAATTGGTTATATATTCAATAACAAAACCAGAAAATAGTGTATCTTGACATGTATCGTATCGAACCATATCATTCTTGAATATCATGATAAGTATCGTATAGGGACATATTTCTATCATAGTAACCTAGATTAATATATATCATTCATTACTTGCTGAATTATATTGTCAAAAATTAAAAGGCCATGCCATCAACATTATGTCATCCTTCTTACAGTTTTGCCATCAGGTAAATTGTTCAGCAAGGTATGTTTTAAGACATTGTGTAAGAACAGTGTCAGTTTATTAAACAGGAACTTTTTCAACAAGCAAGCAATGGGTATGTTTATTAAAACAACTTGAAGTACCAAGTCAGACATTGTCCTTCTTCAACACATTAGTATAATGTCCATGACAAAGGGTTAGTTTCAATTTGTCCCTTGCATGTTTATTTTAAATCATACTAGCCAGATATGAATGACTGTGACCTAGTTTCGAGTAACATACACTTATCTCCCTATTAGGGAGAATGTAAATTAACTGATGTTTTTTAGACAGTACATTGAACAGTTTTACAACTTGGATGCTACATCAATTTCTCGTCCAGCAATGTATACATAATGGTTTATAATTGCTAAACATAATTCATTTTTTTGATTCAATGAATGCAAACCTGTGAACAACTAACCTTATGGTGTGACGCATTTCAGTGGAGTTTTCAAGAGGATACTTGAGCCACTGGGTACCAGGGGAAGCAACCCCTGCTCCTTCATCAGCTTCTTCTTTGGCAACAGGAACTTCACCAGGAGCTAGATCTGCATCAGCATGTCCTTCAGCACCAATTACTTCAATAGACACTGCTCCATCCCCTTCAGCATCAGACTTGGAGCATGTCAGGGACTCAGTGGACAGGGAGATGAGACCGTCATCATCTGCATCTCCAACAGCATCAACATCAGTAAGATCAACGTCTGATGCTTGAGGGAGACCGGGCACAAGAGACAGAGAGGATACACTAGAGGTGATATCAATACTAGATGGCAGGTCCACAACCAGGGCAGAGTCTATATGATCCTCATCATCTGTGATGAGCTCAGCGGACTCCCCACCTGTTGATGCTATGCTGCCTGCAAGGGAGGACACAGCTTGAGGGTCTGACAGGGTTGAGGACTGGAGTTCCTTGGGCTCCGGGCCAACATCCTGCTGTTCCTGCTCCTGCTGCTCCTGCTCCTGGGACTCCACTTCCTCTAGGGAGCTGGTCAGCAGATCACTCATGTCAGGGGAGGCTGAAAATAAACAGAAACTCTTGAAACATAGGAAATGACAAACAATAGTATGGATTTCAACTTCTTTATTGTTATTGTCACTGGCCTGATGAAGGGGCAAGGAGTTGGCTTGAAAGGTATGAATATGCAAATACAATAATGAAGTTGTACTCCATACTATTCTTTGTCATATCATCTATCAATTTCTATAAGTCTATCAGCAAAAAGCTTTAAATAATACATCTGGCAGCAAGCTTTAAAGCCAAGAATTGAAAAGATTTTCCCTGCATAGGCAAATGATATACCCGGAGCATAAGCTGACAACCAAATGCTGTGAAAGATTTATGTTCTATCTTGTAAGAAGTATGGAGAACATCATCCGGATTCCAAATGGTTACAAAAAGAGACTGATTGCTCATTTTGAAAAATTATTGATTGCATATGAAACTCTGATAACAAGCAAGGAGCCTTGAGTTCAAGAACAAATTGTTAGCGGTGGGTATCTGTCTTTTAACATTGTGTGTCCACCAGTGCTCACAAACATCCCGGGATATTCCGTGTTACTGGACTCAAGGCAGGATTCCTTATATCAGAAACTGCTTCATTTGTAATAAGTATAAATGGATATAATTTATAATATAAGCTCTGGTCATGGGAGAATGATGACTACAATGCTAGATTAATTAAAGCTCTGGTGTACCTTCACTCTCTGGTAGAGAAGCCTCCTCCGAGCTGGACCTGTTATACACAACTCCATCCCTGTTCACCTTCACATAGCCATCACTCGACCCTCCGCTCGACGAGCTGCCGTCTCCCTGAACATGCAGAGCAATAAAGTGTTTATCATATACCAGAATCATATCTGGAATCATAACTTTCATATGATGCGTTAGAGAAATATATCAATTTGACTCCATAAACAATGTTGTCACATCACATTCATCCATGTTAAAGATGACTGAAATATATTTTGTGGTATACATAAAATAAGATTTTCTGGATAACAATTTCTGTATTGTGAAAATCATGACACTTTCGAGTTAATGGTAAGTCTTTCACTATGCTTCACTCCTAACTTAAAAAAGATAATCAATTTGTCTGGTCTTATTAGATTTTTTTGATGAATGATAAATCAAACATGAAACTCACCTCTAAATTGCCCTCCTCCGAGACGAGGGCCCAGTCTGTAAGACCTTCACTGTCAGTACTTTCACGAGACATTCCTGATGTTCATACCAGGGTGCTGCAACATTGTCAAACAAAACTAAAAACATTGCTTTGGTTTGAAACATTTTCTAGTATTGTTCCTGTAAGTGTAAAGATCAAAAGCGCCGCCCACAATTTATTCCGCATTCTAGTATTGTTCCCGAAAAGATCAAAGGCGCCGCCCACCCTTTATTCCGCAATAAAGTATTGTTTTTGAGTGACGTCACGAAACAATGGCCTCATGCTATTACTATAATAGTTCAGGGCAAAACTATACTTTATTGCAAAACACATGATGGTTAGGGCTACTCTATTTCTTAAATAAAGTATAGTTTTTGTGTGACGTCACGAAACAATGACCGATGACGTCAATAACAATTGGCTATGAAGTCACTCAGGTCACCCTGATCAAGGATTTTCCCTTTGAGGCCGGAAGTGATTTACAAAATATGCTTATATTTAGAGTAGAAAAAAATTAAACGAGTGAAAATCAACATACTAGAAAAGTAATAGAGTAGCCCTAACCATCATGTGTTAGAACGTCAAACCATTCGGCCTCATGCTATTACTATAATAGTTCAGGGCAAAACTATACTTTATTGCAAAACACATGATGGTTAGGGCTACTTTATTTCTTAAACAACATTCCTGAAATAAACAGTGAGACAAACCTTAATAGCACAGGGGTTAGAGTCTCAGACTGTATCCTATAATAAATTCTAAAACCACAACTTGTGCCCTCATATATCGTTTTTATATGTTTAGATAAACTTACGTTTCATATTTGTAAGAAATCGGTCAAGAAATAAAGATTTTAGTGTAATTCTTCAACTATTATATAGACAACACAATAGGAACGCTCCGGTTGCTAAAACAGGACTCTTTTTTAATATTTGATGCAATTAACCCTAATTTTCTTTGCAAAACTATGTATTGGAATTGTAGATCAATCTTTTTAACTTGCTGAATATCTGACCAAATCTTTCTAACTTCGTCCAAGTTTTAACCACTAACCCTCACATAACACCAGCCCTCTCTTTGATGTGCGCCAGTGCACCTTCATGATCCTCTGTCACAGTTCCTTTAGCATTAATATTTGTGACAGAATAATCTAGTGTTAACCAAAATGAAATGACATATGACCAAATGTGTTCCGCTCAATGTTTTTTACAATATAACAAATATTTACTTTGGGATAAACATAAAAACTTTATCTTGTCCGACATTAATCACTGAATAGGCTGCTCTACTCAATGGACACTTCCTTCTTGTAAAATTTACGATAGAACGACAAACACAAGTCAATAACCTTCCTTCATACAATATTCATGAACTCTGTGGGCATAACATTCAATAAAAGGGACAAGAACAATGTTGCATGATTTTGTTGCTTTGTTATGTACCAAAATAATATCATTACTGACTTTCAAATCAATTACACATGGGTATACACCAGAAACTTTCAAATATATCATGTAAAATAGCTTTCAAAGAAATCAAACAATAATCAAATATATTTGTAATATATATAAATAAATAACTTTGAGTCAAAAACTTTCATTCCATACATGAAAGTAATAAAACCCAATAAACACTACATGTCTATACTTGAAGGTTTGACTGCTATAGATAAGATTTCTATATGTAAATAAATTCAAAGGCATGACTCAGAGTCAGACAAGTACAATGTCTTATTTTTCTACCATAAATCATGAACTTAACTGTCATGAATACTGTACTAAACATAAAAAGAATTGTGTGCTTAGATTAGGCAGTTAAAGATAAATTAATTTTAAAGGTAAAAACAAGTTTTTTAACAGGAAAATCCATCAAATTCTAATTAAACGTATACTAAAGCCCAGCATGGTTATCAGTGGAATAACATATTTAATAGGATTTATCACTCATTTTGAAAAAACAGATGAGAAGAAAATAGAATAAGATCGATCTTGTGTAGTTATAAACTTGAATGTGTCACATTTATAATAATATGGATTGTTGATAATTTTTTGGATGGAACTAAATAATGTATACCGGGAAATTTTCGTGGTTGGTAATTTTCGTGGTTTTCGTGGGTAGAGCTTGAACCACGAAATTTTCCATACCACAAAAATTTTCCGATGAATTTCATTAAAAATATCTTTACCACTCTCTGTACGACCCATCTAGCTACATGTTTTTTAGTAAAAGAGCATGCACAAATTTAGGTGCTATTCACTGACAACTGCTAAAAATAGAGCTCTAATTCAGTCGTTTATTGATAGCTTTAAATTTATACGTTGATAACTTTACTTAATATGTAGCCAAGTGTGATTGGCACTCCTCGTTGTATACAAATCTAGTTCTACCGGCAACTAATTCTAAATGAATGCTTGTTTCCAACATAATTAGCGGAGCTTAACACGTGTCACAACACAATGAATCCGGTCGTAGGTCATGTTCAACAGAGTGTGACAAAGACAAAGAAGCATGCTGAATTCAAACAAATGAATAAAAACTAGATTTCAGATTCACATAACAACTAAAATATTTAATCTGGATCATCAACGCTCTTCTTCAGCCACGCTACGAGGCTCATTTTGCTAATGTTGTATAGATTAAAATGTAATACTGTTTTATATATGTGTAGGTAAAGCTTCAGTTTTATTTGTCAAAGCAAAAAATAGAGCCATTGGCTCTGTAGCTCATCAGACTTTTGATGAAAAAGGTTTTGACCCCTGTGACCCCATTTGGGGTCATTGGGTCACAAAATCTACAAGTTTTAATCCCCATTGGCCAAGGAGTCTACACACAACTTTTTAGCTCTCTAGACCATTTGGAACTGGTGAAGATGAAAATAGGTTTTGAAGGTTGTGACCCCTGTGACCCCATTTGGGGTCAAGGGGTAACCAAACCTAAAATTTAGAATCCTCATTGGCCAAGGAGTCTACACACAACTTTTTAGCTCTCTAGACCTTTAGGAACTGGAGAAGAAGATGAAAATAGTTTTTTAAGGTTTTTTCCCTGTGACCCCAATTGGGATCATGAGGTCATGAAATCTACAATTAGGAATCATCATTGGCCAAGGAGTCTACACACAACTTTTCAGCTCTCTAGACCTTTTGGAACTGGAGAAGAAGATGAAAATAGGTTTTTAAGGTTTTAGCTCCTCTGACCCCAATTGGGGTCATGAGGTCATGAAATCTATAATTTAGAATCCTCATTGGCCAAGGAGTCTACACACAACTTTTCAGCTCTCTAGACCTTTTGGAACTGGAGAAGAAGATGAAAATAGGTTTTTAAGGTTTTGACCCCTGTGACCACAATTGGGGTCATGAGGTCATGAAATCTACAATTTAGAATCCTCATTGGCCAAGGAGTCTACACACAACTTTTCAGCTCTCTAGACCTTTTGGAACTGGAGAAGAAGATGAAAATAGGTTTTTAAGGTTTTGACCCCTGTGACCCCATTTGGGGTCATGAAATTTACAATTTAGAATCCCCAATTGCCAAGGAGTCTCCACATCAAATTTGAGCTCTCTAGAGTCATTGGTTCTGGAGAAGAAGTCGAAAATGTGAAAAGTTTACGGATGGACGGATGGACGGACGGACGTACGCCGGACGCCATGCCATGCCATAAGCCCATCGGGTCTTTCAGACCTAATGAGCTAAAAATGACAGTGAGTAAAGTATTACTTTATTGAAACATGGAGTTAGAATTGTCATCTTTGAAACAGGCCAGAAAATGTGATTCGTGTCTTCTCCTTATACATGTTGAACAAACTAGATCGTTTTATCAATGATATCAAAAGCATTTCGACTGATTACTACTGACCCTACTAATCCGATTGTAATAAGTTGATTGGAAAGCAATATGATTAACTAACATGACAGTTTAACATCAACACGCTTACAAATGGAACATAAACACACAATTTAAAATTTTTTATTTGGAAAACTTCAACCACGAAAATAAAAATCCACGCAGAAAATTTTTGACAACGTCTGAACCACGAAAATAAAAATCCACGAAAGGTCTTTAAGTCCTCAACCTCGAAAATTTCCAACCACGAAAATTTCCCGGTATACAGTAGAAACATCTTAAACTAAAGTTCACATAACCACAAATATATTTCACTATTTTCTTTGGAATATATGAAAGTCTGATAACAATATTGTATAGTGCGTCAAAGGTCTCAACTCAATTATATTCAGTTTGGTAATGAAAGCTGTTTTTGAAAGCCACTTAGACCTATCTGGCCACAAATCAGTGAATGCATGACTGGTCACGCCCCCTTTTTGTGACGTCATAAACAGAATCAGCCTAGTTATCTATACATCTATCGTAACAATACCACAGAAAAAAAACCAATAATAATCGATTTTCATAAATTGTTTTCCACTGAGTTAGATAAATCATTTGATGATGTTTAACTACTAAGCATTTGGTGTAAAAAGATATCAACATCAATGGTAATTAATTACTTATTTAGGCAGTATTTCAGTTGAAATAATGTTTATTACGTCACACCGGCGCGAGTTTTATGGCCCCTAACCCAAGTGGGTTTTTCAAAGCCATAAATTACGCTGTCTAATAAAAGGCTAATAAAAGGTGTTTATTGGGAAAAAAATCAAGTCCAGTTTTTATTTTGTTGAAACATCTTTGAACGAAAATCGAGAAGTGGTAAAGTCGAGGTTAGTGGATGTTTAAAGGGGCAGTAGCACGTTTTTAGGGGGAATATAAGGTGATGTCACGAAAATGAAAATTAATGGTTCCAATCGTAAGACAATGTATTTAAACTAAATGGAGAAGTTATAATTCAAATATATAACGTAAAGTTTAGCTATGCGATTGCTTTTTCTTACACAAACTGAATTAAAGGTGTTCACACAAAAATGGCCGCCAATGGATTTTATGTGAATCGTCATACTTTGTCCTCTGACTAAGAAGGATTGGCTTGTTAAATGAAATTTTTGACACTGTCAAAATAATTCATTTAGCATTAACTTACTAATATCAGTGAAAATTTTAAAATATAAAATTATCAAAAAACGTGCTACTGCCCCTTTAAGAGGCACATAACTGATCTACTAACAAAGAGTTAATTATCCATAACAGCTTAATGCAGTGTTAATGGCCATATGATTGCTGCTTGAGAGAGTGGCAACCAGAAGCTGATTAGCTGACTGACTGACAGGTGTAAGTAGGAGGGGATCATATTATATACCTACTTACATACATCACAGTGTTTCTAGCACCTGTGGGTGTGGGGGTGTGAGCTTCTTGATTGATTGCTCCTCGAAGGGATGTTGCTATAATGATTATTAGGATCATCTCCCACTAGCTTTGCTTCTTGTTCCCATATCATTATTTTGATGTTCAAATATTATTCTACCATGAAATTTTAAAATCCTTTTATTTGATTGGTTTATTTTTTCGTTGAATTTACATTCAAACATTTTTATTTTTTTTTTTTTTAAATGTTTTTATTCCTTGAAGCATAGGCATGATATACATACAATATTGAGTATATGTGTTACAGAATATTCTGCACAATACATAATGTAGTATACAATGACAAGTAACTCTCTTGGTTGAAGATACATGACAAATTCAAAAAGTATCTGATATGATAATATGCATATATATGGTATGTCAAATGAGCAACAAAGAATGCTGGAATAAGCTATAGTTGAAAATACACAACAACAAAAAACCCTATAATTTATTAAATAAGGTATGGAGGGAGGACCAGAATGTGTAGAATCGGTCTGGCATAGCATTTGAGAATGCTGTATATTTTGTTGCATTATAATATTGAATTACTTCTCTTTGGAAGAAATCAAATTTTGGCTTTATATCTTTAAGGCTTATTTTATATAAAGTATATTTTATTAACAGACATACCACATTCAGTGGATTGTTGTTTTTACCTTGAAAGCCAAATATTATATTCTCATGAGTGAATCTAATACTTCCTTCTGACAATTCATTTAACCATTCTGATAATTCCCTCCATATAGTCATTGAGTATGGACATTCACATAACAGATGCATTGTTGTTTCAGCAGCTGCATTACATAAAGCACACAGTGGAGATTCCTTTATTTTCATTTGGTACAATTTGTGTTTAGTTGCCAGAATGTTATGTACAACTTTATAATGAAACCATCTTAACTGTATACTTTCAGTGCATCTATTTGCCATCAAATAAACATTTGTCCAGAACTCATCGTCATATTGTTTGTTGAAAGTATTTTCCCATTTTATTTGTCCATTTGGTTTATTTTTACAACATGGCAATAGTGTATTGTAAACATACTTGCTGTTTATATTATGTCCAGAGATGCAACTGACATTAAAGGGTAAATACGGACGCTGGATCTGAATTGCTTTGCCTATAAGAGAAATATTTTTAGATTTACAGTAAGCTGTAATTGACCTTTTTATGCCTTCAAAATGAAGGAAATTTATTTTTGGAATTTCATACATTTCTTCCATGTCAGATTTCTGCATAAAGTTTCCCTTTGTGTCAAGGATATCGCATATAAAGTTAACTCCTCCTTTTGCCATGTTGTAATTATAAATACACTTTCCATCAATCTGAAAGTTATTGTTGAACCATAATGATTGGCAAATGATATCAGACTCTGTGTTTACATTGCAATAACATCTGTTTAAATATTGATTCCAAGCCCATAACATATCTCTCCAGAAATGGTTAGTGACCTTTGGGATAACATTATCATTTATATATTCCGCATCTGCTATAAATATTTTCTTGGCGTCGGTTAAATGTTCATTTATTATGAGAATACATTTAGAGTTTTCTGTAAGTAATCGTTTAATCCACATCACTTTTTGAGCATGTATAATGTTTTTGATAATAGGTACACTAATACCTCCATCCTTTGGTTTGAGTTGAGTAATTTCTCTTCTAATTTTATCCTTTTTGCCTTGCCAAACAAAATTGAAACATTTTTTTTGGAAATTTTGTAGTACTTCATCTGGTGGGCTTGGAATAGATGAAAACAAGTGATTTAATTTTGGAAGAAGTAAAGATTTTAAAATTACGTTCCTCCCCATAGGTGTTAGGTATCTTAAGGACCATAGATTCATTTCCCTTGATATATTTTCAATTTTTCTATTATAGTTTAACTCTACCATATTACTAAGCTCAACATCAAAGTCTATACCCAGCAGCTTGAAATTTGATTGCGTCCAATCTAAGTTCCATTCTTTGCACATCTTAAGTCTGGATCGCTTTTTTGAGCCTATCCATATCAATCTGGTTTTGTCAGCATTTATCTTCAAACCCGAAAATCTTGCAAAAAAGCTTAGTGTATTTAAAGCAGCATAAAGGCTTGGTTCTGAGCCGTCTAACGTTACAGTAGTATCATCAGCAAATTGAGTTAAGAGGTTTAAAATATTTCCTATCTTTATTCCCTTTATTTTTTTATTTTTTCTTAACATAAGGGCTAAAATCTCAGCACATAGAATAAAAATATATGGAGATATTGGGTCACCTTGCCGACAGCCTCTTGTTACTTTAAAGAAACTACTTCCAAAACCATTTACTAGTACACTAGATTCAATGTCATTGGATAGGACATAAATCCATTTTTGTATGCTTGGCCCAAAGTTAAAGAATTTAACTACCTTTTCAATAAATTTTCTGTCAACTGAATCAAAAGCCTTTTCAAAATCTATAAGGAGAAGTAGACCAGGGGTTTGATAAGCTTCTGTATGTTCTATTATATCGTATATTTGTCTTGTAACTTCCCCAATATATCTTCCAGGGACAAACCCTTTTTGGTCTTCATGTATAATATTTTGTAGCAAGGGCTTAATTCTATTTGCTATTACTGCCGAAGCTAGTTTGTAGGAAGTATTAAGTAATGTTATTGGTCTCCAATTTTTTTAAAAATTTTTGCTTTTGTTTCCTTTTGGTAGAAGAGTTATTAAGCCTTGTTTCTGGGAAATAGACATAAATCCATTTTCGTAACCGTAATTTATTGAGTTAATCAAATATTTATTTAAATCATTCCAAAAGAATTTTATGAATTCACTAGTAAAACCATCTGGGCCAGGACTCTTGTCGTTTTTCATATTTTTAAGAGCTGCAAGGGTTTCTTCATAAGTTATTTTACCCTCTAAGGATAGCGCTTCAGCATCTGATAATTTTGGGACCTCTCCTTCCATAAATAATTCTTCTAATTTAGTTTCTGTACAGTCTTCACTTGAGTATAGTTTTTTGTAAAATATTTTGGTTTCTTCTAATATTTCGGATTGAGTATTTATTGTGGAACCATCATTCTTTTCTAGTTCTCTTATAGATTTATTAAGGAAGTTTCTACTTTCTAGCTGTAGAAAGTATTTAGTCGGCTTTTCCCCTTGTTCAATCTACATTCAAACATGATGTTTGCGAAATGTGATTAACCATATTCAATTATGTCGACGAGTTTGGTTTGAAAATTTTCAAAAGGTATCAATCTACATTCAAATCACATAGAAATGAAAAACAAAGTAGGTTTATATCTTGCTTAACCTAATTGAAAATCCTGACTGGTACTGGGAGGGAGTCATGAGAGGATGAATTTTGCAGGTACACATGACCATGAATGAATTTTGCCTATCCTTTTTTGCAACCTTTGACTACTTCTTCTGGAGGAGTAAAATTATCATCTAAGTGGTCTTCTTCATTGTTTCAATTCATTAATTTAATATAATTTAAATATCACAATCCATCTTGAAACGTAAGTGGTCTCATATTTCTTATATATACATGTGCATGAATCAGTTTTGCTTTTCAACCTTCTTCTGAATTGTGTGACAAGTTGCTATCAAAATCATCTCTTACTAGACATGCTTAATGTTCCTATATGATTTTAATCCTTGGAGATCTGCAGGCGCATATCATTTTATTATCATTACCCAAATGGGATTGAATATTTTTTGTCAATTGTAAGATCGTACCATTTGACATCTAGACTAGACTGTAACTGTAGTACAGAGTTTCAGTGGTAGAACCTTTATTCCTGATATCATTCTAAAGTTTACATAGCATAACATTTAAAAAAAGAAATTGATTTGGATAATAGATTTATACTTAAAAACATAAGAAAAGCTTAATTTGAAATATACCATGTATCATATATCTTCATATTTCAAAACATTATATTACCGTACATCAAATAACCTTCAAGGACATCTTACTTGAGGGAAACTCCTTAATAAAGGCTACTAAGAATAATAAGACAAAAGTGAGCTGATTGCTTACTTGCTACCCATAACAATCAACAAAATGTCAGTTCAAAGTGAATATAATAACATTGGTTTGAGTGATATGACAGAATAATTTCCACAGAAAACATGGCATAGGAGAAAGAACTATCCCTGGTTGAGGCTTTTCAAACTTTACAACATGTATATTTATTACAAGTATAAAAAGTTTGATCTAACATACTGGACAAGTTATAAAGTATTATTACCTATATGTTTGAAATTAATTAGTGACATATTTTCAATATGAGTACTTTTTTGTCAGCACAAATTTTGTCTAGCATCGATTGTCAGAGCACGAGTTTCTTTATGTTTTCGCCTGCGACTTCATAACATCATTGTTCGTAACGTCACTGTAGGCGACCGTCACAGGAAAAAGGCCCGTTCCTTCGATATTTCTTAGATGTTAAAATGTAATAGAATCGGTTAAAAGAAATTATTACCCCCGGAAGTGTGTAAGGCCGTTTTTTTTTTTTAAATTGGTTTACGGATCCGCCGACCCTATATTTGGACAGATGCAAATAAAATAAAATTTTTGTTTAGTGGAGTTTTTTATTACCGCCGAGTCATAATTTGTCAAAAGGTTATAAAAAAAATCTATCGCAGACATACCCGATAAACTGGTCATCGGTCTGCACTTTTAACGAAGAGCAGATCTAAAATCGTATGTCGTAATGCGTTGTTGTCTGCGCAACGATGTCCTATAACCAGTATGAAAGGGACGTAACTCCAAATCAAAACTACACATCCGGGAACTTCAGTTGAAACAATATGGCGGCAACGCCGTCAGAACTTATGTTCTTTCATCTCACAATTATTTCTGATTCGACAAAAGCCCCCGAGAAGTGTTTTTTGTCGGCAAAAGAACATCAGTCGATCGGAGATGCATTATCGAATTATGTGAGCGATGATTCTGTCATTAGTTCAATAAAATGCAGTGGAAACGAAGATGGAAGATACAGTGGCACGGACACTCCCGTGGGTACTCCAATAAGAACTCTGAAAGATTTTGGAACTAAATTTGTTTTCCTGAACGTGTCATCAAAGAAAGGTGAAGATAATCCGAAAGCATGCCCTGGCAAATCGAAGTCGGCATTCGATGTCCTCATGGCTGTTCAGAAGAAATACAACGTTCTACCGGAACCAAGGTATAAATTAAATTGAAATGTTTTTACACTGCTAATAAATAAAAACGCCAATATAGATTCTGTTACACTTTAATAATCGATATTAATGTAACCATCGATTTGATATAATATATATTTATAATTTTATTGTGCCGTTTTTCTTGCATATTATGAAAACGAAAAACGTATTTAAAATGTATAAATATTTTAATATTAAAAATGTTGATATTTTATTATTATCAAAAACGGCCATTTTTATAGTAGCTGATCGTTTATATTAAACTCTATATTATACTATGACATTAAATATTAAATTATTTTATTTGATATTTTCAGCTGTAAACAGGTAATTTAAAATCAACAATTTCCCCTTCTATAGCACACCATATAAGTACACCTACACTGTACACCCCCTTTCTCTTCCTATCACATCTATATCTTCCTTCAGATTCTAGATTTTTTAAATGAAATGTTTAACATTTTAATCGGCAAATGCTTTGTCAACATGCAAAATATTTAACTGTCAGATGGAACGAATCTAGTATAGCATAGTACAACATTTTTAATAATATTTTCTGAAAATAAAAATATAGGGCTCTAATTAATAGTCAACATCTTTGGATATTTATTAACAGGTATTACAATAATTTTTAATTGATACTAATTAATTTACTTGTAGTAACTAGCCACACATGATAGAATTATTTGTATTACCATCGGAATTAAGTAATTTCTTGTACATTTTCAAAATTAATGGCAATACTGATTTTACCATCTGAGAAAATATTCTAAAAATTTATGTCAAGAACTATTTTATTGTCAATCATCCTTTGTGATTGTATCTGGACTTGTGTCGCTTCCTCTGTCTGCTTCCTGTAGAGTCTATTGCATGTTTTGGTGACGGTTTATCACATATTTAATATCAAAACATACTTTTATATTTGATGATTCAAAATTATAAATCATAAAATAAAGCACAATTTAAAAAGTTTAACTATTCCCTGACCTAAGTAATAGTATACCGAAGAAAATTCAAAGATTAACGTTTCACAATTATAGTTCTAATAAATTTCCCAGGCATCATGGGAAGACTTGGCTCTATTTTTAATAATAAAATATTTTTCAGACAAGCTGTCACTGCCAAAGACAAAGTCTACAATGAAGTGTTAAAGCTCCTGAAGAATTCAGAAGTGGGCTTTACTGCAATGCAGGTTAAGACAACAGGCCTGGAGATCTGCCGTGTTTTGACTGTTAAACATGACTTTTACGAAACTTGTGCAAATTTGTGTATTACCCAAGCGAGAGCGAAAAAAGTCACACTCATTTTGTAAAGTCCTATGACACACTTCTGAAGTAATAATCTCTATGTCTTTCACTCAGACTTGAGTTAATAACATAGCAAGTCTAGATCTCTAGTGAACTACTCTGAAATTTCCAATTCTCCGAGGCTCCTATCTTATATTTAATAAAAAATTTGAGAATTTTTATTCTCCAGAGGCTGAATATAAGTCTAGTTATAAAGTAGCCCCAATGTAAATGTAATCCTCAACGTTGATACATCAAATCCCTATGCCTCTTGCTTTAACGACTACTTAATAAATGATTCATCTAGATTGCTTTAACAAAGCTTATATAGCTTTAGACATGCATATGGTTATAATAATAGACACACCCTTACAGCTTCAAAGAATGACCTTGAATGTCACTGAATATCCTAAAGCTCCCTACATGCAAATAAGAAGAAATAAATTATTCATATCCGATTTCATTGGAAAATGATGGGGCCTCAATTATAGAGATATTTTATCATTGGAAATAATCATAATCATTAGAAAAAGCATAACCCACAAATAGATTACCAATTCAGAGGAAAAATAGGTTGTGGTCTCACTCACTCATAATAATGGGGGCTGGTGAAAAAAACTTTTTTGGTTCTAATATTACAAGGGCAATAGAAACCGTTTGTTATGCCAAATTGCTTTCATATATGAATAATATATGGTTCAATCAACATGGCTGCATTTCTTCACTGTAGACATAAAAATGGGGGAGACGTTTGTCCACGGTAGGTTTGAGGAGGTAAACGAGCTGGTTACTAGTTTAGTATATGGATCCACTAACGGATACTACAAGCTCAGCTAATGTGGTTAAATATTAGAAAAATAAAAGAGAAAGGCAGATGCGTCTACCAAACAAATAGAAAACCATGCAAGTAAAATCTTCAAGGATTTAATTGTATTAGGTCTTGAGACGGCCTGATGAAGTCGCCCCCATCCCCCCAATCCCTCCAACCACCTTCCCACTGTAGACATGTATGTCTTTTCCTTGAGCTCAACTGTAGATGTCATGTTTATATATAGACAGCAAACTCATAAAACAGATCAATAATGCAGTAACTGCTGCGGAGTTCAATCATTGGGCGAGTCTATTGAGGAACAACACATAAACACAACACATTGTAAACAGTATATATATATATATATATATATGGTGCCTGGCTTCACGCCAATGTAGCAGATACTGGGTCACTCACAGATAGATACACATCAAGGGCAGGAGATTGGTATTTCATTATCTGCCAGACCTACTCCAAGTGCATACATATATGAAGATGAAGGCAATTATGGATATACAACTTCTTTATTCAAGTATATATTATTATCATATATATATTTGAATATTTGTGTAAATAAAGTACTATAAAATTACACTTACACTTACAAGGTTTTGTTTTCTGAAATGTAATTTGTGCATGAGAATCCAATCTCATGTTAGTCTAAGTGGAATTGAAGCCAGAGTTCTTATTATGTCAAAGTTTCTTTTCTATCTAAGTAAAAGATAGGATATATTGGCAGATGAGACAATAACCGCTGGATCACAAAAAGCAATGATAGTATGTATATTGTGTATTATATGATAGATTATTACCCTTAAAGCAATTGTTTAATGAGATAGGGAAATAGATTCATGTACATTTTAGAACTGCAACTTTGTAATCTAAACAATTGTCTTATAATTAGTAACATTTGTTTGTTTGCTCAAAATCCCTTCTGAAACATGTGCTTGGACACCCCGAAGCCGAGCCTATGTCATGATGAACTAACAAATTATTTGTGCTAAAACAACATGAAGGTGATTAGAAAGCATATATATCATTTTAAACATTAAAACTTGAATTAACCCTTAACCCTAGCAAGGTTACAAAATAATTGTTACTGTTTTCCCAGTTATGAAAGGGTAACTGCTTCAAACAAAAATTTTGATGATCTTTCTAACTATCTTATCAATTAATTTCTATCCACCTAGTATTAAATAGTTCTTTTTTAAAAGGTCTGAGTATGTCATTTCATATCATGAAATATTCATACAGCCAATCACTGTCAAAAACGATTATTAAAGAACAAAACATACTCAATGCTTCAAAATAGCACCACACCAACAGATAATGCATCACAAACCAATGGCAGTTTGACAACTTGAGAGTGTTACACAAGTTCCACACATAAAATGTAGGTTTTGAGGGAAACTAAAAAAGTTTAAGAGTGCATCTGATGGCAGAATTATGTGATAGACTGACTAAAAATTGACCATTACTTATCACTGACTCTCTAGAAGCACTTAAAAAGATACCTCTGACCAGTATTCCTTGAGGGGGCCCTGGGAAATTTGCCCACCTTTTTTACTTGCTGTCCCTTAAAATTTTATGAAGTAAGATACTTCTAACATTGCAAAGGGTTCCAAATGCTCAGATGTGGTCAAATTGACCCTCTCTGCAGAATACCTAGGAACATTACACTGCTGACTAATCCCAAAGAATATAAAGAGTTTATTTCGTACCTTGTCAACATTCAAGTGAGACCTACGGATCAACCTTTTCAATGATATACAACTTCTTTCATAACAAGCCTTGAGGCTAGGATTGATTACACATGTATATATATTCTGTTTGATCTCCACATAATCAGATTAATGACAAGATCTAACATGTTCTTCCAATTTCTCCAGATTTAATGTCATGTTCCAGTAATTCTATTGATAGCTACTGACAGTACAATAGAATCGTGCCCATTGTATAGGTTTCCTGGTCACTAGGTTTCGCTACATGCACCCATGGTTTCATTGATAACAACATGTGCTCATAGTTTCCAAGATAACAACTGCTAACTAAATGTAAACTAACTGCAACAATGATAAGGAATTGACATAAGAAATTATCTTGAAAGTTTGACCCTTTAAGCAAGGGTTCTAAGTTATTCTTTTGTGGTCTATAAATGTCTTGATGTTTTTGATATTTCCTTTTATGGAAAGGTGGGATTCCTGTAAAGAGGACACTCACAATTGTTAATTTGCCAAAGTGAGAATCGGACGAATCTACAAAACTGACAAGCTTGCAAAAATACCTGAATCTTTGTGATATTCAAAATAAAAGCAGCCTATTTTTTAATTGCCCAGAGTATGTGCAGAAATAAACTTAACAGCCCAATGAATATTCAATTTTGTACTCTTCATCCAAGGCGTGAATATATTATTTGCTAATATTTAATAGCAATTGTATGAAAACTAAAGACACGCCTTCAGCCATGACAATAAAATATTCATTAACCTAACGTAACAGGTTAGTGTTTAGTGAAGTGAGACTATGTAATTGAATAGTGCTGCTTTGGCAATATTTCAGCAATAAGTGGCATATTTATAACGAAATGAACGTTATGACCATAGGCCAAACCATGCATTGATCTTAAAAAAATTATATGATCAGAGAGCGCTACAGATTTCGTAATTCACTTTACATGGTTTGGGAAAGGCAGGGGCCATGGGCCTTTTCAAATATTGGATAAAATGGTCCATAAAATATTGAAGTTTACTATTGAGATAAAGACAATGGCCCATTTAAAATTTTGAAAATTATTCAAAAGCCAAAAAAGGTCCATTAGCAAAGATGTCTTTCCCAATCCCTGTATATTATGTACAAAGTAGTCTTACCAAATTACACATTTCAAGCTCCAGTTTTGAGTTTAAATTAGATTTACACATATTCAAATTAACATCTTCCTGCATGATAGGTTTGCTATTCATACTCTATCTAACATCCTTTAGTACACAAACTCATGTTGATCAACTTCCTACACACGGTACAGAACCAGTGTGTGATCACACTGTACCAGGAAATACAGCTTGTATATCACTGCTGTCACTAAATATAGTCCATGACTTTCAGGTGCAGTTCACTTTCATTTGTCAAGCTTTACAATGATTTTGCCCTTAGACTATTTTCCTCTTTTTCTCATTTGACTAAATTATTTTGTGCGTGGCTTTTTTCCTTTGGCCTGTAGCAGATACGTGCAAGTTAAAGACTGTTTATAAAATTTATCAATTAAAACATTTTCCTTCCCTTTAGGTCTGATGAAGGGGGTCCAACGACCCACGAAACGACACATTAAGATTTGGAAATCTTTACAAGTGTTTTACCTATGTTTTGATGTTACCCTCCCCCCCAATTATTCTAACACCCTTGTACCATTATGTATCATTTATTTGATCCATAGCTATCACACTTCATTAACTTTCCTCCATTTGATAGCGTCGTTTAGCACCTCCCCTACTGTAGTTAAACCTTTTCTGCTAAAATAATTAGTGCTAACCTATTTGCCATGAAGATTTGAATCATGAATCATGATTGATTTACAAAATTATGGGACCGATCAAGGGCTAGACTTAAAGCATGTTGCTTTACCTCGCAGATTACCTACACATTCAAAATATCATAATCAGAGACATTGAATGAGTTTACTCTGTATCACATACTGTACATACATTTATGTCTGTCATGCGCCTACGATTTGTTCATATGAAAATAAACATAAATGTAACAGTATGAATAATACAATAACTGAATATTTTTAGATTGCCAATATTTGCTTGAATATCATGTGACCACTGACTTATTCAAATAAGAAGCAGAAATAAATGGTTTTCTTTAATCATTCATATGGTATTGGAGCCAGAGATTTCCTTTTGTTAGATCTCTTATTGCACATCACTTTAAGTTATCATAATACTCCAGACCTCAAACATACATTTTCAAACATTAAATATAATATGTTTGACCACTAACACGTAAATCAGCATATAAAAACCTCAAATTCAACTTTCTTCTTGTAATAACTGCCACATGTAACTAAACTGAAGTTTTTGTGTTTATTATAAAAAAAAAAACACTTATAGACTGACTGGTTTTAAAGTAATATTTTACTTATCAGTACCCTTTATAGCGCCTGTGGTGGAGAGTGGTCAAAAAGACACATAATGACATGGACGAATGATAAAACAGTGTTTAAAATATAGCCCGTCTGCCAGTCCTTAACTGGCTATTTTTTGCAAGGACTGGTTACTTTTTGGTCAGGTAATTTTTCAAAAGTTTTCTTTTGATCCCCCTAAAGAATGGATCAATTCATTTTCAGGACAGGCTAGGTTTCCAATCTAGTTTATAAACTTGATAAAATGATTATTTTTTGACCAACCAAATTTTTGGACATACCTAATTTGCTTTCAACTTGAAAGAATAAATCTGATAAAGTAAATTTCCTTAAGTTAACATTAAAACTTGTTTGTTGTTTTTTCAACTGCAAGAATACCATGAAGTAATTTCATGTATGACGTAAAGACCTCTTAGCGCTGTAGCTAATATTTAAAATGATCTAAATGTTAAAAATTCATAAGAAATGCAATTTATGAAGATTATTATGAAGATAGTCTTGATCAACTGTTTGCAAGTGATTCCTCGCCCTCCAAATCCCCATTTCAGCTTCAGTATTTGTAAATGAATTTGAGGCAAATCTAAAATATGTAGGCCTATTCTTCTAATGGTTCAAGTCACAACTATGTGTAACTATATTTACAAACTGTCAACAATGTTTATAAACAATGTGGCATAATGAATGATAACAATTTATAACATGCATTCTTCGAACAATCTATGTCAGTATCGTAGTTAATGAATAGTTTAAGATGGAAGTAATGACCTAGAGATATCGATCGTTTTATAAATAGCGCTTGATTAGGGTACTGCGTTATAAAGCAAAACAACCTGAAAGAAAGGCCAACATTTACCGCAGGCAAAGTGACTTTGACATCAACTTGAATGCAGTGTATCGCTTGTCATCGTGTTCATATTCAACTAACGCTCCATTATTCATATCAAACAACCCGATTGCAGACGGAAATAAAAGAATATTCACCTGTCCCGTCGTTGTATATCTTCCAAGCTTTTCCGTGAACGGAATGACAGCTATATCAAAACAACAACAATACTTACAAAGTCATCTATGTTATTGTTTCGTAGAATTAAAAAGTGATATATATTAACTCTATGATAGTACGCAATATTCAATTCGAGTTTTCATCATTGCTAGTTGCGTTGTTATCTAACTTAAAGGGGTAGTTAATTAAAGTCATTCATGAATAAATACGAAACTAAGATATCTTCTCCTAGTTGCGAATAATGTCTATTTATATCCACCAATCGAAAAGTGTTCTTTGGCCAATGACGGAACGACCCATCAGGGGTCAAATATTTTGGGGTTACCAGCAACAAAAGTGACGCAAGATTGCAGAATATACTACGTGTCTTTTTGTGACTTGATTAAAACCACGACTACTTCCATCATTCTCTCAATAATGTTAATGATATTCAAATTAAGACATATATCTTTGACCTTATGCTGTTTAATTACTTAGATCTAAATAAAGTTGGTAACATTCGCTAAAAAGTGCACAAAGTTTATATGAGAATAAAATGTTTCATTTATTGCCATGACTGACAACTATTTTTACAATATTGTGATTCCACTTATTATAATGTACTTGTCAGGCTCCATCTGTTACTTCAAATCTTCATAATGGCGGTTTATGCGTCAAGCGATTCACTGGCTCTGAACGGAAATGTGTTCATATAAGAAAACAAATTATAGAGTGTATCCCACTAAAGACATCTTTTGAAAATAAGATGTAGCAGATGTTCTTCATTCAAATATAAACGTATTATTCGCACGAAGCGTAATATTTTTTGAAGATAGTCAGTTAGGTTTTAACTATTTTCTTGAATGAACCATTTGGTGTTGTTGTTTAACATATATATGGAAAGTTAGAATATACAAATATAAAATCTACGTATGAAAATATTAACCAACAGATTACGTTCACACTACACCAAAATAGCATATTCTTATAGTAGTATAGTTTTTATTAAAGTGTCACACGCATCATTACATTTATATACAAAACATGATACACATTATAAAACAATGCGTCGAGCCACAAATGGCCCATGAGACACTAAAAGAACACCTTTTACTGTTAATAAATAGCCTACATGTTTTTGAATATAAAATATCTTACCCTATCAGGCCCCGAGGAAAATTTTTTGAGTTGAGCACAAAACCTGAGTTGAGCATGAAATCAAACTCAAGAAAGTTTTATAACCTCGGGGCCAGATCAATCGGCTCTCTTCTATTAAACATATTTAAAATCGAAGAAGCTAAATATTTTGCAAAGTGCTTTCATTCATTAGAAAAACAAACTTTTCATTATCATTTAAATCATAAAAAGCATCATTATAAATACAAAACATATACAAATAAGATTAGTGTCGTATTTATTCGGTCACTTAAAGGAGGCATATTGAACAATGCAAGAATCTAAACTTATATAGTCATTTGATAGGACTTGTTTCTGTCATGAATATTCCATAAGCGGTCTTTGATTCAAAAAATCTAAATCACTAACTTATATAAAACTCACTGTAACTGATTTACTCGTCGCATGCCGTGTTGGGAGTTTGAAAACCTTAATCTTTTGTTTTAAACAAGCATGAATAAATACAATCTTATTAAAATATATGGCCTTTATTGTTACATTAAGGTCCGCAGGTTACGTAAGGAAGCAAACTAATGATCACATTTAAATGAGATTTTGTTTCTGCTAGTTAATTTGTGATCATGCAGACGCTAGAAACATCAAATATTTATTATATTATTCATCGGTACATCAATTTACATGTCAGCTTCGGATTACCTTTTTATCGTTACAATAAATCTAGTTGGCGAAAAGAATTCCATTTTTAATGAAAATATAGGATTACACTTATATTCACAAGTTACGTGAAGATCACTCATGACACACACCATGCAGAAGGTAATAATTTCTTTGTTAACCTGACAAGAGGTAATGGAATTGAACACCGCATTTAATATACATATATTTTTGATATCTTACAATTCGAAGTGGATAAGAGGAATAACTTTACATTAATCAAGAATGCGTTGCCAAAATAATCGTTTAAATCGAGCAATTACACCTCTTTTTTAGAACGATTTTTTTTTTATAGAAAGCTATTTTTATTCAGTTTATTTGTTTTACCCTTCTTCGTTGATAAACATTTGACTATAGGAATTAAGTTCACTTCGATTTTTTATCTTGCTGCTCGGGAGATTAGCAAAAGTAGATCGTAAGCATCAATGATAAACGTGCATGCAGTTTGTAATCGCTGCTAGCAAGAGATCATCCTGTCTCAGGGTACGAACGTTACGTTAACTCCACTAATCTGTATAGTGGATTTAGCGAAACGTTCGTACCCTGAGACAGGATAGCAAGAGATCGACAGTTATCAAAGCACTCATGCTTGATATTTTCAAATCTACAAACAGATAAATATGGGATAATGTTGTTCCTTGGCTTATGAACATAAATCAACGTGCCTATGTTAAATTTCACTAAATTTTGTGTCACATTGTTAAGGGGGGAATTCGTATCTTGCGTATTTTTTGTGACATCTTGGGAATGTAGATTTTTATGTTTAGGAAATGAGACCTATTTGGAAAATACAATGTTATAGGAAGTGTTGGCCTAAATTGACATTTATAGGCCTAGGCCTACAGCAAAATATATTTTCTAACTCAACCGAGTAATAGAAATAAATAAGCCTTTGCGAAAAGTGTACTTTACTATATAATTCTAGCTTTCATTAAAAGATCCATAACATAAGAGAAATACAGCTTTGTTTCTAAAAAAAAAAGGTTTACCGTAATCATGATTCACGTCATTGAACGGATCGGTTTTCGTAAATACAATGTATCTTACGTCACAAACTCATTACGTCATTCAACAAATGACGTCATTCACATTGTTATTAAGTCCCGAAAATACATGGTTGGATCCATAGAAAATAGTACCTTTCTGTCATATGATATTTATAAAACGAGTGTGAATTTTTGTGTTACCCGAGCATATGGCACGATTCCGCGGGTACTGATTAATTTAAATTTACCCTTTAATTGTTTTGGGTCGCAGAAGTATCCAGAAAGAAAGGTATTCTCTTGTGACGCCTGACTACGGTGACGTTGCGGACAATGGATTTATGACGTCGCTGACGTAAGAATACGGAAAATCTTTGGGTGATGAATAGAGGTTATTAGCCGAGGAAGCGTGTCATATGACTTTTACGAAACAAGTGTAAATTTTTATATCACCCGAGCGAGAGCGAGGGTTACACACAAATTTGCACGAGTTTCGTTAAAGTCATAGGACACACTTTCGAGGGTAATAATTTCTTTATTACCGATACTATTGAAATATCCAAGAAACGGGCCGCTTCCCTTGCAACTGCTGACAAATGTGACGTCACGAACAATGGTGTTATGACGTCACAGGCGAAAAATAAGGGAACTCGCGCTACGACAATCGTTGCTAGGCAAAAGTGATTCGTGCTCTAGTGCTAATATTGAAAATATGTCACTACTTATTTTCAACCATATGGGTAATAAAACTAGTAGACGATCAAGGCTTGATAAACATTTATTGGAATTGAAAATAATGCTGCATGTTCATGATGTTGATACAGATAAGGACGCCCAATGGAATTTGATGTGGACGCTTGTGTTATTGACTATGTAGCTCATCAGATATTCCACTACACACTTGCTTTTTGTTTTAATAGAGTATTACTTTTTCATCCTAACTCATATAGTCTGTGAAATGAAAAGCGATCATGAACACAAGGTATTGCCACGAACACCTGATAGTCAAACGATGATATTTTGATTTCCGAAATTAACTTGCAAATCAAATACACTCACTAAAATTGCAATTTTCCATGACAAGACATTTACTAATTTTGCACTGCAAACATGGTTCGAACCTATAACCTGTTGATTTCAAGCCCAGTGACTAATCCATCAAACCACTGATAGGCCAGTTGAAATTTCAGTATGTTTTTCGAAAAGAGAGATGAATTATTCTTAATGTATAGATAATTTATATTTTAGTATTGTTCCCGTGAAGATCAAAAGCGCCGCCCTCCCTTTATTCCACAAGAAAGTATAGTTTTTGAGTGACGTCACGAAACAATGGCCCATGACGTCTGTAACAATTGGCTATGACGTCACTCGATATGGCCCTGATCTAGGATTTTCAATTTGCAATCTTACGTGATTTACAAAATATGTTTATATTTGGAGTAAAAATAACTTAAACGAGTAAAAATCGACTAGAAAAGTAAAAGAGTAGCCCTAACCATCATGTGTTTTGCAATAAAGTATAGTTTTGCCCTGAACTATTATAACGTTAAACCATTCGACCTTATGCTTTAACTATAATAGTTCAGGGCAAAACTATACTTTATTGCAAAACGCATGATGGTTAGGGCTACTTTATTTCTTAATTAAAAAAATCATTTGTACCAAATGTTTTATGCATATCTAATCAAGTTTTTTCGTAAGCTGTTTTCATATTAAAAAACGGGAATGCAATCTATTGTGGTGGGCTTCTGCGGATCCGCACGGAATGCACGTGCAGCACGAGAGGCTCATGCCAATGTCAGCTACTTCCAATGGACATTGTTTCTCAGATAAGAGTCAATGTGTCACCTCCTCATTATATTTAAGAATGATATGCACATGATATATCAGAACTGATGTCATGTTGAAATTGGATTGATAAACCGTTAAGCAAGTGTGTAAAATAGTTACCGACCTCGACCTCGGGTTCAAGTTCGATGAACCCTTGCGCACGTAATTCATGAATACCTCGGCCTAACGGTCTCAGCGTTCATGATTCACGTGTGCTCGGGTTCACTTGAAGACCTCGGTCTCAGTCGGCAACTATTACGTGTCTACTATTTGTTTCTGAGATTTGTGTAACATTGTTTTAATGTAAAAAACACTAAACTCTGCCAATGATTTTTTTCTCAGTAAGGAACAGTATCTTTGTTCTTGAATGACATTTTGAACATTTAATGAAATGTTTTTTGATACATGAGTACGCAACGAATACAATTAATGAGTTTATGTTAAGAAAGGGTATATAAAATATGCAACTCTGTTAATTGGTCAGATGAAAAGTTTTGGGGTTTAAGTTCATTTTAAAGAGTATTTCAGATGTCATAAGACTGCTAGTATTATTCAAAGGAAAAAGCCGGCAACATTATTGTGCCAGCCGTCGGTTTTAAACTAAATTTGCGAGTGTTGAATAACAATGAATCCTGGAAATTTTACAAACGCAACTATTTATCTTCTAATTGGTATTTCTTTAATCAGAGAATTTGTATGCTCTGTTGTCTCAATATGAGTCATCATTGCTGAGCTATGAGCAGTTTTGGAAAGGACCTGATGATGTCATCAACAACACAAATGGCAGTGAAAAAAAAGAAAAAACCAAAACAGTGATCAGTTTGTATTTTTCAAAATATTTACAAGTTTTTCATTTGGATTGATCCAGATAATGTCAAGTAGTTAAGATACTGCATTCCACTCTTAATTGTCAATGATTTTCCTTTGTACAAAGCAGACTCTCCAGTCTATAACAACCATTAACAAGTTTGAATTTACCAAAAGGAAGATATTCCTTTCCAACGCTAACAAATTGAGAATTCACAGGTTCTCAGATGTTCACCGACGTGCACCATCTCCAGCGTTGACAGTCTTCTATCTCCAGCTATGACTTATTTAAGTCAGGAGGTGCACAAAAACAGAAATGCACCAATGGGAAGTGTCCATTCATGAGCCCTAACCAATCAGAACTTCAGAAGATTTCAGTGACAGAAATGCACCAATGGTAAGTGTCCATTCTTGAGTCCTAACCAATCAGAACAGAGGCTTTCAGAGACAGATATGCACCAATGGGAAGTCTCCTGTCTGTAGTCCTAACCAACCAGAACTTTTGAGACAGAAATGCACCAATGGGAACTATCCAGTCTCATGTCCTAACCAATCAGAACTTCCGACACAGAAATGCACCAATTGGAAGTGTCCAGTTAGAACTAGTCAGAACTTCAGAGACAGAAATGCACAAATTTGAACTCTTCTGTGCCCAGCCCTAACCAATCAGAACTTCAGAGACAGAAATGCACCAATGGGAAGTGTCCAGTGTCCAGTTCCAACCAATCAGAAGTTGAGAGGCTCCTCGAGACTAAGGATGAGCTCCTCCATGGCTGGGTCCTCCGCCCAGTTGATCCCACTCCCCAGCATCAGTCCCTGCAGTGTGTGTCTCAGGATCACGATCTTCTTTATCTCATCCTCTAGCTGTTCCTTCTTCCTGCAGTAGAAGGAGATTATGTTAAGGTCTAAGCTATACTATGAACAAGTGGAGCACATCATTGAAGCACTTGTAAAATATTTCATCTCAAGCAAGCTAAAATGTCAAACAGTCTGATCAAAAGCAACCTGGCGCTGAGGAATTAAATGTTTCAAAAATAATGATTCTTTAGGGATTCTAACTGGTGCAGTTTCCCCTCCGATTGTAACCAACTCACTCGCAGGTCCTAATCCTGGTAGTGTCAAAATCTTGCAACTTTTATTCCTCGGAAAACAGTTGATATTTATCAGGCAGGGTACTGCTTCAGTAGCATTGAGTTATGACATATGGATAAAATTTCGCTATTTAGTCATTTTTTTTAATGAAACATGTTTCTATAAATCATTAGGATATATATTTACATGATTACTTTTGACAATAAAGCATAAGTTGAAGAACGTCATCCTCTGAGTTATCATTTACACAATAACCAATAGTGAAAATTGGAAGTCAAATTTCCTTTACCTCTGTCCCTCTTCATCTTTTCTAAAGTCGTCAGCTTTTTCCTCCAACAAGTTCTGTCGCTGGCGAATCTGATGCATCGACTCTCGATTTCTTGCCTTCATTTCTGTGAAAATACAGACAAGACTCTTCATTACACTGGAGAAACTAGTTCAAAATATCATCCAACTAAAATTCAATCAGATCAGACAATAATTGAAAATGTATTTACTAATTTTTAGGAGTTTAATGTCTAAAAGCAGGAGGCAAAAGAAAATGAAGCAAATTTGCCCTTTTGTAGATTTTTTTTTAAACGCTTCAGGTATGCAAAATCTGTACTGAAAATAAATTTATTCAAATTTCCACTCATTCCATAATAATAAGATCAATTTTCACAACATTTATTTCAGGGGATTCTGATTTCTCTTCAAAATTGTGTGAGGAGATCCATGAAATCAATTTATCCTTTTATGCTTTGCCTTACCAAAGTTCCTACTTCTAAGATTCTTGAGGTCAGCTCTGAGCGACTCGAGATTAGCCCCCTCCTTGAGGACTTCTGATACCAGCTTGCTCTGTTGTAGAACCAACTCCTCCAGCTCTCTGAGGGATTAACACATTCATGTATCACCATAAAATATCATTTCATCAATAAACCAAGTATTGGGAGGCATCCTCATGGGTCTTAACCCCAAACTTGTCATAAAGCAATTATTTGCATGAATCACAATGCCAGTCTCATTTTATTTTTTTTGCAGCTCTCTGAGGGATCAACACATGCATATATATGCATCAATTTTAATATCATCTTTCATCAATCTTCTCGGGGAGCAACTCCTCATGTCCTAAAAATAAATTCGTCAATTTCGTAGGAGAAAGTTTTTGAAAGGTTACCAGTCCTGACCAAAAAGTAGCCAGTTCATGAACTCACGGACAGGCTTTATTTTAACCACTGGTCTTATAAATGCCCCAACTTCTTGTTAAGGAATTATTTGCCAGAGTTAATGGCTGGCTTATTCTAGTTTTTTACAGCTCCCTGAAAAATCAACGTATTCATATATCAATTTGACTAACCGCTTTCATCAATCTACCGGGTATCAGGAAATAACATTTCATGGGCTTTGTAAATCTCCGAACTTCTCATAAAGCAATAATTTGGACAAGTCATAGTCACTGGCTAATTCCAGTCTTTTGCAGCTCTCTGAGAAATCAACACTTTCATATATCAACTAGAACACCATGTATATTAATCTATCAACTTCACAGGAGAAACTTCTGATGAGTTTTATAAATCCCCCAAATTCTTGTAAAGCAATTGTAAAGCACGTCATTTTCCCTGGCATATTCTAGTCTTTCACAGCTCTCTGAGGAATCAAAACATTCACATATCATCTTGAATATCATTTCATCAATTACCAAACCTCAGGAAGCATCTTCTCATCTTTAATAAATCTCCCAACTTAATGACAAGCAATAATTTGCACAAGTCATATTCCCTGGCTTATTTTAGTCTTTAGCAGCTCTGTGAGGAATCAACTCATTTATACAGTTAAAGAAAAAACTTCTTACTTCTAGCACAACTCTCTTGAATTCATATTGACCTGAGGAATAACTTCTTTGAAAGGCATTTAGAAGTTGGTTGATGAAGAAGAACAAGTTATTATGGATAGTCAACTTCTTTATTGCATGAAATGCGACATTTCCGTGTAGAAACTAACACCGTTATCAAGCAAATGATGATATACAAGAACAAGTTATTATGGATAGTCAACTTCTTTATTGCATGAATTGCGACGTTTCGAAATTGACTATCCATAATAACTTGTTCTTCTTCTTGACCTGAGGAATCCAAAGTAAATACACTAAACGGTTGAACACAACCATGGATGAGTGTCTTACTTCTTTCCCGGATCTTCTGTATCTCCCTCTTCAGTATCTAGAAACAGCTCCCTGGTTAGTGCTGAGCCAAGCTGCAACCTGAACACACATAAAATTATTTTTAACTTTTGAAGAAATTTATAAAGATTTTCACAGAAATTTTAAAACAATGAAAAGAGGAAAAAAGGAACAGTAAGTGTGAAAGAGTTTTGTGAAGGAATTTCAATGTTTAAATTTTCCTTTCTTTTCTTTTCATGGAAGTTTATCCAGCCAGCCAAAGTTCCGTTTTAAATGGACTTTGAAAAAGGGTCAAAGAAATAATTATATACACACAGAAGTTCAAATTGTAATGTCATTAAAACCAGATGCACTATTAGGCAGCACCTGCACATCAGAGAAGAAGTTTTAAAATCCTCAACATGGTTAATTTCGAAACCGGTCTTAATAAGATGATTTGAGGTTTAATGCTGCTTTCAGGTATTTTATTTATATCACCGCTGCTAGTATTGCGCAGGGAGAAAACTGCAACACTATTGTGGCTATGCATTGTGGTGAAACCCTGAGAGCATCAGCCAGAAGAAGCGAACCCTGGGTGGTACTACACTGAAATTCAGTGAGGCATTGCATCCAGACCTTACTGCGTGTAGAACAGTTCTCTACTGCACAGGATTCAAACTCCAGACCTCTTGTTCTAAAGCGGAACGTGCTTATTACTGCGTTATCCCGTCCCACATTGACAGCGAAAGATCAATGATCAGACCACAAGACATGACTCTTGTCAATAAGTACTCAAGATTGTTACACAGCTAGCAGAGTGTGAAGTTAGATCACATTTAAATGAGATTGTGAATGAGGTAAAAGTGATGTTGACTTATCTGCAAATAAATACTAATGTGAAAGCCTCTGTCTATTAAAATTATTTGCCCTGTTACAAGATGACCATCAAAACATTAAGTATTTTGAAACCTAAAAGTGGAAAATTTTGCATTATTAAAAAGATACACTGTATTGTCTCACCTCTTCAGAGTTTTTTCTTTCAGAGATAGTTTTGAAGATTCAGCAAGCAGCTCCTCTTGTAACTTGCTCACTCTGCACAACAAAGATGGCTTAAATGTAAGAAACATACACATTTTTCTTGTCTTAAAGGGGCAGTAGCACGTTTTTCTTGTCTTAAAGGGGCAGTAGCACGTTTTTAGGGGGAATCTAAGGTGATGTCAGGAAAATGAAAATTAATGGTTTCAATTGAAAGACAATGTATTTAAACTAAATGGAGCAGTAATAATTCAAATAAATAATGTAAACTTTAGCCATGGGATTCCCTTTTCTTACACAAAATGAATAAAAGGTGTTCACATAAAATGGCCGCCAACGGATTTTATGTGAATCTTCATACTCTGTCCTCTGACTATGAATGATTGGTTTGTGTAATGAGATTTTTGACACTGTCAAAATAATACATTTAGCATAAGCTTACAATTATCAGTGAAAAATTGAAAACATAAAATTGTCAAAAAACGTGCTACTGCCCCTTTAATATAACAGATTTACATTTAGATAAATAAAGGTACCTGGTGCATTCAGACAGTGTTCGAAATAATGCCTGCCTGCCAATTGCTGGTTACCTCCAGATTTGCCTTGTTTGAGAAAAGATCAGCAAGCCTGACTGGCTTGTGAGATTTTTTTTACTAACAGTCTTTACAGAGCAGGGCTTGTCAAATGCTAGGTGGGCTAGTTGAATTTTCAAACCACTAGTCCTGCTTGCTTGAAGGAATTTAAACATACTTCGAACACTGCATTCAGATAAACTAGTCTAAGCTACTTCAAATATTTATAGCATTATCAGCATACATAATTCACTGACCTTGCTCTGGCAGTTTCAATATCCTTTGTCAGCGGAATATCTGTTCTTTCTGGAAAATAATAAGTCAAATGGTTTCAATTTCGACAAACTATTTCTCTCAAATTTAAAATTTGTGCCTAATCATTCAGTACAAATTAAATTCAAAGGTTTATCAAAATCTTTACATTTCTGATCAGCAATTCAAGAAAACAAGAGAATGAACATCAAACAAAATTAAGATTTGATGTTTATAACTGTCTTTGAAATATATCAAAGGTTTTACATCAAGACTTCAAGATTCATATGCAAACTGGACGAAATATAAGGAAATCATATGACACAAATAAAAACAAATATATAAAGAAAACCGAGATGTATGTTGATTTAATCGCCGAATCAAACAAATCAAAGCCCTAAAACTCAAGAACTAACAATCAACATTAGCTACCTGCTTGAAGATGACTCAGCTGATCGTACAGCTGGCCGTCTAACCATTCACTGGTAGCGAGGACATCAGTGACGGTATCCGCAGGGAGCTGCTGGTGTATGCTCACGGAATCATCCTCAACTACTGCATCTTCCACCGCTGTAGACTGTTCCTCTTGTAGTTGTAGATCACCTGCTGTACTCGACATCGCGCACTGTATCAGCTGTATTATACACAGTGAGGGCTGATGAATGAATATCCAGAAAATCTTGCTGTTCTTATGAATACTATTTCTAACTGACTTTCAGAAGCTTGACATAGAAATCTAAAAATAATCAAACTCTTACGAGTAACAGAATTCTTTTTTACCAATGATGACTTTATCCAGAAATTTTACAGTTGCAAAAAAAGATAATTGACTTGTTTACAAATGGTCATTGAATGGATAACATGAATTTGTACAAACTTGGAATTCCTTGTTTAAAGGGATCATTCAAGCGGGGTAAACTTTCCTGTTTACAATCATAAATGATTTTTACATGATAATTTCAGACTTAATTTCAAATATGTTTGTGAGGTTAGCATTTCAGTCATTCAAGATTAAACAATTTGCCAAAGAATAAAGTGTATTGCTCAAAAAATAAAAGCATCGTTAAAATGAAGCAAATCATCAAAGCTACGATCGTGGAATGCATTACTACGACAAAATGCTGTGGTAACTGATAACTTTGATAAATTTTGAATCATTTGTACATATGCTCCTCTCGATCCTAGTCCTATCAATCAAGTATTTATTTCTTTATTTTGTTGATAAATTAGCATAATACAGCACATTTGTTATCTCACAATGCTAATGTTTCAAAATGGTGGACGAAACGCAATCAAGTTATTTCTTATGACATTTCAAAAATTGAGCAATTCCCAAGCACACAATATTATTCTGTTTTTTTCTCATTTTTAATTTCTAGTAAACTGGCATTTTATAACTTGAATTTCTGTTAATGATCTTTTGAGAGTTAGATAACTCAGTGTGCTGTAACGGTTGGTCATTCCAAGCCATGCAAAGTGGCCAGAAAGGTTCATGGATAAGATATTCTGTCAAATGATTGGGCCTCAACCTGTCAACCTGTGTGTTTGTTTTTTTTAATTTCTTATAAAAAACGTAATTTCAATATTTGCAAAAACTGTAATCATATGTTACATCTTATTTAAGATCTCATAAGGATCAACGAATGGTAGCATCATCATGTTTATATGCTTACTCATAACATAAAAAGTTCCTGAAAATCGCTTTGGTCAATCCCGCTTCTTGTTTTGAGACTCCATCGCGAAACTGCTTACTTTCCCGGAAGTGGGTGAAGATCATTAATCATTTTTAGTTTTTGGAAAAAGATGGATAACTGGAATCTGTTTTTTTATCTCCCCCAAAATAAGAGACTACAGGTATAAAATGAAAGTCGTAATACGTTAATGGGATGTGTATTTACATTCAATCAACACTATTTGTGAGTGCAATCTACTATATCACCCCCATAAATTGGAATAAACCCGTCCGAAATCTTCTTCCGCTTCCGGTTATTTTTGCGGCAACTTCAAAGTTATGTTGTGTTTATCTAACTGAGAGATACGTTGATATTGCTTAATGTAAGATATGAGTGTGGAATGTCTAGGGTTACAGTAACTCAATAATCTAAATTTTATTGAGTATATAATATATCAGTGAGTTATACTGTCCAAGAAATGTTTATTTGAAACAACTTGACATAATAACTTCAATGATTATGGTTTAATACCTCAAATTAAATGTACACAAGTAGGCTATAGATATACAGTACAACTATTTTGTTTAGCTGTCATTATTTGACAATATTATTTTGCTTAGGTTGAAAGCTTTGCCCTCCAACACTATATTCCTAGATATCTATACATGTAAATATAAAATACTTTTTGGCTTAGTTCAGATTTTTATTGACTCAATTTAAATATTATGCCAAGAATGATCATAGAAATATTCTACTAATATCAATGTCAACAAATTCTGAAAAGAAGCTGTCATTCTTTTGGTTACGAGTCAGTTCGCTCCAAAACCAGTTCCTCCTAGGTCGGTTTGCTCCAAAACCAGTTCCTCCTAGGTCGGTTCGCTCCAATAAATTTTACCGACACTGATACATATCTTTGTTCTTTATTATACCTTTATCTGTGATGCAGATGATTTTGAAATCACTTGAGTGTTTACTGTTTAGGCAACATGTCAAAATAGTTATAACATGTCAATGAAGTGTTGTGAATCAGTAATCTTGTGTCTCAATTACCAAAAAAATATGATGCAATGAAGAAGGTTGTAATTCCAAGAAATGAGTATTTTTCAATAAATGCCAGACCTAAGAACATGAAACTGACATAAAGACAAATAGTGACTATTGAACAAATATTAATATATATATGAATATGGCAAAATTGAAAAACTGATAAAAAAGCTTGAACATGGTGACCCAACAGTGTTGTATTTTGTCGATATTGAAGAAACATATTATGTCCGAACACATTTATCAATTGGTCATGGTTGAAGAGACAGAATGCAAAGAAATATGCTAATATATAGCACGTGAGTCGATTGACCTTTTTAAATGTTGTTTTAACTTGTTATAATGGCCATTTGATATCTACTCACGGATTGGCGCATAACGCCTGATCCGTTAATCCAATAAATACTCACTCAGTTAATTAACACATTTGTAGTTTTTCTGTACCACAAAGGTAGTTTATTGATCATAAAACCTCTTAATATAATATACATATCAACCCAGTTCTGATTGTTTATTTCTGGAGCGAACCGACCTAGGAGGAACTGGTTTTGGAGCGAACTGATCCGTAACCATTCTTTGATGTGTTTAGTGGGAGCCACTGAACAGTTCCCTTTAATTTAATGAAATTGATTAAGTGGCAAATAATTTTCTGCTAAAAATTCCTTAGTTTAACTACTGTAATATTACATAGAAAATTTACTGACAATATAGTTAGTTGTCTTACCATCTAATAACTTTGTAACTTACAATGTCTTTGCTCCTTATAAATTTTCTTGAGTTTTAGTGATTGTTATTGTTAAAAAATAATAATTGCTTATTTCAATCAATTTCTTCAGACCGAATCAATTCTTTTAAGATCCCAATGATAAAAATGTATCACACCAAGAAAATTATGTCATGCATTAACCATTAACATTATCAATTTCTTTCATTTCAGTTAAGTCACAACACAGAGATAATCAAAATGTCAAGAACACATCGTCAAATGAAACTGAGGTCACAGGACCACAAGCTTCTGGTTAATGGGTATAGTAGGAAAGTGCGTTCACCCCAGTATGATGAGATGGTGGATGTGACGGACACGCCCTCCACACCTGTGCAGAACGGGATAGCCAACCTGAGACAGAGGCTGGAGGAGCACCTGGGAGGGGGGCAGGTGGATGTGGACGATAAGACCAGTCCGGGGCTCGCTAGGCTTAGACTCACACCAGGTATGATGCTTCTTTGACTTCTTTCTGCTGTCCACTTCTCAGAGATAACTCCAGTTTTACCATGCCCACGCATCAGTCCCTTTGATGCCGGCTGTGGTGTATCTTATAGTTACACCAGGGCCTGAAACTGAATGATTTCAAATTCAAATACCCAGCGCAGATCTCGTGCAGATCTTGACATAATAATGCAATGTTGGCGTGGTACACAGCAGTTACTTCATCCAATCACCTCGACTATTGATTTGAAAGTCAAATGTTAATTCTGGTTACTTGGTCATCACAGATTGGCAAATCTTTTAATTCTTGAGCCTTTAGATGACAAGTTGAAATGATCAAAGAATTGAATATAGCTGGTTATTTACTTTTAATAAGTCTACTTTATTCCTTTTTCAGGACAACTGTTAATCTAAATTTATTTAGATTGTTTTCAGGAAAATATAATTTAACACAGATTTTGATGATTGAAACAAGGGAGGCGCCTGTTCACAGCTTAGATACTTGGATCCACTACATACATACACATACTAGCAGCCATGCTGATGTGGTTGAACATTAGAAAAGAAAAACAAGAGGGGTGGGGCCACAAAACTTATAGAAAACAAGGCAGATGACAACTTCAAGGATCTAATTGTTTCCCTCTGATGAAGCTGCCCGCACAGATGGGGAAAGTTCCCATAAAATCCTTGAAACCGTCGCCCATCTGGTTTTCGATGTACCTTCTTACACAAAGCCTAAAACGTCAGTTTCAAAACTGTCAGTTTTTTGCCTTGCTGTCGACCCTGTACTTTTCTGTGCTTGCCCTCTAGATTACTATTAGTGAAAGCAGCAGTCCAGAAAGTAACTGGAGTTTACTTGCAATCGCCTGTAGGAGCGCTGATATCAGCAAAGAAAAGTCAAGAGTCAGCAGCAAGGCATAAAACTGACAGTTCGGAAACTGACGTTTTAGGCTTTGTGTAGTAATATGTGTATTTGGCAGCTGCACACTCTTTTATTTTAAGATTTTCATAATTGAAAATGTGACAATTGTTGAACAAACCAATTAACTTTGGTTTCAGGTCGAGGGGTGAAAAACAAGCAAGACATGCTAATAAAAAAACATGAAGAAGTGCGACAGAGATCAGACAAGCTGAATGTGGGAGGGGGCGTGTCTCTCTGGCCTCAGATGGAGAGCATGAAACTCTCAAGAGGGGAGATAACTCAGCTCTTTCTAATGTCCCTTGGTCTGGGAGCAATTGTGATATTTGTCTTTCAGAAAGTACATAGTAAGTAAATGCTATTCTTTGATTGTTAGATATATTTAAAAACATTTATTTTTAATATGTTTTTAATGCTGAATTTTACTTATGTCATATTTTCTGTTGTGTTTTAAACAGTGAATATACCTGTAGCTTTTACAGAAATTAAAAGTTTTACTAGGTAACTATGTAACTTGTACTTTGTTTATAATCCAAAGAATTTATACTTTGTATAAAAGTACATAAGTTCCCCTTTTTTTAAATGAAATAAACAATATAGATATGTGTATCTATTATTCAATAAGTTGTTGTTCTGCTTAGTTCATCAACTGTCCTGTGTAGATTTTTGATCAAGTATTAAAAGATTACTATTGAAATATATATTACCTTGCTAGTTTGTTTTTGTTACAGAAATAAATTATCTGTATATCGTCTGGGGTGACTAACACAAAGCTTTTTTTTATTGAGGGTTTTGATATCTTTTTATTTATTCCCAGGATCATGCCTATCAGATTTACACTCCTACACTGTCAAGCTGAAGTCTTTCTCCAAGTATCACATGATTGATATTGCAAATGGTGAAGAAAAATTCAAGAGCTCCCTCGTGGCCTGGCACAAAGGATACAGGGCTCTATTGGTAATAATGATACTGGTTCTGATAAGGAGTATATAAGCAAAAAATGCTTGATATTATAGATACATGTATTAGTAAAAATTTAATAGGAAGGTTTCTTTCTGTCTTTTTGAAATGAGCAGAACTGAATTATGCAGGGTTTTAGGGACTTAACTTTCCTTAATAGTATTTGATGCAGAAAACATTTCAGTATGAATTTGATAACAAGATGGTATTTAAGGATTCAAAACATCCAAATATAGCCATCTTGTGATCAGCTAATCTTTATCAACCTCTAATCAAAGATCAATTATTTTTTTAAAGACTCCTAAACTAGGATGTGTACTTCCCCCAAGAAAATTTCCCCAGGACTCTTAGTTTTGATATTTTATGTAAAACCCTGATTATGAGTCTGACCTATTTTTTCCCCTGCAGTCTGCAGTGCACAAGAGGTTTGATCTGGGATCATCCAGCCCTGTAGACTTCCTATTCCTCCTGTGCTACCTGGCGGGGATCAGCACACTGCTCTACTACCTGGTGGACAACATGTATGCCAGGAGTAAACTCTCTCCCAGGAGGATCAAGAATTGGTTCGTTTATGATGAGACTTTTTATTTCACCGTGGGATATAGTCATTACCCTGTTCTCCATCTGTTTGTTCGTCCATAATCCTTTTGTTTCCGGAGCAGAACTCAAAAACTGTAACACCTGGCTAAATGAAACTTGGTATGTGGATTAGTCAGTATATGTAAATCTGCCTACCTTATGGTTTTTCAACTTTTTGGGATTTTTATTTTTGGTGGTCTTCATGGAAATGTAACTTTATTGGAAACTGGTGAGATATCTCATGTCATGATGATATTCTGAAATACATTGAAATGTGTTTGTTGTTTGAAATGTGTTCTCAGTACCATTTTCAAGAATGATTGTTCAAGATGTGTACTGATTTTCATTAGAACATAGTTGATAATGTACTATGCAATCAACTTCACGGATGCCCCTCCAAGAGAGTAAAAGTATAGATAAAGTTGTAATAACTTTGTTTCTAGTGATGTTTTAGAGAAGCAGGCCTGATGTGCCTATGCGAAGAGTGTAATAAAAGGACTTTTTATTGTCACAACTTAGGCTTGAGGGAGATAACATGAGCAAGTCACTTCACTTGCTAAGGATCAAATGTTAAAATCAAGCTTTAAAGCATGATTGCACATTACAATTCACTGCTTATGTTCACATACAGGGTGTGTCTGCTGGTTGTCATGGGAACATGGACCTTCCTGTTGGTGTGTCTGCTCGTACAAGCACATCAGCTTGAGTATGCAGTGGAGGAAAATATACACACTCTCTCGGAAACATTGGTGCGTCGTATATCCTAAATATATTTTGAGTGATTAACTGATTTGTATCAAAGCAATAATACCAGCTCCTTTTAATTTCATGCATGCTATAAAGGCATAAGAGGGAGATAACTGATTTGCTAAAAGTCATGTGGGAGAAAAAGTCAATTGTAACTTAAATAAGCAAAACAGTGACGAATCATTCAAAGTAATTATAAATTGTTATTAATTTGGCATGAATAAAATTAATTGAATTAAATAATGTAGTGTCATATATAAATAAGTGTCATCAAATAAATCAACATGAGTTGGTAAAAGTTAGAAAAATCCAAAGGAGATAATGTTTTAATCTTGTACAAGCAATTTATCAGGAAACACTTTTGCATGAAGTAAAATATGTTTATCACTAAAAACTTCGAATATTGACTCATTTTTAAGGGAAAATATTATTCCACTTGTCACTAGTTTCATATGTTGAGCTACTCACAACTCCTACACTTTTTACAATTACAGGGTGACCTGGTAAACACTGAGTTGGACCTCCAAGTATTCCATACAGTACTGGAGTACTGGCGGACCCGGAGTCTGCCTCCCACCACCCATGGAGTACTGACAGTACTAGGAATACTGCCGGTGAGAGATGTCATGTACTATCTGCAGTACTACAGTCTCCCTGTCATCACAGTACTGGTTACCCCCGTCATCAGACTTTTCATGGCTCTCTACACGGTCTACAAGGTGTGACACTGCAGGGAGTTCAGGATTTTCTGAAATAGATGCAACCTCTGAGTTTGACATTGCTGTGAAAATTGACAGATTGTGCTCACTACAAAAGTTTACCGATGGATGGACAGATGTCTGCCCCCATTCCAAGCTGATGAGTGATAAGCGAAAAATGGATGTAGTTGAGCCTTTTCTGGTTTTAAACTTCTTCATTCTTTTATATTTTATAGTTTCCAGGGAAACACAAGCTAACATGAAATTTGATTGGATCTTAATGACACCTACCTATAGTTCATTGCAAGTCTAACAATACCACATTGCTACTGGAATTTCAATACCAGTTGGTTGCCGATTTGCAGTTAGCTTATGAAGATACTGCTTGAAGTAGAGTTTATTTTTTTAACCAAATAAAGACTTATAATGTTAGATAGAATAGATTAGAGAATGCTCAATTACTTATGTCACGTGTTAGCTCAAGCTTGTCGAGAGATCTTTTTAGTACAAAAAATACATTTAAAAATATATATAATGAATTTCATGAGTCTTTCATACTCCTGTGTTTGAGATGTTTTTCTTTGAAATAACTCTGTTTTTGATAAGCACAATCATTTTTTTATATCAACACAAATAATCTTTTCAAAGAAAACTCATTTTCAATATAACTTATTTTAAAAAATTACTGTGTAGATGATAATAGTTTTTATATTTACTGCTGCTAATGGCTGAAATATTGCCCAAGCTGCGTTAAGCATTAACTCAATCACTCACTTTTAAAATTCATGCCAAGTTGGCAATATTGTGCTTATAAGACATTTCATTTCATGCAGTTGTACAAAGATATTAGTCATTGTAGTTGATTCTGCATAGTTCCTGCAATATTCTGAATACTTTCCTGCCAAAAGCCCCATATCACTGAGGGTTGGTCATTCACGGCTATGATAAACATGTAATTTACAGCAATTGAAATGCCATCCTGCTACACCAGCGTACATGTTATGCTCTCTGATATTAATCGGGCAAAACTTTGTATTGCTATATAATGTATGTAATGGTACTTCTTTTGAAACCTTCCAAAGATTTCTTTCATGTCTATTCATGAGGTATTGTGCCAAAGAAACCATAAGTTCATGAAAGTGATATATATTCATGATGTTTGTCTTTTGGGCCAAAAGAAACATAACTTCATGAAAGTGATATATTGTAGTTGAAGATATTGATCCAATATATCTCTATCATTGTTTGTAACCTATCAAATGTATGTTTAGTGTTTTGTTAATATATCAGTGCTACTGAATTTTTGTCACTGTTTTAGATTTACTTTTATGAGATTTATAGTTTTTAATAAATTTGTGAAAACACAATTCTTTTGAAGTTGTGTCTTTCTATTTTTATGATTGAGAGTGATGACTTGAATTATTGATTGACGGCTTTAATCTAGTTAGGCTCTATAAATGTTCATAAATAGGAGCCTTTGATAAGTCTAAGCCCTCATTCAGAGAGTCTATTCTCCTGGTACACAAAACAACCACTAGATCACAGGGGTTCGAGTCTCGGAGTGGACAAAATGATAAAAAATAAAATTTCAAAACTTTTGCACTCGTAAATTCAAATTTGAACAAAATCGGTCAAGAAATAAAGATTATAGCGTAATTCTTGATCTAGTATATAAAAACTACCGGTATATATATACTATATATAGTCCAGCTTGAAAAAATATTTTGACTGATACCAAATCTCAGATTTAAAGAGAGTAAGAAATTATGTGGAAATTACACTTTTCAACTACAAGGTTTTGATTATTAATATTAAATTATTAATGTACACTACAAAACTATTTTTATAAACGGCATTTAAAAGATACACACTTCGAAACATACCTGAGATCGACTGAACTAGAAATAGGACAAGGTTGATGTCACATGATACTGTGACATCAGGAAGGGAACACAAACATGGCGTCAACACACGTTCAACGTGTGAAGTCAACTATGACAAGACTGGTCTAGGTTGCCATCTTACGAATATTCGCATCATGAAACAGTCGTCTTCAAATTATAGGTATTGTCTCGCAAAGATGGTGTTTTGATAACTTCAAGCAAAACATGTAAATGGTTGATCGTCAACACGTAAAAGAGGTAGTTGATTTAATCGGTGTCATTTTCTACTTGGAGCAAGCTACTTCTGGGACACCCCTCTGTATTGAGAGAAAGTCTTGCTTCAATTACATTGTGTCCGTCTGTCCAGGGGGCGGGATAGCACAGTGGTTAGCGCGTTCAGCTTCGGATCAGGAGGTTCGTCGTTCAAATCCCGCCAGGGGCTCGGCAACATTGTCTGCAGTAGAGAACTGTTCTACACGCAGTCAGGTTTGGGTGCAATGCTACACTGAATTTCAGCGTAGTATCACCAATGGTTCCCTAGTTCCAGCCGATGCTCGCAAGTTTCACCGCAATTCATAGACACTTTAGTGTTGCGGGCTTTCTTCCTGCACTTATACTAGCAGCCGCGATATAAGTGAAATACTCTAAGCAGCGATAAACCAGATAGCACCTCACCTCCGTCCATCCAAGTTAATAATCAGAAGCATGGAATTCAGTCTAAGTAAACCTAGCCTCACTATTATCCGTTACACGGCTATACTGAGTCTAGAAAGGCTTGGTTGAGAGTCGCGTCAGCCCACGTGACCAAGTTGACCAATCAGAACTAATCTTACCAAGCCACGATAGTGTACCTTCGCACGTATAACGTTGGAGGGTCATAGGTCGCAGAAAGGTCGGCTGACGCGACCCTCAACCAGACCTTTCTAGACTCAGTATAGCAGTGTAACGGATAATAGTGAGGCTAGGTTTACTTAGACTGCATGGAATTATCTTTTACGTATTAATTGCACTTGTTGTAGTGTCTGGACACATTTCGACAGAAATTATTTAAGAGTAGATAACGAAATTTTCTATGTGTTTTCTTGATATCAATTGATTGATGAAGTTCGAAAATCAGAAGATGGAATTATTTTACGGAGTTATTGTCCTTGTTCTGTGTTTTTGGACTCTGTTCGAGGGTATCTTCAAAGGGGACAAATCTTCTCAGAAACCATTAAAGATAAGACAACCAAATTTTCTGTATGACCACTGAGTATCAATATAATTATTGTCTTAAAAAATCAGAAGCATGCATTTTTTGCCCTTATCCTGTGATATTGGACTCTTAGGAAATTTTCCGGAGCTATTATGAAAACCAATTTGGCGGGAAATGTTGATGACTATTGTCTTCCTGTTTATACAAATGTTACAATGCTATTGTAAACTGTGACGCGAATTGCTTTTCAAAAAGCAATGTTTTCCGTTTTCACATGAATAATACTTTAAAGGGACAGAAGACAAGTCTATTATGGTATTGTCTACAGCTTTATATGAAAAGTGTAAAAAAATAGAATCATATAAAACAGTATCTGACCAGTGAGCATCTCCCTGTCGAAGTGAACTTGTTTTGTCACGTGACCTGCCTGACACTGCTGCACGTGCATCACACACTGAAATAAACACTCAGTCACATGCTTTCACCCTGAACAGGTGGAGACCGGAGATTGTCAGTGAGTAGAAGGAAGAAGAGAAATATTTTATTTGTGTGCCACTTGGTACATAATCACTTATCACTTATAAAAAATATATAAAATGGATTTAGCTGGTCGTTAAGTAATACAGGACTGTTTACATGTTTTCGTCTAAGATACATTTCTATTGATAGAGTGGCAATGGGCTGTACAAACCTCTCGTTGTGTAATAAGAATTCAAATTGAGGCTGTTGAGGACAACTGTAAAGAGAGTTGACTAAAGATGACACCTGAAATATCCTGCCATTAAACTAGATCAAAATAAAAGTTAAAAATGTGTTTTATCTTCAATTACATTGCAACTGCAAAACTTACAAATCCTATTTTCTGATTCTACAGCGTTGTTAATATATATTTTATGAATGTTATCTGAAGTAGCCTGCTCTAGGTATTTGCAAACATTTTAATTATGAAAAAATGATTTTGCCCATGAACATTTAATTTATCAGCATTAACTTCAATGCAATTTACTAGATCTCTCCAAAGAGAGATGTGGAGTATGTAAATATTGAAAGTTCAATAATATAGAAGACAATTATTTAGCCAAAACAACTCAATTCATTTTCTATACTAGTTGATTATCAAAAGAACAACACCTAATAACATGAAATTAAATTCAGCAAAAAGAACGTTGCAAGCACAATACACGTAAACGAAACTTCTGGCAATAATTCATGCATGCTGTCAAAAGCAATTTTTATGCCTTACCTCTGTAATGATGATAGATAATAATTGATGATTGATTTCTTGCCTAACTCAGTTTAGTTTAATGGTATTATGTTATTAGTGTTATGGTTATCATTATTTGTACATTACAAAGAACAGTCATTGCTTACAATACATGTTCAACCTTATATCATTTTCATTCGTTGAATTCATTCTTGACTTCCACCGGCAATAAGGCGATAAAATTTAGCTTTCTACTGATCTTGCATGATTTGTATTACACTGACTTTATTTCAGTAAATGTACGCTTTGTTTCTTGTTACTGTTATTATATTTGACCAGTATTGTTTATCAATATGTTAATATCAATAAGTAAGATGATAATATAAATAACATAAAAGAATGTGATACACACATTTTATTTACAGAGGAATTTAAAAATATCTTGAATAGAAGACAACGACTCGCATATCCTTACCACGCTAATGCATGTAAAAAATTACAAAATAGTTCACTGTTGCTTCATTTATATTAATTCGTCTTTAGAAAAGAATTAAACATAATGACATTATGTCGGCTTGCTAGAAATGACATGAACTACGTATCTCGTCAGGTGTGCTTCCTCCACCTGCCGCGTCCACCAGCTGATTGCAATAGCACACCTGTTGTTGTCACACCTCGATCAGGTAAATCTGATTTCACTATGATTGACGTAAGGTCATTTTGTCTCTATCCTTAATTGGTTAATACTTGTCTATTATAGAATGGTTCATGTATATTTTGAATCGTACATACATGTGCTGAGATTTATCATTTAATTAAAAAAATCTAATTTACTAAAACATAATTTCATCGTCATGTTCAGTGAGTTATAATAAAATGAATGGTGACATTAATGTTTGTACCTCAGTAGATATAATTCAGAAATGATAAAAAATAATTATCATCGTCTTCTCCCTCAAATATATTAATACTAGTAATGACCGTTACGAATCGTTCTTCTCTCATACGATGTATCATTCATAGATTTGGTATACATTTCATTAATATTATATATTTTGCTTTCATTTTTGAAAATCGCATTATAATGGAAAACATGCAGCTAATACAATTTCGGTTCTTGATTTCGCCCATCGCCAATCAAGCTTGAGTTGTAACGATTGAATGCCTATGCTGATAATATAAGTTAATATGTTAAACATATTCGTGATCAATACAAAAGGTAATGTTTGAAATTCACAGAGTTCATTTACATTTGAGTCTTCGGAGATAGAGTATCACTGTTTATTAAAGTAAAAGTTACTCCTCACAAAGAATTAAGCAGCAAGAATATTTTTCAGCAAGATATTTTATCATTCTTAGTAGCCATACATCGGGAAATATTTTAGGCAGACAAGTCTTTAGGATGAATGACCCTAATTAAGATAATTGATCACATTGGAGGAACACAACTATCCTTAAAACGTGCAAAATGAAAATAATTTCTTTCAGGAATAGATATCGTCTAGTTTACGTATAGATTGACGTAAAACTATCTAAGCAAAAGAGTTTTCACCAATTCACCTGAGTTCTTTATGACATTATGGAATAACACATAAAAATTGACGAGTTATTTGACATTATAAGTTCTTCACAATTGGAGTAATGATTGAGATATATTTGTTATTGAATATCAACATGGACAGCATCTTCATCTTCATTACAACTAAGGCCTATCACAGCAAAACAATTAATTCATCAGCTTGTGTTTCTTGAAGCGTTCGATTCCATACACATGTTACTAGTATTACAAGAACATGAAATATAAAGATTTGAGATGATCCTCACAAAAAACATTCATTGTTTTCCTATATAGAAAGTCGAAAAGCTTACTCCTTAAGACGTTGAACGACATATGCTATGAATTTTGAGTCTATATATCTTCTACTAATATGCTAAGGATCAAATGTCATTTTAATTTAAGAAAACAGGAAAGTGCAATAACTAAATATGTTTCTTTTATATTTCATTATATAATTCAACTTATTCATTATATTCTATACTTCTATACACCAAATGGACTTAATAGCTCAGAGCCCCTAAGAACTACGGCCTATAGCATAAGAACAAGCAGTGAACGTGAAAGTCTGAAACTGCCAGGCAGAGAATTCCATCGATTTTTCATTGACAACTTTTGGTGCGTCACTGCCGATTGGGTGTTGTCATAGCAACGACGTTGCGTCAAATATTCATTAAGCCTGTGGTAGCTACATGCGACGAACGCAGAGGTGTATCAGTGTATGAGCGTACGCCGAGAAGATAAGCACGTACTACTGTGTATAGATAGATAGCACAACAGGACTAGTCTTATCATTTGGATTACTCTGTCAACTGGAATAGCTCTCTCGAGGGCTTGGTGATACACGGACTCTAGTTCGCTAACAGGTTGGTGCTTAGTTCATAGTCCATATGTCAGAATTGTGGATGTCTTCGAGTATTGAATTGTTGACGTTTAACGATGGTACCTCGTGTTGTTTTCGTATAACCGAAGACACCGTGTTGATATTGTGGCTAGATAGATATGCAATGGGCGCGCCCATGCTATCGAGATAATCCGTATTTCTGTTCAATATGTCAGAAAAATGTGTCAAAGAGTATGGTATGGTTGACGTTTTGGATATGTGAATATCTTCGAGTATTGAATTGTTGACGTTTAGAGAAAAGAAGGTATGGTACCTCGTGTTCTCGTTTTACCGTCGACATCGTGTTGGTATGCTGTCTAGATGAATATGCCATAGACAAACCCTTGCTATCTAGTTGATCCGTTTTCCTGTTCAATATATCAGAAAATCTGTCAAAGAATAAGGTATGGTTGACGTTTAGGATATGTGGATGTCTTCAAATATTGAACTGTTTACGTTTAGAGGAAAGAAGATGTGGAACCTTGTGTTTCGTTTTACCGATGACACCTTGTCTGTCTTGTTGTGTAGATGGTAGTCCAATAGATGAACCTTTGTTATTTAGATGATCCGTATTCCTGTTCAATATGTCAGAAAAATGTGTCAAAGAATAAGGTACGGTTGACGCTCAGGATATGTGTATGTCTTCAAATATTGAACTGTTTAGAGAAAAGAAGATGTGGAACCTTGTGTTTCGTTTTACCGATGACACCTTATCTGTCTTGTTGTGTAGATGGATGTGCAATAGATGAAGCCTTGCTATCTAGATTATCCGTATTCCTGTTCCATATGTCAGAAATTTGAATGTCTTTGTGTATAGACTTGTTGACGAATAGAGATAAAAAGGTGTGTACCTCGTGTTGTTTTTTCGACACTGTGTTGGTGTTGTTGTGCAGATAGAACTGCAACAGACAAACCCTCGCTATCTAGATAATCCTAATCGTGTCTAAGAGTATAGCATGGTTGACGTTCAGAATACCACGGATGGCACCTCTTGTTGTTTTCGTATTTCCTAGAATATGTGTTTGTCTTTGAGGTTGAATGCTTTGCGTGGGTGAGAGCGGCCATATGGAAGGTGATGTCTCTATCGAGTCTACAACGGTTACAAGATCTTGTCAGATAACGATTTTTGAAACTGTCTAATCAATCTTCTTCATTTATACCATCACGTATCATCTTGTTATCTTAGAGATCGATTTGATCAATATTTTGAACCACACGCAATCACTAGTTGATTGATGTTATTCTATGTCAAGCATTTTTCTGAAACACAAATGGTTATGATCATATATAAGTTAAAGTGGTTTCTTCAAACCCATAAGATCATTATCATATATAATTCATATTTTGAATATCTCATATACTTTCTTTATTATGTTATATTATGTTATTTCCGTGGAGGTACTACTGTGAAACACCTTTAAATGGTTTTATATCATTATTAATCATATTTCATATTTTTAATATCTCATGTACGACTGTGAAATACCTTGAACTTGATTTCAGTAACTAAAAGAATTGAGCTTTTTGAAACGGGACGGAAATGTCAATTATTGCAACATTCCTTGTAAACAGAGACATTGACACTGTGACGTTTATATAACATCTATGTAGATCTATAATCAGATTGGAAGAGTTTCACAAACAACTCCACTGTGAACAATATCATGTCATGTCGGGACTCTCGAATCAAAAGCCTTTTGTATTGAATAAGTCGTTTAATTTTCACATTTCATTTACGATATTCTTGTGTTTGATTCACAACCATTCGTCTGTCATATCAATAAATCTCTATTTCTTCAAAATGTGTTTATATATTTGGTTAAGGTTTCTGAGATCATTTATCCTAGAGATTAAATTTTTCACAGGTGTTGGCAAAGAATGTTAGGTGTGACAATCTAGTTACCTGATTAGGGCGTGGCTTGTTTACGATTTTGTTAAAACTTAACTTACTGCACTAATCAGCATGCCTTAGATCACATTAATAGACATGATATATGTTAGCATTTTTTGTAAACAATTGATTGGTATTGGTTGTCAAACCATTTGGAATGTACATTTGAGTTGTAAAGAATTGACAGGTATTATTGGAATATCTATGACAATTACATTTACAATTTTCAAGCAAAAATTCTTAGTTAAAATTTGGGCAGCTTCCTTTAGAGGCAAAATATATACTTATAATTCGAAATAATTCAAACCCCCCTTTTTAACCATACAATTTTAAACGATATCTATAAAATTTGGAGACGTTGAATAAAGAATCACTCATGATTTAATATAACTGGTTGATTCTATTGTAATATTAGAAAAGGAATATTTAATTAGTTTCACGTTCAATGTCACCGTGCTTTTGCATATTATTTTTACAAAACAATCGCAGCAGGAGTTTTCCTCATGTAGTTTATCATCATCACTTCGGTCATATACAGGGACTAGTTCAATCGTAGATGGTTTCTGATAATGCATTTAAGTCTTGATTTTCAAAATGTGTTGTTTTGATTGTTGGTTTAGTGCATTAAAACCACTGCCGCCTTCCGATTGTTCTCCGTGTTGAAACTGGTCATATTTGCTGCAGAGAACGAATGATCTATTGTACTTGTGGCGTCTTCCTTCCTTGTTTGGTTGAAAAATATTTATCTATTTTTGTTTGGAATTTTTAATCACTTTTGTTCAGGAGAATGTCTTCCTCAGGTAAGAAAAGGTAGATGCAAATTAGTGAACTGATTTTGACACAGTAGAAGGCCATGCTATTGTTTTTAGAGAAAAGGTAGATGCAAATGAGTGAACTGATTTGACACAGCAGAAAGTCGTGATATTGATATCGAATATACAGGAGCTGATGGTTGTACTAGCACATATGGCAACGATGTTGATAAAGTAAAGTTTTACATGATATCATCTCATTAAAATCAGATCAAGCAAATCACTCACACCTAGCTACTGTTTTTTTATATTAGAGAAGAAAAAGAGAAAGTGATTATTAGGAATAATTTTACTAGAAAATATGTATGAATATAAATGTCATTCTAATTATACCCTACCAGGATGAAGATAGGCCTGTAGAAAAGATTACATGTTTGGATATTAGATCAATCGATTTTTTTATGGATTTCTTCATGTGTTAACCATTGTTTGTTGATTTCACCTATTTTTCACTCTTCGCCATTTGTGTTAAAATCTCTTTTTTGAATGCATTATTTTTGTACATATGGACGAATACTATTAGCTAACGTCTAGCACAGTAAGAGTCACTATACCAACGCGAAGTTATAGTCTGATTTGACCGACTTCCCCTTGACGCGATTTCTAACACATCTCGAAATGATTGCTCTAAGTAAACGCAAAATAATGTTGTTTTATCATTGTCAATTGTTACAAAAAATCATTAATTGTACAGTCCAATTCACAAAATTGCAAGGACCACAATTGAAAAAGCTAATTTTGTTTGAAGCCGGACACAGGTCGAATTTCCCAAACCTCTTTGAACACCATGTGCTTTCGATGTTGTACTGGTTTGCACGTGAAATTCATGAATTTCGTGCAGCTCAAGGTGAAATGAACAACATTCGCGCAGCCTAACGTAAATTTGTTTGTTACAGACTGATACATTTGATAGACTGAATGTCGGCTTCATTTAAGTATAACCCGAGACATTAACCAGATTTCCTGTGATATTTTGACAAATTGTTTTCGACATATTTCATTTTAATTCAAGATGAAGAATGTTAGTTTTTTAGGAACTCAATCAATACAGTAAGTATAAGTTACTAATTAAGAAGTGTCTGACAACCAAGTCAGGACACTCTCAATCTGCACGGGAAATGCATGTTTTATGAGTTTGCAAACGATAATGAAGTAACGTTAAGGAGCGGAATTCACTCAAACTTTACACCAATTTTTTAAACCTTTTTACTTGATTACGACTAAAACTTTTTATGAAGGCAAGAACTAAAAACCATTGCCATGTGGTGTATATGAAATAAAGACCTCTGACTGAGTGAATATATGTGATAACCATCTCGCTGATTGCTCGATGGTTATCACAGATACTAGATACTAGTATTCACTTAGTCAGAGGTCATTTTGTCAACCTTAAGAGGCATAACGTTTGATCGCGTTCGACATTTTAAAGTGAACATTTTAAGTCAAAATGGGTTGTATTTTAACACGAAGGGATATTTTTTTAAATGTCCGACTTTCATGAAATTAAAGAGTTTGTTGACTAGACATATATGACACTCGATCAGGACCAGTTACCACCTTATCCAAGATTTGAAAATTTGAATTGCTTGTGATCTTGTTCATGAACTTCGTACACCCTCTGGTCTTGAGACAAATTTACTCCAAGTCGTGCTTCAAATACTGAAAATGTTTTGAAATGACTCATAAAAATTTAAGCTGTGAATCACAGTATGCAAGATGTTTTAATTGTGCTAATACTTATAAATTGAAGGCAATCTAAATAAATTTAGATCAACAGGTTTTATATTTGGTCATAAATTTATTTAGATTGAGATTGTACTAACGAGTCCCTGAGCTCAGTGGATCATACTTGTAGACTGATCATTGTGGTTCATCACAATAGCAATCTGGTTAAAATTTGCTTTAATGTATACATCCCATAAGTCCCACGTCACATATCCTTTTAGGACGTATACATTGCAGCTAGTATTAACTAGATTGTCACAAAAGTCAGAACAAAATATAACATAGTTATACATCTAATAGAGAATGCCATCTAATTGACATCATTTAATATTTTGCTACAGGTCACGTGATGCTGGGTTTCACCCTGATACTGGGTCTGTGTTATGGGGCCCTGGCTGCACCCGCAGGGGAGAAGTCTGCTAAAGTGGGGCTATACATGCCCGGGGTACAACCTAAAAAGGTAAATATGTTTAAATATTAAATAGGAACCGGAGGCTCAAGACTTCTCAAATTGTTTTGTAAGGCTTGTATGTAGCCTACGTACCTTCACTGTGCACTAGGTTAATAGAGACTTTCACTGCTATGAAAATTGAGGCAATGGCTTGTTATAATGAAGCGCATCTCAGGAGACATACTATTTAAGCTTTCTCAAGCATTATGTACATACTGCTTGCATGTAGCCTACCTTCATGAACTCTGCACTATATTAATAGAGACTTTCACTGCTTTGTGAATTGAGGTTTAGTATTATGAAGCACATCTCAGTTATACATAACATATCAAGCTTTCTCAGAGAATTCAGGTTTGCATAAAGCCTAGCTTAATTGAATCTAACTTTGCACAATGATATACTAGACTGTCACTGCTTTGTGAATAGAGGCATTGGCCTAAGCTATGTTGAAACGCAACTCTGTTATACACAACATCTCAAGCTTTCTCAAAGCATTCTGAATTAAACTTTGCACTATTATATAATAGAGATTGTCACTGCTTTGTGAATATTGAGGCATTGTTACTATGTTGAAGCACATTTCAGGAAACATCACATATGAAAATTAGTCAGAAAATCTTGAGGAAGATCTTAAACATTAAATGACAAATGACAAATGAGAACATAATCGGAAACAAATCTTTATTTTAGGTTTAATAAGACTGTGCTGTTACATGTAAAATGTAACTGCCAGATCATGTCAACAATACCGATTTACTCTTATTCACCAAATGTTGCTTTCAGCCCGACACCTACCTCTGTCACGGGATGAAGATGAATAATACAGAAACATATATCAGTAAGTAGAACTCCTTGTATTTTGTCGCTTAGTCACGATTGGAAACGATATAACAATGCTTTTGGATCTAACAGGCGTAACTCGTTAAAAGTATATTATTCAAGAAATATTTCACAATCAATAGATACTTAGTTATCAAGAAATAATTTTATTACAAGAAATCAAGAAATATTTGAACATTATGATATTATTTGAACATCAAGAAAATGTTTAACATTAATGAATGTTTTATTATATAGAAATATATTAACATAAGAAAATACTATATCAAACAGTATTTAAAATAACATTTGATGAACATGTTGTTTAGAACTAGTATTTATTGATCAAGAAATATAAGTATTATATAAAATCGTAACAAAATAGATTGTAATGGAACTGTTACAATAAAGCAAACTGCTCACAAAGAACAACCCATCCTACCAGGTCTTGGTATACTTCTTTATCAGATTTTACGTAAAATTAGCCTTCTGAGCAGGGTTGGAACACCCGTGTTAATACAGTACATAAACACTATGTATAACCGTACGGCGGAGAAATGTTGCTAGCGAGGAGCCGAAATCGAAAGTTAGGTAATATTTTACTACATAACTTTCAAATAATCAACATCATGTGGTAATTTTAGCACACATACTTAGTAAAATGTATGTGCTTGTCATTCTGTATCCAAGGGACAGTAACAATGACAGTTGCGAGTAATGCTGTTGTTAGTAACAGATTTGCTATCTCTGACTATGAACAGGATATGACATTAAATATTTATGTCTCGGAAAGCTATTGACATGATAAGAACATAGAAAAAGTTTATGAAACTGCGATGATTGCTTTTTAAGTGATCCCGTTTGCGATCACGCTCCTCACTAGCAACATTTCTCCGCCGTACACCTCGCTAGTTCCGGTTTACGGCTATACACAGTGATATAGACGCCCCTGCTAACACAGCACCTGTCTATGTCCACAGCTGGGTTCGTACCCAAAGCCGACATGAACATCGCCCACCACATGTTGCTGTATGGCTGTACTGAACCAGGAACTTCCGATCAGGTCTGGTAGGTACATTTATTATTTATGGTTGAAAATAAGTAGTGACATATTTTCAGTATGAGCACTAGTGCACATATCACGTTTGCTTAGCAACGATTGTTGAAGCGTGAGTTCCCGTATTTTGTCGCCTGTGACGCCATAACACCACTGTTCGTGACGTCACTGTAGCCGGTCGTCGCAAGGGAAGCGGTTTGTTTCTTGGATATTTCTATGACGGTAAAATGGATAAGAATTTGTAATAAAGAATTAATTACCCTCGGAAGTGTGTATCATATTACGTTTACGAAACTCGTGCATTTTGTGTATAACCCTCGCTTTCGCTCCGGTAATACAAATATTCGCACTTGTTTCGTAAAAGTGATATGACACACTTCCTCGGTTAATAATATCTGTATATAAACCTCAGGCGAAATATTTGTGTTGTTGGAGGTAATTATTTTCTCGGTAAAACTTCATTCAGGGACATACCCAACATCACAGGGATATGAGATTTGATTTGGATTCAAAACCGAAAGTGGGACCTACATGTATTTGTTGTCAAGCAGTGCCTTTACCGGCACCGAGGCTTCATGTCATGTGATGTTCATGTTGATGTGTCTTCGTCCCTCAGGCTGTTCCTCCTTGGCGGGTTTCTATTATCAACCAAACCTTAACTCGTGTTTTATCTTTCACGTTTTTCTTGAACGTTTTTTACATTTATTTACCAAAAAAAACAACCGTACATCTGGCTTTTATCTTCGTATATATGTACATCAGGTCTGTGATAGTATCTCATATTGGTTAAGAGTTCATATAAAACAATGCCAACATACACCAAAGACGTAGATAGAGTTACATCTATATCTTTGTATACAATACAATGCTCATTCTTCCCTGTCCCAGAATCTTGTTTCTATTGATTTTTGTATTCTGGTATTGTTATCTATTTTAAGTACTTTTAAGTTAAGAGAGAGAAAAACAAAACTTTTATGAGGATGCTTTTGGTTTCGAGGAGTAGCGGGAATGAAAGACGGTCTTAATTTCAATACTGCTATTGTTTTTGCCATAAAAAGGCAAGGATACGACTTTTATTTCAAAAATGGAAATAAATGGCGTTTGACCTTTTTAATTTAATAATTATTAGAATAAAAATGTCAATTACCATGCTCATGTAAAGTACACTCATTTAGATTAACTCCAGTTCCACTAAGCCAATCCGTAATTGAAAATGTATTTTTCTTATATATTTAAAATTTGTAATTTGTGAGAAGAAAAAAAATGTTTTGTGGATATTGATTTACATTTGGTCTATTTCCATCATTATAAGCAAAACTAATGGATTTGGTTTATTCAACTTATTTGTTTGATACATATTGATAATGCTTGAATATAAGTTTTGTCTTACTGTGGTTTGTTAAGGCGTTCGACTATGGAGTATGAGTTCAATTCCAATCAAGGGCTGTGAAACTGTGTGCTGTATTTTTCTTTTCCTTCAACAATACCAAAATGCCGTGGCATGAACAGTTAGGAAACTACCCTTGACTTATTATCATCTTATAAATCTTTCCTTTGGGTTAACAGGTTCCTGGTTTTAAAACTAGAAGACTGTGGACAACATTTTACCTGTAGTTAAAGGGACAGTCCTATCGGGGTATTTTTCGTGGAAACGAAATTCAAGATGACGCAGTGACGCATTCTATTCTTCTTTTGTTAAACCTAGAACAGCTCAATTGTAACCCTCACTAACATGAAAGAAAACAAGTGTGAAATAATCATAGATTGATCATATATAAGTATAAATAGGGAATTACCCTTGAATTTTGTTTCCACAAAAATACCTGTCCCTTTAATTTTCTATGAAGATGTTTTCCTTTTTAGCTCATCTGGCCTGTAAGGCCCGATGGGCTTATGGCATGGCATGGTGTCCGGCGTCCGTCCGTCCGTCCATCCGTCCGTCCATCCGTCCGTAAACTTTGTGGAATTTCGACTTCTTCTCCAGAACCATAAGGCCTAGAAATCTAAAACTTTATGTACAGACTCCTTGACTAGTGAGGATTAAAAATTGTAGCTTTGGTGGCCCTGTGACCCCTAATAAGGGCCACAGGGGCCACGCCCTTAAAACCTATTTTCATCTTCTTCTCCAGAACTATGAGGCCTAGAAACCTAAAACTTTGTGTACAGACTCCTTGACTAGTGAGGATTAAAAATTGTAGCTTTGGTGGCCCTGTGACCCCTATTAAGGGCCACAGGGGCCACGCCCTTAAAACCTATTTTCATCTTCTTCTCCAGAACTATGAGGCCTAGAAACCTAAAACTTTGTGTACAGACTCCTTGACTAGTGAGGATTATAAATTGTAGCTTTGGTGGCCCTGTGACCCCTAATAAGGGTCACAGGAGCCACGCCCTAAAAACCTATTTTCATCTTCTTCTCTAGAACCATGAGGCCTAGAAAGCTGAAACTTTGTGTACAGACTCCTTGACTGATGAGGATTATGAATTGTAGCTTTAGTGGTCCTGTGACCCCTAATATATATAAAGCATAATTGATAATGAAGCCTGATGAGCTACAGAGCCAATGGCTCTATTTTTAGAAATGCTAAATACATGCTAAATATCCTTAAAAGCTGCGTCAAACCTCAAATCAATCTTACGGCTTATCTTGATCAACATCATATTGTACGTTGTATCAGCAAGGTCACGTTAATACAAACTAGTTATTGTTTGGCCTGAATCAGTGAGTGACAAGTATGGCGATCTACATCCGCCAATGGTTGCTTGGTGACAGAGTGGACAGCTAAATCAATAAACCCAACCATTATCGAACACACAGAGAGGAAGAGGCACGTGCGGAGTGCCAGGTAGTATCGGGGATGGACGTCATCGTAGGCTTGGTTCACGTAGTTTACGGCGTAAACAGCACCAGAGAATCTTGGAACTTGTCTTTATTAGCTTTCTTCTATGTGATAACCATGTTGTTAAATGTTGATTTACGAAGATCTACCCCCAGATTTGACAGCCTTCGTAGATACATAATGTTAGTATCTACGAAGGCTGTCAAATCTGGGGGTCATCTCAATTTTTTTATTTTTTTTTTAAAGTTTAAAAGGGATGATTGCTCAATGACCCGGGGGCCTGTGGTTTGACACTGTTTGTTGAAAAATATCATGAGATGGTCCAAATATCATCGTCATCGTCAGGGCTTGGTTCACTTATTTTATAACGTAAACAACACATTTCCAGAACATCTCTTTACAGATAATATTTGGCCTTGTGTCTTTATTAGTTTTGTTCTATGTGATATCCATGTGTCTTTATTAGCTTTCTTCAATGTGATAACCATGTTGTAAAAGGTTGATTTACGAAGATCTAGAATAGGGTTTGATACTGTTTGTTGAAAAATATAAAATCTTAAAGTCGATTAACTGGAGATTCAATTTGATTATCCGTGTAACATCAATAAAATATACATATTGATAAATAGCGTTAAATCACAATATCTAATAATTTAAACTCACCAAGTCCAAGATACAAGTTTCTTTCATGAAAAGCCAACTTCCAGACAAAGATTTCATAGCTGTATGTCAAAGTGCAATTCTATTCAATGTCAGTGACGAGTTGTCACTTCGAACTTTCGTTACTTTAATGTTAGAAAGCATCTAGAAGACTGATCTGAAATCTCTCTATAATGCAAGTCGTCTTACGAGAAGATATTCGATACCAACAAGACTTCCTGTTAATACCTAGCTGAGATCTCCCCGGTAATGAGGAATCCATCTGATACAGTTGCACATATAGTGTTTCAATCCATCATAGATGTCGGTATCCTATGATTGCAGCGATTCACGATACTCACAATACATTGATGCACACTAATAATAAGACCGACGTTTACTGTCTGAATAAGGTTGAGTGCAGACTGGTTAATGTTTCTGTAATTGTTAACCGTCATCGGGGTAGTTTTTTACGCCAATTTTGGGGACGTTCTTGTTTATTCAATACTGTTTCTAGTGCATGATAATAAAATGTTTAAACTGCTAATATCAAACAAAATAAATCTTACCTAAATCGTTAAAGTTAGCTAAAATACATAGCCCCGCGACAGTGCTCTGATGTAGGAAACGATAGAGAGAACGTAATCAAGCTTAGTTAACTCAGCTACGTTAAAGTACGATACAACATTAGTATGTGGCTTTCTTATTCAAATATATTATGACATTGATCTTTTATACACTATGAACTTTGCAAAAACATTGACATATGGTCTTTGTAACGATAAGATATGAACCTTGGAACAGCCATTGTGCAATTCACATTCATGATAATGAACTACTTTTCAATAAACAACCAATAAAAGTTCCAAACAAACCAATAATGAACGAGTCTGTTACAGGAACTGCGGGGAGATGGCTGTCAGTAACTCTGATTTCAAAATGGCGCCCACCTGTGCTTCCGGTTCTAAGATCCTTTACGCATGGGCAATGGACGCACCGGAACTAAAGCTGCCTAAAGGTAAGGAACTCTCGCTTCTTATCTGTTTGTGCTACAATGATTCGTTGTCTACGTCCTGACAAAGTAATATCATATGAAGACTATATCGTGACCACAACCAGCAATCTTGTTTATACTTAATGAATAAGTCATATAGGGTTAACGTTATTTTGTGGGGGAAAAAGAAAATCATGGGGACATGCCTGTTTTTTGTATGTATGTCATTCGTATTCATCACAGAGTTTAAATTGTGTAATAACCATTCACTGTAAGAAAAAGTATATTCAAATTCACTTTGGCATTGCATATGTATTATGATAATGTTAACACTAAAAGAGATAAAACAACATGTAGGCCAAATATCAATAGTTTGCAATAAGGAGTACATTTCGCAAAATTCCATAAGTGTGATATGTACCAAAACTTAAGCTATAACCAAACGACCCTTGTAATAAAGAAAACTTTGATTAGAAAACGGCATCACATTAGGACGAAGAATTGTTTACATGGCATTTTAAAACCCTGAAATTAAAGATTAAAGGCAAAGGAATGTAAGATAAAGTCATTTTTGTGGTCAGCATAATTATATCTTAAAGCATTGATGTTGTATGTTTTAAATGTTAAAGAAACAGAATACATAAGTATTTCTATTTTACTTCCAGCGCTTAAATGCCAAAACTGTATTTTAATAATTACTGAAGTTTCTGAATAGACCTTTGTACGGATTGAAAACATCATTGAAACGCCCTTTACTTTTATGAAAATATTTCAAATATGATTTATTCAATAAATTGTCCTTGGACTTTGATTTTTTTCCAACCTGTAGCAGGATTGTCAAATATATTTGAACGCCTCCCTCTTAACTCGACATACTGTCTAAACTGACTCTTGAAAATGGTTTTGATCAATTACCAAATATATACTGAACAACATGACTAATGAATATATTATTATATTTATGAATGATTTTTCGTCAGTAGCTCAGTGAAGAAATATATTGATAATCATAATTTCGAAATGTTCATGTTACAAATATGTAGCAACATGTAGATATTGTAAATATCAACATGACCCAACAAGACAACGGTCACATTTTCAAAATCGTATTTCCCTTTTACTACCACAGTGTCGTATTGGCATTCAAAGTTTTTTTTCTGGCTAAAATTTCAAATATTCATAGAATTCCATGAAACGCAGTTTTGTTTACCCCTGAGATTTCCTCCATAAGTTTTAATTCTTCCCTTGCGTGATACATGAAACTAATAGTCTGTTTGAACTATAATAAAGTTTTGTGTTTTTGGTTTTCTGTCGTAAATGCCAATATCATGCTGATTTTTTTTAAGATACGCTCATTCGAGAATTTCATGCATATTAAATTATATCATTTCCATTCCGATCTAGTTTGACAAAAATTGAAATCGATTGGGGTCTGTTTCTGTATTATCTCTTGATCAATGTTTAACTTTCTGGTTTTTAATTTTGATTGATTTAAAATTATCACAATATTTGATTGAAACAAATTTAAGTATTTATCATTACTCGTTACTCTATTTACTGGTTCCGATACACTCGTCAGATGTAGCTCATCGTATTTCAAAAATAAAAATGAAAAAGTCACAACCTAGACTCAATTCATTTATAGAACTTCTCTGAGAGGCATTTCAGAAGTTGGAATGACAATTAGGAAGAAGAATATATGGATGACAACTTTTTTTATTCATGTTGAACGACGTTTCAGCTGTGCTCAATCGTTCAATTGTAACTGGCTTGAGTGTTTGATAATGCTAAATTCATCAATAATGTAATAAAAAGTGGTATAAAATCAGTCTCTCCGAAAAAAGCAACACCCGAACTTTTAAACTATTGGTGCATCATCTATTTTATATACAAGATATCTGCACTTTTGGATACAAATAATAAATCGCCAAGAGTTTTTTAAACAGCATATCAAATTTACGCTGTCCATTCATCTAGTCAAATTCTCTGTACTGTTAACAAATGTCCTTTCCATATGCATCTGCTACTCGATGGATCTCTCTACCCCTAGACCTCAACTTGTACCCACTCTTCCTATCTTTAAAAACTTTATACTCAAGACATACCTTTTCAAGCCTGAAATTTAGTTGATTCGCAGATTGCAATTGTTGTATATAATAATATATGTATATATTTTAATTATCAGCGCTTTGAGCATTGCCGATGAGTGCTGGAAGTCAGCGCTTTATAAATATCCTTATGGTTAAATATTCATAGAAGCTCCATTGAGAACTGATTGTCTTGATGATGGAAAATAGCTTTGTATATACCTGGGGAAAAAAGGAGTAAGTTCATCAATCATCAAACCAAGCAGCTGCAATGTGATAAGAAGGTCGTTGTGAGAAAAACATCTAGGTTCATACAAATTTACAATAATGGCTGCCTCGAAAGTTACTTGAAAATCGACATGTTGTTTACATTATGGCATTGTTCAACATGAATATTAGATCATTATCTATTGTAGGCTTACTACACGAGTATAAACGGATCCAGGGAGTGGGGAGGTGTGCTCTCGAGGTTGAGAATTGCAACCAAGAGAGTTCCAAAGATATTTATTGTTGAGGGTCATAGTTCTTATTCATGTTGTAAGTATACAAGAAGGCGTAAGGCAGGGATAACTTAACTCTACATTACCATTTTCACACATATCATTGACTTAAAGTAATGATTTTTACATTTAATATCAAATATCCTGTATCCGCCCCGAGGAGTGATAGTTGATCCGAAAGGCTTTCAAGATTTAGGCAACTTCCCAAGTAAATCATGTAAGGCTCATCTTTTCTGCCCAAAAACTCGGCCGACTACAGACATCATGTCAGAAGTGCTGACCGCAATTGTGGACGAATGGTCAAACATGAGGAAAATCAATGACAGCTCTAACTTGTGGACAAACTACTGACCACCATCTATATGAAAGTGTGTCCAGTGGTGTACTCCAGGGAGCATGTGTTTGACCAGGCTTATTGACGTGATTGTGAATTGCCACAGATGAGGAAGGATTGGGTCGCCAGAGAATTAAGGGCGTAAAATGCGTTATATAGCGCCGAGAGGCTTAGAAGGGAAATATTGTCAATAACCTGCGAGTAAGCCTTTTAACCTCCGAGGAAGCGTTAGGATTTGGTAATGCATTCAATTTCATTTTCGAAAGACATCACTTGAAGACAATCATTGTCTAATTGGGTTAGCTCTTGCTTGTTATGTTTAATGAATGTAGGATAAACACAATATGATTTATTGTGTTTGAAAATAATCCATACGATATGATATACTTTCTTTGAATAAGAACTAACACCTATTAATGCCATTATATCTATTCCGTCAATACATAAGATCTTCGTTAAAGCTAAATCATATTAAAGAAGGATGTCAATTAAGGCTTTAAATACACATGTGATTTATTGTAACTTTTTAGATATCTATCTATTGGGGAAACGTTTTGGCCATATTTATCATAATACAAACAATTGATCAACTCGAAACATGATAAATGTCTGAAATAGTTTTCAGCAAATTCGTTTCAGAACCTAAATTGCACTCAAAGAATTACTCCGTTATCTTATTCGATTCACTGACCTACATGTTAGCAGCTTTGCTACAATCCTCCAAGCTCTCAGAACATCAACAACTAGCTTATACTCCCCCGCATTATATTATTGATTAATTTGGCTATTTCAAGACCTTGGCAAATTCCCAGTACAAATTTCACGTTTATCAATATCCGATTTGATTATGTCAGACAAGGCCAAGCGAGAACTGGAAATTCACAATGTCAGAGTCAACAGTAACCCATCGAATGTGTTGTAACCATGGATACGATAACTTGCGTGGGAGGTTGTTATCAAAGTGACCGAGTCCGACTCCAAAGTTTGTTACAAATGAGTCTGCAACTGGGCAGAAGGACTAAATTTGTGATATTTATAGTCACGTTTCCAACTCTATTCTATGAATCATACCCTTTGTGATATGCAATCCAATTTCTTACACGGGAAATGAGTGTGCAACTTGTCAGAAAGACTAAATGTTTGATATTTATAGTCACGTTCCAACTGCCATTCTATGAATCATATCCTTTACGAAATGAAATTCAATTACTTATAAGGTGAACGTGTCAGCTTTTTGGCAGAAGGACTAATTTTTTTATATTTATAGTCACGTTTCAAACAGCAATTCTATGAATCATACCCTTTGCAATATGCAATATAATTACTCAAAAGGTGACCATGTGTAATATTTTTGGTACTATGAATTCAGCAAATTTTCAATTACCTTTAAGGAAACTCACGAGTTAAAGGTTAAGTTTATGTACCAATAAAACTTATCCAACTTTCACAATGTTTTCCAAAACATATTCAAACCATACAACATTCGTTACATTTATCAACCTTCTTTTATCATGATATTCACTACCGTATACACCCTTAAGCAAAATTAACCATTAACATGCAGTGGCAAGTACGTCACATTGTCAGGAAATGAATTAACAAGGAAAATGCAATTAACGTATAGCTCAACATACATATAGATTTCGATGAAAAGTAGCATGACATTGCCTGTAAGGATCACAATTTACTACAATATCATTTAGATTTCTACAACATAGCTATTCAAACAGTTCCAACCGATATGTAGTGGTTACAGCACGTCAAATCGTAAGGAACTTAGGAGCATGTCAAACACAATGAAGATATAGATCGACTAGAGATAATAAACTACTTAAGACAAGTAGCTTCATCCCGGGACATCTGGCGCCTAGCGGGGAGGGATGTCCATTCTCATCAGGGCTAATGCGTTTGAGTACAGGGGGAATTCAGGGGTCCACTTACCAATCTCATTAAACAAAGGTCCAGTTTTGCTCAAATGCGTTGCGCAGATCGTAGCTAATGAAAATATGAACTGACGGGCAAAAGAAAGTACACACTTGATTTGGATTTCATAATTTGAAAGATGTTCAATAACAAATATTTCGAGTTTTTGATGTCGTATTTTCAGACTGATAAGAAGAAGAGTTAATTCATTTATCAAGAAATACTTTTAGTGTTTTAGCTTTAAAAAAATACATTTTATGTTAATAAATTGTTCCAAAATCAATTTTGATAAAACACAAATGTTCATCAACAAAGAAGACATATTCTATGTGAAAATCTACAAATGTGCCTATTTTCACACATATTGACAATTTAAACATGGTAGGGATTATGGTGGTGTAAATTCTATTTCCTACCCCTGCCTTCATTAAAGATAATCCAACAAATATTTACCAGGTACAAATTATGTTATCAAAACTTCTTTAACTATGTGTTTTTAAACGTGCCATAACTCAATACAGCTCATGTCTCTTAGATATTAAGTAAAATCAAACAAATAGTGACGTGTACTATCTTTTACCTGTCGGGTAAGATCAAATTTTAATGCACACTGACAGGGTTTTAGAGATTAAATTAAATCTAAGATTTATAATAACCTAAACTTAATTTATATGATGTTCTTTCGTTAGACACTTTTGTATTCAGTCAGTAAAGACTTCCTGAATTTGGGCCTTGATTGCATTTAAATTACCATATAAAACACAGTGATGAGTATGTAACTAAATTTTGTTAAAGACTCCCAATTAAAAGCCATGAAGCACTCGTGAAATTGGATCATGGAGTCATTTCTCTTAGCATGGCTTGCTGCTCTCTGATTAAACAAATCAGTCGTTGATTATAGGAACTATAGTTTTTGGATATCATCATTGAAACAAATAGAAAAACATACAATTTAGAAGAGGCTATTAACAAAAGAAGATGTTCTATCAAATGTTCTGTATCAATAACGGTATTTATACTGAAATGAAGCATTAAATGAAGGAATTAAGTTGATTATATGTAGCCTCATGCAAATAACACTGTCATTATGAAGTTTACCAAACACATAATCAGTTTTCATTACCATTATATAAATATGCAATTATCTTATAAGATATCAATCATCAATCTGTTTGTTTATGTATTGCAAATCGTTTGTTTATATATTGACACGCCTATCTTTCTTCATCGTGTGTTTGATGTTGCCACATTTGTATAATGAACAAGGTATGTGATAATGCAATAATCGTTAACCTTTATAATGCTTCATCGATTTGGTATTATCTTCACTGATTATCCGTATACCTTCTGGATCAAACAGGTCACTGAGGTTACAAATTGACAATTTAAACATGGTAGGGATTATGGTGGTGTAAATTCTGTTTCCTACCCCTGCCTTCATTAAAGATAATCCAACAAATATTTACCAGGTACCAATTATGTTATCAAAACTACTTTAACTATGTGTTTTTAAACGTGCCATAACTTAATACAGCTCATGTCTCTTAGATATTAAGTAAAATCAAACAAATAGTGACGTGTACTATCTTTTGCCTGTCGGGTAAGATCAAATTTTAATGCACACTGAAAGGGTTTTAGAGATTAAATCAAATCTAAGATTTATAATAACCTAAACTTAATTTATATGATGTTGTTTCGTTAGACACTTTTGTATTCAGTCAGTAAAGAATTCCTGAATTTGGGTCTAGATTGCATTTAAATTACCATATAAAACACAGTGATGAGTATGTAACTAAATTTTGTTAAAGACTCCCAATTAAAAGCCATGAAGCACTCGTGAAATTGGATCATGGAGTCATTTCTCTTAGCATGGCTTGCTGCTCTCTGATTAAACAAATCAGTCGTTGATTATAGGAACTATAGTTTTTGGATATCATCATTGAAACAAATAGAAAAACATACAATTTAGAAGAGGCTATTAACAAAAGAAGAGGTTCTATCAAATGTTCTGTATCAATAACGGTATTTATACTGAAATGAAGCATTAAATGAAGGAATTAAGTTGATTATATGTAGCCTCATGCAAATAACACTGTCATTATGAAGTTTACCAAACACATAATCAGTTTTCATTACCATTATATAAATATGCAATTATCTTATAAGATATCAATCATCAATCTGTTTGTTTATGTATTGCAAATCGTTTGTTTATATATTGACACGCCTATCTTTCTTCATCGTGTGTTTGATGTTGCCACATTTGTATAATGAACAAGGTATGTGATAATGCAATAATCGTTAACCTTTATAATGCTTCATCGATTTGGTATTATCTTCACTGATTATCCGTATACCTTCTGGATCAAACAGGTCACTGAGGTTACCAATGACAAATGTGTTGGAGAATGCTTAATCCGTGATATTTGACACATTTCTTTTGCTTTGAAACTAACTTAGATCGCATTATTTATCAAATGAATTCAAAACATCTGTCATATACATCCCAAAATGGCAATTTTATGATAAATTTGCAATGAAAGACATATATCAATCATTTTCATTTTAATGCAAGTCTAATTCACACGTCATATTAACATGAATACTTGTTATAAAACCTATCAAACAATATCAACTCATAACTATCATCCTGACTACATAAGATGTGTTTTCAAAATTGATTTTGACATATTGCACGCAATCTTGTCCAGATTTTGATCATTATCATGACTTAAAACCTTCCTATTGTTACTATTCGACTGGCTCAAAAATTATAATTTCTTGCATTGATATTTCTCGATCAAATGATACTATTGACAAAGTTTGGTATGTGTGACCCGAACATGTCACGTACGGAGTGACGTATGTTAGACAATGCTTATACAAGGAACGATACGCCATCTGATTAATCACCCGGTAGTTATCTGAAGCCTTTCCCTTTGACTAGTACCCATGATTGAATCTATAGTCCTATCATTTGTTATGTTATGGCCATGTATTGGATCTTTTATGCTGTATACAACTCAAATCAGGAAGCCTAATGATTATTTCATAGTTATTTGCCCATAAAATGTAATCATTCTTTAATGGGAAATTGGTATCGAATGCAGTTCTATTAAATCCTCAATGAATGAGCTATTGGGAGGGAAGTTGGTTAATGTAAGGGCGTATCCGACAATTTAATTACAGTGGTCGAACGAAATAAACAGACTGCGTGAATTAAATCAAATGCGATAATCATATTTCGTAACATTACATTGGAATGTAGTTAATCATTTTATTGGAGAAATTACATGAGCTTCTACTGCAAATAATCATGAAATTTAATTTCACCGTCGACTGAACGGAGGTTTTGACAGTAACGAGCAAAGTTCTTAATGAAGTCATTACTTTCCTTGTCTACGGCGTGATTGATATATAGAAAATGAAGGATTGGTTGAATTCCTGTGGTCTTCAGTTTCAGCTTGGAATTCATTGATAATTCCGTCGCTTGAAAGAAAACATATTTGTATTTATCAAATGACAAAATGACCCCTAACAGGCAAATGAAAACTAACAAACGATAAGGAATGTATGTCAGTTTAGAATCTCATATGAAGAATCCGTTATATATTTGATAGATAAACTTAGTCCATATACTTAACCTGACATTTTTCAATACCCATTTTATCGAATGCTATACATTTTAGGATACAAGTTTAACTAACATTTAGTTGTCCTTTATTCGATTCAGTGTTTCGGTATAGAGCCATTTGGGTTATTAATGAGCAATATTTGCCGTTATACAATAATCTGAAGGAAAGATGCACAACAAATGAATAGGAAAAAATTATTCAGTAGTCTTTAACTTTTGCGAGTGTTGATTATGCGCCAGGTTTATCTTGTGGTCGGTAGCGTAAAAAATATTGTTTACAGAACACCATTTAATAAACAATATATGATCTCGTATGTATTTCATAATAAACTTATTTCGAATGTGAAATAATCATATTTGACCATTAAAACTTCATCACATATCTAACAACAATGAAAGTATTTTAAGCACATATTCTCAAAATATCCGCAGAGTTTCTGCTAGAAAATAACCAAGAATAACGATAGTGTTCTTCTCCTTTCAATTCACGTCGGTCCCCAAGGTAAATTGATATTACCAATTCAGTGCCAGTGTCTGCCTCTATTGACCCAATCGATGGTGGAGTGGTTCCAGCACTCCGGTGTTTGTCCATCTCCACTCTTCTCCAGGAACACACCGTGTTCACATTGTCATTTATCGATCTGGAACCACTGTAGCATTCGCTGGTTATATTTAGATGGAGGCACGGATGTAGAACACCGTCAATATTGTGCCATAGTCCCATCGTCACAAGATTTGATCAAATATTCAGCTTAGACCTGTGTTATATATAGGATGGCATAGAAGTAGAACGAACCACCAATATTGTGCCATTATCATATGTCTCCAGATTTTGACATACTGTCAGCTTAGACCTTCAGTAATTGGGAAAGGCAGGGGCCATGGGTCATCTTACACATTGGATGAACAAATGGCCCATTAACATTTTGAAGTTTACTATTGATTTAATGGGGAATTGCCCATTTGAAATTCAGAAAATTATCAAAGAAAACCTGAAAATCTATAGGATGACATAGAAGTAGGTGGAACCGTTAATACTGTGCCATAACCATGTGGTCTCATGATTATGACATTGATTCAGCGAAGACCTTGGTCTAAAGGCTAGGATGGCATAGAAGTAGGACGAATCGTTATTATTGTGCCATCATTATTTGGTCTAAAGATTTGGGCAAACCTTCAGCGAAGACCTTGGTCTTCAATGAGGGCAACATACTGATGGGTGGCATCGGAATGTCAATATTGTGCCATAATCATTTGGTCTCAAGATTTTGACCTTGTTTCAGATTACACGCTGTGCCTTCAATAATATTGGAAATACGATAGCATATACCGATGATCAATGGTATTTTGTTAATAAGGACACCAATTTCCCCTAAATTCATCTTGTGATCAATGAGGGCACATATAATTAATCAATTTAATGTTGGCACCTTGCTGGCATGTCAAATTAAATGTAGACAGTTTCAGTATGAAAAGTATTTGGCAGCATTGACATATGGATGTTCAAAAAAAATTCTTACATTTTACATTATAATATTTATTTCAGGGATGATGTACCAATGAAGCATGCAAATTTCTGAGGGCATCACAATAGTTTTAAAGCCAAAGAACATACACTTCAGACTTATCGTATAGAGTATGGTCGAAGAGCAAAAACAAACCGTCTTTTAGTTGCAGCAATTTTCAAAAAACACGAAAGGCTTGAAAATATTCCGATAATGACGAACTATCATTTTCACTTAACTATATATATATTTCTATATTTGTAGCTAATTAAGATTATCTATTATTTACAGATGTAGCATTCGAGGTTGGCGGTAACACGGACGTCAAGTACTTAGTTCTACAGGTTCACTACAAGAACGTTGATGTCTTCCTCCCTCCCAGTAAGTGCTAGCTGTTGTATCTCTTTCTCTAGCTCAGTTGGTAGGGTGTCCGCTCGTCGGAAGACCGGGTTCGATTCCCGGTCGCTTCATACCAAAAGACGTTCAAAGGTGGGAGTTGTTGCTGCCTTGCTTGAAACATGTTTTGAAATTTGAAGTATTTACTCGGTAGAATATATTATAACGGAACATTTTTTTTCAGATCATAATTATGGTTTTCATTTTGAAATGGAATCCATTGAATTTTCACTAAATCTGTAAATCAATTTGAGTTTATTTATTGCGAAGAGCAAGACTTTCGACACTTCAACAGGAAAGAACAACATATGTTTTGCTCGATATATAATGAATAAAGGTTAAAAGTCTCAAAATTTTGCACACCGTCTACGCCCTCAAAACCCTGAGCACAATATCCAGTGTGAATAAGATCACTGTAATTCTATCATTATTGCTGTTACAAGACAAAGTTATGAATGAAACGTCAGTATATATGTCACACGACGTTTCTGGGCTACATCTTGTCCCTTCCTCAAGTGGACATTGAACATATATAGTTGTAGGCACAATAAGTTTGATAGTCGGAAGCATTATGACAATTACTATTCTTATAAGGTTTGCTTTAAAAAAACATTCACCATTCCCTTTCAGAAAATCAAAAGGATGAATCCGGTCTGACCCTGGTGACACAGAAAACTAGGTAAGAGACAATCATCACACAACTGCCGATCGACATTTCTACAACGAATGTCATTGAACTAACAGGTACAGAACCTGTGACGTCAAATTACCAATTTCTAAAGACTCAATGAGGGCAGTTGATATGACCATTACCATTTGAATCGTGTTTTATGTTTACCTTAAGTCAGGTTGTGCTACAATCAAGATCCTGACAATTCCTTTATGTTTTGATGCAACGATATTCTATTTTACTGAGAAGAAACTTTTTTCGAACCTCACATTATCAAATATTATTCCATACATGACTCAATCAATTCTTAAATCTGGCGTCATTTCATATCAACGGATCAAGTATACAGAAATTGTGTAATCCCTATCTCCTTGGTGACACGAAAGTGACTGTAAAGAAAGTTGAACTCATTGTTGAAACCTTATTTAAAAGAAAAAAACTAGCTGCATGTATCCATGTTTTAAAACCAGCGACATGTCATTCAATCAAAAGGGCATATTTGATCTCACACAAGGGTAAGACCACATGTAAGTATGTACCCTATGCCCTATCATGTTACCTGTAACCTTATATGTATCTGTGATTCCCGTGTTACAGACTGCCCGGACGTGCTGGAGTTTACCTGTTGGGAACTGGAGGCAGTATCGCACCTCGCTCTACAGGTATTGATTACAATTTATTATACGAGTTGGTGTGTCATACGATTTATGTAGGAAGGATGTGATATTTATCACGTTGTTAAAACCGAGATGTAAGAACAACCTTTAATAGTTTCTCTTTTTGAGTGAAATGATTTGTCTTAGATATGTTCATGCATTTGTCACTGAAAATTTTCTGAATTGACAATTGACTGGTGTTTTCAGTGAGGTTACAAATGATAATTTATGATGTCGCAGGCGATGAAGTGATATTCGTATAAATCATTGGTTGCCAGATAATTGTGCTCCCTTTTCATTAATGTTATAGGAAAATCCCATGAGAAATATATGATGATAATTTAGTCTTAGTCAAACAATCATAAAATGTTATATCCCACTGAATAATAATGTCGTATCCCCCTGAACGATGTTATTTTAAAAATTACGGCAACACAAGGTCTGATTGTTTTATTTTCATCATCAGTTTACATGGAAACAGCCTGTCTATTTGAGGAGAAATTTGACATCCATCCATTCGCTTACAGAACCCATGCGCATACTCTTGGTAAGTAAATGTGTATAAAGTAGAAGCTCTATGATTGTTCACATTGTATAAATCTATTATATAAATATAAATATGACGTAATCATTAAGTCTTATTGATAGCGTAATTTCGTTTAAAATCTAAATATCTGTATATTTCCCTCTAAGGCCCAATTGGTTATCTTTAGTTATTTTAAACTTAAACTACAGTGTTCAATCTACAGATACGACATGTTGAGTACAGGGACTCGCTAGCACAATGTCTTTTCGAGTACTTGAAACAAGAATTGAATTTATTACTCCACAATATAAACATTTGGCGCATAATTGAAATATATAATATACATAAACACTGTACTGTTTCTAAATATTTGAAGAATGATATTCCCACTTTCCATTAGGGTTATCATGCTTTAAGTTTGTTTAGACTTCATGTTTTACTGTGTAATGCAGGTAAGGTGGTGTCTGGCTACAGAATCAGGAATGGAACATGGACAGAGATTGGAAGAATGAGTCCACAGAAACCGCAGGTACTTTGTTTACATACACAACATATACACACTGAAACCTTGTCTCATAGCATATAGACAGAATACTCAATGAACTTCGGGTACTAACGTTAACAGATAAATATTAGTAAACGGACAGTTACCATGACTGTTTACATATTCATATACTAAGAAGACGGCCCTTTGTTTTAAATATCTAATTTACTTTCTTATTGATGACGTGGTTTATTATAATCCTTTTTCGCTTATGTTGACAAACAAAATCTTTTCTAAAAGATAACCTTAGAAATGTGGTTTACTTTTTCAGATGTTTTATGACGTATCCACACCAAACATGGACGTTCATCGAGGAGATATTCTGGTAAACAAATAACAGTAAATTCTGATACAGCAGCGATGAACAAAATTCTACAAATTGTATTTACGAGAACCATTAATTAACCATTAACAACGTAAAGTATATAAGATGTATGATTCTGCTATACATTGTGCGAAATAATCTCCCCTGGAAGCGCACGTAAAATTTCGACGACAAGAAGAGAAATGAATTTATTATGACAATTGTATTTTTAAAGACATTCTCATTATCTATAAGTTTTAACGTAAACAATACATACTTATCTTGAAATTGCATTTCAGGCCGCCAGATGTACGATGGTGAATGACAAGGACCACACAGTCCGTATTGGGTGAGTAAATGTTATGTTTCATATTTCAAAACCGAGCGTTTGGTTCTAAGATACATAGGTTACACGAATTTCCCTGATGACAAAGGGTATTACTTTACACAGCTTACATCGTTAGGATTTTACCCAAAGTGGTCCAAGTTAAAGACCCGTTCCTATCAGCGTCTGGTAGACACGATCTCGTCAGTTTGGGGAATTTTAAAAAAATCACTGTTGAATCAATTTAACTTTATACTGAAAAGAAACTTTATGTGTTGATAAAATATTGACGCATTAAACATGATGTTATAATGCCACAGCAAGGCTTTTCAGTCACGAATTCCCGATGAATCGCTTTACTTCTTATTGCTGTTGTTTTTTGACCGAGTGCGCTCTACTTTATAAGGTTGTCAAAATAATATGAAATAACAAAACGTTACCTGTTATTACATGTTTAAAATGGGTTGTGCAGTAATAATTTACTAATGACATTATATGTATAAACTGCAATGTCCACTCAAATTTTGTTTCGACAAAAAATACGACTGTCCCTTTAGCAAATAGATAAATATAAATCACGTATGAAAATCTTTTTACGAAAATAATATGTCACGAATTTGAGATAAAATTCTAAACACTTATAACATGTTCATCAATCAGGTTCCCTAGCCTCGTTCTGCGTGCGGCTACAATAAGCGCACGCGAAACGAGATCAGGGAACCAGGTTGCATGTTCATGAACATTGACATCTGTAAGAAGGGGCGTGGCTGCTTGATCGTGATTTTCAAACCAAGATCTGGAAAGGAGACACACGGTAATTCTAAATGTTGTGATGTGTTGTGTTTTGTCTCTGCATTGTGTAATAATGTTTCCCTTTGTGTGATTTTCGGAAGCTTTTTACATGTTTTGATATGTCACTTCAGTGAACGTGTGTATAACATTATAACATCAACATCTTTCAAGACAATTTGGATTAAATAATAAAACATTACAGAATGTACAATCGAAGTGTAATTAAAGTCACCATAGAGTAAGAATTATGTTGTGTGAATATGGCTTGCCTGTTTGTATTTCCCTCGTTTGTGTTCAAATATTACCCTCAGAGGGCATACCAAATTTCCTCATTTCATCGTCTCCTAGAAATGTGATTTTATTTCAAGTTATATATCTATGTTTGATTTTTATGTTAATCAGAATATATAGCTTCGTCAAAATTCAATTCAAATCAATAGTTTCTTGAATAAAAGCAATTATTGTTATGGTTATAAAAACGCTGTTTATTAACAGAACAATATGTATACATTAACAATTTATTTACCAAACTATATTTGAAAACTTGAATTCGAATCATTATATTATTAAAGATTTCATGATAAATATATTGATAATATATAAGCTTCAGGAAGTAAAAATCAGCATATTCACGATAACAGATATTGATATTGAGTAATATCCTAATGATTCCCATATATATGTGTATTTCAGAGGGACACAGTTCGACGAGATGTGCAACCTCTACGTAATGTTTTACACCAACGGTACTCGCCCTCTCACCAGCAGAGCGTGCTACGGCCCCGGTCCGCCATCTTGGTACTGGCGAGACTTCCGGGGAGCCGACATGAACCTTCACCACATGCCAAAGAACGTGAGCGTGGTTCCTGGCACCAACTACCCCCTTCTGCAGACAGGACAACCCATGCATAACCTCATCCGTCTCTGGGGTAATCTCTACCAGAGTATGGCGGACGAGGGTTACATGACACAGGATATGAGCGACTACTACTGGAGCCTGACCTCTTCCTTGTACCATCCTCGATAGACCGGATAAATATTTATTGTATCATCCTCGATAGAACAGAAAAACTTTTTATTGTACAAAAAAACCCTTTTATTGTACCCCAAAAACTTTTATGTGCCAAAAAAACCCTTATATTTTACCATCCTTGATAGAATAGATAAACAATTGTTGTTGTACCATCCTCAATAGGACAGATTACACATTACCTTTTACTATCACTGTGGAACGGATAAATCTTTATGGTACCATCCTGGATAGAACAAAGTAACATTTTTATTGCACCATCATTGATAGAACTAATAAACCTAAATATATATAAATCCTAGATAGAACGGATAAACCTTGTATTGTACCATCCTCGATAGAATTGATAAATCTTTTTTGTTGTACCATCCTCGATAGATCTAATAAACCTTTTGCTGTACCAACCTCGATAGAATTGATAATTTGTTTTTGTTGTACCATTCTCGATAGAAAAGATTACACATTACCTTTTAATATCATCGTAGAACGAGTAAAACATTTCATTGTACCATCATCGATAGAACGAATAAACCTTTTTGTTGTACCATTCTCGATATAACGGATAAACTTTTTATGGTACCATCCTAGATAGAACTATTTAACAGATTTATCCCACCATCCTAGAGAAAACGAATATTACATTATCCATGTGACATATATTTAGATTGACCTTACCTTAAACCATCATTAATAGAACAGACTAAAGTTATTCATTGTACCATCCTCGATATTTTATCATTGTATCATCCACGATAGAACGGATGTAGTTTCATCATTGTACAAAATATAAAACGAATTAAATTCCATTCGTGTACCGAATCTAGAGAAAGTGTAACTTCACTAACGCATAGACCAAAGATGTTTATACATTTTGGACACTTTTACAATACTTCCCACCGTTACAAGTATTACAGTATTGTCTTTTGGGTCTCGTAGAACGATTTGAGTTATTAATTAAGTTTGTATGTGGAGATTTACCAATGGATGTTCCTATTTTTATTTGGAAAGTATATCTCTCAACGAATGAAAAAACTGTCATCGTTTATATAGTTAGACCAACGTTGATCTTAAATTTACTCCCAAGTTGTAAAACTAGAGGATATATGTACTTTTCCGTAAAGTAGGCATGAATTCAATATTTCTGCTGATTTATACTTAATCATTTAACCCCAGTCATATATAAAGCCTAATGTGATGTGGACCGGTTAGCTCAAATAATTTGTATTCACATATTAAAGTTTGTTCGATTAATGTTTGACGCAATAATAAAATGGTCATGGAGATAGTGTGTATTACCCTACTTGCCTTTAACTACACATTGTTAGTTATTTTCTGTGTAAATGTTTAAATAAAGATATTGAATATGTTTGTTTTGTTGTTTCTTCTGCGTTCAATGTATGATGTGAAAAGGAAAAACGTGTTTATCTTACGGTTTCATAGGATACCATTGCTTTGTGGTAAATTTTATTGATTGTATGACGGAATGAGTGATAATGTTCAGTTTCATTGTTATAAATGTTGTGAAGACACGAACGTTTAGATCATGTGTGCCTCCAACTGTACACAACGTATGCCTCACGATCCAAATTTTTTTAGAACATCGTCACTCATAAGGAACACAAAGTTCAAACTTTTTATACATCGTCGCCTCTAAGAAAGTGATATTTTGTTGTAAGGCAAGATCAATGTTAACCCTGATTTCTCTGCCCTTTGAGAATATTTTGTGTATGTTATAGAATAGGATGTAATTTGTACACCAAGTTCATGGTACATCGTTACCATAAGAAATTGATATGTTCCATACTTAACAAAATTTAGATATAAGGACATCCTGCTCCGTCGGGGGTGAATATATCTTCATGGTTTGAGTTTAACGGACGAAATGCCCTGATATAGCAGGATGACATCAAACGTAGACTCTGCTATTTCGACATAGAACACTGAGATGTGTGACTTCTACATCATGTTCATTACGACCATCATCGTGGAAAAACATACTTTAGCAATGTCATGTTAAGTTATCATTTCTCCATTTGCCAACAGGTCGACACAGACCGACAGATGTGCAACTTCTACATCATGCTCATTACGATCATAATCGTGAAAAAAAACAGACTTTTGCAATGTCATGTTAACTTATGGATATCTCCTTTTGCCAACAGATCCACACAGACCGACAGATGTGCAACTTCTACATCATGCTCATTAGGATCATCATAGTGAAAAAAATACTTTGCCTATGTCATGTTTAGTTACCATATCTCCATTTGCCAACAGATCCACACAGACCGATGAGATGTGCAACTTCTACATCATGTACTCGGTGAAGGGAGAGAGGATCATGAATGAGAACTACTGCTTCAGTGCTGGACCCCCTGCCTGGAGCTGGAAGGACGCAGATCAGAGTCTCGCCCTGGAAAACATGCCAGAAGATGTCAGCACTGTTCCGGACTCCCCGGAGCCCCTGAAGGAGACTGTGGATGAGGTGAAGGAAGACGGGCAGTTCCTGGAGACTGTGGTGGATGAGATGAAGCCCAGAGATCTGGAAGACTTCATCCAGGAGTTGGAGATTGAGCAGGAGAAGGAGAGGGCACTGAGGGACTACTACAACTACAATGGCTACTAAGCGTCCGGCAAGGGAGATAATCAGAACATCGTAGAGTTATCTCCCTTTGAAGTTTGTCGTTCGTGTGAACTGTGAAGAGATACATTTGGTTTCGGTTTGTTTGCAGCTTATTTTGAAATAAAACTATTTTTAAAATCATAGTAATCTCCCTTTAAAGTTGGTAAATCGTTTAAAGAAATACATTTTTTTTGTTTGTTTTCAGGTTTAATTCCTTCGAAAATAACTTTCTTTTGAATTGAGGACAATACTCTTAAAGGTTTTAAGTTGGTGGATTGAGATGTTTTTGTTTTGTCTAGAATTTGGAAACCTTGTTACGTTATGATTTTAAACTGTTTGTGAACATCTTGCTTCCCTATATTGTTAATCCCACTGAAAATGCAACCTTTATACATTGAGTTGGTTATGGAATGAAGTCATGCTGATGGAAAAAGAAAAGTTGTTTCCTCAATAGTAGTTTTATTGTAGATATTTTCTGTAGGATGTCTGTCTCTCGTTATCGTTATGCGCTACCCTTGTACGAGTAGAACTTTGTCACCTCAGCAAGACTTTGGAGCATTTGCTTTACCTAGGTAGCTAAATTTGTGATTGCTTTTTTCCTCTTAATAGCTGCTGTTATCCGCATGCTTCCTTAAAACTATCCACGTTCTCTCCTCTGCACGTCATTGTATATCTGTACTATTACAACATGTCTTACAAAATACGTGTATTTAATTTTGTGCATCATAAAACTGCATCATTAGGTTGTTGTGATTAAAAGCAGAATATTTATTATAACATTAGAATAATCTATCACGTTTGATTTCCAAAAATATCAATGGTTTTATTCTTAAATCAAAGATATTTTCATCATATTTAAAAACAATGAATTAAGAAGGTCGCTGTAAGTTACGAAGTCAAAACTGTCATTAGAGGTCTGAACTTATTTTCTTCAGGACGATTGTCTCCCTTTGTTGCTCAACGTCTCCAAGCTTTCTCCTTGTACAGTGAGTTCCCTGGTGCTGTAGATACGTCACAGATACAGATATATATGTATTTAATATATAAATGTCCGCACAGAGATATATATTTATTTTGAAAAGAAAACGGGTTAATATGATAAATGTACAGCATTTATAGAAAATTTATTGTTATCATTCCTAATTGAAACTTCATTCCAAGAGATATTTCAAATTTGAATATTGCATTTCTGTGGAGATTCGGTGTCAATGTTTCAATGCTGATTTTATGTTGCACTATCATTGACGTTAGAAATGCAATACTCAGATGATTTCGTCTGTCTCAATAAACTATCCGGGAAAATATAATTTCTTGTTCTTTTTTCACTCTGCCAAGAAGGATAACAATGATTGAATGGAGAAAACAGAAATCAGATCAAAGGGAATTGAGATCAAAGTGACTTCTGGAGGCGAACTTCCTTGACGCTATCTGAACAAGATTAGCAATATGAAACTAAACAACCAAGGGGAAATTAACAATATGATATTAGAAACAGAAAAACCCTCATTCATCAATGCACTGAAACGTTAGGCATCTATATACCCTTCACACAAAAAAAAGCACCACGAATATTTGTCAGGAAAATGTCTGTCTACCTAGCCATACATTGAAAGACAATGTAGGCATGAGATTTATTTAGGACAATTAACCCTAGTTCACATAATTAATCACATTGGATGAACACAACCATCCTTTTAAAACATGCTCAGTGAATAAAATGCTTGTGTTACATATGGCATTTTGTAAGTTTTCTGAGAAGTAAAAGGTAAAACTTGGTAGACACAAAGTAAAGTTTTCATATTCGTCAATGTAAAACATTTGAGGTTAAACGTTCTCATTTAGGAGAACATTGTTTTAACAATACATCTGTCCTGATTATAAACCCAATCGAACAGTTAAACCAACTCATTTTCTGACTAATGTAGGAGTCAAAGCTGTACTACCTAGAAAGCCACATTCCCGACGAAAGCAACAACAGCATCAAACATCACATACAAGAGAACCACTAGAATAACATAAAGATATGGGAAGACTTGGTGTTCACTCCGAAACTGGAATACTGCAACCGGTTCCCCGAGATGGTTTGCTGCTTGAAATATAGTCCTATTGAAACCAGCTCTGTTATTGGGTGAGTTGTAATCCAGATCCGGAATGCGCGAGTCTGTCCAGGGATAGAGGAAGAACTGGTAGCGGTGTATACCTCTAGGTGGGGCAGGTGGGTGGTAGTCTACAACTAAGATTTGCAATCATGTCACTGAAGCAATTTAGTAATTTTATATTCTTTTATATGCCATGTTTGTAACCAGTGACAATTCAGTAAGTGCCAGAGAATGATCGTGAAAAAATGGGAAGGTTTTTATGCATGTTTGAAAAGTGACTAATAATAAGCTAGTAATAAGTTAGTAATGATTAATATCGCTATGTCCCTTTTTGCTTAGTTTGGTTTATAGAAATAACATTATGGTAGAAAGACTCCAATAAAATGGAAACTCCGTAAATAACAAATGCATATCAAGAACAAGCCTTAGAGGCCGATGGAAATGATATTGAACATTCGGTCTTTCCATGGGGTGGTTTGGTATAGTAAAGTTTAAATATACCGAAATAAGTATCTCATTATCTCAGATATATTGTTAATTCAGCACAATGTCAAAAGGATAATTATCAAAAGTTTGAATTGAGTTACATTAAAATGAATATAGTGACCACAGATCTTGATCATACAATTGCTTAGATGTGACTTTTAACGTTTGAGAGAGTCATATCATGGGGTAAAATTACCAATTTACCTTACGTGCATATTAACTTACTTAATGTATCTCTTGTTGGAATGAGTACCCCATTTATCTGAAAGGAAAATAAAGGATATGATACACTAAGCGAACGTTTATTGAAAGAACGTGATAAAAGAAGGAAGAAAACAATCACAACTCGTATTATTATATTAAATGTAATCTTATATCTTATTTTGATCCATGAGAACAGATGCTACTGATTGTGGCGAAGATGTACAAGAAACTTCACAACCATCACTTGTCGTCTGCGTCGTTTCACCGTTTATACTAATGTTTTTATAATATAACTTTAGACACATATATATTTCGTAAAAAGGAAATGTTTCAAAAGCACCTTTACTACACTAAGATCAATGTTTACTAAATTTTATGTGTCTTAGAAGTATCATTTCTTATTGCTGTTAGTGAAGTGTTACTCTGTTATGTTTGTCCAATGTATGCTTAACCTCACTTTCACAAGGAATGACATAAATGACATTGGAGTTGACATTACATAAAAATTACCTACCAAGGAAACCTTATTCAGGGAACAAACGTCATGATTTTAAAAATTGATTTATATATATACATACATGAATGACAAACGTTCGCTGATTTGGTACCGAGACACTTACCCACGTTACTATGGTAACATAATGAAGCACGTGCTCCATGGTGACGTCAGGAGGAGCACACGGGTAAGGTGCATCCGGGTCAATCATGATGAGCAGAAAATGTTGGTTCTGCGCAAGGAACATAATAACAGAACAGTCACGGGAACAACCAGTCGTTTTAAAAATGAACCATACAAACTACGTTAAAACATACAATTTCGTACATACAAAACATATTGAATGAACAAATTAATCGTCTTTCGACACACATTCAAAACCTAGTCAGTACGAGTTATGCCTGAAGAGCCATTCCGAAATGTTCAACACATGTTGTTTTGCTTTGAAACGATTGAGGAAGACATAAGTAAATTCTAAACTTTAAAACAACTCGCATATTTATCTGCTAATTGCATTTGTATGATAGAGTCTTGTTTTTAATGATAATCTTATAACATATATATCGTGGAAGCCGAATTCATACGTCAACTGTACTCTAATGCTAGTTATGTAACCTCTTTAACATTATCAACTAGTAACTGTCATTTTTACTGCTGTAGAGAAGTTTCAAAAGTTACGTTTTCCGGTTTCCGATCATTATCACGACTTCAAAACATCCTAATGTTGCACGTTATTTCGATATTTCTCAATTAAATAACACCATATATAGAGTTTGGCCTTTGTAACTCACAACAACAGCTCTCTAATGAACAAATGTTCCTCAATGACTTGTATATATTGTACAAACTTATAAGTTTCACGACCTTAGAAGATCAACCATTTACCATTCCCCTCATTACAGACAGACAGACAGATAGATTGTTTATTTAAAGTCTCACCTCAGGTAATAAAACATTTTAAGAAATATACAAAATGAGCCATCCTTAAAAGTATTATGATAGACGATTTACATAAAGAAACATACAGAATAAATAAAACTTACAACTACATAGAATAGGATATAGGATATAATGAAATACTTACCCATTTGGAAAGAGCGAAATGCACAGTAGGCGCTCTCAACGCGTCCTCTCTGTATATTATTTCATTACAGTGTATTCTCCTGTCATTGAAGAAGACGGTCAGTTTGGGGAGGGTCGGGTGGGAACACAGCACATGATCTTGATAACACGGATCTCTCGGGTCGGGGTGCAGTACAGGGGGAATCGTTGAAAACTGACAAACACTCACACTTGCACATATTGTCAGCAATATTCCACTGTGAAGAATGGAAATGTTATATCCTTTTTGAAGTAAATTGATGGAATCTATAGAAATGTACATTTGCCACAAGAAGACATATTCTTCAGTCTGGTTCTCGATCGTGAACTCTTTCACACTACTTAGTCGTTTTGATTAATTGTTTATTCACTGATGTGATGCGGTTTAGGGAAACGATACAAACAATCGACATCCCACAGAGAATACCGCTGTGAAATTGACCGCGATTGTGTGGTTAAAAAAGAAAATAAACCATTCAATTCACATATACGTGATCAAATCTTCTTTCATGTGATTAAAGCTTTTTGAAAGAGAATTTGATTGTTCAAAACCTAAGAAATCTTAGTACATTCAATAGTTTTCCTGATCCAATACAAATCTGGTTCATTCGTATGTTATACCCATTTATCATTGTTTTATAGAAATAAATCCAATCAAAACACAAGCATGTACTACCGCAGTAAACCGTGTGCATTGCATAATTTGTAAAACGGATACTTTGTTGCTAAAGCGGAAACAACAAAAATCTTTAAAAGTCATCTTTCATTCATGTTGTTATTTAGTGAAAGACTACGTTCGCAACCATTCATAGGGATAAAATAGAATAAATATCAAGTCTTTAAAGGATGAACAGACGTAGCACGTTTTCCTAGGCATTAAAGTCATTTAAGTTACTATTAAGCAATGGACTAATTATAAAATTATTACCCATTCGCTAACCCTTGAATTTCTTGATGAGGAGAAAATATTTCTTAAATTTGATCTTTACCAATGTACTAATTATCAATCTATAAAAAGATCGATTGTTATGCCCAGCAAATATTAAGAATAATAATAAGGTATTTTAGTTTGACTGTAGACTTTAAGTTAGAAACCAACCAAATGAATAGGAAAATACCTATATTTCTTTGTTTCTTTGGTACAAACTGATAATTCAGAAGGGCTGGTGTGGTAGCTTCCAAGATGTTAACAGCGATAACAAAAACGAATCAATACGTTCATATAATGAGTACAAATCTATAAAAAAAAATCACTTAAAGAATATCTGATTCTCTAGTCGCAAGTTCAATTAATTAAGATCAAAAATTTAAATCAGGTCATACTGCTTATCTAGCATTGATCTCTTACATTACCCTGATAGGCCAGTTAGAAAGGAAGCCCTATCTCGCTGGAGTCTTCTGACACTGTTTTCGAAGTTGATGCTGTATTAAGTTTATCTCCATTCGGAAAACGCCGAGCGTCCAACTCGATGAATACTCTGATTTTAGAGTAGATTTTAGATTTCTGAGTTTAGATGCTAACACCGTTATCAAGCAAGTGATACAAGTGATTGATGTAGGATGCCTCTCAAAATAGTTTCTAGTTGTCAATAACAAATACTGACTTGAAACTTACGTGGCGAATAATAATCAAAAAGTTAGAGCATGCCTACGTAAACACTGCACGTAAGGGGTGATAACTGTCTTCTTTGAAACCCGTTTGTACTATTTTTTTTCATGTCAATTCAAAGATTTAACAGAAGAGTAAATACTTTACTCATAAAACCCTAACCATTCTATACAGCCAACATATAATGATCTTAGTGACATTTACCTTACCAGTAACAAAGCTATGTCTATAGAATGCATCAGTCGACACACTGTTATTGAGAACAGGACATACATTTCTTCAGTTCACACAGTTCAGTGGGATTTATGAACTGTTTTTAACGCTTAATTTGATTCATCAATTTGTGGTTTTCTTATTTGCACATGAGAGGTCATCGGGAGGACTCTTATATACTGGTGAATGTTATATCAACATTATTAACAAATCAGGAACTGTCAATCTAAACTGGCTCCATATATTACCTTACCATGAGCATTATCGTATCATGAGCAGCATCCATATATCCAGATTCTCTTAAAGGGGCAGTAGCACGTTTTAGGGGGAATATAAGGTGATGTCAGGAAAATGTGTGACAGTGTATTTAAACTATATGAAGCACTAATAAATCAACTATGTAATGTAAAGTTAAGCCATGCGATTAATTTTCTTACACAAAATGAATTAAAGGTGTTCACACAAAAATGGCTGCCAATGGATTTAATGTGAATCTGTATAATTTGTTCGCTGACTATGGATGATTGGTTTGTGTAATGAGATTTTTGACACTATCAAAGTAATACATTTAGCATTAACGTACAATTATCGGCGAATAATTGAAAATATAAAATTGTCAAAAAACGTGCTACTGCCCCTTTAAGGCAATCTTTTTAAAATATGATCTTTTTCATACAACGTAACGTAGTGAAGAAAATTATGATATTATTTTAATGAGATTGCTCTTAAAGCTTTAAAGGTGCAGTAGCTGCCTACCTGTAGGTGTATTGACCAATAGCTTCAACTTTTCTAATACACCTACTTTTGTATTGCACACCTAATTTATGTCAGGTGAAGAGATCTTTAACTTTGGTAAATCAAAAGAGTTGTAATTTCCTAATTTTCATTTTATGAGAAATATTTAAGGACTAAAGTGGGAATCGATCCCGGGTCCTTTATTTTGCGATGCAACGCCTCTATCGACAGAGCCACTGAGGGTTGATACTTACAGTGATACTTATTGTTGTGCCATGTCTAGATTGTTATTTTTTCCTTTATAAGCCAATGTATAGGTACAAGTTTGTACCAAATCTCAATTAAATGAAGTCAGTATTTAGGTTTTAAACGTAAATAGAAGATCGAGTAATGTTGATATTCCATTGATCTAGTTAGATCAAGACATAAATACACAAATACATAGAGAAGGGCCGATATATAATATATTTATATAAATAGAGAAGGGTGGACACTCTTTTTCGTCACAACTCGACCGGAGTGGGTCAATGTCAGATATACCCGCACTTCCCTCGGTGCATCACTCAAAACGCTACGCCTCGGAGACTCAATGTTCAAACAGAAGGTGTATTGAGCGATTCCTCGAGAAGTGTGGGTATATCTATTACATGTCCTCAGATATAAAGCACCACACCGTATGGTTATAATTGTTTTATTAATTCATGTCATGAACTAGTATTGCTTTGCATGGACACATATAACAAAAAAAATTGCAACATCATTTTTTCTCGGTTTCTTTCTATGTTCTGCAATATATCCACACATTTCAGAGTTTCTTAGTCATACTTAGAGCTGACAAATACACCCATAAGCCTAGCACTGTGCTACAGATGTAATGAGCTGAATGTGTTAGGCAACAAAAACATCAATCAATCCGAACCCGATTTTTCTAAAAGTTGAAAAACTGTTTTGACCACAAAACCTAGATTCTTGGCCTTATGAATGCATTGCAAAACTATAATTTATCTTGCTTTTTAAAGTTGAACATGTCAATATTTCATTTATAGAAAAGGGAATTTCCATTTTACTGAATTTAAAAGCCTTTGGTAACAGGGGACTATTTCGAAGTGAAGCGAGAGAAATGAAGTCGCCTGGTTGACAGGATGAGTCAAAGTGAGTGAGTAACTGTTTTGCAATATTTCAGCCATTAGCGGCGCGCACAGTCAGAAGTGTCAGACTTTTCGGACTGGGGACAAAAATATTGGAAAAGAGGCGTAGGGCAATATATGGGTCATATGTGAGAGTATTATGGAATAATAAGGAAATGGTCATTTAAGTTGTGGAATGAAGAGGCAAGGATAAGCATGGAAGTATGGAACTGGTCAATAAGAACTAACATAAGAATTGGATGCATGTTGCTTTGGGTTATTTTTAAAGAATAAAGATTAAAAACATGTTGCACCTTTCACTGGTTAAATTTCAAAACGTACCTTAACTGCATACCAAGCGAGTGTAAAATTGACTTTAAAGGGACAGTAGCACGTTTTTAGGGAGAAGATAAGATGTCAGGAAAAATAAAATTGATGGTTCCAATTGAAAGGCAACGTATTGAAACTAAGTGGAGCAGTCATAATTCAAATATATATTATACAGTTTAGATACGAGATTCCTTTTTCTTACACAAAATGAATAAAAGGTGTTCACACAAAATGGTCGCCAATGGATTTTATGTGAATCTTCAAACTTTGTCCTCTGACTATGGATGATTGGCTTGTGTAATGTGATTTTTGACACTTTCAAAATAATACACAAGACATTAACGTACTGTTATCAGTGAAAAATTTTAAATATAAAATAATTAAAAAACGTGCAACTGCCCCTTTAAAATTTATATCTGGTCACACAGAGGGTGAATCATGACATTATTTTCGACTGAAGATGTTCGAGTTATCGATTCTGTAATTTCAATCAGATATCTAACATGCATCAAGTGATCCCTTTCAATCAAACTAACAAGATATCTGAAATGACTTTAAAGCTGATTTGAAAAATTCTTGTCACAAACAGTAAGTGTTTCACAATGAGGTGTTTTCACATCATTAACATATTGAAACCGGAAGGCATTTTAATATAAATAGATATGATAGACTTTGTTTACAATGTGATTAAGGCTGAGTACTATTTTCTTCTTATATGTTCCAAATTCCACCAAATTCGCTCTAAATATTAAACCTCAAATAAATTGTACACATCCAAATGAAGCTAAATTCAAATTTCTCATGTTAACATCAGATTGTAAACTTATTTATTACTTAGCATGCTTTATTTATCATGCAATGTACAAAAGATGCTAAAGCTGAAAACCTTTTATTGTATACACACAGGTTTTCCATGTAGAATGTAACATATGTAGTTATGATTCGATAAAAAAAGAGTTTATATTCAGAACAGACAGAATATTACCCGTTTCACTCCTATACTGAGTCGAGCTGCGACCTATGACTCTCCAACGTTATACGTGCGAAGGTAGACTGTGGCTTGGTAAAGTTCTGATTGGTCAATTCCATACGTGGGCTGACGCGACCCTCTACTAGGCATTTTTAGACTCAGTATATGAGTAAAACGGATAATATTGAGGCTAGGTTTACTTAGAATGTGTTCAGAAACTCTATTTCTGAATGATATCACATTCATCAATGATTGATAGTTAGTAAACATTTGCAGATGGATCGTCAGCAGATTGTTTGTTTTCAAAATAATTAACATTATCCACGCCCATTGTTGTTCCCATTGTGACAGGCTGACTTCTCTTCCTCCTGAAAACACAAACTGATCTTAGTTTGTCCTCTCAAAATATTTTCATAAACTGTAGATTTTAAGAAAAACGTTATATCTACATGTATATCCTTTTTATGTTCTGCAATGAATATAAGTTCACTTTTGGAAAAATTTCGTTACTTTATAAATGCGAATTGAGAAAAGTTTAATACTGATAAATGCAAAAATGTTACAATATTGTCAGTAAATAATCCTGAGTTGTCACTATGTAAAGCTCAACTGGTGAAACATGGCACTCAATTAAAGGGTAACAATACCCTCATTCCTTTGAAATACTATTTAAATATCCTTTGTGATCTAGGTTAAGATCGTGCTCGATAAATTAGAGTTAACGTTCCTATAACTCTCCACTATATACTCTGGATAAAAATTGGCTTCGAGTCGATAATTTTATAACCTCCCTTTACTAGCCCAACCGTCTCTCGCAAGCTCATCAAAAACGATATCCTTGTGAGCATGAGATTCTCTCAGAATCCGATGAAAAAGAAATTCGGCCTATTTCCCCCTAGCAGCATAAAGCTAAAAACAATATTAAGAATAATGATTGTTTTGATAAAAATAATTATTGTATTTAACTGTGCATAGCATATGTAATATTTGTTTTATGATAAAAAAACATAGCATGAAGGCAATGAATCACGTTTTGTGACCAGGGTTTGAACACGGTGGATATCAGGGTATGTGTCAGTGAGATGAGGTTTTCGCCGCTTTCAAGAGTAATTCACTTATATCGCGGCTGCTAGTAATATTGCAGGGAGAAAGCCCGCAACACTAATGTGGCTATGTATTGCGGTGAAACCTGCGCGCATCGGCTGGGACTAGCGAACCAAGGGTGGTACTGCGCTGAAATTCAGTGTAGCATTGCACCCACACCTGACTGCGTGTAGAACAGTTCTCTACTGCAGACACTGTTGCGGGATTCGAACGATGGACCTCCTGATCTAAAGCCAAACGCGCTCACCACTGCGCTATCCCGTCCCGGTATGTGTTGAAGCTCACACATATACGTTGATGTATCAGGATGCCCGATTTTGTGCATGATTGTTTCTATTTACTGAATTATTGTATGTGTTTGGTGACTCTAAGATATTATAATTGACATTGACGAAACTGATTATTGACATGGCCAGATTTCAACTTGGGCGATACTGTAATGTTATCATAACAATGAAGTTATGTAAAGTTTATGATTTAGATATGGTTGAAGATGAATTTCATATTGTTATGGTGTGTCCAGCATTTTAGAGCCTTAGATTTAAATATTTACCATTTTTTGTACCTCATATAACTTAGACACTAGTTTCACCAGTTGAATATCATCTTGTGATGCGAATGTTATTAAAGCTCTTCAGCTCTATACCCACAATGCACGTCGTCAAACCTCACTGTTACCTGTATATAAGACTGAGGCCACACAACCTGAAGAATGAAATCAGAAACGCCTGACAAGGAACTGTTTGCTAATCAAAAGAATTCTCAGATATGTAAATATGCCACAACCTTGGCATTTGTGCCTGCATTGTCTTAACTTCCGGCCATCCCGAAGACTTACCTGACAATGAAAACCACAGCCACAATGGCAGCAATGATGAGAACAGAGGCTCCAACTGCCACACCAACAATGAGACCTGTATGAGACAAAATTTTGAATAAGAATTCAATATTTAAAAACCTTTAAAGGGGCAGTAGCACGCGGACCGAAGTTTGTTATTAAATTTCACTCGGATAGCTTTCAAAAAGATCGTTTGTTAGTATTTGAAATGTTTCGAATGTAAACGGCGATTTCATTGGCTATTGTTGAAAGAGCTGGTAAGGGGCGTAACTCGCGATCACGATAGGTGTCGCTGCTCCGGATCACCGGTTTTCTATTTTGTTATGGCAAGGTCTAAACGAGGAGTTGCTCGATACGTTTTCACCTTGCCGTGGGATGATGATGGTCACCTTAAAGGGGCAGTAGCACGTTTTTTGATAATTTTATATTTTAAATTTTTCACTGATAATTATAAGTTAATGTTAAATGTAATAGTTTGAGAGTGTTTAAAAATCTCATTACACAAACCAATCATCCATAGTCAGAGGACAAAGTATGAAGATTCACGTAAAATCCATTGGCGGCCATTTTGTGTGAACACCTTTAATTCATTTTGTGTATGAAAAAGCAATCGCATGGCTAAACTTTATGTTGTTTATTTGATTTATGACTGCTCCATTTAGTTTAAATATATTGTCTTTCAATTGAACGCCTTATTTTCATTTTCCTGACATCACCTTATATTCCCCCTAAAAACGTGCTACTGCCCATTTAAGAGGGAAAAGAAAAATACGATATTGATGGCTCCCTCCTTGTCCCAATGTTCCCCTTTTACTTCAAATACTATACAGTAGAACACGGATATAACGAACTCGGATATAGAGAACAATCGGATATAGCGAACGAATTTTCAAGTCCCGCCAAGAGCCCTATATTATATCATTAAAATTATACGTGTATATTTTTGCACAATTGATATAACTTTAATGTACCTACCAACTGGTGTTCCGTCTGTTGGCTCCTGTACTTCTGCAATTGTGGAACGGAACATATATTATAACCATATTCCTATTACGGTATATGTTAAGACATACAATTTTAGACATAACTGGAGATAAACGTCACATGCAGTATATACAAAAGATGGCGACCCTGACTACGGTATATGATAAGACAACGTCATAAAATTCAGAGATAATGTTGAAAATCTCCAGAGATAAAGGTTATATCCAGTCTGAACAAAAGATTGGTAACCCTAATCTTAAACAAGATGTGTTTGTGAAACACGAATTCCCCCGGATGAATCCTGCTCGCTGTGTCAAGGTCAAGGTCACAAGGTCAAATGTCATGGTGTCATCTGAAAGGTCTCATCACAAGGGATCCATATGTCAAGTATCAAAGACCTAGCTCTGACCAATCAAAAGTTATGACCAAGGTTAAAGATTTTGTGGACAAACGGACAGACGGACGGACGGACGGACGGACGTACACACAGGTGAACCCTTATGCAATTTTTTTCATGTGGGGTTACATTACAGTACAAACCTACTTACAGAGGTTCATATTCAGAATACATACGTAAGTAGCAATACGGGGTTTAAAATACAGTAACCCCACATAGTTGTTGGAAAAAACTGCATAAGCCATGGACGGGATAACTACACAAGCTATGGATTTATTCTGCATAAGCAATGACTAGATAAAACTTATTATATTGAAGATTTATTACTCTTGAGAACATATGAAACATAATATATACTTTAAAGGGGCAGTAGCACTTTTTTGCAAAATTTATTTTTTCAAATTTCCCATTTATAAAGATATTTAATGTCATTTAAATTAACTTTAGAGGGTAAAACATCTTATTACACAAACCAATTATCTGTAGTGGTAAAAACTATGTTGCCTATAAAGCTTAAGTAAAAATTGCATGGCGGCCATTTTATTGTGAACACAATTTATTATTTTATTACAAATTATTATAAATTATTAAAATATAAATTATTACAAATTATTTTTATTACAAAACCGATTCCCATGGCGTTACAGAAACATGTACACTCATTTTAAACTTTATTTTCCGAAGAGAGAAGGATGTTTTACTATTGGAGAAATTATTTTTCAAATACATTTCATCAACTTATTTGAGCGAAAAAACGTACTGCCCCTTTAAGAACATCGACTAGATAACTTTTAAGCGAGGCTGCCCTTTAAGTCGGTGAATAATAACTATTGATGATATTGACGATATTGACTGATAAGGACCCCAGTGAAATATATTTTTGGATACTTTTATTTGTTTTATTTACCTTTTATAAACTAGGTCTAAACAATAAATCTGTAATTGTTGTAAGAAAGAAAAATTAAAATATACTTTGGGTCAAATACTACTCTAGGCTGACATTCTACAGTTGAGTGGGGATAAAAAGAACATGTGTCCAAACTATTTATTTGGAACTATAAAGAAGTGAGTGTTCTTAGTTTCAAACTTTTAAGGGAGAGAGTCCATGAATGTGATAAGAGTGCACCCTTGCCAAAATAATTGCATAATAACCCAGGTTCATATTTGACTTTAAACAATTGTCATTTAAGCAACACAACACCTGATTCGCTTCAATTCTTTATTCAAACAAATTGAGAGTGAATTCAGTATGAGTCAATGATAATGAAACTAAAACATCCTATTATCTTATGCATGATTTGTCTATCAGATTAAACCCATAAAGTACTGAATGACAGTGCTCTTGGTATATGACAGTATCTTTTACCTGCTTGAAATTACCATAACCGTCCCTTAAGAATATTGCTTACAAGAGTTTAAAATAATCACTTAAAATGTCAAATAAACAACTTTGATGGGCCAAAGGCATCTATGAACCCTTCCACATAACACTGTTTGTAAACAAATGTTATTATTAAAAATGGAGCCTTATTTCATGAAATGATCTTAGTAGAAAAAGCCTTGAAAAGGGGATTGTGAAAATCGTTTTAAAAAAAATACAATGAATACAAAATTAGTTTGTGGTCAACATAGGGTTTCAGCATCATAATGCTTTTCTGACATTAGTAGAAATCAAGATAAGATTAAAACATGAACTCTTCAATAGACCTTTCCCTGTAAACTCATGCCACAAGCCTAAACCTTTACGTTATCGGAGGGAGGGTATAGTAACAGCAGTAAAAATTACAGCGACTCCTTGGGTTTTCTCGACAGTCTCATATAAAGTTAATTTGACTTAGAAAATATTGATATTTTAACCAAATAATTTCAAATTGTAATTTTTAAGGTCTTTACAAGAGTTTAATTAACTTAAAGAAATGTTTCAAGCCTGTGCTAACCTTGAAATGGCACCACTCCACTTAATCTAACCACATACAAAGTTTCGTAAAAAAAAAACCAACAGTTTTTGATATATGGTCCGGAAACAAAAGCATTTAAAAAACACGGAATAATGGAATCACTAACGAAACCCCCAAAAAAGTGTCTTCCGCAAAGCTTTGTGGGTGACAAAACAAATAACTTAAAAATAGACATAGATAAATGAATATTTTAAAATATCTAACTTTCCATTGTTCAACTTATATCAAAGTTCACACATTAAATCTAATTCTTAAACAAAATCCAGCAACCATTTTTACCTTAAATCTTAAACATGTTTGAAATATCAATCTCTTTGAAAAAAACATGTTACCCACTTTTAGATTCCAATAAAATTATTCACTTTTATAGCTTTGCAAAGATGCAGATCAGCAGAATTATCATGATTCAGAAAATTTCTTGTAACAGCCAAAGCTGTTTAAACAATCTTGTTCCCTAACCCACTGGGATTTAGTTCAGATAACCTTTTCCATTAAAGGTAACAAAACAATTTAAACTTGTTTAAATGGCAAAACATCTTTCATAAAGACAGTCTTCTAACATAAAAAAGTACCACAATGTTATAACCCCACATACTTTGTAACTAAAAATGACCCCATAATGTATTGGGCACCTATTAACCCCACAAAATTATCTGCAAACCAACCCCAGAAGGTAAGGATTTACACATTCACATTGTTATAACCCCACATGCTTTGTAAGTAAAAGTGACCCTACAATGTATTGGGCACCTATAACCCCACATAATTATCTGCAAACCAACCCCAGAAGGTAAGGATTTACACATGAAGTACATTCACAATGTTATAACCCCACATGCTTTGTAAGTAAAAATGACCCCATAATGTATTGGGCACCTATAACCCCACATAATTATCTGCAAACCAACCCCAGAAGGTAAGGATTTACACATGAAGTACATTCACAATGTTATAACCCCAAATGCTTTGTAAGTAAAAGTGACCCTACAATGTATTGGGCACCTATAACCTCACATAATTATCTGCAAACAAACCCCAGAAGGTAAGGATTTACACATGAAGTACATTCACAATGTTATAACCCCACATGCTTTGTAAGTAAAAGTGACCCCATAATGTATTGGGCACCTATAACCCCACATAATTATCTGCAAACCAACCCCAGAAGGTAAGGATTTACACATGAAGTACATTCACAATGTTATAACCCCACATGCTTTGTAAGTAAAAGTGACCCCATAATGTATTGGGCACCTATAACCCCACATAATTATCTGCAAACCAACCCCAGAAGGTAAGGATTTACACATGAAGTACATTCACAATGTTATAACCCCACATGCTTTGTAAGTAAAAATGACCCCATAATGTATTGGGCACCTATAACCCCACATAATTATCTGCAAACCAACCCCAGAAGGTAAGGATTTACACATGAAGTACATTCACAATGTTATAACCCCAAATGCTTTGTAAGTAAAAGTGACCCTACAATGTATTGGGCACCTATAACCTCACATAATTATCTGCAAACAAACCCCAGAAGGTAAGGATTTACACATTCACATTGTTATAACCCCACATGCTTTGTAAGTAAAAGTGACCCTACAATGTATTGGGCACCTATAACCCCACATAATTATCTGCAAACCAACCCCAGAAGGTAAGGATTTACACATGAAGTACATTCACAATGTTATAACCCCACATGCTTTGTAAGTAAAAGTGACCCCATAATGTATTGGGCACCTATAACCCCACATAATTATCTGCAAACCAACCCCAGAAGGTAAGGATTTACACATGAAGTACATTCACAATGTTATAACCCCACATGCTTTGTAAGTAAAAGTGACCCCATAATGTATTGGGCACCTATAACCCCACATAATTATCTGCAAACCAACCCCAGAAGGTAAGGATTTACACATGAAGTACATTCACAATGTTATAACCCCACATGCTTTGTAAGTAAAAGTGACCCCATAATGTATTGGGCACCTATAACCCCACATAATTATCTGCAAACCAACCCCAGAAGGTAAGGATTTACACATGAAGTACATTCACAATGTTATAACCCCACATGCTTTGTAAGTAAAAGTGACCCCATAATGTATTGGGCACCTATAACCCCACATAATTATCTGCAAACCAACCCCAGAAGGTAAGGATTTACACATGAAGTACATTCACAATGTTATAACCCCACATGCTTTGTAAGTAAAAGTGACCCCATAATGTATTGGGCACCTATAACCCCACATAATTATCTGCAAACCAACCCCAGAAGGTAAGGATTTACACATGAAGTACATTCAAAATGTTATAAAAAAAATTATCCTCATTATGTTAAAGAGTTAATACTTCTAACTTCACGGTCATTGATTAAACCCTGGAGGGAAAGTATTTGAACATGTGCAATCACAAAAACAAAAAAAATATCTCATCTCCATCATTTCTCTTCGACTTTTCTTACAGCTTTATGGCCATATGTAAAAATAACAATCAAGTTTTCTTGTGAGACAACTAATTGACCATGACTTACAACACTTTCAAAAGTCCTGGTCAGTGAATATATACATGAACATGGAATATGTTGTTACGAAAAGATATGCACTGTCATGCTATTATTTGAACTTACTAAGTTTAGTCTTTATGGCACAAGAGGTTGTTCTTCAAAGTACTATGTCTATTGATTTTGCAGATGATATATAAGGATTTTAAGAAACATGCCTGCCATGCCTATATTCTAAAAGGATTAGTGCCAATTCAGATATCCTTCCAACAAAGAAAAACATTTAGTTTGTGATTTTTTCTTTTCTTTTTTTCACCAACATCCCATGAACCTTTTTCTTTATATTGTCCCTGGGACGCACATGTATTTTGCCCCCTCTTGCTTTGCTCTTTTTCTTTGCATTTTCAATTTGCATTTGTCTTGGGCAAGTGTCAGTTTCAAAGTTTCTCTTGAACAGCTCCAGTAATTCCTGTTCTTCTTCAGAGGACCAACGTTTCCTTTCAGAGACCTTCTTTGGTCGACTTACTGTAGAGAAATAAATTTGAGAGTTAATATGAGAAATAATATTGAGAAGTCAGAAAAAAATAATACTATAAAGTTTTGTTATTTTGAAACTGATCATAAACTATTAAAATTTACATATAGGTTAAAAGTAGAGCTGCAACGAATACACTACCAGGCGAATACGATACATATTATGAATATGGGGTAGCGAATACGAATAATTATTCACGAATATGAATGCAAAATAAAAAATTTGAAAACAATGGAAATCAGGTAGTCTAGCTGAGTTACTTTTTGCTGTAGTGTCGACAAAGATTTGCCTGCAACATGAGGCCGCCATTACCACAGAATGATAAAAGAAATTGAAAATGCTAGCTTACATTGTTTGTTGTTTGTTTTAATCAGATTACATAATATTATTCTTATGAAAAGGAACGTGAAAATCAGTCGACAGCTTTTGCTGCATGTGTTTACAGGTAGAGAGATATTTGTTACAAGCCTTTTCATTGGCCAAGAAATATAGGTCAACCAATGAGCAAGTCGATTTGAAAACGATGTATGAAACTGAAACGCGGTTGTAATAAATTCATGACAACATATTGTTGATACAATATTAGATGTCTAAATATTCACATATTTGTAAAACTTTTTCGATATATTACATTTTCAAAACAACATGCAGTTAATTGAAATATTTACTTAAATGTAAATCGAAGAAAAACTTCCAAAATTTATGATAATGAGCACGCAAGAATATTAAATTATGTTATTTGTCGTCAAGAAATTACGATAGTTTACATTTATTTATGCTCGTTCCGGGAGCGAAGATTTTTATTTTAACTCGTTGACATTGAGAGACAAATTACAACAGTTAATCAACAAATAAAATAAACATATCACTTGTGTGTTGCCGTATTGAATAATGTTTGCATTATTTTTGACTTTCGTGATGTTTACTTTGACTAGCAATATCGATTTTTATAACAACGAGATGGAACATAGATCTCGCATTACTTCCTGTTGACAGGTTGAGATGATGTGAAATATAACACACGCATAAAACACTTGGTTAACGTAAATAAAAAACGTATTTTTATTCAGATTAAATACAAAATTCGTGCACAATAATTATGTTATTGTGAAAAGTAAACAAAAATTAAAAAATCGAAAATATTCGGTTTTCATTGTAACGAATAACAAATACGATTCACACACTGCCACGGTTCGATTCACCGAATATACGAATGTATCGTTGCAGCTCTAGTTAAAAGCAATATTTTTCAGCTATCTTCAGCTATTGTCAAACAAAGTTTGTTTCATTACTGTTGAACATATTTTAAACACTAAAAGGTTTGTTACAGCCAAAATTGTAATTCACTAAGCTTTTTTTTCTTACATTATCTTTCATGTTTAAATATCTAGAATCTCAATTTAAAAGACAAATTTTTTTATCATTCAAAGGCTTATGGTTTGTTTAACCAGCCCAACTTACTCCTCTCTTCATCGTCACTGCTGAATCCGTCTGGGATAAAGCCATCGTCAATAACAGCAGGCGTTGCTTGGAAAGCTGGCTCAACTTCAGTCTCGGCTTGCTCAGCAGCATTTGTATCTGGTGTAATGATGTCTGAAAATGAAAAAAAGTTTTCAAAAACATACAATCACAATACATAACTCTTATATTGAAATATGTAAACCTGAGAACTTTTTCCCAAAAAACCATTATCAGCAACCCCAGACAGCATCAATGAGTAATAGGATAATTGGAACATTTATAATTGCAATCTTATATTTTCAAAATGAGAATGCCATAATAGTCAGAAAATATTCCCAAAAATGATTTTAGCTGACAGGTACACCAACTAACAAAATTGAGAAAAACGATCCTGTAGCTCAGACTTTAAAGGAAAATAATCATTAAGCGGTAAGCTTTGAATAATTTCTTGAATAAAGAAAAGTATTATTACTTGTATCTGGCCACTTGCCTTTTCTATTTCTATTAGTCAGTTGACAATGCAATTTGTACAAAACTTTTCACTATAAGAGACTGGACAAACATCTGATTTGGTATTTCTTTTTCAAAAACAGCAATTTTAACAACTTTTTTAAAAGTAAGAAAATTGTGGTGGTCAAATGGCAAAATGTTATCTTTAGAAGTGTAAAATACATAAATTATAGCGTGAATTGTGAATCTAATAAATAGCTGACAGATTAGTTTTGACATATGACAAATAATAACTTACCATCTAGTTGAATATCTTGTAGCTTTTTCCCAACAAACTGCGGAACCAATCCAAAATCTTGGATTAAAAGAATTTTGGCAACTTCAGTCCTTTCCAACAAGTCTGAGGTCTGTCGATAATGGTTCAAGTGTACATCCATATTGTGCCCAAGATGTTGAATAATCCAAGATCTCTCAGCTTCATTTGTATCGAGAGCCTGTTAAAATAAAAAGCTATTGCAGACATACTATATAATCTTGATCACGGGTAAAACATAGAAGATAAAAAGTTGAATTTCAAGGAATTCCTTAAATGGAACTTGTTCTGCAGTTTGTGAAAAATATTAGCGCAGAATGTTGTAATTATCCCATTGACCCATTTAATTTTACTTTTAGCAGCGACCATGATTATAAGTTTGAATTCAAAACACAGTGGTTACATAATCTTTTCAGTGGTGAACTTCCAAGCCTCTTTGAAAGTATATCAATTCTAAAAAGAGGCAAATCAATTATGACTCCAAACATCTCATGGAGTGGCTCTTTAAATAAAGGGATCATTGTTTCACTATGTGAACTCACTTTGTAATTCGGTTCTTTTTCTTGTAAGATCATAACATTTTATTAGAAAATATTCAGATCAATCGAAAATCAATGCTGTAAAGTTATTACAGTAAATCACTTATTCTAATCTTAGGACAGTTTTCTTAAATGCCAATGGTTATCGCTACATTGTCTCTTGGCTAGTATCTTTTGAAACATATGTTATTCTCTACATAACATAAACACCATTGTAATCAATATTATAGATTTACCTGAACCATGGTGGCCATATACTTCCGCATTATGCTTGTTCGAATAAGGCTTGGATTTGTTAGTTGAGCCTCTTCCGCAATAGTTGAAATGGCGTCATATGCCCTGAATACACCCCCATCTGAAATTAATTAAATTTCAATATTTTAAACAGATGAAACCTTGAATATAATTTTTAAAATATATTTTGTAATCAATATTGATAATGGTTGAAAGTTAGTTCAAAATAAGACTTTATTTACGACCCTCCTTCCACTGATAGAGAAACTTACTATTTATCACTTAGATATTGACATTTCAGCCATGAAAGCAACAATCTGAAAACCAGTCAAAATGATTTGAGTTTAAAAAATCTTTATGTACCAACAATTGTAAATTCTTACTTTTGCTTCCAAAGAGATATGGAGATGCTGTTGGGACCTGAGATGCATATCTCACTTCTCTGTGTGAAATGAAGGCAAGAGCTTCCTTTGTCTCTGGTGGTAGTATAACAGGTACACATCTTCCCACCTGAAATACATGTGAAACTTCACCTGATAATTGAACTTATAACATTTCTACAGTAATGCAAAACATATGTTATTATAAAACATGTTTTTGTTCATTCTTGGTAATGCGAGTTTACGAAATAACCTGGTTTAAATAAAATAAAAATAATGATATTCAGGGACTGTTTTGATACATGTTATTTTTTAAAATGTAAGTCTACTGATAAAAAGAATTGACATTTTGGAAAATATATTCCTATAAATAAGCAAATGGCGACTTCTTTCTGCATTATCAAATTTAATTTCTTTCAAAGTTAATATCAAGTGAACTGACCTTCCCTCGAATTTCAACAACCTCTTGGGTTTCAAGCAGATGACTTTCGAACTTGGTCATTTCTTTTGAGAGCTGCTCCTGTACTGGATCTATTCCTCTTTTTCTTTGATGATATGCGTCCAATCTGTTACACAAATGATAAAATGGCCATCATTTAAAGACATTCATGCTGAGAATTTGTTTAGTTCACATGAGAAAAGCATTGGAATTTAAATGAAAACATCTCATCTTTTTAAAGAAGTAGTAGATGTGTAGAAAACATTGCAGGTTAAAATGACAACATTTAAAGGTCATTTACAGCAAAATAAGAATGATTCTGGATGTGAAGTACAAACATTATACATTTAATAATTGAACTACCTTAAAGCCTGAACTTCATGGCATCGTCGTCTATTGTATAGTGTTATCCTCGCCAGAGTTAGTGTCGCAGCCCTCTTGTAGTTGGCGTAGCTGGTGTCAGTCAGGTCAAGGTTTTTGATTTGTCTCTTCATATACTCAGTCACTTTTGTAATGTCATCAGGGGTCGGTAATTTTCTTGGCTTATTGAACTGTCGTTCATTCAGGATCATTCTAGCCAATTTTGTCACTTTCAGAGTCCACTGCATTTTCATTAGTTGTAGAAAATTTTCTGCCTCTCTTTGCTTTTTCTCATCGCCTTCAATAATAGCATTAGCCAGTTTGGAACTTGTCATAGTTTTGATATCGTATCCCAACTTTATGGCATTGCTTGGTGATGACAAATCCTCTTCATCAACACTGTTTTGCTTTGAACAAACAAGAGCAGCTTTTGCCACATTTTCAAAATGAGAAGGTTTGAGAAAACAACAGAGATCCTGTTCACATTGTGATGTTTCTTGAAGGCAGAGAAGGAGCTTTGCATTCAGTCTCATTGCTTGGCTTGTATAATACTTTCTCATCACTCGGTTACCACGGTTTCTGTCGAGCATTTGATTTCCCAGACTTATTATGAGAGGATCTGTTTGGGCTGTCCTTGATATTTTATCAGGCTGCATGATGGTGAATACCTCTTGAACAAGACGACTTGTTGCCTTGTTTGATATCCTTCCAGCCAGCGTTTTGCTCTGGATGTTTAGATTGCCTAAACTAGATGGCATAACAGAGTCAAACCTTGCACAGGACTTTTGATGTCTCTTGAGATTATTCAATTGATGCCACCCTAAACAGTTCGGACAAGGACCAACATTGGAAATGTCAAAGTCATTGTGCTTGGTTTTTCTCGCAAGTATTATTTCGCCTTTTCCCACTTGGATAACTTTCAAATTGTGCTGATGGATCCCTCGAAGGCGCAATATTTCAATCTGATTTTGTCTAATCTTGGTGATCTTTTGCTGTTCCTCCTTTGGCATATGAGAGTTGACTGTTGGAATTTCTTTTACTTCTTTTTCATCCTTGTGTATATTACTCAGCAAGTGATGTGAGAAGTTTGTTTGCATCTTTCCACAAAAGGTACAGGGATAATGGGCATCATACACACGTTCACTGCGTTTCTTTTTGCCAGTTTTGGTAGTCAGGCTTCTCTTTACCAATTTTACATAAATACTTTTGTTCTTTTTGTCTCGGGCCACAAATTCTTCATCAATATCCTCATCACTGGATGAATCAGGGGATGAAAGAGGATTGTTGCTAATTGGCAAAGTCAAGGATTGCTTTTGGTCACTCAGAGCAGGGTATGAAACAGACATGTCACTTTCACAATCACTATCATCCAGATTCTCATGATTTCCCTGATGTTGCACATTTGCTACAGTCATTTCTCTTAAGGGCCTTCTTGGACATTTCTCATCTGATTCACTGCTTAAAGTGTCACTGTCTTTTTCTTCCGGAACATAATCACTGTCTGTTGCATACTGTTCAATATCAGTTAAGATATCACTGGATGTTGAAGTGTCAAGCCAAGTCTTTACCATACAATCAGATAGTACCTTCCCTCTTCCTCCCGAGGCATTATCCTCGATCTGTGAGAGACCAGCTCCTGTAGCATCTGTAATCTGTGAGAGACCAACAACTGGAGCATCCTCGATCTGTGAGAGACCAGCTCCTGTAGCATCTGTAATCTGTGAGAGACCAACAACTGGAGCATCCTCAATCTGTGAGAGACCAGCTCCTGTAGCATCTGTAATCTGTGAGAGACCAACAACTGGAGCATCCTCGATCTGTGAGAGACCAGCTCCTGTAGCATCTGTAATCTGTGAGAGACCAACAACTGGAGCATCCTCGATCTGTGAGAGACCAGCTCCTGTAGCATCTGTAATCTGTGAGAGACCAACAACTGGAGCATCCTCGATCTGTGAAAGACCAGCTTCTGTAGCATCCTCAATCTGTGGGAGACCAACAACTGGAGCATCCTCGATCTGTGAGAGACCAGCTCCTGTAGCATCTGTAATCTGTGAGAGACCAACAACTGGAGCATCCTCGATCTGTGAGAGACCAGCTCCTGTAGCATCTGTAATCTGTGAGAGACCAACAACTGGAGCATCCTCGATCTGTGAGAGACCAGCTTCTGTAGCATCCTCAATCTGTGGGAGACCAGAAATTGTACCATACAATATTGGGATTGCGGCTACTATTTCTTCCTCAATCTGTGAGAGACCAGCTTCTGTAGCATCCTCAATCTGTGAGAGACCAATAACAGGAGTATCCTCAATCTGTGAGAGACCAGCTCCTGTAGCATCTGTAATCTGTGAGAGACCAACAACTGGAGCATCCTCAATCTGTGAGAGACCAGCTCCTGTAGCATCTGTAATCTGTGAGAGACCAACAACTGGAGCATCCTCGATCTGTGAGAGACCAGCTCCTGTAGCATCTGTAATCTGTGAGAGACCAACAACTGGAGCATCCTCGATCTGTGAGAGACCAGCTCCTGTAGCATCTGTAATCTGTGAGAGACCAACAACTGGAGCATCCTCGATCTGTGAAAGACCAGCTTCTGTAGCATCCTCAATCTGTGGGAGACCAACAACTGGAGCATCCTCGATCTGTGAGAGACCAGCTCCTGTAGCATCTGTAATCTGTGAGAGACCAACAACTGGAGCATCCTCGATCTGTGAGAGACCAGCTCCTGTAGCATCTGTAATCTGTGAGAGACCAACAACTGGAGCATCCTCGATCTGTGAGAGACCAGCTTCTGTAGCATCCTCAATCTGTGGGAGACCAGAAATTGTACCATACAATATTGGGATTGCGGCTACTATTTCTTCCTCAATCTGTGAGAGACCAGCTTCTGTAGCATCCTCAATCTGTGAGAGACCAATAACAGGAGTATCCTCAATCTGTGAGAGACCAGCTTCTGTAGCATCCTCATTTTGAGAGAGACCAGCTTCTGTAGCATCCTCAATCTGTGAGAGACCAATAACAGGAGTATCCTCAATCTGTGAGAGACCACCTTCTGTAGCTTCTGTAGCATCCTCAATCTGTCTTGAATGACCTGAAGATGAATATGTGGAAAATAGAAGTTTGATACTGGCACGTGAGCCACAGCTGACAAGAAATGAATAACTTGAGCCATACTCGCATCTTAGTAAATTTCCAATAAAATTGGTCAACTTAAACCCTTTTGATAAAAATTCATAAAATGTAATAAAGATATATAAAAAAATAACAGACCAAGTCATCGATGGAGAAATTCTCTATTTGACAGACACCTACCATTTTGAATCAACTTTGAAGTAAATCTCACATTTGAAAAGTTATGTGTGTCAATCATAAAGACTGACTTTCAGAAAATTCTCAAGAATACTGGTTTGATAAATAGTTTTGCCGAAATTCATATATAACTAGATGAGCGTTTGAGGGACACCGCAAAAGCAAAGCAGCTCCGAAACTTTGGGTCTCGCCTTTCCCTGTTCCGCCTTCTCCTCAGCATAAACAAAATGGGAATTTTTTAGGACAATTTTTTTTTTCATTATACAAGTTATTATAACAAGTTGAATCATCACTGGGATCACTTTTCACAAGTTTGTTCTTAAAAGCTGATTTCAAAATCTAATCAAATGGGAACAAAATTCTTATCTGGCGACCTCAAAGGTCAACAATCAATGATTTCATTGGGAATAACAATTAATGATGATTAAATTGTGTAACCTTGATGGGTTGTTTTATAAACTTTTTTCAAATTTGTTTACTTCTCCAAAGATAATACATACCAAACTAAAGCTTAATAAAACAAACACTTTTAAAGTTATCTTGTTCACAAGGAAATTTAAGAGTTTTATAAATTGTGACATGACCTGTGGCCTTGAAAGAAAACATGTCAAAATACCCGCCAGGTATAGGCAGTAAATTATGTATATTGGTTCTGAAAAGCTCAGTGGAAAAGAGTTAGCCATTAGAACGTGTGCAACAGCGTTGGAAACTGCACAAAAACAGAAAGCAGTCCTGACTAAGTCGGGACTGCTACTAATGAATCAAGTCTCAAATTGTACATACCTCTGTCCCTACTTGCAATCTGGGAAGACAGCTTGCATTTCTTCATAGGAATACTTGTTGAACTTGGCATCCTGGTTAGCCGATGTGCTTTCGACCTGTACAAACAAAATTTCATAAATAATCTTTGAAATCACACTCTAAAATAAATTATTTTGGTAACATTTAATTACCACATTATGAACAATATTGGTAATGTATTCACCCATACTGTCAAATAGATATCAAATTTGAAGCAAATTATTTGAAACACTCGAGTTGCTGATTTTTTACTTGATATCCATGACTTCCATAAAAAAAATTATTACTACACTTTACAATATTGACTGGTTTTAATTCAAGGAAAGATATTCACTATATAACAGTAAAGATTGCCACAATGTAATTATTTGAATGTAGATAAAGAAAACTTGTAACATGTTAATTGAAAAAAGGGGACCTGTTAATAATCATTGTCGGAAATGATAGTCCCTGTATATTATAACTTGGTGCTACGGGCCTGGATATGGCAAAAGATTTTAAGACTGACCTTAAGTCAGTTCTGGAGATAGATGTTTCTGGCACTTTGTGATTGATGGGCGACCAAGAATAGATGGCACCACTAGGAACCCCGCTAGATTCCCCCTCCGTACTTCCACCAGAGGAAAGATGCCTTCTTCTGGAGCTGATATCGCCTCCTTCTGCAGCAATAAAGAAAACTTTCACAATACCTGCTGAATCAAGACTGTAGTCTTCGATTACTGTAGATTCAGATCAAATTTTCAACTTAGTGTTAGGTTGTGCCCTTAGTTTTCAAGTGTCATTAGTTCATGCATCATTGAAAAGTCAAGATCATTTTTTTAAAAACTAAAACCACTGTATTAAAACACCTTTCAGTAGCTTTTTAACAAGTTTACTTTCAAAATATCATTTTAAAAACCAAATAGCATCTCTTTCTATAATTTAAATCCCCAAATTTTCAAAACATTTCAGATAGTTATAATAATACCCATGGTCGATTAATTTCTCATTACGTTTGTTCGTTCTGTAAATAAGCATTCATAGACTATTAACACAAAAACAATTAAAGTCGGTGAAGCAACAAAAACTGGAGGCCACAAGATGTTCAGTGATATTAAGTTTTGAAGGGTCTCAGATGATCTTTTGTAATAAAACTCTGTATGTTTGCCCCGAAAAAATTTATAAAGTTATGAAATCAACAAAGATGTAATATATATTTTGGACATAAAATATAAAACAATTTCCCACTAATGAAATACATGAAGGTTAACTAAAACAGATTTCTATTTCAAAATTATTAAATACCAGTTAGTAGTTAGTACTGCTTACCTGCAATATAACTTGAAGTTTTGTTGTTTCCAACATCTTTCCCTGCACTATCTGTTGCCCAACTTAAATCATCCAAAAAACTTTGCAATGTTACTGGTTTCTTCTTGAGGAGTTCTGAAAAACATGGATATAGAATTAGTACTACTTTCAAACAGACCAATTCTGAAGAGACCTAAAATACATTAACATCATAAGCACTAGATCAAATGCTCTAGACATTTCATGCTGAGTGTTTTTCTGTCAACTTCCTGACAATTAATTTTCTATGAAATAGAATCATAGACTCTGAGACTCATTAACTTTGCTTTTGTTAAGTGGATTGTACACAGGACATCTTAAAAAAACCTAGATTAGCGTTTGCAAAAGCAGTGCAGCCCCGAAACTGAGGGTTTCCCCCTTCCACAGGCCTAAGCAAATTGGGCTTTTTCTCGTGATCTTGACGTTTGACATTCAAGGTCACACAAGCAATGAACACTTTTAGATTGAGTATAACAACAATGTAATGATTAAAAGTGTTTGTAGTTAAAATCATGCATTTTCGCTAAACCTTGCTGTGACCTTGACCTTTGATGAATTAAAGCAGAAACCTTTTTCAAAATTGTTTACTTTTCCAAAGACGATACATACAAAGTCAGAGCATCATAGCAAAATATTTATTCAAGTTATCGTGTTTACAGAATCTTTAAAAGTTTTTATGGCTTGTGACCTTGACCTTTGACCTTGAAAGTGAACAGGTAAAAGCAGTACGTTATGAATAAAAGTTCTGGAAAGCTTAGTGGGAAAAAAGTTATAGCCAGTAATATGAGAAAAGTGAGGCTCAGTCAATACATATTTTATCCTATTAAACCTTCAATACCAGACGAGCTTAAAATACACATTTAAGATATGGATTATCATTATGATAAAACACACATAATATAAATCACAACATTTCAAATGTCTGATAACAAAAAAGTCTTCAATACTTCAGTCAGGTTTATATCTCGTGTGCCGAAATAGTGTATCATTTCCAATTAATTTTGAATAATTGTCGCTTACATCTAAGATTAATTTTTGTTGAAAATGTTTTTAATAATATAATCTCATGGCATTTTAGAATCTGCTTATTCAAGAATTTGTCAATTGTGACAACCCGACTGAAACAATGAAAATAAATCTTGGAAATCCAAAAGTTCTTTTCAAAACATTAAAAACAATTAGAGAGTGTATTCATATTTGTAATCACATAAGCTAATTACCGTATATTACTGTGTAAAAGGCGACATTGTGTATAAGACGACCCCCTTTCTCAGACCACTAAAATCCGGTAAAAACCATGTATCTCATATATAAGGCGACCCCCCTTCTAGCAATCATGGAATCAGGTTGGTAGGTTAGGTAATGGTAAGTTGATACTGGTACTTTTGTAAGTTATTATTATTATTGCAATACGGAGTTGTGCAATACGCGTATTGCAATACGATTTTCATATTGCAATATATTGCACCAACAAATATTAAGTCAAATTTATTCATTTATCTTGTAAAAGGCACATTTACTGGCTTAACTTGTATTAAGAAAATTATTTTGAAGTGCTAAAATGAGTGTTGGACTGTATTACAAATTAACATTTTAAAGATCTGAAAGTCATTTTATCAAATGTGTTATGTTTTAACAGCAAAAAGAAGTATAAAAGTTGTATGTATAGTTCATTTATCATGTTGCAATGTCATTGGCACTAGTTAAAATGGTTTCTAGAAAAATATCTCATTGTCAGAGTATCTTGCAATATATTGTGGTATGTATTGCAATACATTACAGTTCAGCAATACGTATTGCAATAAAAAAAATTGAGGCAATACACAGCCCTAGTTTTAAATGTACCATAATAAAAAAATTATATACGTTTACTTACGGTGTTGTTCTTATTTTTAAATGATGTGTCATTTTCTTGTCAGTTCAAGCGAGATTAGCAACACTACAGTCAACCATCTATAGTAAATAATTCCACTCGCCATGTTATAAAATCTAAACAAAGCCGATACTCCGTACACAGATTTAGAAGTCACTTATTATCGTGATTATATGATAAGATGGTGTGAAGAGCTTTGATAACCAATGTTGATGGCGCATGCCCAAAGCCAAGCTAGACTTCATGTCTAAATTTCTATCGTAGTGTTGAATTAAAATGTAAATATTTCCCCTTTAATGTTATAGTTGTCTAGTTGTATTTAATACTGCAGAATGCTGGTGATAGGTTGGAATGTTTGAAAGCTGAAGTCAAGCCATTATTTTTCTTTCCAACTCTGGTTCGCTTTACCACTGATTATCTATTACGCGGTTGTCAGTATTGGCAGCTTGGCTCCCAAAACTTGTGTTATAGCAAGGGGCCACTGTATTCCTCAATGCAGCAAACTTCTCAAGCTAAATACGTGTTTATTTAACCATGTAAGCTATTCCCGTCAATCAAGAAAGGATATACAGATCAATTACTGATAAGTACACAACAAAGCTAAGATAATTACCGGATATGTTAATGAATCACTGCGCTGGTTACGTCAATGACACGAGTTTAACGAGATATAAAGCTTGTCAAGTTTTTTTAACAATACAATATGAAATGTATATTCTCTGAATATCATATTTTATATTAATGTTAAAAAGTATATATAATATAATTATATTTCACACTTGTGTTTTTCAACTACTGTTTAATTTATTATATTATGTGGCTGTATTTTGTGTAACACCGGTTCCTTTGCGTTATGAATGATTAAGTTAGTTGTAGAATTTCATTAGTAATAGATGAATACACTCAACAATAAACAATTATTCTAAAAAAATGAACATAAATTCAGATATTGGGAAAGCTTTTTAGGTTTCTTTTTCAAAGTTTAATGGGCCACTGCCCTTTGATCAATAGTAAGCTTCAAGACGTGGGCAATTTTTTAATCCAATTTGCAAAATGGCCATCAATACTCCCTTTCCCAATAACTGTTGTTCAAAGAGCTGAATTACTTCAACAAAACTGAACTGTAATTCAAACAACTGAAATACTTAAGCCAATCTCCTTCCATTTCTTAGTGTCAAAAAATGATTCCACTTTTGTAGATGTGAAACTGGAATTCAAGTCACAGACTAGTCATACATTGTATGGAAGTATAATGGAACTGCCATTGGTCGTAGCAGAATCAATGAAGTACACAACCAGATTTATGACTTGGTGTAACTGAAAGTTATTTTGAAATATAAATTTGAAATAACGTAACAAAGACAAATTACTACTGTTAGATGTTATCATCAAGTCTGGTACATAATTACTTGAAACAAAGCACAATATGCATATATATATGAAATAACATTATTTGGCAAAAGAGGTGAGGTAGCATCACAATTGCTTTCTGTTAAAAAGATCATTAGAAAATGACAAATTGACAATGATTTTGCTCTCATGTTTGGAAAGTATATCTTCATACAACTACAATACAGAGTTAAGAGACTTACCTTGTTTGGTCCGCTCTGCAGAACACTCTCCAGGTCCCGTGTTCTGAACCTTCCACAAGAACAGGCCATTTCATTCTTACTGGAATTCCTGGGAGCCCTGCCCATGCTATATCTCCAATGTTGATATCAACAGGTCCCTTTGGGACCTTCTTTCTTTTGGACATTTCTGAAAAGGTTATGAAATATAATTGTTAAACATGAATTTGGTCAAGCTTAGCTCAATGAATAACACCCCCATTGAGGAATTATTGTCAGCAAGATTTTCACCATTCTTTAAAAGTCACTTCTGTTAACTTGCAAGTTTCCTGTGTGAATGCAATTTTCAAATACAACAAAAAGGCACATGTGAGTTAACAAAACAATATGCCACTTGTTTATTATTGAAAATATTTAATACCTTGGTAAACGAGCAGAAATGCTATCATATTAATAAATTGATAAGTTTTCCTGCCAAATGTGTTTTTTGGTCATGCAATATTATGAAAGAATAAGATGAAATTTGAGGACTACAGCCTAAAGTCTTCAAGCAAGGACAGAGCTCATCATATATCACAATCACACATGTATCAAAGAGAATAGTTATGTGTGAGAAAATGCAATATCATCAGGTTCTTTTTTATTAAGTAATACAACTTGCCTATTCACAATCAAATGGAATATTCAAAGATATGAGAAAACTTGTAAGTAACTCTGCCATCTCCAATGAAAACATTAATAATCCAAAACTAGTAACGCCATGATTGTTGAACTTCGATAGAAGTTGACACTTGATATCTAATTCTAGAACAGCCACTAAAACAATCCTCAGGTATTGATTTTTAAAGTAAATTTCAAACATGATTGAAGAAAAACCATATGAAGAGATATGAAGGGATATGAAGATATGCAGAGATATTAAAATCATCACAAGACTCTATAAAATATCCATTTTCTTCAAACCACAAAATGGCTTCCATAACACAATTTTGTATCCACAGGTACCAACCCCACTGGGAATAAGGTCAAATAACCCTACATGCCATTCAACCATTTCTAAGAACTTAACTATATGATACTCCTTCTTAACCTCACATGGCACTTGACTGAATAAGAACCCTAGTTAGAAATGCACTACAAACCATAGACACAACCCCACATGATCATATAAATTCTCATTAAATTTAGCCTAATAGTAATACCAACTTACCCTCAATCAAGGTGTCCATTTTAGAGAATAAAATGAGATTATGATACATGAAATTGTAACATTGATTTGTAATGTTTCATCAAAGAAAAAATCAATAGAAATTGACCACTTACCTGTTTGAAATATCATGTTCCTTTAAGGAATAGTGAAAAACAACAAGCTAAACTTGTTTTCATGGCAAAATTTCTTGCACAAAGACATTCCTCTAGCATCCAAGAATAATATAGTTTCAAACAAGTACAAAGTCTGTTCAATCAATAGATGATAATCTTCACAAAATGCACAGGCTTGGCTAAACTGAAAATCGTCCAAGAATACTGCTACACCAATAGGCAGACGCTGCATTGTTTAAATACAACATCAACAAGACGAGTAAAAAAGTGCTGACCACTTTTTGAATGTCCTATACACCAAATAATAAAAGAATAAAATGCTTATGAGGATGAGGAGAAGAATCACAGCAATAACAATATTCCACAAATCATCCATCTTTGTTTTACAAGAAGCTGCAACATGTACTTCCTGTATGTATTTAACCTCACATAGTTCATGCCTGAAAAATAAACCCCATACACGTAGTCTAAATTCTAACTTAAAACTTTGAAAAGCATCTCACAATACACCCCACATGACTGTGATAGACTTTACAAACCCCAGAATGTAAGGATTTTCAAACGAAGTACATTCACTTTGTTAAAACCCCACATGCTTAGTAACTAAAAATGACTCCATAAAGTATTGGACCTATACTGGCTGGCGACCAATTATCGCCGCATACCAATTATCGCCAACACATAGCTACAATACATAGCTAAATACTTAAGTTGAATTTATGCTCACTCAGTCGTGAAACAAATTCCCTAACGGGCAATAAATAATTATCTTATCTTATCTTATATTAACCCCACATAATTTTCTGCATACAAACCCCAGAATGTAAGGATTTTGTTTAAACGAAGTACATTCACATTGTTAAAACTTAAAACCCCACATGCTTTGTAACTAAAAATGACCCCATAATGCATTGGACCTATACCTTAGTACTACATGTAAGTAGAAGTCACTAGGCTATATTAACCCCACATAATTTTCTGCAAACAAACCCCAGAATGTAAGGATTTTCACACGAAGTACATTCACTTTGTTAAAACCCCACATGCTTTGTAACTAAAAATGACCCCATAATGTATTGGACCTAGATATATATATACACCAGAGCTCCAGATAATTTTTTAAGGCGAGGAGTACGGATGCAAGATGTAATATAGCATACTTATTTTAATTTAATAATACTTACGCTTGACAAATTTCTCCCCGGTACCTATTCCATTTTTTCGAAACATCCGGGGACCGAGACATGCTCGGTCATTTCCGTTTTGGCATTCAGATAAACTCGTCACTTCCCGTAAGCCAATTAATATACGAAATTATGATTTTTTGACAATTTAGGCACAATATTGCATACATTTGTGTGTTTTAGTTTTGTATTGTGCCCACAAAAGTAATTACATGTTTTCTAGTAGGTTGCGGTCGTGTATCGTCGATGGATCTATTTTCACTAACTTTTAAAAATGGAAATTAGGGTTACATATCCGTTAATGATATAAGTAGATGCCTTTGAAACTTACTTTGATTGTTTGTTTATTCTATAATTCAAGACATTCGTTCAACATGTTTTAATTTTTCCAAAAAGACTCAAGTACCAACTTGATCACGTGATGAGCCTAGCTGACATGTCATTGGCTGAGCAGTCACTCACAGTACAGTAGATCTATATTTAGATACAATGTTTCGTAATGAACATCGGTTTTAGCTTTTATTTCCAAAAAGAAGTTTGACATCGTAGAGAACAATAGTGACATATACAATGATAAACATGCAAGAGTCATTTCCAATAATAATTCTTTTACAGCAGTTATGCCGGTTATGTTTCGTTTGCGTATTTATTTCTTGTGTATTTCAGGCTGTGAAAACGTAATCATTACACGGGAAGTAGGCATGTATTTCAAATTATTTCAAATAAACATTGTGTAACATCAAGACAATAAGTATTTCTTGGAAATATGGCGCAATGAAAACGTTTCGACCACATGCTCCGACCAGCTGTGCAATTTACTTCCGGGTTGTATCACGATGCAAAAAAACGAACAATTAAATTGATGCTTATGGTTGCAGAAACTATAGTTAATTTTGAAAGATTTAGAAATAAATTAAGATGCATATATCTGGAATTTGGGTCAGTAATTTAACACAAGTGGAAACGATCACTATCGCGGTTCACTTTCAACTTCGTTGAAATTGACGATGTCTCAGGAATTGGTCAACACAGAATATTTTTATAGCTAGTAGCACATTAACTATTATTTTCCTAATTGATTCGTTCCATGCAAAAACGTGGAGTTAAGACTTACACATACATTTATAACTTGCTGTCGTAATCATAAGAAATAATTTTGACATGTCATTCTCGTGCTTACAACTTTTTTCTTGAGATATAGGACTTAAATAAAAACATATCAGACATATTTCTGCATTCTTGTTATCTAATCCAAAAGGTGCGTACGTGGCATTCATTTATCACGGCATTTTCTTGAAACGATCCTTATTTACCACACGGCAAACTGCAAATGTTTCCGTCATGAATTAAATTAAAATATTCCATATATCTCAGTTAATTTTCAAAAATAATGAAGTTCCAAAAATAAATTGAAATGTAAAAAAATACCAGTCAAAAGGTCAGTTCATCACGGATCACGGAGTGTGAATGAAGAAAAATTCATTTCCGAATCACTGATGAAAATTTTGTTTTCTGTCAGACCGTATCCACAATTCAGACATAATATGAGTCATGAAAGCTCTCAGATAGTTATCTTTCTACGAACAATATCATTATATCACATAATTAGTGTGCATTTTAAAACTGCAGCATCATTCAGTTTGACAAACGAAGCTCCCTGCAACTTTTAGTTTTATAACAGACATGCGCTGAGCGGCTTTCTTCAATCCGATTGGTTGAATAGCGGGGGCTGTATAACATTCATTTTGGAGATTTATTGCGACGCGAAAGTAAAGGCATTTGTTGTTTTAATAGTCTCGTCGTATTAATTACGCATTTCATCTTATACTCGTTATGTAGGTAAGTCATTTGTACTATAGTCGGGAACGGGCTAAAACGTCTATGAACCAAAACGTCGAAAGGCGAAAACGGCGAAAATTTGGCGGAAACGTCTATGAAATGCCTGGCGAAAACGTCTTTGAATTTTATAATGAGAAATAAACTATAAAAATTAATATTTAGTTTGTTTTTATTTACGTTTTAATCCTTACAAGTGATTTAACAGTATTTTTACAGCATATTATGATATAGTGAAGTCGCCGACAGTGTTATGATTAAAACGGTGTAGATACTATTGTAGGATATATTGTAAGATGTTTTCATGAATAATAAGGAAGTCCTTTAGAAGATAATGTTATACAATTGTAAATACATTGAAGGGATTGATCTGAAATTCTTAAGTTTAACAGCATTTTTGAACCAAGGAAATGAGACTATATTTTGAGATTGCCATATATTGGACATACCAATATTATCTTAAACGTCGTTTTGATACAAGTCAGCCATTTAATATTATTGTTATATTTAACGATGTTTGTCAGTGATATTTGGTACAATGCTGTTAACGTAGGATTACATTTCCCTGATATTATTCTAGACCAGAAACATAACATTCGCAATTTGATTTTATCAACGAGTGGTGATCTACCAGTTTCACGATATAGCATGTATGTCGGTGTGCTTCGTCTTAAATTCAAAATATATCTAATAAAAACCGTATGTATCCTTTCAAGATATTTGTATTTGTCTACAAGCTGAAAAATAAAAATCAATGTAAATAAAATGACATGAATGACAACATTGTTTTATGTTGTTTATCTTATGAAAAATATTACAAAATACTGTAGACGTTTTCGCCAATTTTCGACGTTTTCGCCAGATTTTCCATAGACGTTTTGGTTCATAGACGTTTTAGCCAGCACCCCTATAGTCAAAGATAGGGAAATAACATAAGCAATTATATTCTTTAATGTATATTGAACGAGTTATCTTTGAAACCAACCCTGCTTATGATCGCACGTTACCTGCACACAAGAGGAAGTTTGTGAGAAGTATTTCCATACAAAAAGCTTCAGAATACTTCGCAGACACCATGTTATAATACCACCGTGATATATACTTTGCTACCTACATCTTAAGAATTATTCAATAAAAGTACAACGATACTGATCGCATTTCTCCCATTTTCTCAGCAAGTCACATTTGTCGTCTGATTGGATGAGCAACGACAAGGAAACCAATCACAAGGCGTAACTTCTAGACATTGCTAATGCTATTTTTAGACTAACAGGAAAGAACGCTGTGATGATTATCGAATATGCGCGACCCTAATTACTGTCAATTGATTTGCTTCAAGTCCGTTGTAAGCGAATGATTTAATCTTGAAAATATTAAAATAAATAATGTACACTTATTTTATTTTCTAAAACGTGTCACCTCTGAAATCGACGCATGCCTCACAACGCTTGAAATCGCCGTTTCGGCTAGTTTCGATATCGCTGATTTTTATTTTCTTTGGTCAAGAAAAAAGGTTGAAAGAAGAATAATGTTATCACTTGATCGAAAGGAATATAGGATTTATATCTCTGAAACGTTTCATTATAAAAAGCGATTCAAAAACAACTAAGATAGGATATATTTCCATGACAAATAAAACTAATTAATGCAAAGTTGAAATGGACGGTAGTAACACGTTAAATAATTCCGTAAATATTTAGTTATGTTATTCATTAATCGAAGTAAAAGCATGATTGCCAATGTAATTGAAGAAAAAAGAACTTACCAGGCAATACCAGCCCACTGCATCCTTCTTAAACCTGCCTCAACCACGCATCAATGTCCTTCTGAGGTTCCCTCTCGGACAAATACCGGCGGGAAAATTCTCGTGTCACATGGACTCTTCACGGTTCAGCGCATGCGCGGGCAGTAAGCGACCAACCAATCACAGAACGGTACGAACGAACCCCGGTACTTTGTCTAAGGAACATTATGTGATCTTGTCCAATAGAATCTGGCTGGTCAATGACTTTTACATATAGACAAAGTGCATATGGGGTTAAATGACTAAATCTATTTTTTTGAACCCCGCAAGGTAGCCAGAGTGTGTAAAAGGGAATATCTTGTGGGGTTAACCCCACAAATCAAAACAACCCCATAATAACCTAAAATACTCAAAAATAACCCCATATGGGTAGCTGTGTAAGAACGGACGGACAGGTGAAAAACAATATACCCCCGGAATCTCCGATTCGGGGGCATAAAAATTATGTACTAACGTCACTCCAATATGAAGGAAATGTTGTCATGAAATACCTACTGAAATACCATTCATTCGACAACATTTCTACGTGCAATCTCGGCGCATTGTATTGCTTCTTTGAAATAAGTAAAATAAATTATATCAAGGATACAATCATTGTTTAAATAAACTTACTAAACATGAAATATGTGAAAATGTGTTCACGCTAACATACCCTTTTTTAAATGAGTATGATTATGTGATGTTAGTTACAAAGTGGTGTAAAAATGAAATACCTTTAGTTATGGTGCACCTGTGCATTTAATTGCTTCTTTGAAATAAGTAAAATAAATTACATCAAGGATACAATCATTGTTTAATAAAGTTCCAAAGCATGAAATATGTGAAAATGTGTTCACACTAACATACCCTTTTTTAAATGAGTAAGATTATGTGAAAAAGTTACAAAGTGGTGTAAAAATGAAATACCTTTAGTTATGGGGCATCTGTGCATTTAATTGCTTCTTTGAAATAAGTAAAATTAACTATATCAAGAATACAATCATTGTTTAATAAAGTTGCTAAGCATGAAATATGCAGACATACCCATTCCACATAACGAACTCGGATATAGAGAACAATCGGATCCCGCCAAGAGCCCTATATAATATCATTTAAATTATACGTGTATATTTTTGCACAATTGATATAACTTTAATGTACCTACCAACTGGTGTTCCGTCTGTTGGCTCCGGTACTTCTGAAATTGTGGAACGGAACATATATTATAACCATATTTCTATTACGGTATATGTTAAGAAATACAGAAATATACATGAAATATGTGACAAGTGTGCTCACGCAAACATACCCATTCTCTTTGACATGAGTATGATATGTGATTTTAGTGGTGAAAATTGAAGTACCTTTAGCTATTGTGCAGTTCTCTCCCATCCATCCAACTTGACAACCTTCCGGACAGGTCCCGTTCACAAAATCACATACACTGTCTAGTTTACAGTTTGCGGGACATTGGAAGCTACACCACTTGCCATAAGTGCCAGGTCTGCATCCTATACGAATAAAAACATATTTACAACGAGTGCCTGATTCTGAAAAAAGAAATAAATCTAGTCGTGCGCAACAAAGACGGCTAACGTACGTTTATTTAGGAACCGGAAATTGTAAATGGTCACACTTGATTCGCCTTCATGTCGACATGCCAGGGCTTACATTTCGGTCATTTTTGGTCTCCTATTTAATGAACTTTAGTCCGATTTTCTCATGTTTAGGCGCAAAAGATTGCTTAAAATACCACAAAAAGATTAAAATTCTCTTTAAAAAATATTTTAGTTTGAATATGGGTCTTTAATATTCAACATACAAAATTATATCATTGAAATATTATCTTATTGCTCGTTGCCTACGTATTTTGAATTACACAAAAACAAAGCTTGGGTTAAAATAAATATCATACTTTCATTGCATTTTTCCAGCCTGTATCCAGTTTGGCACGGTCCAAGGCAGATTCCAGTAGTTTTTTCACAGGGGGCACCAAAAAGACAATTTCCACAGTCTTTACAGTCCTTTCCATACTCCCCGTAAGGACATTGCGCTGTAATGAAAAACAAAGTAAAACTGAGTTTTAGCCGTTAGGTCGGTTTGATATGAATCTCAGATGTTGAAAGTGACAGATATTATTTCCTAATCGGTAATGTTTAAAAAATCTAGTTTTAAAAAATATACTTTCGACACGACTTATTTTCATATTGTAGTATGCAATAAAAGTAAAAAAGGTTACCTACAAGTAACTTCAAAATTTGGTGAATAAACGTGGATTCCAAATGGCATTTCTAACTGAAGGAATGGTCTCCAAAAGGTAAAGTGGAAATGTTCGTGGTTTATAGTTGATGAGACAAGGCCCCTGAAATATGAACATAAAAGGTTTTTTTCTGAAAAATTTAAAAAATCGTTGGCTCAAGTTTTTAAATAAACTGAATTAATTAATATGGCTTTTTGAAAACATTTATCATACTAATTCTAACCAATATAACCAATTGACACAAGTCAACATTAGTGGACATTTTGTGGGAATCGGTAGATTTCTTTTAAGGAGCAGTAGCCCTTTTGGAAATTTCATATTTTAATTTTTTCACTGATAATTGTATGTTAATGCTAAAAGTATTATTTTGATAGTGTCAATAATCTAATTACACTAACCATAATCTGAGGAAAAAATGATAAACGATACACATTTTGGTGTGAAAATCTTTAATTCGTTTTTTGTATGAAAAAGAAATTGCATGGCTCAACTTTACATAATGTATTGTTTTATTACTGCTTCATTTAGTTTACATTGTCTGTTAATTGGAACCATTTATTTTCATTTTCTTGACATAATGTAAATTCCCCCTAAAACGTGTTACTGCCCCTTTAAAGTCATGAAGTATGTCAGTGTATTAGTAATTCAAAATATAATATTCATATAATAACGTGATTGAAAAGCACGGTTATCATGGCAATAGCTGTTCCCGACCTTTAATCATTTTAGATTTACAATAAAATTCTCTAAAAATTTATATTTGGCCATTTTTTTAACAATTAATTGATTTAAATATTCTTAGTAACTATTGACGATGAAAAGAAACTTCACACGTACGTGTAGTTAAGGTCCGTGTAGTATAGGAAACCATTAAACAGACTGATACCAACTAAGAGGTCATGCGAACGTGTGAGAGTTATTCGGTCCCTTCCGTCAACATGGACTGATTCCACTTTATCTACATCAGTCCAGTACAGTCTGCCAGCTGAAACATGCAGGACGATATCTTTATCATTTGAAAAATATCATACACAGATAAAATCGTTATTCATAATTCTTAAATTATTCCCCAAAAATATTGTTATACGTGTATCTGAATCTTTATGAATTTAATAATTTCAAATTAAGTTTAATGAAGTAGATACATATTTAAGCAACCTTCTGATATCTTAGAAACCGAGGCGTTATTTGTACCGTCCCTGCTTATTCAACCCTTGCTACCTAGTGCATAAGTTGTTTGAGTGAAGTGCTCGCATTAAAGATCCATATTCAAACTGCAATATTTTAAAAAGTATTTCAAAGCAATAAAATCGCCCAAAACAAAACTTCATAGTTTTGAACATGAACTATCTGACATCAAGGGACATCATAGCTGACCCCTGTTTTGTTAAGAGATCAAATCTCAATACAGAAACTGCACATTCTCAGTAGCTCAGTGGTAGGGTGTCCGCTCGTCACCCGGAAGATCGGGGTTCGAATTCCGGTCGCGTCATACCAAAAGACGTTAAAAGATGGGAGTTGTTGCTGTCTTGCTTGACACACTCAGCATTGTAAAGGCAGAACAACGCATTAACTGGCGCTGCACTCTGGCTGCCGGGTGCCATGGGCACAAATCGAATATCCAATATGTACATTTACTGAGGATGATAAAGTGTTATTATTATTATTATCATTATTTGATTCCAATATATCAGTGTGATAATATTTATTAATTGAAGAACATAAGTTTAACCTTGCGCTAATATATTAAGTATGTGAGGGGCAATATATACATTTTCCCAATTTGTTTTTGAGTACCATATTTCATTGACATGGGTTATGCTTTGCAAACGAAGTTTACAGACTGGGCGCATAAACAAATAATTGGAAATCAATTGTGACTTTAAAGCAATGACCTCTAAACGTTACAAATTTTCTATTAAATTGAAATGAGTTTCAAAAGGTGAGAACAAATGAAGGAATCAACTTGAAGTCACCGTTACAATCATTGAACGTAAAGTTTGTATTTTCAACTTATTCTGTACAATGTTTATGGATACTAAGATACTTTCTAAAATCGATATATAAAGATTTCCTCGATTACATACGCCCTTTCATTAAGCCTTAAGGAGGTTGGATACAAAATATCGAGGTATTAAGAAATAGCTAAATTTAGTCTTATTTTGTTGAAAATTATGTCTTGAATCAAATTGTGTCATAAAAATACCATGTCACCAGAGTTTTTGTTCGAATAAGGGCCCATCCGTTAGGGCACCCAATGATGAAAATACAATTATTTAAAAACTCCTTTTCAAGATAACTTTTGAACATAATTGTTATTTAAATGTTTTTCTATTAAGCCATTGCAGTATGGAAGTAAACTAAGTCAGAAAAAGGGAACTTGAAACTAATATGAAGTAAATACATACAAATAACCTTTTTCTTTGTATGATTATTTTTGTAAAATATTATTCTTTTATGAAAAAAAATCGATTTCTCGTATTAAGATTTTTTTGAAAATTATATATTATATAGTTAATACACACTAGAATAAGATTAAAAAGAAAAAAAGATATGTCACCAACGGATAACAGAGATATTCACATTCAATTAAGCCACATCAATGAAAATCAACATCCAGGGGAGATAACTCTTCATTGTCAACATTACCCTTTTTATAAATTTTCATTAGTTTTTAAGGTTAATTAGTGAAATAAATTTTATCATAAAACAAATACTTATGTTCACAAATATAACATAGTCATTATATATTATTAAACTAAATCATTATTTAATTTTTTAGTTTTTTTATCTCACACTTGCAGTGAAAAATAAACAAAATAGCATAAACTTCAAAATAGCTCAATCTGACTGTTGCGGATGTGCAGAAACAAAGGTATCCAACCTCCTTAAAGGGGCAGTAGCACGTTTTTAGGGGGACTATAAGGTGATGTCATGAAAATGAAAATTAATGGTTCCAAATGAAAGGCAATGTATTTAAACTAAATGGAGCAGTAATAATTCAAATATAAAATGTAAAGTTCAGCCATGCGATTCCTTTTCTTACACAAAATGAATTAAAGGTGTTCACACAAAAATGGCCGCCAATGGATTTTGTGTAAATCTTCATACTTTGTCCTCTGACTAGGGGTGATTGACTTGTGTGATGAGATTTTTTACACTGTCAAAATAATACATTTAACATTAACTTACAATTATCAGTGAAAATTTTAAAATATAAAATTATCAAAAAACGTGCTACTGCCCCTTTAAGGTGACCATCATCATCCCACGGCAAGGTGAAAACGTATCGAGCAACTCCTCGTTTAGACCTTGCCATAACAAAATAGAAAACCGGTGATCCGGAGCAGCGACACCTATCGTGATCGCGAGTTACGCCCCTTACCAGCTCTTTCAACAATAGCCAATGAAATCGCCGTTTACATTCGAAACATTTCAAATACTAACAAACGATCTTTTTGAAAGCTATCCGAGTGAAATTTAATAACAAACTTCGGTCCGCATGGTTGTTTTCATGTTTTTGATGAGCACCGAGAATGCAGAGAAAATAAACATTAATGTAAACTCATATAAAGTGTTTCTCTCCCTTGTAAAACGCATAGTATTTTTTCAAATCGGCTTGTTTTTAGAGTAGCTTATTTTTACTCTACTAAAATTGCTGTAATTTTTACTAAAAAATTCTAAAAAATTAAAAAATTTCTGTTATTCAAATTGAATTAAACAGAAAACATATTTGCCTTTTAATTGAATTATTTGATAAATAATAACGTCTAAAACATTTATTTTTCATATGATATCCAAAATTGATTTATGTAGGCCTACAAGAAAGAACTTGGACATTTGGTGTACGAATAAGAATTCCTTCCAACACGATAAAACGTTTATAGAACGTATTCATTTGGAAGATACCAAAAATACTATTTTTTTATAATAGCAATCAATGTATTTAAGTTTAATGAACAAGCTGTCTTCTGATTGGACTATGCTACTTCCTTGAAATGCTAGCACAGAAATTACGGCCAATGATGTCAAGAGAGGAACGTGTCACGCGGCCATGCTGTGCTACTATACGCACTTTCTCCGTCCCGTCATTATACTCCAACTTATGCCATGTACTCTCCAATTGTATATATTTGTAGAGCTAAACTTGCTCTTTCTTTTTATATAACATGTGATATTGTATTAAAAATATTATGGCCGCTGTTTGAATTTAAGTGCGATGCACCTGGTTATGTTCACCATATTTTCCCCGTTTATCTTACATTATAATTTAACTATGCTGTGTATGCTGTATATTCTTATATGTGTGTGTAGCCTAGGAGACGCCCTATCTAATGACGTCTCACTTCTTCATGTATCTTGCATAGTTTTTGAGATAGGTCCATTCTAGTGCTCCACACAAACACACTCTCTGTAACTTTCTGGAGATTGTTAAGTTTTAAACCTGCTAATGAGCGACGGCTTTCTCCGACGTCCGCACTCAGGGTACTTATAGTACGGTTCTAGTTCGTTAGCCATCTTCGCCCTTGAGGCGAATGGTCATACGGCGAATACACCTTGGGGCGAGTTTGACTAAGCTGCGGAACTTTCACTTGGTGAGAACTTACTTTATCTTTCTTAAGTTGGTTTTGGAGGTAGCAGATCACGTATCGTACTTCGTAACTTTACTTTTGATGTTAAGGGACTTATATCTACTCCTAAGTATCCCTTACTTTTTCTGATATATCTCACCAATATTGATAGGGTTTTCTTAGTACAGTGTGCCAAGATTTAATCCCCCCTTTTTAATCGCTCTGTGAGTGATTTTGTGTATTGAAAGTTCCCCGTATTTAACAATCGTCGCCAATTACTTCTGCTTGATTGTTTAATCTCTTGTCAGAGTGGTAATTAGTCAGCTTGTATGTCTGTGCTGTGTATTGAGCTAGAGTACAAGTCTGCCATTGTTGTTCCGCCATTGTCGTGATCTTAGAGTCAGTCAGAGTGATTGACTCCATTACACTTTAATCCTGCTTCTGTTTGTCTAAATAAACATTGCTGTTGTTCTACATCTTGACTTGTCAAATCTTTATTATACTGTCCAGTGAATTGACCAATATGAGTCTTGGCAACACCGTGACAAACGGAAAAGTTGAGAAACTTTTTCGTTTCGCCCGTGACGTTGTGAAGATGGGTGACCATAAGACCTTAAGGTATCCTATATCCTATGATACAGAATGTGAGTTCAGGTCAACCTTAGTAAAGGTTGCTTTGTGAAAGGGGACCCTGATAATGATACACCAATTTGCAAATAAACATAAATTCAATGTTGATTATTGTACAAACCTTCTTCATCAAGTGTTATGTCGGATGGTTCATTGATGTTGGTGTATATAATTGTAGATCTCTTATCGCCGCCATAGTCGCTTGTTTCGATCTTTGGATTCGCCCCGCGGTCTACCCAGTAGAGTTTCCTGTTGAAGATACATATTCAGATTTACATTCTTATTTACGCCAGTCTAAGTAAACCTGATCTCAATATTACCCGTTTCACTCCGATATTGAGTCAAAATGGTTTAGTAGAGGGTCGCATCAGCCGACCTTTCTGCGACCTATGACCCTCCAATGTCATACGTGCGAAGGCAGACTATTGTGGCTTGGTGGAATGAGTTTAGATTGGTCAATTCGATACCTGGGCTGACGCAACTTTCTACTAGACCTTTCTAGACTCCATATTGGAGTGAAACGGATAATATTGAGACTAGGTTTACATTTGCATTTGTTTACGTTTTGCATTTGAGCCTTTTTTAAATGATGCCTTTCCAGCTAAAAAATTCGGTACGGAAATCACCAAAAATATTCTGATATTCAGAATGCACCTCATTTTAATTTTGAAGTAAACCACCCTCTAAAACTTTCCAGCTAAAAACAAACCAACAATTCGTCATCGTCTTTTGTATACTTCCTTGTAGGTTCCAAAAATGTTAATGTAATTTCGATACTTTTGATGATAACATGTTGCAATTATCATAGAAATCTTAAATCGGTTCACATTTATTCGAAATATCAGTATTCGTTCACTGTTTCCTTGTGTGTCTTGCAAGGGAAGTTGTTTAACATCGAAATTATGCTTCAAGAACTGTGTTCATAACTAAGCGAGGCACTGACACGATTGATGATATAGTTTTCAAAACAACACTTCCGGTTTGTGACCCTGACCTTTGTATGTTTAGATAAACCTACCTGGTACATTTCAAATTTGAACGAAATCAATCAAGAAATAAAGATTTTAGCGCAATTCTCGATCTATTACATAGAATACAGAAGGGGGGACGCTCCAGGTGCTATAACCTGATCGAAAACAGGACACAGCGACTATTTTAACGTGCGTTGCAATTAATTTATTTAAAATTTTATCGCAAAACAATGCATTGGAATCGTAGATCAATCGCCCAATTTTTCGAATTCCATCCAACTTTGACCACTGACCCTAACATTAACACCACCCCTATCTTTGAACAAATGCGGGAAAATATCGGCAATGTCCGTAATTCAAACACGCTGCCGTGAATGAATCGGAAATAGAAAACTCCTCTCATTGGTCAATCTCCACGTACGCCCGTGTGTCATTTCAAATTGATAGCTGTTGGCAACGGTTACAAAGCAATTTTCCAATGCAGTTACTTGCTCTTGGTATCAGCTACTTAATTATGTTTCCAGCAAAGCCTAGGGGGAGGGAGGGGCACAATACATGATAAACCTTGAAGCTTGACAGGCATCATAATGTGTTTCATAGATATCTGCCTCTTGCATAATTATTTTTTATGTGTTACTTGTTTTTAGTATCAGCAACAATTCCTCGAGGTTTGTCCAGCCCAGTGTTGACAATGACTGTATGGTTGAAGTTTGCCATCTCCACTCTCCCTATAACGTTGTTTCCGGTGTCTGTGTAGAACACTTGACGAGTGTTGGGGTCCAGGGTTAGACCTTCAGGCCTGGATGCTGGAAGCAGAAAATGTTATGTTCCTGCTACTAACCATTCTCTTCCCACAGATGCAGATCAAGTCATGTTGATTTAGCCTCTGTTCTATTACGCCGAAATTCGAAGGTTCCTGCAGTTTCCCACTGGCGGAACAAAATTTCCTTCCCAATACATTTGAATTTCTTTATCAAATGACAAGGCTTCTGGCATGGAAAGTGTGGTTCATATCACAATGGTTTTGTCATGATTCAGTGGCCTAAATGATGATTTTAGAACAGCGTCGCTGATTGCACAACTAATGTTGATAGCCTCAAATTAAGCATCTCACATTCTATCCCACAAACTCGGCGTAATATAACAGAGGCTAAATCAACATGGCTTGATATACCTCTATGGGGGAGAACATGGCCACTAACGAGCACTCCTGTTAATGTAAATTTCTACCTACTCGCTTATAATTTTGTAGTCAAATCTTTCTAAAACTTTCCGCAGTTAGAAACGAATCACAATTTGTAACATCATCGTCAATTGTGTACTTCGGTTTCCCTCACGTCCTTGCACATTCAAAACGTTCTAATATAAGCCATATTATGACCATGATGATATATATTGCATGTTTAATGGGATATAAAAAATTAAATTGTTGAGACATGTTCGATATAGGTTGACAGTCATAAGCGCGTGCTTACTAATCTTAGGTGTTCATTCACGACTAAATTAGCAATTTCACAGTTGCTGTAGCAACACACGTGCAACTAAATTTTCTGGCTGTGGTGATGTTGAATTTTCATCATATTTGATTGTTCGGCTATTTGTGACATGTTTATAATAAAGTGAAGTTAGCTTATGTTTTTTAACCTCAATTGGAAGAGTATTGTTGATATTCTATTAATCTAGTTAGGTCAATACGTATATGCATAGTGAAGGATGGAAAACATTGTTTCGTCGAATATAAATCGTCCGGAGTGGGATATAAGTCATTTATACCCACACTTCCCTCGTTGCATCACGCAATACACCTCCTCTTTAAATCGCGGTTCCTCGGTTTCGCTACGCCACGCCTCGGAGACCCACGATTCAAACAGGAGGTGTATTGAGCGATACACCTCGGGACGTGTGGCGTGATGTTTTGCACCGGAGCCACGTTTCACAAGGTGAGGTGATGGTCACTAAAGTATCCTTATTGTAAAGGTAAGAAAAAGGGAGTTAATTCTTAGTTACGGTTGTTTTGTGAAAAGAGGCCCAGAACAAATTTTAACATGGAAGAATGTCAATTCCGTTAAAAGTGATAGTGTTTATTTAAATCAATAGGTAGCAACAAAATTGTTCACAGTGTTGACACTAATGATTCATCAGAGCTGTCGCTATTCACTTTCCTATTAATGGAATTCTGGCCTTTAAACGATATGGATAATATAGAAATAATGTTAAGAATTGACTTGCTATTGTTAAACAATCAAATTACAAGTATATATGTCATATTTTCTCACAGAAAGAAAAACCAAAGTTAAACCTACTGATCTAGCCTCTGTTTCACAGCGGGTGCAATCAATGTTATTAGTTCAATCAGCGACGCCGTTAAGCAACTCTTTTTGAAACCCTCAGTATTTTCAATATGGTTCGAGAAACTAGAACTTTTCAACCTTGCCCTTGTTCATTTAGTATTCTAGACAGAGCAGTTATCGACTGAATCATAGCATCATCATAGCAATCGGTGAATTCAAATTTGCTTTCCGTGCAAGAACATTTTTCATAGGGTGATATTTGTCACTCAAGAATTCAATTCAACTCGAGAATTACTCGTATCATAACAGAGTTAAGATCAAGAGTTTTTTAACGAGTTAACGTGATTACTTGCGTTCAGCTGAGCGACCACATTCTCTGTCTCGCCGTTGATCCCAACTCTCATTATCTGCCGTGTATTCAGATCAGTGAAGTATACGAGCCCTTCCCCTTTGTCAAAGTTGATGCCGACTGGACGAACAATATTTGTGACAGCGAGTTTACGTATAGTTACATCATGAATGTTGACTTTGTAGAGAGCTCCATGATGACTGATATTGCCATTGTCCGCAATCAGCACAACCATTTCAGGATCTTCTGCAATGGGAAAGAACTTAAACAGCCACTCTAAAATTGTCATCATTTGTTTGCTTAACTACGAATGTATACATGGCATAATGCATTGCATACAATCAAACAATCTCACACAATCATCTCAAAATGGCGAATAAACTATAAAAACTTTTTTAAAACAAAACTAAAAATATTTAAAAAAAATATAATTAATATATAAATAGGATAATTAATATATGTTCGCAAAGGTAAATTAACATGTCCAATTTACAGGGACACCGTTTATATAACCTGTCAAACATCATCAAACAGTATAAATTTGTAACAAGTAATAAATTGTTACATTTGGTATCATACTCTGTGCTAAGCATAGTCAAGTAACACAATCAGCAATGAGCCTTTCATCGACCTACTCACTCGGACATTTCAACTCGGCACTACTATTGCAGAATGTTTAATTTAATGTTTAACATAATTCTTAAATGACATGTATCTCTAACCTCGTGTTAAATCTATTACACTGCTCTTTCCTTAAAGGGGCAGTAGCACGTTTTAAGGGGGGTATAAGGTGAAGTCAGGAAAATGAAAATTAATGATTCCAATTGAAAGACAATGTATTTAAAATAAATGGAGCAGTAATAATTCAAATATATAACGAAACGTTTAGGCATGCGATTTCTTTTTCTTACACAAAACTATATTAAAGGTGTTCACACAAAATGGCCGCCAGTGGATTTTATGTCAATCTTCATACTCTCACCTCTGACTATTGATGATTGGTTTGTGATAAGATATTTTTGTCACTGTCATAATAATACACTTAGCATTTACTTACAATTATCAGTGAGAAATTTGATATATAAAAATATCAAAAAACGTGCTACTGCCCCTTTAACTTGAAGCTTATCTTATCAATGTGATTTGAAAATGTCTTTTATCTGATATAAGACTTTCGTACAAGAAATAGGTATTGGATAACTGTTAAATTTTGTTAGAATCACTCAGTTTAAAAACTAACATGCACTTCACCCATATCATAGTTCTTTAAATGATTAATAAAGGTTAGGGACATTGTGTACTCTTAGTCCAATTATAGACATTTTGATATAAAAATCGCTCAAAATAGTTAAAGTAAGTTTGATATTATTCTAACAAATTCACCATTTACATTGATTTATAGTTTTGTACCTAAATATATATATTTCACAATCTTAAAGTTGTAGTTTTAACAATCGTGAGGCGTTAGTATTTTTTTATGTAACCATGGTCGCCTTTTATAAGGGCTGAAGATTTTTTTCAGACGTTTACTGAACTTTTACATAACATTTTTGTCTTTATAAATCTCGTAATAGAGAATCACGAGTGAAATAGTATTCAATCTTATTGCAGCATGGTCTATATGTTACAGTAAATCTGTTTAATCACTAAAAACATGTATTTACTAAAACTTACAATAAATACACTTACATGTATTTACTGATTACACAGATTAACTGTAACTCTAAAAAGAAATGAAAAACTTACCTGCAAGATAAGTTGCAACTTGCAACATGAAAAATAAAGTATTTGCAAAATGAAGAGACATATTTGTAGTGAAGTGGATATCAGTGAAATATGTACTACTAGTACGTATACACCCAAGCGTTTATCCGTCTAAAGTGAATCATATTACGTATTTTGTCATATACACTGACATCAAAAGTTGTCAAACCGCATTTTTCTCGAATTTGAATATATCATATATTTTGCAGTGTAATCATGACATAAATGCTGCAATACGAAAGTAACAATGTGCTACGAGAATGTACTATAGCTTTGAAAGAAGTAATTGAAAGTCGACGTTAGAAGGTCATTTCTACGCTCTGAAAACCATGAAAGGTTTCTAAAAAAAGATACGACATGCAACATGAAAAGCCATTTTGAACCAGGAAAATGCAGTAAAACATCCCACCGTAGGTTCCCTTTATTTAGGGGTGTCCTTATCTCCTCACAGAGACAGCTCAGTCATATGTCTCCTATCTAGCCCCTGTTCCAATTAGCCAAAATTCTTGCCTTTCGGCAGATAACTTTTAGCGGAAAAATAGTTAATGGCAGTCAATGCAAAATGAAAAAATCAGCATCCTTAACTATCATTTCTTGACATGGAAATATTATACTTTTATGTTTGTTTTTCATAAACAGTGTCAGGGCAAAAATGTTAAAAATCAAATAATGATTGCTTTTCATTGACATACGCCTAAAAATTTGTAAATAAGTATTTAGTTTATGATAACTTTTATTTTACTAGTTGACCTTAAACTACATTGAGAAGGTAAAAAAAACGATGTTTTTCAACGAAAAGTTACCTGCCCTTGATGTTAAATTCCAATGATAAGCCTACTTTTACTTTTCTCGCCCATGTTTTTGACTAATTCGAACAGAGGCTAAGTCGTAGTTACAAAACTTATGCCCTTTTTACATGCGCACTTTACTCCTGAGAGTATAATTACTCCTAGGAGTATTTTTTCTCCTAGGAGTAAACGTAGATTTACTTTCCGTTCCATTGGAATTTAAGGACCCTTAAGTAAATCATGATTTGCTTACAGAAGGAAATATATATTTTTTTAGAAAACTCAATGTGTGAACTGCATATCATGAGGCAGAGAAGAAATTAACACAATTTAACCATAGATTTGGTTTGGTCAATCAACTACTAATGTTATAGGGGTAAAATCTTGTTTTCAGGTTTAAAAGTAGGACACCAACATAAAAACACAACATTTCCATCATTAGGAAACATGCTCTCGACAAGTCAAAAAGAATAATCTTGAATGTAAGTTATTATTGATGAAAACAATATAGTAGTATTTAGAAACTATAAATATGCAAGTCATTTACCTCAACCTCATCATTCAACTATGCTAATACTATAGAAAATGACAGGATCCTTACAGGAGTAAAAGTAAATATACTTTTACTTTACCTCTTGGGGTGGAGTAGTTAACTCCTAGGAGTAAATATACTCCTGTAAGTAAATCTGTTTTTGGCTGTTTACATAGCACGTTTACTCCCTGTAAGTATATTTACTCCTAGGAGTAAACGTGCGCATGTAAAAAGGGCTTTAGCTGAATGTGCGGGGAGAGAATATAGTGGTTTTAGTGTTTGACAGTTTGAGCCATGTCAATATGCAGCTGTAGTTCAGACGAAAAAGAGTAGTATTTTTTCCATGTGTCTGACGATATATATGTGACAACTTTGAGTGTTAATGTAAATGGTTTGTCATTCAATATATATTGAGTGAGAGGGTTAGTAAGTTTGGGTTTACCGCCGCTGGGACAATTTTTCAGCGTGTCATCAAATAGATTAGAAATGGTAAAAGAAGTGCTACGATAAAATGCATATGCATTATCTAGAACATAATAGTTGTTTCAATGAATACTTACAAAAAGTTCAAGTGACATCTTTAAGATGGTAAGAGTTCGAATCCATGTATCCAGGTGGCAAGGAAACATTCCATACTATCATTTAAAACTGACACTGCCTGATGATTAATCTTATTGTCAAATATAAAGACTTGCAAGGTAAGTTCGTGTTGTTTACTTTCATTAATATCAAAACGTTTCATGTGTTGACTTCAGAATAGCTACTGTTCTTGTATGTCAATGTGTAGTTTCTGTGATATCTCGAGGGCGCATGTCTTTCAATTCGTAAATTTCTCATCAACCCTAAAACTCGGTCACTTTAGCCTAAATAACATAATATAAGTATCCGCACAACCTAGAGTGAATACGTGAGTTGCATTGGTGATTAACGTGCTGTCAGCGATGTTTCATCGATTAAAGGGGCAGTAGCACGTTTTTAGGGGGAATATAAGGTGATGTCAGGAAAATGAAAATTAATGGTTCCAATTAAAAGACAATGTATAAACTAAATGGAGCAGTAATAATTCAAGTATATAACGTAAAGTTTAGACATGCGATTCCTTTTTTTCACCAAATGAATTAAAGGTGTTCACAAAAAATGGCCGCCAATGGATTTTATGTGAATCTTCTTACTTTGTCCTCTCACTATGGATGATTGGTTTGTGTAATGAGATTTTTGACACTGTCAAAATGATAGATTTAGCATTAACTTATAATTATCAGTGAAAAAATTAGAAAATAAAATTATCAAAAAACGTGCTACTGCCCCTTTAAAATCGTGGATGTTTCCATCCAAAAGGGTGCAGATAGATCAGTGAGAAAGGAGATCGATCGGGTGATAAAACAGACGGAGAGGAAGATAGCAGGGTTAAGAAAGACTCAAATTTAGTCTGGATTTTACCCATCGGATCTAAGCAATCGGATTATTCATCGAGATTTTTTCAAAAAAATAAAACTGAACTCCATTCACAATCAAACAATGTTTTGAACTTTATGAAAGCTCTATCGAGATAATGCATGCTTTCCGAATGGACAAGTTGCGAAATGTCAAAGTTCAACTGGACGGCCGCCTTATCGGCAAATGTTGAATTAAAAGTATGAATTATAAACCCTACAGTTCTAAATTCATTCAGCTTGAAAAGGTAAAAAAGCATGGAGCATAGATCGTCATTTTGCCTTTCACTTTTAATAGCAGGAGAAAGAGTCTGCTTATGCTTAAACCAACCCTTTCATGTATAAAAATTGCATTTTGGACTGAAGCCAAACGCCCAAAAGTATAAAGGCTTTTTTTCCAAACTGTAGTATTTGTGAGGGAATTTTCCACATACAATTCAAGTGAGGGGATATATTTGCGCGTTTGAATTGAATAGAACCTGAAATAAATATCATGTACACAAAGTGTTTTTGTATAGCATTTAGCTTTGTTCATTTCGCCTAGTCATACGTATACTTCGTCGAACAGCTGTGTAGTCTGATTAAAATCGACCGTGCTCCGAGGAATAAAATATAAAAAATATTGTCTCTATCGGGGCTCGAACCATTCGGGATATCCTCTCCGTCTCGGTCTGAATGCACCCACCTCTATCCTGGCTATAACCAGTTTAGCGCAGACAAACCCAGTCGTAAGCTTTCCAATCACACCCTCGTTTTTAAATAGCGCTTAGCGGCGATTATGTATAACGAATGGTACACTGGAGTTACCTGCCCCTGCGGGATACCGAAGCTTTCATTGCGCTCCTTTCGATTGGCTAGATGAGCTTGTGTCAGAACATGCGGGCAATAGGGGTGCCTTCAGACTGTGAATGAGACGAAAGCCGGGCTGGGTGAGGTTCGAATCCCGCTAGAGATAATATTTTTACACTTTTTTCCTCGAATCACAGTCGATTTTAATCAGACTGAACAGCTGTGTTAAACGTTATCATTGTCCAACTTATCTTGAGATACTTTCTGCTTGTGCTGATAAATGGAAAGTTGAATTTATTTCGCAAAGACAGAAACCGTCATGTTTACAAAAAAAACGTTGAAATTGTATTACATAAGTCGACCATGAATGTCCAAATCATTGTATATGTTGAAAATCATAAAATCCTCGGTCTAATATTCATATTAAACAATTTTCATATTGAACAGGTGGTTCAAGTTATCGAATTAGTCTGATGATCAATAGCCTTAAATAACGGTTAACCCATAACAGTTTTAAAGGGGCAGTAGCACGTTTTAAGGGGTGAGATAAGGTGATGTCAGGAAAATGAAAATGAATGTTTTCAATTGAAAGGCAATGTAATTAAACTAAATGAAGCCGTATTAAATCGCATTAATAATGTAAAGTTCAGCCATGCGATTCCTTTTTCTTATAAAATGAATGACTACTTTGGTAAATATTGCTATGCACATGCAAATCTAGAACGATATAAAAGGCTTTAGAGAACACTGGTTTGTATCCATGATAGCACAGGATGTTGAAAATGCACGGCATGATTTGCATATTAACCCTTCAGCGGCTAGATAATATCCGATCCCATACCACCAGACTGACTGTGATTTCCTTGCCCTGCAAAACGCCAACGTCTTGTCGCGGCCAATCGTTCCAGTGAAATGTCGTTGAGAGATCGTCTCTAAGGATCACCTTGGCAAAAAAGTAAGGCAACAATTTAAGCCTTTTCAGACCATAAATGAGTTTGACAAGACGGTTAATGGTGAGTGGAGTGGAGTACAGGCATGTGTCATTTGACGTCCTTCGAACTATATCACCAGGCATATTTTTGCTTATGTAAGAGCCTATGGATGACATATGCAGTTTCCTTTATCAAGAAATCCGTTGACGTCAATCCCAGTTGCAATGAAAGACATCCGACAAATTGACTTACGAGGTGACAAACCCCTTCAATGTAAAGATGACACATACATTTAATTTCCTTAAACTGTTGAAATAATTGCATTGAAATAGAATGTAGAAATGAATACCACATCACAAATACCTTAAAGAGGCATACAGTGGTTCGCCGGTTTCATTTGTAGGTTAGTTTAGTATAGAGTATAGTTCAATCAAATAATATAATGGTTTTAGTATTATCTATCACTAAAACGGACTCTTTGAAATATAGCTTAGAATTTTCTTTTGAAAAATTATTTGAAAAGGGGACATCTTGAAGAATTTTTTTATCACACAAACGAGCTTTCAATTTCGCTGAATGTTTCCGAATGTTTGCAGTACAGGATACAAAAGTCTATCTTTAAAGGTGAATAACGAATCCCGGGTTTTTCTTCAAGTAAAAAGCTACCGGTCACATGATTATGTATCACGTTACACAGTGCCAGGCGTTGATATTTGCTATATAGCTAAGCACAATGAAACATAAAACGAGCTGTTCTGAAAAGTGTTTTTTCTTTGAAATGGACTTCAATCAAGACAATATATCCTTCTTTATGTAGTTTCGTATACGGTTAATCTGGAACACCCTCTTTGCAATTGGACTGAATATGTACACGTAACTTAAGACGATATTTTAAACTGCTGTGTAGACATATTAATTCAAACTTGCATTTCATTGACTCTTTCAATCATCTCAGACACCAGCGCTTTTGAGCAGCTTGTGCTGGATACTAGCTCTTTACAAATGTTTGTATGTATCTATATATGTATGTATGTATGTACATGTATCTACATGTAAGTATGTCTGTATATATATTCATATTGACAAACATATGTTGCACAAATCACAGAAGCTCCCTCTAGGTTATAACAGTGCTCAAGATAACCAATATGATTGCTGTTTCTGTGACGATAATTTCCCTGATGCTACTGAGAGGAGTATCAGCAGGTAAAACAATATTTATTTCTTACCACACTTTCTGTCACGTAGGTGTTAACCTCTAACTGTAGGTGTATTAGCCTGTACATAACTCAATCTTGATACACCTACACTTATGCTGAGAACCTTAAATAGAATTGACACGTATTTACTTATTTTTGTTTTGTAAATGCACATATTAAATGTTTTCAGATATTTTATGAGACCCTAAACATATTCCCATTTCTATTCATAATAATATTGTATATTTTTCTGTCATTTGTCTTTGCAAAAGGTCTTATTTCTCTTGTAATTGATATTACGATACATTGTATCTTATTCAATATCCCTCGTAATATCATATAATTCTCTCGTTTCATAAAATGTTTATATATTGACACCTTTAAACATCAGATAACCCCGAGGGGAAACACAATGCAGGATATGATAATACAGCATCGATACTTCGTTCAAAAACATGCGAAAAATAGTCATTTAATGACTTTGAAAACAAACGTCATATTTTAAATCGTGAAAACTTCTCCAATCACAACCTGCCACATCACATCGCCCTTACTGGCTAGGCTATTGCTTTTGTTTACAGTAATAAGTCAAGCGGACACTTATTTACTTGACGTATAATTAATACACAAACAAGGAACACAACGACAGTATGACAGTTAGATAGAGAGATATATAGTAAAGATATTTACTAATTTTGTTGATTTTTTAAGACTGGTGATAGCTTAGTCGTGGCTTTTACTGAGAGATCTGAAGTCGATTCAAAATGAAACTGCATGGTCTGTCTCTGTTCTTTGTTTCGCAAATGATAAGATGACCTATTCTTCTCTAAAGAAAACTTATCATTATAAAAGACAATGTTGTTTAAACATATTCATCTAAACAAAGAAACAGGATTGGCAAACAAGCAAATAATGCTTTTAAAAATGTCGCTCCCTAGCCAAAAAAAACAGTTATTATAATTTTTATGATAGTGACGTAACGTACACATGGACAGATCGGTACACATAACATACAGATTTTTTTTTGAAAATATAAGACATAGAAATTTAGACTCCTACTTATGTTATAAAAAGACGGTATAAACGTAAGGATATTTCAGAACGGCAAGATATTACGATATCCTGATGTACTGACTTTAGTAGCTCTACGTTTACATTTTGTGTAGAGCCTTGGTGACCGTATGAAATTGAAGGCACGTTAAACCCTTTAACAAAATAATATTTTAAAGAAAATATGCATAATACGGATTTTATGTTATGCGAATGAGGTTTGCTTTCTCACACTGCGAATAATTGGAAAACAATGAGTGTCGGTGAGACATCATGTCATGAAATTGTAGCCAATTATCCTGTTCGCAACCTAATACAATTCGATACACCTTTTGACACCATGTTGCATCATGTACTTTTGAGATTTTTGTTCAATTGTTAACTCCTAACGCAAAACAACTGTCTGAAATGATAAAATGTATACATATAGGTGTTAATGAACAAGTTAAGTTTACAAATCTTCAATTAGATATCATGTAGACAAAACATACCTTGTCGAAATTACTGTAGTCAATGCCAAATGCTCCATCTACTATGTCAGTACTTAATGTGTTTATCTCAAGGCTCATACATTACAAATGATAAATACTGAAAATAAAATTTTTGATTGGATCTAGTTTGACCTATGGTTGGCCAATGAATGACAAGTGCTTTGACACCTGGGCGTCACAAGGATGGGCAGACAAACTACATCCTCTCTCTTATTCTTGTAATAACTTTGTCAAAGAGCTTGTATTACCCCAAACGCAACAATGTGTCATAACTGTTTTATTACTACTCTCATGTTTTATTGCAGGACAGCTGAGCTGCTAAAACCGGTTTTATCTGTTTATTTAACACCATTGTCTGTTATATTTACATTGATTAGGCCCACCTCCGTTCTGTATATGATGTCATAAAACACTCCGGGCATGCGCAGTAAAGGCAATATGGTTCATCCGGTAGAATACCTTTTCATACTGTCAATTTGAGAAGCCTAAAATTCGCGCACTTTGAATGGCGATATCTTTGTTATTGGAGGACCGATGAAAACGTTTTTTGGTGTTTATTAAAGTTGACAATGTTATCTGTACATATTTACCAATAAACATGGCACCCCGGGTGCGTCTTTCGCCACAGGCACCGCGCGAGTGTCGCCTGAGCGCACGGACCTCATCATCACCGAGGACGCCGGCGAGTTTGACGTTCCGTCCTCCCTGGCGTCGGACGTGGGGTCCGTGCGCTCGGACAAGTCTCTACGTGACCCTCTGGGTCTTGAGCGTGTGCGACGCTTCAAGAAAATGACAAATTTGCCGATTCATGTAGAAGGCGGAACAGAGGCAGGCAAAACCCCAAGTTTCGAGGCTGCTCTGCTTTTGCGGTGTCATGCAAAAGCAAATCTAGTTTAAAATGGTTTGAACAAGACATCTATCACACTTTGAACTTTTAATTTCTAACTTAAATTGTTTCTGTTAAATATATTATTTTATCAGATTTAAGAAAGGAGCCACATTGAATTGGCTATCTCAGAGCTAGACATGTTTTGAAGAGTTTTCTTAATGTCCAAACAGTATTGCCTACATTCAAGTAGAAGACTATGATAATGTTTTACACATTAGATTGGCGTATGTATGACAAGGCGAAAGTAACAACAAAGCTAAAAGCTATACAAAAGCACTTTCTTTACATGACATTTATTTCAGGTTCTATTCTATTCAATAGCGCACATATACATATGTCCTTTAACTTGTATCCGGAAAATGCCTTTACAAAGTCGTCAATTGCCTAGAAAGGCTTTCATACTTTGGTTTGTCTTTTTTACAGCCTAAAATGTAATATATTTTCATGAAAAGGTTAGTTCAAACATTAAAAGTCACAACTTTTCATCAAGGTTTCGATTGTATTTATGGTTACATTTAATATAAACTAATTATCATTTATGCTGCGATTTGATGTCATAACTTCTCTTCATGTTAATTTTTCTCTAGGAGTAGTAGTTTCCCTTGTTTTGTTTAAATCATTTCTATATTGTAACATGACTTCGGTAAATACTCGTTTCTGATTGGTTGATTTGAAGAATTTGCCAGTGTTAAATGGCAATGAACACCCGCCAATTGGCTGAGGCGAATCACCGCGAAAGGATACATTATTTGGTCCACCTCAACATTAAAATGTTCTGATTCTCCCAATATTCGTGACCGATTCACATTTTACTGTTGTTGCTGTCATTTTCTAACTTGCGCATTCCCGTAGATGCCAAAAATCCTTTTCTATTTGCTTTAGTTTTAGGTAACCAAACTTTCTTAATTGGCTAAGTTTCTCCTAATTTGCCGCCTTGAGCCATGCGGCCGGTTTCTTTCGAATGCCGTTCCCATGGCACGACGTCACAAAGGCCAACGGTTATGACGTCATAATGATCGCGTCACCGTCACAATGGTCCGGGCGAGTTTAAGATATTTGTTCAGTCGGGTTTGTTCCTGTTGGTTCATGAATTATATAACTGTTTTCTCTATCGTAAATTTCACAGTGAAAACTATATGATCTCACCGTTATGAGTGCAACTGGTTTGCAATATTAGAACACTATTTTAATGTCTATAACACTTGGAATTCCTTCTTCTTTGGATTTTTATTTGGCGGTTTCTATGGAAACGTAACTTAGAATACAGATTCCGACGAATACCTCAAAAACTGTTTGACTTAGTTCTATTTACATGGAACCTTGCTTTTAATGGATACGTCATCTTTTTGTAATTTTAAATTTCGCTCGAGAACACCCCGGAAATTTCGTGTTACCTAACTCAAGCAGCACACATGCATCCGCACCCGCAAAACTACGCTAAGCCAACTATCGCTGTTCTAACATGTTTCGTAGCCAATCTGGATTCACAATGCCCAACTCGACAATCTGGGAATAGTCCGTTCCATAACTCACTCCACATGTGTGCTGTTCTGACTGCATGAATCGCGTATAAAGAACGTTTCAGATCACGACCACCAAATGATAATCATTGATAAATTGAATGTCTGATGCATTTTGTCAGCAATGTTGTAGTTTAGCATTTGGCTTTGTTCGCCCTTAGCTGCAGCTTGGTCGGTGAGTGGAATGCTAACTGAGGTGTTTGATAACTCCAAATGGTATGACTCGAGGACGTATAATTTTTTGAAGGGTTTTATATGAGGGAGATATGAGCATCCATACTCACGTGTTAAACAGCTGAAAAATTACTGACACCACGTAAAACCCCGACTCACTCACTCCATACTGGCTTGGCTCGAGGGATATCGCTACAGCCGAATCGTTAGGGTATCTAGGCTCCCAAACCGGAGGTTCTGGGTTCGATTTCCGTTGAAGTTGATCTTACCAACACTTCTGTTACAAATAACAATGGTTTCTCACAAAAAAATATATCTTTTACTTTCCAAGCAAAAACCATTCTCCCTCCACAGAGGCATGAAATGTTCATCGAGCCTTTGTTTTTATTCGTCGTGTTTGTAGAATGAGCTGCCTGATTGGAGGTAATTCAAAGTTAGTTGTGCAACCAGCGACGCTGTTCTATAATCTCATTTTAGCTACTCAATCATGACAAAGACATTGTGATATGAACCAACTTTTCCATGCGAAGGCCGTTGTCATTTGCTAAACTATTAAATGGATTATGGTGCAATTTTTTCCATTTTTTAATACAAACAGTGCGTACTGTGGTTTTAACCTTACTTATAAATTATCTTTTAACTGCATTGCATTTAGTCAGTTTTCAAGATATCCATCAACCATATTAAGACATCAACATGAATAATTACTTAAGTATACTAAATACATAAGTGTTGAATGTAATGTTTTCTCCGTGTACAGAAGACCCTCAACTGATAGTTCTTCTCACTGACCTCGGACATGCACAAGAGACTGGAGGCATCTACAGACTTAACATTCATCATATGACCATTTCTCGTATCCCTGTCAACGTGGCAAAACCATTAGCCTTGGATTACGACCATACAGATGGGTTGATCTACTTCACTGATGTTTACAGGAAACAGATCAGGAGGGTTGACATCAATGGAAGAAACGACGTTGAAGTTGTGAAATTGAATTCTAGTAATTTTTTTTCTATTCGATCTTTAAATTTATAAGGCCTGATATTCAGTTGTTTCCAAAGCTTTCGATTTAAGTGCTAATATCTCAAGCAAATTTGAATTATCAAGAAAGTACATTACACATTGATAGCAATAGTCCTCCCCCTTTACACATTGGCTGTAAGTGAGACCCTCGTCCGTTTTTAAAACACGTTTGCCCGCAGTCAGGCGGGATTGACTTCAATTGACTAAATACAGGTACCAACCAACGTCCAAGGCGATGATACTGATCATCAGTTTAGTTCCAATCTTCTTTTTTGTTGATGGTTTCGGCAATTTAGTACAATGTACGTAAACGATTATCTTTACCATTATACAGTTAGTATACCCTGTGAATAATCGACAGTGCCTAATTATAGCTGATATTTATGATTTAGAGATAGGAGACAAGAGTAGAACAAGGATGTGTTTGTGGCATGGTACCATAAAGGGAGGGGGATATATTTTTCCTGTGTGTGAAATTCTCTCTTAAAATTTTATCACTTTTAAAATTTCCTTGACATACTGTATAAATGCTTATACATTATAAAAATAAAGAGAGATTCAACTTTTCCTAATATTCACAAGAAAATATAAAACACACTGTCAATGATTTCAAGCATCCAACGCCCGAGGCCTCACTTTGGACTCCAACACTCGTCAAGTGTTCTATACGGACACGGGCAACAACGTTATAGGGAGAGTAGAGATGGACAACTTCAACCATACAGTCATTGTCAACACTGGGCTGGACAAACCGAGAGGAATTGTTGCTGATACTAAAAACAGGTTATAAATTATCACTGACTAATCGTGCCAGAAGCATAATTTCAAAAAGTGACATATGATGATTGTCAGAATAGTTTTGCATTCACTTTTGCATCAACTCTCATTGTTCTGTTGTGACTTTTGCTATGATTATACCTATTAATTTTCATATTGCTTTATTGTTTTGTAACATACATGATAAAAGTTGTTGCATGTCGTAAACACTAGGGGCTTCACTAGAAAATAAGTCACAATACAACCATCATATCCTTTTCCAAAAAAAGGATGGGAAATCTATTTTACACACTTACTAATAATTTAAGTAATTTTGTCATGTTTTGTCAGTATCTATTTTAAAAACTCACCAATGTGAAGTTGTTAATGTTAACAGAAAACTGTACTGGGCAGACCTAGGGGCGAACCCAAAAATCGAAACTAGCGACTACAGCGGAGATCAGAGATCGACGTTAATACACACAAACATCTATGTACCATCCGGCATAACACTTGATGAAAAAGGTTTGTCCATGGAATCTTTGTTTCAAGGCTATAAATGTTTCATAGACTCTGTAGATTTCAGCAAACTGTATTTTACCCATCGTACTCCATATCACGCTTTTAACTACCATATAATCTTTTACTATGTATTCAAAAATGTGATATTAAAAAATGTTTCGAAAATCCATTATCAGAGCCAAATTTTATCATTGTCTACAAATATTCAAAGCTTTGTGCAGGCAGATTTTGATTAACCAGGTTCTGTAATTATGAATTTTAAGATTGCTTTCTCTATACGAAGGAAAAGGATTTTGCATGTCAAAATTATTTTTCAAAATTAAAACAGATCATCAGTTTCATAACAGTGTTTGTCCCTGTAAATTCAAACATTCAACCAAAAAAAAGTGTGTCAACCTCAAATTTGAATATGAAGTTTGAAACATAATGCGGATGCATATAATTTTCATTTGATATTCTAAAATTAAAAAGAGGGTGTCAAGCTCAAATTTAGATATCAAAAGGTAATGACTTAAATATAGGATTTTGAACGAAAACGGTTTTTGATGGAAATAATGTAAATAGACAATTTGAAACCACCCCTGTACACTCAATTCACTGACAATGTCAGGATTATGTAATCAATGAAGGTATTGTTTTAGAAAATATGTAACACCCCTGTTTTTTTCAATGTTACAAAAATACTGACTTTGGGCTACGGTCAAAGTCAATATTGTTTTTCTCGGCTCAAAAAGACTAGAATTCACTAATCCAAAATTGTTTAAAGTTTTGTTATGTCTCTCTTACGAATTGTTACTGAACAGAAAACTCAATCATAATCAAGTTTGGTTGTTAACGATTGTGAGCAAATGACGTCATGATAACCATCAGATAACCGGGAAACATATATGTTTCAAAACTTATGAAATAAGGCTGTCTTATAGATTTTTCAAGGTTCTCAATTTATGTTCTTAATGACTGATCGAATGTTTCAGCTGGCAGACTGTACTGGACTGATGTATATAAAGTGGAATCAGTCCATGTTGACGGGAGGGACCGAATAACTCTCACAGATACCCATGACATCTTATTTGGAATCAGCCTGTTTAATGGATTCCTCTACTATACGGACCTTAACTACACGTACGTGAAGACTTACTTCCTCCTCTACATCAACATATCACTTGTTGTTATTAACTCTCAAATATATATCAACATAGGTCCGGAAAAGGAAAGCCCAATTACTAAACAGTTATCAAATGATAATAAATGTGTAAGGTATAAAATACAGGTGTCCAATAAAATGCCATTTTCAATCTTTTGTCACTTTTCACTTATCTGCTTAAAATGTCAGGGTATATTTTAGTCCAGAAGTACTGTCGGAAAATGTAATCTGGGGTTTATTTCAAGTTGATAAAACGATATTTCGATGAACTTTGTACTTCATACATTTCGACCTATCCACAAACTAATCCACACGTATGATTGTTGAATGTTTATGGATGTTGAAAAATAAACTACAAAATACATATGTAAGGTGTTGAAATAAGTTGTTTATCTCACCGAAAGAACTATCAACATTGTTATCAAATTAAACCGCAAAGACAAATTTTAATCTTTACTATTCACAAACGACCCTTAACGACCTACTGTTACGATCAAATTAAACATTGAGAGAGTCATCTCCAATTCGAATTTTAAAACATGATTCGGATACATATAATTAATGAGTTAATAAATCAAAATTAATATTTAATTAATTTAATTGATTTAAGTTAATAAAAAGGGATTGTCAAGCTTAAATGTAAACATCAAAAGGTAATTGCGTTAGGCATGGGAGGTGAACGTACCCCCACTTTGGGTACACACATGCTGAGTGATACTCTGTCATCAGGCATAGGGTGGTTGGCGTACCCTACTTTTTGCTCTCCCTATGTCCGAGGGTAGGTCACGTGGGTACCTTCACTCGAGGTGCACTGGGCCTCAGTTCTACCTCTGCTTTCCTTCCCTCTGGTTTGGCTCCACCTATGGATCCACCCTCTGGTTATCCAAGCTTTGCTCTGCCACTGCAATAGGTGTAGAGCGATTGATAGAGCCATTGGGTTGAAAAGTCCAGTCAATATCCAACGCGTCCACCATCACCCCTCATTTCACGGGAAGTTGGGGAGATCTGATTCGATCCTCGGTTCTTCGGGGACTAGATCCTTCTTTCGCCTCATTCTGTACGTCTTCTCTCTATCGGCATATTCAACCGCATGTTGCCTAGAGGTGGAACACACTCAGCTGATGTGTGGCTGATGTACACTGACAGTTCCACAGCAACTTCGGTGATTAACAAGCTTCTCACCTTATTAATGCTCATTCCTGACCACTAATGTCATGGATCAAAATCCAAGCAAGTACGCCAAGCTTGGGTGATTTACAAGAAGATTGCAGTGTGGGCCTGGACGCCGATAGAATTTCTCCGGGCCACTCCAGCAATCCGGTGGCCCGTCAAGCCATTGGTACCTGCATCTTCACAGCATGCACTAGTGAGAGACCATACCTTTTCCCTGAGGGGGGGGCCTTTGTGAGACAAGCAGGTACACACCATATTGTGTCCTTATCGTCGCGGCTGACAGGCGTTGATATATATGTATGTTGGTAACGGGATGAATGACTTAAGAATCTTCTAAGAGGTGAGCTTCCATTCAATGTTATTTATCGCCTGACACCCGTGAGCCTACGTGTTTCCATTTTAGGTGATTTCCTCAGCTCGTGACTCGCTTTTTTAGGTTAGCAGACTCTGATATATTTGACATCTCCCTCAACCCCGATCCTGGGGGCTTGGACCTTAGATGCCCCCTCGATAGAGTGGCAGGGGATGGGCTCTTATGCCTTACTCCCCCGTAAACAAGAGTGCGCAGCCTCTGACTATGCATACTGTAGAAAGTACAGTGGGGGTCTTATGTAGCCTTCTACTTCAAGGTAGTGACTATCCCTCGGGTGACAGCCACTTCTATGAGCCGCTAACGTAAACGGTCATTCTCTGCCTGACGTATAGGTCCGTTTTCCTGATGGCGATGGTCTCGAGCTTATTGGCATTTTACATCGAAAGGAATTTGCTTGTGTTTGTTAGTTCATGAAAACTTGGCATCGCGTTTCCGTTTGTCTTGGTTGTCTTTCTTACTGTTTTGGGGCAGGGTACCTCCTCTTAGCGGGGGTCCCTGTGCTCTTACCTTTAGTTAAATGCTTGTTAGATGCTCGTTCTTGTTCTCGGAGACAGTAATAGTATGTTTTTGAGTAAATGACTGTATTTGTACTTACCGGCGACGACTCGCCAATCTTTATTTACCTCCCTGGCCTCCCCTCCTGCGAGGTTCGTTCACTCAGGCGTCCATTCTCTCTGTGTAGTTCGAATGAGAATTAGGTCACGTCAAAAAAGTCTGTTTAAAACTTGTAAAAAGTTTTGTCTATAAATGTCTACTTGTATCCCCACGCTACCCGTTTTCGAGCGTCACGTCTTTTCGAGCCCCTACAAAACGGGCCCGGGATGCATTCTAGACGCCCGTTTATCATAACTTTCCAACGAAAAGTAGAGGGAAATGTCCTGAATTATCGGATACATTCTTTATTTTGTGTATAAGTCTGAATTTCAGATTTTGATACAAGAATAAGTAATCAGCGCAATTAAAACATCGATTTCCATAAAAACCGATCACAGTCATATTTCTAAAGCGAGCACAGTTCAATACAAATATTTTGAGAACTGTGAAACTCTTTTTGACTGAAGAGCGTAACCTTCCAGTCAACATCATGTGATTGGCATCACGTGACAGACTATTTTTAACTTTCCAGCTGATTGACAGTTGGGGTCATCTCATAAGCGATCAGCAAATTTTTTGCCAAGTTTCGAAGGTCGCAAAACAAACGTTAGGCTGCTGATCAATGTATAAAATTAAATTGACAAATTTCTAATGAAAAAAGGCTCTTATAGATCCAAACATCCCCAACAGTAGTTATCAAAATACCCTTTTATCCATAAAAATACCAAGAATAATGTGAACGACTCATTAAATTTCCATACCGTCACTTTGCCGGTTTCTAAGGTAGGTCAACAACTCGGATTTCTCGCATGCAATATTGATATCAAATAAAGCAACACTGATAAATGTATGATGTACAATAATTGCAATTTTATTTAAAGTTTATGTTTCTTCATTATATGTTATCAAAAGGAGAGTCAATCATACATTCCAATTAAATATTGTTGTGTTCTCTATCGAGTGAAATTCACATCTAAAACCTGCTGTACAGAGGTCAGGTGCGCGTTGAAATTGACAGGATAATATTTCGGATTTCTGAAGTTCTTTCTTCACATTAAGAAAGAAAATGCAATGCATTATTATTTTAGTAAAAAGCCTAATAAGTAAACGATCTCATAAAAGCTTGACACATTTATTTTTACAAATTCAGGATGCCGGTATGGGTTGTTTACGATTTCTTCATTTGAAAAACATAATGTAAATGCATCATGTTTTCTTTGTGATATCTCCAATAACACATTTATTTGCAAAATATGAGATTTTGACACTTTTTATAAGTTCCTGTATGTAAAACTTGATAAAATATGTTTTACTTTCGAAATCGCCCCTGGAAAGCTTCCGATGTGACGACAACGTCACAGAATCTGAGGGGCTCGAAAACAGATGACGTCATAAAATGCGCGATAAATTTTACCTCTTCAAAATAACGAGATTTTAAGGGTAATAATCAAGGCTATATTTTTTTATATATAATTTGGTATTCAGTTAGTCAAATAAATGTTACTAAAGATATTATAAGTATTTAGGATAAATTATATGTAATTTAATGCAAGTGCTGCCGTGTGTCTTAGGGGCTCGAAAACACCGTGAGCGAGGTTATAAATCTACGGAAATAATGACCTTCCATAGGATCTACAAAGTTAAACAAACCTTATATCAGCAGCTGTACACATGCACCAAAGAAAGATGGTACAAATGGAATAATATGACGACCGTAAAATGCTTGAAGACTTTCAGTATTGCCAAGAAAAAGAATTTCAAGTTGCATAATAAGACTTAATGTTTTCTTACCTGTAGGGAGTGAACCCTTCAACCAATATTTTCTGCTTTCAGGGGCATTGTCTCATCAACGGTCGACCATGAAGACTTTCACTTTACATTTTGGAGAAGATTTCCTCAGTTGAAAAACCCATTTGGAATACACGTTTATTCACCAAATTTTGCAGCAACGTGTATGTAACCTATTCTGGTATATACCTCGACAACAGAATCGACATCTTTGCATGTTTTTAATTTTAGACGATATAAATTAATCTTTTTCTTAATTCTATTTTCTAATAAAATTCAATTCCATTTTTTTGCCATATGAAGTCCATGTTGGTATATTCAATCTTTTGAGTTAATTCATAGTAATCGAATGAAAACATAACCCCCAAATATTAAATTACAGCGCAGTGTCCTTATGGCGGGTATGGGAAAGACTGTAAAGACTGTGGAAAGTGTTTACATGGTGCCCCCTGTGAAAAAACTACTGGAATATGTCTTGGGCCGTGCCAAACTGGTTACAAGATGGATACATGCAGAGAAAGTATGATTTCTAAAGTTTTCTCTAACAGGACATCTTAGCAAGAGCGACTATGAATATGTCTTCAGAATAAATGCCCTGAGTTTTCAGTCCAAAAATGTATATTATTCAATCAATGTGATATATTATCTATGAAACTTTTATTTATATAACATTATATAACATGATATGTAACACGCTTGATATAATCCAAAGATGTTAACAAGATCATGCATATCTTATATAGGTAGTTTTCAGAGTCAACAAAGTAATACATTTTTCAAAAATGTTAAGATTGTCAATTTGTTTGCCAAGGTTTGGACAATGTTTCGATTGTAATATTCTATAAGACTGTAGGATGCCCTTTTAAGAAATCCATAATAAATAATATAAAAAAGTGTACCTCTTAATTTTAAAGTTTTCAAAGATGACATTATTGTTATATTTTCATTAATGTTTCAAGTACAAATATCTATAGGAAATTTATTACACAATAGTTTCTCATTAGTATGAAAATAATTTATAATTCTTAACACTCCCAAAATACCCAGAAGTCCTGCGTGACATCTAGCCACTTACTCACTAGGTCCGTGTCGAGCATGCGCGGAAATCAACCAATGAACTGGCTGATCTCTTTGAATCGGGTGTCATTAGGATTTGCTTTGCATTTTGCACAAAATGTAAATATTAATGTCAATAATATTACGTAGGACTTATTGGACATAAAAGTTCAGCTAGTTTTAACTAGATTGCCCGATTATAACAGCTGGTTTTAACTAGATTATCTGATTATAATATTTGAGTCAATTCTTCTTTCATTGGGTAATTTCCGGGCATGCTCAACACGGACCTAGTGGGTAAGACTTAGTGGCAATCTTATGGTAATTTTAACAAATGCATTTTGAAATAATGATGTAACGTAGGAATTATGGGACGTATACGTTACAGCTTCTCTTAACTAGATTGTGTCCCTCCACGCAAAAGTTCCTCAAAAGTTCTTTAAACAAAAATGTAATTTTTTTAAATGGAATAGCAGAAGTAAATGTTGTTTTTACACATTATATCAATGATTTAAAGGGGCAGTAGCATGTATGTTTTCCTATAATTTTTTAGTTTAAATATTTACTGATAATTGTAAATTAATGCTAAATGTATTATTTTGATAGTGTCAAAAATCTCATTACACAAACAATCCATAGTCAGAGGACAAATTATGAAGATTCACATAAAATCCACTGGCGGTCATTTTTGTGTGAACACCTTCAATTCATTTTGTGTAAGAAAAGGGAATCGTATGGCTAAACTTTATGTTATTTATTTGAATTATTAATACCTCATTTAGTTTAAATACATTGTCTTTCAGTTGTAATCATTCATTTTCATGTTCCTGACATCGCCTTCTATTTCCCCTAAAAACGTGATACTGCCCCTTTAAAATATCAACCTTACTCGTGTCCGTTGTTATCGTTTCGGACAGAAATCTTATAAAATCTATAGAAAATATCTAGAATAATGTAGATATTGAATTGACGACACAAGATATTTCTGCAATTGTTTATGCCTTGGGATGTGTGAAGGAATTATCAGTCTACATATACAATGTAGAGTTTTAAAATTGTTTATTAATTTCAACCTCTGTAATAATGGCTCAATTCCAATTTAGTAAATTATACAAAACTTTGTTGCATTAATTATCTGATTTCTACATTAATATTTATTTCATTCTGTAGTTTCAGTCAAACATGGGCCTCATACCTTTTTCCCATGCCTTTGATTTAATTTTTATTTACTAGAGTGTACTCCGGGAACGTTTGGAAAGTACTGCAGATCAAACTGTTCGGAGACTTGTAAATCGAGCACGGCCTGTGATTTCATATCAGGAAAGTGTGATGATGGGTGTCAAACTGGTTGGAAAGGAGACAATTGCACTGAAAGTATGCTGTACCTTTTTCGACCAACAGGTTGATATGGGCCATAAACAGTTAGAGTAAATCATTTGACATGTTAAGAAATAATCAACATTTAGAAATAATCGGAAATGTTCGTTTTCCGAGTACTCAAGATTGGACATGAATACCGTTCACCAGCATGCCAAGTAATGGGGCGATGTCGTTGATTGGCTGAGTCACAGAATACACTGACGGCTGTAATTACTGATCTACATGTTTAGCGTGGTGTAGCAGATATATCATATCTTAATAAGATTGGTTGTCATTTAGAATTATCTGTTTCAATGATTTACTCACTTTACAAATAACTTTAGTGGTATCAATTAAAGAGCCACTCCTTGAGTTGTCAGAGGTCAATTATGCCAAACTTTACCAATAGTGTCATCTGATCAAGAAGTATCGACTGTTGCCGGAATTATCATTTCAAAGCTTATGGAACATTGGCGAGCGTCAATCTTTCAAACGTAATTTTGGAAACTTATCTTAAGCAGTAAGAACGACTGTCACGAGTTGATAATGCTTGATATATAACTAGTATTCGTGTAAATTATATGTGTGAATTGGGCTTTCGCGAATATATATATTTCGTTTCAAAGATTTTCATTGAAACTATTATTCATAATTTATTTACATTTTGGGAATTGTATATGAACTAATTTGAATTTATATCATAAAGTAAGTAATTCTCGTTCGCATCAAGGCAAAAAAAAATTGTGATGAAAATCAGGAAGTGGCTTAAACATTTAAACAATGGCTTAAACATAGCAATGTTAGTGGTGTAATTGGTATCGTTTGTATAAGATAAATAACGTGTTGTGTCTCGTAAGCAAACAGGCTCAACAACTTGGGTTTATCTTGCAGGAGAGCAAGGACAGAACCATGGGCCTCCAATTGGTATGTATAGTTTTCTAGCTAGGCAATAGTTCGAAGTGATGTTTTCATCTTGTAGTTATGTAAATATTGCTAAATGTAGCCATCCCTCTGTCCGTCCGTCTGTCTGCTTGTCGCTCCAAATATGTATACCTTTGCATACGTACAATGTATAACATATTATTGACTTGGTCTCTGTTCAGAGACTCAGAAACCAAGCAGCTGTGCTTAATTTTGAACCAAACCAAATTGTGAAAGTAGAATGTTTGTAAGTAAACATTATATTTGAACTTTTAATCAACATCGGAGGTATACCTCGGCTCCATTCCTCTCTTAAGGAGGTTTAGTATATGTGATTCCAAATAAACAGAAGGCTCTTAGAAATTTTTAAAGTCATTTTAGAAAATTGATTTATTGGCATTTTGTAAGTGTGATAACATGATTGTCAGTATTATCATTATCAGGACTGATCGCTGGAGTGGTCTGTGGAGTGCTTGCAGTCATCATCATCATCATCGTCGTCGTCGTTGTTGTTGTTTACGTAATCAGGTGCGTAGGTTGTACGACTGTTACCTATTTTAACTTTTTTAAATGAAATTTAAAGAGGCTTTTGATAATTTGATACAAATAGAATCTCAAACAAAAGATAATTATTTGACAATCGACTGGGAGTTAGTTTCATGAGTTTAGGTCAATCAAATATCAGTTTTGTTGACAATCTAATACACTGATTAAAAAGCTTTCGATTATTTACATAGATGCTTGAAATCTGTAACATATTATTCATGATTAAAGATAAAAAAAACATTTTGGATCTTTGTATGGTACGGACGGATGATTATTTTCAGATACAGCCATTTTACAAATCGAAAATCATTGTATTACTAACTTGCATGTAAACTCATCTCCTCTGCTTACTTCTTTTTCAAGGAAAAAGCGAGCACAGAAGCAGGGAAATGATTATTTCTCTGGAATCGATAACTATGAAACACTCGACATGGGAGGAAGCAATCCGGCCTCAGGTGGTAATGCTAGTGTCTATTGAATGATTTTCTCTTGAGAAGTGAATTGTTTGCATATTCAAAATGCTGATCATAGATCAGCAATAGTGACCACAGTTTTTGATTTGCCACTTTCCCTCTGTCATATTATATCAAATGACTGATTTCAGAGTAATGCGTGTATCCTATTGTAATTTACTAGTAATCAGGAATCACTTCCAAGTTTCATTGCTTTTGTAATTAGATATAGATAATATATTCAATCTTGTTTTGAGTCCTTTCATTCTATTTAGACTAGTAAATTCGCTGGACTATATGATGGCAGTAAAATCCCCAGTTCTATGAATGAAAATAAACCGTGTTTTCAAACACTAGTGTCAAGAACAATGAATGTGTTATCAGTTACTAGCACGTCTCAATGTAAATGCACATAGATTTTTGTAAAAGGATTAAATCATACAACACAGAAAATTGTTTTTTTTTCTTGACAATCCTAAAATGAATAGAAATGTGTCTTTACTTGACAAATACCATGTTTATCTCATCTTGCAAGGAAGAAAATATAATCTGCGCCACTCATGAACATATAAACTTTCCACCTCATTCGATGAGACAAAAGTGGTATTTGTCAAGAAAAGACAAATATCCTCTAAGTATTTGGTATGAATCCGGTTTTTTGAATGAGCTGAAGAACACAGACATTGCCTCTTCCGAAACAGGGGGATGTAGAATTACTAGGTGCAACCCTTTTTAATTAAAGTTTTTATTTGTGATTAAGCATGAACGTAAATGTACATACACGAAACGCCATCCAGGTGCCAGGGTGTACATAAATGTACATCCTATGACATACCACATTTACAAATGTATTTTTTCTTTATTAATGGTTTAAATGTATTTGTCGTGCAAAAAGTTTTTTGTTTTGATCTGTAATAAACTATTCCTGGTAAACTACTTCTTTGTTGTCTCTTTGTACCAAAGTCGTACCAATGTCACTTTGTGACTCTCTGATTACAATTATCTTATTGTTATAGATTTGAGATTTAGAACGTTTGGGCAATTGACCTTTTGTTTTTCAGTATACATGAGATTTATTGCAAAGATAACTGATAAAATGTAACCATGACACGACAAATAATAATGGAAACTTAAACAGTAAATATGTTGTACTTCTATTTCACTCAGTAAATATATCTTAATTCACAGAAAAGGCAAGTATTAAAAAATAGAGCCATTGGCTCTGTAGCTCATCAGGCTTTACATTTGATTTTGCTTTAGGGTGTGGCCAATGTGGTTCCCCCCTTAGTTGGGGACACATGGCCACCAAAGCTACAATTGATAATCCCCACTAGTCAATGAGTCTGTACACAATATTTCAGCTTTCTTGGCCTTATGCTTCTGAAGAAGAAATGAAAATAGGTTTTAAGGGCGTGGCCCCTCTGGCCCTTAATAGGGGCCACATGGCCACAAAAGCTGCAATTTATAATCCTCACTATCCAAGGAGTCTGTACACAAAGTTTCAGCTTTCTAGGCTTTATGGGTCTGGAGAAGAAGATGAAAATTGGTTTTTAGGGCGTGGCCCCTATGGCCCTTATTAGGGGTCACAGGGCCATAAAAGCTGCAAGTTCTAATCCTCAGTAGCCAAGGAGTCTGTACACTAAGTTTCAACTTTCTAGGCCTTATGGTTCTAGACAAGAAGGCAAAATTCCACAAAGTTTACGGACGGACGGATGGACGGACGGACGCCGGACACCATGCCATGCCATAAGCCCATCGGGCTTTAAAGGCCAGATTAGCTTAAAAGGCATATTAATTTATATGTTTACTGAATACATTTAGATTAGATTTAGATTCATAAGAAGTACTTCATATAGAAAAAGGACTGTCTCTGCAGGAGTACCCTATGGATCAGTTTTAGTATCACTTTTATTCATTGTCATTATAAATAAAATAGCTGAGGGTATAAATAGTAATAAACGTTTTGATAAATGATACTTTTTTATTCGCAAAAATTGATGACTCCGTCAAAATAGCAAATTAATGTAAACGATGACTTGGCAAAATGGGGACACCAATGGCAAGTATCCCAGTAAGACAGTATCAATTCGCTTTTCCCGCAAAATAAAACCAATTCTAATGCCATATTTACCATGAATGGAAATTGTATTACAACCCATATTACTTTTCTTAGAAAGATAAAATAAACGACAATGGTGACAAAAAGTTGCTCCAGACCTATATTGTCTGAGGAGTCTCAAGTATTGATTAAACTGGAAAACATTGGAAACAATAAGTTCATTTTACGCGTAATTGACTACTGCAGTCATATATGGTATAATTGTACATAACAACTCAATCTTGATGCTCTGAGAACTGTGTGTGGTGCCGTTTGTGATACGAGTCATGATAAAATATACTCAGTGAAAATTTAAGGGAACACCTATCATTAAATTTTATCAAGGTAGTGATGGTCTTCAGAAAAGATCTACAAAACGCAATTAAACAATTGTTATTGAATATAAACTTTTCACCTAAACGAAACACAAACGTGCAGATTTTTAAAAGGATCTTTGGAGGTGTACAAAAGGGAATTTAAATGTGCACGCTGTCTCATTCTCAACTTGTTCCAAACAGAGATATGCCTAGAAAATATCTCACGGAAAATCAACGATGGCAAGCGATAGGGATGTTCAACAGTGGTTCACGAAGAAGAGCTGTTGCAAGGCACTTCGGGAAGTCAGCCAGTGTCATCTCGCTCCTTGTCACAAAGTTCAACGCAACCCAGAGTGTCAAAGTCGCAAGTGGGGTTGCAGAAAGAAGAAAAATTCCGAAGAAGAGTGCTGCACTGTCCGAAATGGCTTGAAAGAAACTTGGTTAAAGAGTTGACGCCCAAATAAGATAATTTGCCTTACCCGAAATCTACTTCGAGAACGTTGGGCAGTGCAACATCGTGGTCGAAACAGACGTCAATGGCTTAACACCCTTTTTACAGATAAATCAAGATTATGTCTGCAATTTGCTGATGTGCTGGGGGAGACGTGGGGAACGTTTTAGTGACGCAACAACTCTGTAAATTGACAGATTTGGAGGTGGATCGATAATGGTGTGGGGAGGGATTTCCTATGGGCACCTCTTATTCGCATTGGTGGAAGGCTAAATGCTCAGCTTTATGTGAATGAAGTCCCCATTCCTGTTGTTCGTCAGATTTTTCAACAGGAAGGTCAAAACTTTGAACTGTAGCAGGACAATGCTAGGCTCCATGTTGCCAGATTTTCAATAAATTTCCTGAATCAAAACAACATCAGAATAATGCCATGGCCATCTGAATGCCATTGAACAATTGTGGGACGTTTCGAGGCGTAAAGTGAAAAATCGTCAGCAAGCTACACAAATCCTGAACCAGTTGTTTCAAGCCCTTGAGAATGAGCGGCGTCGGATACCAATCCGAATCATCCGTACTCTCATTGACAGCATGTCACGACGATGCCAGGCTGTGTGTGACAAGCATGGGGGGACACTCGCATTGTTGAATATTGACTTTTCCATGTAAATTGATTTCAATTTCGGTATTAGTAATTTAGCAATAAAACCAAAGTATTTCTACTTGATGAGGTGTTCCCTTAATGTTTTAACTGAGTATATAAAAAGAAACTAATTCAAAGCCATTACGATATCTTCACAACATGAGTTTGTTATATAGAATAATCAATAATAATACACCAAGTTGTCTTTGCAACGAAACTTCAGACCATAAACTGTAAAACTCCAAATTATGCGAAATCCATCCTTCCAGACACTTTTAAATTTGGGAGATAGAACACAGAAATCCGCCTTCTCTTCTTCGCCTTTCAAAAAGCTATCGTCAAGAAAACTGACACATACATTTAATTAGCTAAGTATGCATAGCTCTGACCTCGTCAGAGTCAGAGCTATGCATACTTAGCTAACATTTAATTCGACTTAAATTATGGTAGTTGATTTTCTCAAATAATACATAACAAACAAGCAAAAAACGTGAGCGTCGCTCATTAATACCCCCGACCATGCATCCCTGACCTGCTAAATTACTGTTTACAACCCATAACTAAGACATCCGATTATCCAGACCAATAATAAATGTCTCTTGCACAGCATTTGACCAATCACATCCCTCCCCCTAAAAAATCAATTGAAAAGAATGAATGAGTGTATGTTCTGCAATATGCCTTGTATTTATCATTTCATCTCGCTTGATCTTGATGAACAGTATTTGCTGCAATCAGTCGGACAAATTATGATATTGGTAAACAACTAAGTACAAAACATAGAAATTTGAAAAAAATGAAAATAAGCAAAATCGCTCGTAATTTGGCACTTCACCGCTCCTAGAAGGTAGAAGACACGTACAAATTTTAAAAACAATCGGATGAATAGTATTTCGTAATAGAAGGTACAAATTTTAATGATGGAATATGACCAAGTCAAAACATGAAAATCCGTAAAAATCTAAAAACAAATAAAGAACTAGTTGTCATTTGGCACTGCACCCATCTATTAGGGTAGAAGATATGTGCAAAATTTTAAAACATTCGGCTGAATACAATGTAGTTTTTCCGTAGTAGGTCGTACATAAAATTTCCAAGGACGGACGGACGGAATCGTTGCTATTACTTTTTACCCTCGACCATTGATCGGGGGTATAGTAATACATCTAGATCTCAGACTTGAATGGCGCGACTTACACGCACACAAGTATGAAAGATTCATATCACAAACTCTGTTCTTCTGGCCGTGATTATGAAGATTCAACTATTCTCCTATATAGTCGTTATTAGGCAAAATAAATTCAATAATAAAGGTTTTGATCTTAGATCAGTCTTGTTCCGAAAACCAAATAATTCCTCTTCTGTTGATAATGAACTATTGAATTATGTGCACGAATTTATAAATTAGATTTTTGGCAACTGATTTACAGATTTACAAATAATTTATCAAAATATGAAAAATAGGCATCTTTATGTTATGTTTGTCAAAGCTTGTTGACGTTTGTATAATAATACAATATATTTTGTAACTTCACAATGACATAATCTTTATATTGTATCTTGGACTTGTATTTACATAAGCTTTTACCTTGTTTACCTATGCATTTCGTTATTGAACTACATGACTTAACTTCAATTATAATTATAAGTACTTGTACACATACCATGAACGATAACTTTAAAGGCACCACTCGACCGCGTTTCGTCCGCCATTTTGAAACGTTAGCATTCCGAGAAAACAAATGTGCTGTATTATGCTTATTCATTAACAAAATTAAGAAATAACTACTTGATTGATGGAAGAGGAGCATTTTTACAAATAATTCATAATAAAAGTTACCAGTTATTAATCGTGACTTTATCATGTAAAAATCATTTATGATTGTAAACAGGAAAGTCCTCCTGAATTTCGTTTCCACAAAAAATACCCCACTCGAATGGTCCCTTTAAGCACTAGCCTTTGTATGAAGATGTAACCAAACGTTAACGGGGATAACACCCCTTATAGAGTGTTTCTTTTAAATATGAATTACCTGCTGATACTCCACAATGCAGCATCAACATAAATATCGTCACAGAAACAGCAATCATGTCGGTTATTTTCAGCACTGTTATAACCTAGAGGTAGGTTCGATATTTTATTCAATTAAACTGCTAATATGAATATAAACTCGTTTATTAAAAAATAATGTCAAATTAAATATTCATTACAAAGGGAGCGTTCCATATAAACCTCATACGACACTGGAGGTGAATATTGGCCCGTTTGAATTCAAACTCTTTGCAGAACAGTTCATTGTGCTTAAGAATAGAAAGGTCCAACAACACTGTGCAGTATATAATATATGTGTCTTTTTGTATGTATGTAGCTCTTTACTTGAAGCAAAATCCTATGGATGGTTCATTCTCTTATAAGAAAAACGTGTGTATACTGTACCCCAAACATTCAAAAACTCCAGCAATATTAACAACATGTTTGAGTGATCAAAACGTTCTTAAAGATATCCCGTTTCAATAATCTTATCCATTGAGTAAATGGTAAGCTATATTTGAAAGAGTTCTCAAATGACAGTAAATATATAAAGGGTTCGTGAATTGTACTCTATATGATTGAAAGCTCGTTTGAGTTATAGAAAATACTAACAGTCTCTAAGTTATCTAGTGAGTAAATTATTAGGTATATTCCCTGCCCTACACTGAGACACCAGTTGAATAACTTGTTGTGTCGCCTTAGGCAAGAGATTTTATTCAAATGTCCCTCAGTTCACCCAGCAGTTATAATTGGGTACCTGGTGAAAGTTGTGTTGGAGGTAACCCATCCAGCGCTTAATCGGCAGCTTGGTTTAGACCAGGGTAATAATTCAGGGAGCGCCTTGTGTATGCAACTTATAACGTGCCGATCGTTTTATGCACATTTTAAGTGTGACTTAAGTGAAATATTTTGACTTTAATTAATGATAGTCTTCGAAAAAGGTTGACTCTGACACCTAATGGATGCCTCAATGAAGTAGTCCTTAAAACGATAACTGTTGTGCAGATTGCTTGATTAAAATCTCAGTTACACTGCAACGAACTTAAACAAATCAAATTCCAGTCTAAGTAAACCTAGCCTCAATAATACACGCTGCACTCCCGATATTCAGTCTAAGTAAATCTAGCCTTAATAATACTCGCTTCATTCCGATATTGAGTCTAGCGAGATACAGTAACAGGTCGCGTCAGCCGACCTTTATACGACCTATGACCAGTTATACGTGCGAAGGCAGCCTATTGTTGCTTGGTAAGACGAGCCGTAATTGGTCAATTCGATAAATCGGCGACCACAAGTGGTTGATAAATCTCGCTTAACTCAATGTCAGGAGTGTAGTGAGTATTATTAGGTCTTCAAGACAAAGTCTGGAAGACCTATTGTTTTTATCCGATTTCTTCAAGTTTCTCTATTATTATTATTATTTGTACTTTTTTTGTGAATCAACTGCAGCCCAAACAGCTGCTCAGAATTTTACCAAACTTGGCATGCAGATACCCCTTGCCCTGGAATCGACATGCTAAGCTTTTGGGCAAAATCGACTCGTACATTAAGGGTCCAGTTCGAATCCAAAGTCGAAAATTTAACATTGATTTTTTTTTCAAAATGCACTTAGAGACTTAATTTTTTTTTTAAAACAAGCGCAATAAAAAATAATGAAAAAAAGGAAATCAGGACAAATTCATTGGCAATAAAACACTAGGCAATGTTTTATCTATCATCAGGCAGCAACAAGACTGTATAACCTGAGATGATTCATGTTTGCAGCCATGTTGAATTTTCTGTAAAGGCTTAAACGTTGAATATAAAGTGAAACATGGTAATTTTGATAATGTATTAGTTACTGTTTACCTCTTAGACAAAAAGCCATGTGAAGGTCAAACAGTAAGTGAAGGTCAAACAGGAATCTTGAAGACCTAAGTTCTGCCGCGGCAGTCCTAGTTGAGGCTATTTTTACTCAGACTGATCAGCACAATATATGTGTTAGTGATTCGTATAAGAATGATTTACCCTTGGTTATTGTAGCATTTGTAGGTCATTGAATGTTTTGTTGTTAGTTCATGAATCATATCTGGATCTATTAATGTCAAGCACCAAGTGCAGCTGTTTAATAGGCCATTACCCTAAAAATTATTGTAGTGAACGCTAAGGCACCTTTATAGTGAATAAAAGTTAGGTTCATGATAACACAGCTTTGTTTATTATGATATACAGTCTGGTATGCAGTGTAAGCACGATATCATATTTTGTATAATGATCTCAGCAAAACCTTTCAAAACAATTTGGGAGTTTCTTATGACCTATGAAATGTCTTTCAAATGCAAAACAACAGCGGGGGACCTTCAAAAGAAATGAATGAAAGAAGGCCATCGACATGCTCTGATAATTCTGAAAGATTTCAGTGACAATTCGACAAACCAGGAAGTTGTTGAGGTCAAGCTTGTAAATGTGTATCATGAAGCGTGTCATAGCTCTCAAATGAATTATTTAATAGAGTTTTTATATCAGGTAATAATAATAAAAATACAGTATATAATAAGGATAAACATACTTGAACTACATGTTTGAGATTGTAAACCGGTTCGCCCTCGCTCGTATTACTAAAATGAAGATATTACAATGTGAGAATATCGGGGATGGTAACCATTGCATTTAGATTCACACCAAATAGTGAATAAGTACGTCAGAGCAGATGGAATTGAGTTTGGAAACATGTCCTATAAAACAACATTAGTAAGATTCAACCATCGGTGTTGTTTAGCAAAAACGAAATCAAGAAACGTTTTAACATTTGAAGATTTTGTAATTGACATACCTTAAGGGGGCAGTAGTACGTTTTAGGGGAAATATAAGGTGATGTCAAGGAAATGAAAAAGAATGGTTCTGATTGAAAGACAATGTCTCTTAACTAAATAAGGCAGTAATACGTCAAATATATAATTAAACTTCAGCCATGCGATTCCTTTTTCTTACACAAAATGAATTAAAGGTGATTACACAAAAATGGCAGCCAATGGACTTTTTGTAAATCTAAATGATTTGTACTCTGACTATTGATAATTGGTTTGTGTAAGGTGACTTTTGACACTATTTTAAAATTACATTTAGCATTAATGTGCAATTATAAGTGAAAGATTGAAAATATAAAATTTTTAAAAAATGTGCTACTGCCCCTTAAATAACAAAGAATATTTTTTTTAAAGATCACACTTAGTATTCGTTGATCTTCTGCTAAAATCTGACCACAGCTCGGGAGAAACAATGTCTGAAATTTTTACCTTTCAAATACTAAAAAATATAGATTAATTCCAAATAATGCTGCCAATTATACTAGTCTCAGGCGCAAAAATTGATGATATTGTTTTCAATCTTACACCAAGGTTGAATAAAGAAACGCAATAAACCTTGAAGTAAATATGTATGTTTAATACAAAAGGATACATGCATAACACTGAAATCTATGATGTGTCAGAGGAAAAGTGGCAAAACAGAAACTGTAGTGACAACTGAACTATAATCAGCATTTAAAATATGCATACAATACAATAAGGAAAATCATTCAATAGAGGGGACAAACCAGAGAAGTATTCATTTTCCTGCTTCTGTGCTCGCTTTTTCCTGATGTGTCAGAGGAAAAGTGGCAAAACAGAAACTGTAGTGACAACTGAACTATAATCAGCATTTTAAATATGCATACAATACAATAAGGAAAATCATTCAATAGACACTAGCAATAACATCTGAGCCCGGAGTGCGTACTCCCATGTTGAGAGTTTGCACTGCTTAAGAAAACTCCTTCAATAGACACTCGCAAAAACATCTGAACCCGGAGTGCTTCTCCCATGTTGAGAGTTTGCACTGCTAAAGAAAATCCTTCAATAGACACTAGCAATAACATCTGAGCCCGGAGTGTGTACTCCCATGTTGAGAGTTTGCACTGCTAAAGAAAACTCCTTCAATAGACACTAGCAAAAACATCTGAGCCCGGAGTGCGTACTCCCATGTTGAGAGTTTGCACCGCTAAAGAAAACTCCTTCAATAGACACTAGCAATAACATCTGAGCCCGGAGTGCTTCTCCCATATGCATGTTGAGAGTTTGCACTGCTAAAGAAAATTCCTTCAATAGACACTAGCAATAACATCTTAGGCCGGAGTGCTTCTCCCATATGCATGTTGAGAGTTTGCACTGCTAAAGAAAATCCTTCAATAGACACTAGCAATAACATCTGAGCCGGAGTGCTTCTCTCATATGCATGTTGAGAGTTTGCACTGCTAAAGAAAATCCTTCAATAGACACTAGCAATAACATCTGAGCCGGAGTGCTTCTCCCATATGCATGTTGAGAGTTTGCACTGCTAAAGAAAATCCTTCAATAAACACTAGCAATAACATCTGAGCCCGGATTGCTTCCCCCCAGGTCGAGTGTTTCATAGTTATCATTGCCATGTTTAGATCCAGGGGACAAACCAGAGAAGTATTCATTTTCCTGCTTCTGTGCTCGCTTTTTCCTGAAAAAAAAGAAGTTAACAGGGTAGATGAGTTACATGCAAGTTAGTAATGCAATGATTTAAGATTTGTCAAATTGCTCTATTTGAGAATTATTTATCCTATTTTAGAGGAAGATCATTAAAGGTTGTACATAAGTTGTTTTGATCTTCAACCATCTTTCATGCTATTGTAGATTCTAAAATCCGTTATAAATATTTATTTATTAATATTTGAAAGCCTCGTATATTAATTTTAATTTGTGATATATTTTAAACAACTGAATTTTAATTGTACCTCTATCCATGAAAGCAACTCCCAGTCGATTGTCAAAAAATATCTCTTGTTCGAGATTTTACATGTAATAGTTAAAAACATCTTCTCAAATCAAATTAAAGCAGTTAGAATAGGTAACAGTCGTAACATCGTTTGAACTACACAATATGTGTTTTTCCACTTTTCTGTGGCAAGCCTGTTAAAAAGGATGACAAACAAGAAGACTTTGTGTTTTTCTTGTATATTGTCTGCGGGGGATTTTCACCAGAAGTTTTACATACAACATGGCGTCCACAGGCGAGAGCAGTCGGGAAGTCCTGCTGTAGTTGGACTCCGAGCCTGTCTGCCAGTTAGGGAACATGCACGAGTATTTAAAGACTGAATAGATGGACACTGAGGGTGTTTTTCAGAAAGTTTACATAATGGATGTCAGGGAATGTCCAGATAAGGAATGGCAGATGTTCTCAACATGGGGCCTCGTGCTTTGATATGCGTGGCGAGGGTCGCTGAGAACGCCGTCCTTTGATGATATTTCACTTTGAGGGAGTCAGTTTAGAAACAATAATTAGTTTGATAAATGTCAAATTTTGGCACTGTCACAGTCGTATAACTTACGCACCTGATTACACAAACAACGACAACGACGACGACGATGATGATGACTGCAACCACTCCACCGACTACTCCAGCGATGAGTCCTAGTACAAAATAAAAATGATATCATGAAAAAAAAAATTCCTGTTATTCTATACATAAGAAAGCACCCATAGATCATTATAATGCCAAAGACTGTTTTACCTAATAAGAGCTCTTTTTTTTAGGAATCACATATGCCAAACCTGATAAATAAAGTATACAAAAAGTATACATCTTGACAAACAAGCAAGCTGGTGGAAAGAGCGAAGGAAATTATTGAAATTACAAGATGCAAGATCAAAACATCACTTCAAAATATTGACTAGCTAGGAAACTATACATACCAATTGGAGGCCCCTGGCCCTGGTTTTCTAACTCTCCTGCAAGATAAACCCATGTTGTTGAGCCTTAGATTGTTTGCTCACGAGACACATGTAGTTTATGTAATAGAAACGAAACAAAGTGAACCAATAAACTTGCTTTGTTTAATTAATACAAATGAGGTCAAGTGAGTTAACTGAAACATGACATAGGTGGAATATCAACTTTACCCATGTCACGAGATGAAATAAACCTTGTTTGTGGAAAACTATATTAAGTATTCTATTCTTTATATATTATCATGATTCACATAGATGATAGTAAAAGTAGTTGAAAAAATGGTCATAGTGAATTATGATATATTATAAAATATCGTCAATGTTACCTGAAAAACATGTATATTTTACTGCTTATACACATTATTTCATCGCTGATCATAAAATATATAATATCAAAATTGCAACATACTTTCAGTGCAATTGTCTCCTTTCCAACCAGTTTGACACCCATCTTCACACTTTCCTGATATGAAATCACAGGCTGTGCTCGATTTACAAGTCTCCGAACAGTTTGATCTGCAGAACTTTCCAAACGTCCCCGGAGAACACTCTAGTAAAATAACAGTAATGCATGGACAAACAGTATGAGATGTTTTTAAGACTGAAAATACAGAATGAAATAAATATTAATGTAGAAATCATTTGATTTACTGTAACGACATTATGTATTAAGTATAGTTTCACATATTTGAATTCAGCTAATAATTACAAAAGTAAATAAACTCTTTTGCTCTACGTGGTAAATGTAGACTTATAATTTCTTCAAACATCACAGGGTACAATCATTGTACAGCAATATTATAATATCGTTGACTTAAACTTCTATTCTAAACTTAAGAATTTGTTTCATAATATTCAACAGAATAAACGTTATACTTGTTATATAACCACTGACACAAGCACGGTTTGTATGTTGACTTTTTGAAATCATTTAAATGTAAAAAAAAGTATTAAATTCATGTTATAAATATAATTAAGGGAATTACAGGATTTGAGCCTTCACGAATTCAAGTAATAAATTCAATGTCTGCAATTCGATTAAAAAAATCTTTCTTTTGATAAATATTCAAAATAGGTAATACTGTCAAGAAACTATCATGTAAATGTTGACTAACAGTTCTGTGTGTGCTTGAAGTTGAAACAATTATAAATTGTTTCCATACTTAATGAGAAAAAAGTATGTAATCAATTTCTTATGAAAATTTGTACTTTTTCTTTTATACTAGATGGGAACATCTCCAAACCTTGGCCAATTTGCTTAAGTATCAAAGTCATGGAAACTCCTGCTAAGTCCTGTTCGAGTAAAATTTAGAAATCTTACTTTCTCTGCAATCACGTCCTTTGAAACCAGTTCGGCAGGTCCCAAGGCATATTCCAGTAGTTTTCTCACAGGGGGCATTCAAGTTACAGTTTCCACAGTCTTTACAGTATTTCCCATACTGCCCGTAAGGACACTTCGCTGTAATTTCATATAAAATGTTTTCGTTCGATTGATAACCATGAATTGAGATACTAGATTCAATATATATTGACATGACCATTTGGCAATTGATAGAAATTTATCAAAGATTTAATTGAAAAAAAGATAACATAATGATATTCAACTATATCATATCTTGCAGAATGAAAACATGCAAAATGTTGATTCTATTGTTAAGATAGTTTGAAAATCTTTCGAAGTATACACTAGAAAAAGGGGTACATACATGTTACTTCAAAATTTGGGGAATAAACGTGTATTCCTAATGGATTTTTCAACTGAGGAATTTTGCTCCAAAATTTAAAGTGGAAATCTTCATGGTTGATTGTTGACGAGACAAGGCCCCTGTAATTAAATATAAAGGTTTGACAGGTTAGCTTCCTACAGATCAGTATTGTAACAAATATCTTTAAATCTTACTATGTAACTTAAAATGATTTTTTTCGCAATACTGACAGCATTGAAGCACTAACTACTAAATCCATTTGTACTATCTTTCTTTGGTACATGTGTATAGCTGTTGATATAAATTTTATGTAACTTCTTATTAAATATTATCCTTTTCAGAGATTTTGGATTTGTAACAATTTCTTAACAAAATACTTATAATATAGACAAAACTTTTGGATAAAGTTTTAAATGGATTATTTTTACACTACAAATATAAGGTAATACGTAGCAGCCTAGTGCCACAGTCATAATTTTTATCCCCTTATTAGGAGATATCATCACCTATTAAGGACTTCATTATCGACTAAAAATGACATAACTATCATCTAATTAGGAGAAACTAAGTCCTTATTAGGAGATGCTAAGTCATTATTAGGTGATAGTAAAAAATTTAGATAAAAATGTTTTGACTGTGGCACTAGGATGCTTCCATAAGGAACAGATACAAGATTCTGGCATTCCCCAAAATACAGTAAGACAGAACATATTAAAAGTTTATAAGCACTTCACTGGCACATCAGACAGAATTTTAGGTCACAAATATAACTAAACACTAACTTGAAATTGATCAAATGGATAGGTAAAGGATGAAGTGACAAAATATTAAAAAATGTTATTTAATTGGACACCTGCTATTTTAAACCTTAAACATATATTATTTGATAAATATTTTAATAACTTTACTTCCTGGACTGGATTTTAGTGTAACAACACATGCTAACTTAATGCGGACGAAGAAAATTGTCTTCTCACGTACGTGTAGTTAAGGTCCGTATAGTATAGGAATCCATTAAACAGACTGATGCCAAATAAGAGGTCATGGGTAGTTGTTAGAGTTATTCGGTCCCTTCCATCAACATGGACTGATTCCACTTTATCTACATCAGTCCAGTACAGTCTTCCAGCTGAAACACACAATTATTTATTAAGAACAAAAACATATAATATATGTATATGTAATTTGTGTAACATATATGCTTCCGGTCATGTTTAAAATCAAACTATCTATGACTGTAGTTCTAGTTCCCATATCTTTTGGTAAGGGAGACATACACAAATTTTCACAATTTTGGACCATTGAATTTGGTCATTCAAGTACAAATGACCCGAGGATTTCGAGAATCTGGTTAATTTTACATGTTTTGCAAAATCTGTATGCAAAAAGCTTTGCCTATTTGTACAGCTGCGTACCTTGAGTTTGTTCACTTGCTTGTGCAAGTATCATGTAATTTGTGTTTTGCTTGGACCTCAATCTAATAACACCAGAACACTGACAAAGGATCACCAATTGTCAATGTGTAAAGTTACCCTTTTCCAACGATATTTCGGGATCGTCTGGTCACTGTTGCTTAATGTCGAGTTTTGGTATGGTTAAATAGATGATTGGGGTCATATTTGGGATATTCAGATTTTCTAAAAATTCCATTAACATTTTCCAAATAAACTTTATAGATAAAAATCGACTTAATGACATTGCCTTAGTGCAAAAAAAACACATATGACCTAGATCCAAAGTTGCTGATCACTTATGAAGGATTTTATAGAGAAAAAAAAAAAATATTGACCCCTGATCACTTCTATGTCCTGCCCAACCTGTTATGGTTATCTGTTAGGTATGATATACGAATTGCGCAATTTTACGTTGTTAAATTTACAATATCATCACTTTTGTTTTCACAATGCTATGGTGCCTTTAAAACATTCAAATATATATATTCCAGTATATGATATTTGCACTAAAATACGTAGGTAAGTGCACAAACTTAAGGTACCCAGCTGTAGAGGATGATAACATTTGGCTTCGGTCATAGATTTGTAACATTTTTAATATCACATTGAATACATAGTAAGAAGTAAGTATGAAATAATGGTTACAATTGTGATATGGAGTACGATGGGTAAAATACAGTTTGATGAATTTAAAAAAAACAGTGTCAATAAAATTTTAAATAGCCTTGAAACACTCATTCACTGTTAGAATACTGAACAAACCCTCTTCATCAAGTGTAATGCCGGATGGTATATTGATGTTGGTGTATATAATTGTCGATCTCTGATCTCCACTGTAGTCGCTTGTTTCGATTTTCGAGTTCACTCCATAGTCTGCCCAGTAAAGTTTCCTGTTAACATTAACGTTAACAACTTCAAAATATTAAAATCAGATACTTGAAAGACAAGGCCCGACAAACTTACTTTAAATACATTTACTGTATGCAACACATTTTATCATGCAAATATAATCATAGCATGGCACAACAGAACAATAGAAGTTAATACAAAATTGAATACAAAAATAATCTGAAGCATCATAGTGAAAACATGCCTTTGATACGATTAGTTAATGAAAACTTATAACCTATTCTTAGTATCAGCAACAATTCCTCTTGGTTTGTCCAGCCCAGTGTTGACAATGACTGCATGGTTGAAGTTGTCCATCTCAACTCTCCCTATAACGTTGTTGCCGGTGTCCGTGTAGAACACTTGACGAGTGTACGAGTCCAAAGTGAGGCCTCGAGCGTTGGACGCTTGAAAGCATTTACAGTATTTAATATTTTCTTGTGAAAATGAGGAAAAGTTCAATCGTTCATTCTTTTAGAATGTCTTACTGTTTTTACATTATATCAAGGAAATTAAAAACGAAAGTTTAAGAGAATTCCACACACAGATAACAATAACCCCTCCCTGTAGCGGGCTATACAGGTTACAACTGTTTTCATTGTACCATTCCACAAACACATCTTGGCTCTACAGTTGTCTCCTACCTCTAATTATTAGCTCAATTACGCACTGTCGATTATTCACCAGGGTATACTAACTGTATACTGGTAAAGAGGATCGTTTATGTACCCATTTGTGCCAAAAACCATCCACTTTAAAGATAATTTGAAGTAAACATGTGATCAGTATCGTCTCCAGAGAGCTACCTTGAAGGTGGCTTGAATTATCTGAAATTGGTCGATATGAGTAATTTCCGCCTAGGGTAACTGTCTGGCAATTTTTTTAATAAAATGGCGACTGACTGTTTTACAGCCAATTTGTATAGGGGGAGGACTTCTGCTATCCATGTGTAATATACTTTATTGATAATTCCATAATTATCGAGATACTAGCACACCAACAATTAAATCGGAAGCGATGGAAACTGTCTATTTTTCAGGCATGATAAATTTAAAAGTCAAATTTGAAACAAAATTACCAGTATTCAATTTCGCAACTTCAACGTCGTTTCTTCCATTGATGTCAACCCTCCTGATCTGTTTGGTGCTAGTATCAGTGAAGTAGATCAGCCCATCTGTCTTGTCGTAATCCAAGGCTAATGGTTTTACCACGTCGACAGGGACAGGATAAATGGTCATATGATGAATGTTTAGTCTGTAGATGTCTCCAGTCTCGTGTTCATGTCCATGGTCAGTGAGAAGAACTATCAGTTGAGGGTCTTCTGTACATGGAGAAAACATAACGCTCAACATTTATGAATATTAAAGTCTCATCGTCTTACAAGCATGCGGTCCTTGATGAAGTTAAGCTAATGAGAAAAGAAATACAATACTCTGTAGACAAATATTTCGTCCAAAGTTTGATTTCATATTTACATGTTTTAATCAACAATAAAATAATAAATTCGACGTCCAAAGTACAGTATCCTCTTCAAACGTGCCATACCTTTAATGAACCCGCTTTCGGGGACGTCATCATTATACATGTATGTGTATGATTGAGATCAGGTGTCTGTTACCGCAATTGCGTCCGATGGGTATCAACATGAGCTTCAACGAGTGTCTCATTGGGTTGAGGAAAAACTCTTATCGTGCACGATGAAGATGTCTTTCAAGCAATTGTTTAGGAAACACAAATTTTGAGATGGTCACACTTGATTCGCCTTCATGTAGGCTGCCGTTTCGGTCATTTGGTCAATTGTATCTTATTTAATTAATATCTGTCCGATTTTCTCTAGGATGGTTGCAAAATATTGCAAAAAATATGATAAAAATACCTTTTATAATATTGAACTTCACTACACTCTGTATATGGGTCTTAAGTTTGTGATGTCCTAATAACATGAATGTATAGGTTAATGTCCTAGTAACTCTCAATTCCTAATAAATAATGGAGCTGCGGGCCCATTATTTTTTAGGAATTGAGAGTTACGAGGATATTACCCGACTTAAATTATAATCAACTTAATGCCTTTTCAAAAACACAACGTGAAATATTAAACAATTGAAAATTGGGTTTGTTTCATCTTATTCAGAGTGCAGCATGACGTATAACATGTTTGACCTTGCATAACCAGTTTCGATGTGATATATTTGTATAATGCGTTGAAATATATATCATAAATTGTAAAAGGATAAAGGGAAAAATATATCATGGGGAAAGCCATAAAGCTCAAAATGAAATGCTTCAATGAAATTGCATAACATAGCCATGATTAAATTTCAGAGTGTTTGAAAGGCATACCTAAGAAGGTCATTGAAGGCATTTCGAATCATTTGAAATCTTTCGTTTTGTGACAGAACGTGAAAAAATGTTTCACCTTTTCGTAAATTAAATGATTTACATAACAAGCACGGGGGCTTGTTATTGATGTGTTTGAATTCAATGGAACCCGAAAATTTTTCCATGCACATAAACTGAATATAACAGTCATCTTTTCGGTCCATTATGGGTTGTTAGGCTTACTCCCAACGTACAAAAATTATGCATATCGTGTTATTAAAGGGTCACGATATAATTTTCAACACATTTGGTTTTGATTTGAAACGAACATAAATGGCATTATCATTGATGTAGACACAAAACTCAATTAGTTATCATACGATAAATTCTTGATTTCGATGAAAATCTTCTAACAACCACATGCATTCGTTGAATCCAAATTGTCACGTTCTATTTTGAATACTAGTCATATTATCTATTAAACCTTATCATCTAAGAACATTTTCATGATAACGTTTGACTGATTGTCGCGTGTCGTTGTCCGATTTTCTATCATAATCACGACTTCAAGCCTTCTTAATGTTATATTTTACGTTGATTGGCTCTGAATTGATACTTTCCAACTCGATACTTCCCAATCAAATGACAATTTAAATAAAAGTTCGTATATGTGACGCCAAACAATTAACGGAGTGGCTATTCAAAGCAAAATGAATTATCGAACTATTCGAATGTGCTTACGTTTCTCGGGAAACTCCCTGAGGGAAAACTACAGACACCTTAAAATGTATTAAAAACATTAATGAGATTATTTGCAGTTTATGAAAAGTAAATTCTAAAAGCTGTCCTGTTTTAAGCTGATGGGTGAATTGTTCGATATTTTCAAGTGATGGTATTTAAAGTGACAATGCCAATTTTATAAATCTTGCAACTATAAATAAACTTAATTAGAACGAGGTTATAAGACTGATACTTGCTATATGAAAAATTAACGATTGTCAGGGCCAATGGGCTTACTTTGAGACATTAAGACGTCTCTTCAACCGTTAACACGCGATAGTATGAAAGAACTAAACTATATTCAATGATGTTTCACAGGGATGAGCAAAAAACAGTTGAATGTTAGAAAAAAGGGATAGTAGATGTTTATTTCACATTGAAATAATTATCACTTCGTAGATTTGGGGAGTATCGTAAATTATAACTGCTTAAAAAAGTTGGTGGTACCAATAACGATGATATCCTTTCATCATTTTAAAAAACATAACAATAACACATAATAAATTTCACATTTATATCAAAGTCTGATATCTGATTTCTGTACTAAGAATGCATGGTACATTGGTACATTGGTACATATTTACAATAAGGATAGAATCTGAACATGGTACATATTATATTATGACAGTTTTAGTAAAACAGATACATGTACATCATCAGTGAAGGAATTAGGAGAGATCTGGCCACTTGTTAGGCGGTCCTTCAGGATGGGGATTAGCCTGCCAATATAAGCCTGACGTACAAAGTCCTAGCTTTTAATCTAAATATCATTTTTAGAAACGATGAATGAGTTAACATCCAAGGAGCGAAACCAGGTTACAACTATCCCGTCACATCAATATATATAATGTATCACTTCTGAGTAAAAGGAACAGAAGCACGGGTTTTTTAATATAGGTAAATAAGATTTAACGACTAATTGCGAGACGATGTTGTTTAAAAAAACAGTTCTAAAACGAATTGAGCATTTTCAGTCAAGCTATGCCTACCTTCAATGATTTAAGGTGTTTACATAAAAAGCTGTGTTTTTCAAAATATTTGATGATTTCTTCTAAAGTTTTGCATCATCGGTTTGATTAGTGAGGTGTTTAACACTATAAAAATTATACATATGACAAAACTGATATTACTCTAAGATATTTGAACAGAATACTGTTACAATTTCCTTTAATCATAATAGTCATGTTGTCATTAGTTTCCTGTAGACATGGTAGACATGAAGTAAATATTTACTTATTTACGGAATTTCGGTTTTCAAAAATCAAAACCTCTTCTATCTTTCTCAGCTTGCCAAACTTTGCCAAAAATCTACAGACCAAACACTCACATTTCTGTTGAAAAGGATTATTTTTAAACAATGGACAAATATCGAACCTTGGGGACTGCGTTTTTTTATATTAAATCCAAAATTACATATGTTTTGCACTCGGATATACAAAAAGGTGAACACTTTCTCGGGGGAAGTCAATTATTTGATTACGAAATTATTACTTTTTTGGGGGGGGGGGGGGGGGGGATTTTGAAGATATCATGGTCGATTGTGTTAAATAAGGATTACAAAAGAAACTTCTGAGTTGATTCCAATGGAAATTGGAAATAGAAAAACAAACATGTATGCATAAAGTCTTACTACTATCATTTATCAGAAAATGAGGCGAATGTTTTTAATAAAAGAAACTTCTGAATTTTCTGGAAATAGAAACACAAATATATATATATATGTATGAATAAAATCTTGTCAATGTCATTTATCAGAAAATGAAGCGAATGAACAAAAGGCTTAAAAACGTTGTCAATCCAGAAACGACCTGCAAAAATATCTATTAGGAAATATGAAAAGGACATTATGCTTACCTGCGTCAATAACTCCAATCTGCAGAATCAGAAAGAATATCGATGCAAAGTATAAAATCATTTTCTACAGCGCTGTATCTGTCAAGATTGGATTGATTAACTTAACTAAACTCTCTAACTTTCAATCCTGGACAACGTATTTCTTTGTGAAACGTCATGCTCTGATAATAATGGAAATACGAAATTATGTACATGTAACATCGACTGTACACAAACCGGAATGTACAGTTTTTAGCAAAGTGTCGTGTGCATTTCAAGGTTTCCTCATACAAGTTTACAGTAAAAGTTACAGTATCCATATAATGGAAATACCCTTTCAAAGTAAAATTGAATTCATTTTGTAGAGGTTTATAGAGCTAAAAAAGTAATAGACACACGTTTATATATAAATGGTCTGTGTTAAATATCTGATGAAATTTGTCTACTGGAGTGTTCATTTGAATGTTTTTCAATCAAATGTTTGGAATAATTTCTCATTGCCATTGTGGATGAAAAGTTGACTCTGAGTAATATTTTAAACCTAAGTTTAAAGATTTATTGTGGTTTGGGGTTTTGGGGTATTGGGGTTTTCATGCAACGTTGACTATGTAAAAACAAAGCTGCTGAAGAAAAATGTTTTAAAGAGTTTTTCATGTAGAATTTTGAATGTGTCATTATTTCTTTAACACAAATAGGACCAATCGGAAAACCTCGGGCCAATACAGAAGACCTTGGACCTGTCACAAAACATCAATTACAATATATAGATAGAAAATGTTCGTAGAATGTAAAAAAATTATGATCCAATAGCAGAGAAATGTCTAAAAGATAAGTTTTCACTTTGCAAATACACCCCTAAGAGGCAAGGAGTTCAATTTTAAAACATCTGAAGTTTTGCATACTTCAAAATTTCGGCTTTTATGATTACTATTTGTAAATTTCAGATGTAATATTAAGGAAAATGCAGTCACTGATGAAAAGGGGACGTACCGGCCCAAGTCTGCCCAAAATATATCAAGTGCCTTTGGGCACCAAGCAATAAGCGATTGGACAGACAAATAGGTTCAACTGCTGACAGACCTCGCAACGAAAGATTCCAAGGAACCCATCAAGAACGCCCATCAAGATATCCGTGTTATTCATCTTCGGAGCGAATAATACTCCTCGAAACAAATGTCTTATGATAGCATGTACACCATTCAAATGATCACTCATTTTTTAGGCATCATCATAACATTGATCCCATACAGGGCATTTCTCAACCATCATATCTGTCAGAAAGACTCGTCCAAGCAGCCGTCTTTGTACTCTTAGCCTCAGTGAAACCTCAAGAAGATTCCTTTAGTATTGTTTGGCCCTTAATGAAATGTGTCGTTAATTTCAAATACTGTGTACATCCAGACTAAAATGACTTATATTGAATTTCAAAGTTTAAGTACTCGCTTTTTGTAAGCCTCTGTAAGCATTTCAGTCCTTTAGACTCCTTGTAGCTGAACTTAGTGTTTTGTTTTGATGAATATTCCACTCATCCAGTCAACTTTGCCATTGCGCTAAACGTAATATAGTTAACTGAAATGAACTTCTGTTCATAAATTCACAGCTTTGTTTATTGTAAATACATATCAGTCTGATACTTAGCAGTGTTAGCACGACATCGGGGTTCGTATTATGACCCCAGAAAAACCTTTCAAAACAAATTGGGCGGTTCTTTATTAACTATGAAATGGCTGTCAAAAGCACCACAACAGCGGGGAACCCACAAAAGAAAAATAAGAAAAGAAGTTCAACGAGGATCATTGATATGCTCTGATAGCTCTGAAAGCTTTCAGTAAATCAAGAAACCCGGAAGTTGTCGATTTCGGAGACTGAGGTGGTCAAAGCTATTAAATCGGGCTTATGAAGCGTGAGATAACCCTCAACTGAAGTTTATGAATCGAGTTTTTATTATGTCATAATGATGGAATTACGCAGTTACGGTTTAGGATACTAGAAGTACATGTTCCGGTTTACCCTCGTTCGTACCAATAAAATACAGATATATGGCGATGCGGGATTCTTGTTGATTGTAACCATTGCACTTATATTCACAAATTAACATGGCATTGTAAATATTTTATTATTGACATACCTTAATCACAGATATAAATAAATGATCTCATTTAAAAAAGATCGCATCTGTTATGTCTTCATCCCTCTCCTAAGATCAGATCACTCGGAAGAGGCATTGTCTGTGAACTTCAGCTTTCATAAATTCAACAAACCAGATACATAGTAATTCCCCGGTCAATTTAACTAGTCTCCGTGGGATAGCAAGACGCAAGAACTGATGATATTGTTTTCAATCTTAATACAAGACAGTCTTAGTAAACCTAGCCTTAATATTACCTGTTTCACTCCGATATGGAACCTAGAAAGGTCTAGTAGAGGGTCGCGTCAGTCGACCTTTCTGCGACCCATGACCCTCCAAAGTTATACGTGGGAGGGCAGACTATTTTGGCTTGGTAAGATGAGCTCTGATTGTTCAATTCGATACGTGGGCTGACGCGACCCACTACTAGGCCTTTATAGACTCAATATCGGGGGAGCGAGGGGCGGACAATATTGAGGCTAGGTTGACTTAGAGCGCGGTGGTGTAGTGGTTAGCGTGCTGGCCTATCACGCCAAAGACCCGGGTTCGAATACAGGTGGGGACACCAAAGATTTGTGACCTGGGCTTTACACCGTGTTGTGTCCTTGGGCAAGGCACTTCATCCACATTGCACTCAGTCTACCCAGTTGTACAATTGGGTACCTGAATACGGGAAGTTCGGACCTATGTGGTCGCGCGAAGCGCTTAGTAGCGGCTTTGAAAGTACTTCCTTCAGGGAAATAATGTACAACCAATGAGCAGTGCTTGCACTGGATATTAGGCTTAAAAATGTTCATTATTATTATTTTTTATTATTATTGAATAAAGAAAAGAAATACAACCTTGAAGTGACTATTCGTGTTTAATAAAAAAGGGATACACTGAGATATATTAAATTACATGAGGGAAAGTAGCAAATCAGAAACTGTGGTGACATCTGTTGAACTATAATCAGCATTTTAAATATGCAAACAATACAAAGCTAAAGGAAAATCTTTCAATAGACACTAGCGATAACATCTGAGGCTGGATTGCTTCCTCCCATGTCTGCCAAATCATAGTTATCATTCTCATGTGGAGCTCCAGGGGACAAACCGGAGAAGTAATCATTTTCCTGCTTGTTTGCACGCTTTTTCCTGAAAGGAGAGAAAGTAAGATAAAAAGTTCACTTGTCAGGTCTCGTAGTAATACAATTTATAACCGTTTGTGAAATTACCATATGTATACTTCTTCCAACTTTTTATGCTGATGAAATGGTGAACGAAATGTTTGACTTGCCATCGATATTGTCTAGGAACAAACTACGTTCGTCCGAGGAAGACGACTTTTGAGTGAAGAATACTCAAAATTTAATATTTCGGAATAAAATATCTGTGTCAGTTCAAGTGTACTTGGGCCTCTGCAGTTGAAAACCGATTTTTGAACAAAATATCAGCATACATTGTAAATATGAAAGGAAGAATTCACGAAAGACACATTCACCCTTGTAGGATATTATTTCATGAACGGATTATTACTGTAGACTAAAAGCACTTTTTATTACTATCCTGCTTGTGAAGGATGTTTGAAAATAACGATTCCTTTTTATTTTATATTCATTGATCATTCATGATTTAAAAACATATTGTATTATGTGAGTGATGTATCTTTTGTTTCTCAGTATACATTCATTGGATCAAATTGATATTAAAATATCTTGCTCAAGGTTGCAATGAAGATATTTTGCTAGCGCTGTAAATATTTCGAAAGCTAGGTTTTATCTTCTGTGTCGAAATGTCTCTTATCATGAATTAAGAATTTGTCGTTCATATATTCCTCTTCATTAAAGCTAGATTTTAACACTGCAGAATGATTTTAAAGAGATGAAATTGCTACAAATATATGAAAACAATTCCCGTTCTAATGACTTTCAAAACAAATGATATATAAACAATTGTTATAGCTTACTCACCGGATTACACAAACAACGTTAATGATGATGATGATGATGATCGCTACAATGAATGCACTGGCCATTCCAGCTATCAGACCTAATAATAATAATAGTAATAATTTATAATAATAACAACAACAACAACAACAACAACAACAATAACTAGGATTGACGCGTCAATACTTAGGTCTTCAAGATTCCTCTTTGACCCTCACATAGTGTTTGACCTTCACATGACTTTTTGTCTAAGAGGTAAAGAGTAACTAATATATTATCAAAATGAGCAAATTCCACTTGACATGCAGTGTTAAAGACTTTTCAGAAAAATTCATCATGGTGGCCAATGTCAGCTATGACACCATTTTTCAGAGAATATTATTCCTAGTAGCAGAAAAAAATTTGATTAAATAATCTCTCACCGTTTTCGAGATACATGTGATTTAACATTGTAATGTAAAGAAAACACTGACATTTGAAGATTTTTTTTACCCCTACTCCATGTTGGTCCTTCTATCTCCTTAACTATCAACATTTTTATGATAAGGTACAACATAGCAAAAGTTGTGCTTGGAATGGCGTATGTGAAACTACAATCAATTAAAAGATATCTTTATTAATAAAGAAACTGTGGAACCTTGAAATGTGCTAAAAATGAGGATTTTCCAAAAATCGCAATATTCAAGGACCGGTCATGGACATAAATTTGTTTATCATCACTTGTTGATATTTGTTTCCGTCTACTCATTACATCTGCTTCACAAAACATCAATGATAAAATTTCTATCTGTAACAGTTTTGAAACTAAAATTCTCAAAGTAAAATAACCCTCGAAAAATGTTAAAACCGCCAAAAAATGAAAGAAAATTGTTTATGTTCACATAGTTCCTTTATTATCAACTTTTATATAATAATGACCTGAAGTGAACTTGTTCAACTATCTTTGTAGAACAGAATGCATTAAGCAGATTTCATTTTTGACATTTCCTTACAGAGTAGTGCCCCTTTGAACGCGACGCGTCAAAATCCTTTTTTTCGAAAGATCGTTTTTGAAATCGCTGTAGCTCAAAAACCGTTTAAAATAGAGGTCAAGTTTGGGGGGTTCCTTTACACAGCATTGTTTCAGCTTTAAAATGAGCTATAGCATGCGTCTGTATGTATCGTAGTTAGTGAGGAGAAGAATTTCAAAGACGCGTACCGTCAAAACCGGAAAATTTGGCCAACATTTCAGTTTTTCGAAAATAGCAAAAAATCTATTTATACGGCCGAAAACTGCTATGGGCTTAATCGATGGGGAATGGTGTTGCCCACATTTTGGTGAAAGTTTTATGAAATTATCTCCCTTAGTTACCGAGAACTTGAGGTTTGAAGTTTTTCCTTTAAGGGGAGATAACTCAAAAACAAAATCGAAATTCAAAAATCGGCGAGTGTCATGAGCTAAGTTAGGACACATGCTACATTCCCTGAAAATTTCATGAAATTCAATTAAGAGGGGAAGGCTGTACAGTTGACACAAAATCGGTACAAATAATAATAATAAGAATCTGGATAAAAACAATAGGTCTTCAGACTTCAAAATCGGTACAAATAATAATAATAAGAATCTGGATAAAAACAATAGGTCTTCAGACTTTCGTCTTGAAGACCTAATAATAATAAGAATGATGATGATGATGATGATGATGATGATGACGATGATGATGATGATGATGATGATGATGATGATGATGACGATGATGATGATGACGATGACGATGATGATAATGATATAGACCTGATACAAAAATGATAACAATATTTGTAGCAAGATAGCCCAATTAAAGGTATGTGATATAATAATTTATTTAAAGCTATCAGATCTAATAAAAATAAAAATAAAATTAAAATTAAAATTTAAAATTAAAATAAAAATAAAAATAAAAATACCACTACTACTATTAATAATAATAATGATGATGATGGCTTGGCAGGTTAAGTACATTACCTATTTGAGGTTCTTCTGATTCTGGTTCTCCTGGAGATGAAACAAGAGACAATATGAATAGACATTTAATGCATTGCACACGTGGATCAATATCCTCAACCTTTATATTATATTATTCAAGATTAGAAAATAAAAAGTGTGATAAGTGGACACCACTGAAGAGGTTTTGATAAGTACATAAGCACATAATTTTCACAACGTCACGGGCGAAACGAAAAAGTTCATAAACTTTTCCGTTCCTCCCTTGACATCATTGGCCGTAATTTCTGTGCCAGCATTTCAACCCGCTGCGCGGAAGTAGAATAGTCCAATCAGAGAACAGCTTGTTAAATAAACATCCGCTGTCGTGTAATCGTGCAGGGATACATTATCACTGACTGTTTTTGAAAATAGATAATTTCAAATGTTAGGTAAGTGTCTAATATCACGATACACATCATAATAACCGATACACATCATAATAACCGCTTCTCTTTTTCTCAAAATTGCATTTGAAGTATTTAAACTTTGTGTTTATTTGATAAGGATTGTTACAAGTTTTAAAAAATATTGTGAACAAGGAAGAAAATGCGTATTCAGTAAAAACATTGACTGCTATAAATAACATGATTTTTTGTTATCTTTCAAATGAATATGTTATATATGAGAGTTTGAATGTATTCTTATTTTAGACACGACATGTACAAGTTCTTTCTTGTACATTTGTACATGAATCGTTTTTTGATACTATATGAAAAATAGATGCTTTAGACGTTATTATTTATCAAATAATCTTATTAATAGGTAAATGTACTGTGGAATTATGCCTCGTGTATTTTTCTATTTATTTCGAATCCAATAACCCAAATTTTGACAAATATTAGAATTACTTTTAATTAGTAATTTAGCTGAGTGAAATAACTACTCTAAAAACAAGCCGATTTGAAAAAATACTTTTGTATGCGTTTCACAAGGGAGAGAAACACTTAATTTGAGTGATACGTCAATGTTTATTTTTTCAGCATTCTCTGTGCTCATAGAAAACATGAAAACAAAACCATGCGGACTGAAGTTTGATAAGAAATGTCATTCGAATAGTTTTCGGAAAGATCGTCTGTAGGTATTTTTAATTTGTTCCGAATGTCAACGGCGATTTCATTGGCAATGTTGAAAGAGCTGATAAGGGGCGTAACTCGTGATAACGATAGGTGTCGCTGAACCGGATCACAGGTATTCTATGCTGTGGTAGCAAGGTCTAAACGAGGAGGGTAGCTCGATACGTTTTCACCTTGCCGTGGGAAGATGATGAAAAAGATAACACAAACTTTTGAAATCAATCTTATTTCCTCGCCAGTTATCCGAGATTAAGAAATTAATACTGATGCTATGAAATAAAACTTTTTGTTGCCCAATGTATACAACTCCAATCTCTGTATAGCGATTTGATGACAAAGAAGGGAGTGGTCAAAAATGAAAATCATGGGGTCTTTAAAGTTTAATAATCAGTAGCCCAATGCATGTGGGTATGTTAGAGATTTTCAGATATACCCACACTTCCCTCGGTGTATCGCTCAATAACCTCCTGTTTGGCTCGTGGGTCTCCGAGGCGTAGCGTAGCGGAGCCGAGGAACCACGATTCAAACAAGAGGTTATTGAGCGATACACCGAGGGAAGTGTGGGTATATCTGACTTATACCCCACTCTGGTCTAGTCATATTTGACAAAAAACAGCATTCCATCATTCTTTAAGTATACAGCTCTTTTCCTAAATAGATCAATGGAATATTAATAACACTCTTCTAATTGCGGTTTAAAATCATAAACTAACTTCATTTCATTAAAATTGGTACATACTAGTAATTATGTACATAGGTTTATATATAAATAATAATATATACATAAAACAACAGAAAATACCTCTGCTTGTATCAATCCTCATTAGCTCACTCGATAGAGTCGCTGCTCAACAACATAAAGGTCCCTGGTTCGATTCCCACCATCTTTGATTATAATTCTCAAAAATTTAAAATCCTATTTTACAAGTCAGTTTATTTGCCAACGTTGAAGATCTCTTCTCCTTATTAAGTGTTGATTAACAATAAAGTGTTGGTGTATCAGAAAAGTAGAGGTGTATCAGTGGATAACCTACAGTTACAACATAGAAAGGAGAGGTGTATCCGTCAATACACCTACAGTAAGAACAAAGGAAACAATAGCAACGAGACCGGAAGTGGGGTATGAGAATAAAACTTATCTGTTCGCTGCTGACATTTAATGTGAGTGCAAATGATATTACTACTTGAAAGTTCCTTAACTTCTTTAGAGTAGTGAACATAAGTAGTATATTCTTCATATTAGTGTGACAAAGTGCAGCGACAAACAAGGAGCAGCATCTACTGTCTTTAAATTTATGTTTGGAATGACAACCACAAAATTGACACCCCTGAAGAGATTTTGATTAGCAATAAACTATTCAAACAAATAAAAATTATAGTAGCTCATACGTTGTGTGCAATTGTCGCCTCTCCATCCACTTATGCATCCATCTGCACACTTTCCAGACTTGGAATCACAGACCGTATTTGGTTTGCAGGTCCCCGAACATTGTGACTCGCAGTTCTGTCCAAATGTCCCCGAAGTGCATTCTATTGAAACACAGCCATGGAATCAGGGTAGAATACCATAAAAATTAAAACAAAACAAAAAAAATTCTTTGCATTCTTGGTGCTCATAGAAAACGTGAAAACAACCATGCTGACTGAGGTTTGATATAAAATTTCATTCGGATAGTTTTCAGAAAGATCGTCTGTATGTATTTTGAATTTGTTCCAAATGTAAACGGCGATTTCATTGGCTTTTGTTTAAAGAGCTGATAAGGGGCGTAACTCGTGATCACGATAGGTGTCGCTGATCCGGATCACAGGTATTCTATGCTGTGGTGGCAAGGTCTAAACGAGGAGGGTAGCTCGATACGTTTTCACCTTGCCGTGGGAAGATGATGAAAAAGATAACACACAACTTTTGAAATCAATCTTATTTCCTCGCCAGTTATCCGGGATTAAGAAATTAATACTGATGCTATGAAATAAAACTTTTTGTTGCCCAATGTATACACTTCCAATCTCTGTATAGCGATTTGATGACAAACAAGGGAGTGGTCGAAAATGAAAATCATGGGATCTTTAAAGTTTAAAAATCAGTAGCCCAATGCATGTGGGTATGAATAAAACTTCTCTTTGAGCTGCTGACATTTAATGTGAGTGCAAATGATATTACTACTTGAAAGTTCCTTAACTTCTTTAGAGTAGTGAACATAAGTAGTATATTCTTCATATTAGTGTGACAAAGTGCAGCGACAAACAAGGAGCAGCATCTACTGTCTTTAAATTTATGTTTGGAATGACAACCACAAAATTGACACCCCTGAAGAGATTTTGATAAGCAATAAACTATTCAAACAAATAAAAATTATAGTAGCTCATACGTTGTGTGCAATTGTCGCCTCTCCATCCACTTATGCATCCATCTGCACACTTTCCAGACTTGGAATCACAGACCGTATTTGGTTTGCAGGTCCCCGAACATTGTGACTCGCAGTTCTGTCCAAATGTCCCCGGAGTGCATTCTATTGAAACACAGCCATGGAATCAGGGTAGAATACCATAAAAATTAAAACAAAAACAAAAAAATTCTTTGCATTCTGGGTGCTCATAGAAAACGTGAAAACAACCATGCTGACTGAGGTTTGATATAAAATTTCATTCGGATAGTTTTCAGAAAGATCGTCTGTATGTATTTTGAATTTGTTCCAAATGTAAACGGCGATTTCATTGGCTTTTGTTTAAAGAGCTGATAAGGGGCGTAACTCGTGATCACGATAGGTGTCGCTGATCCGGATCACAGGTATTCTATGCTGTGGTGGCAAGGTCTAAACGAGGAGGGTAGCTCGATACGTTTTCACCTTGCCGTGGGAAGATGATGAAAAAGATAACACACAACTTTTGAAATCAATCTTATTTCCTCGCCAGTTATCCGGGATTAAGAAATTAATACTGATGCTATGAAATAAAACTTTTTGTTGCCCAATGTATACACTTCCAATCTCTGTATAGCGATTTGATGACAAACAAGGGAGTGGTCGAAAATGAAAATCATGGGATCTTTAAAGTTTAAAAATCAGTAGCCTAATGCATGTGGGTATGAATAAAACTTCTCTTTGAGCTGCTGACATTTAATGTGAGTGCAAATGATATTACTACTTGAAAGTTCCTTAACTTCTTTAGAGTAGTGAACATAAGTAGTATATTCTTCATATTAGTGTGACAAAGTGCAGCGACAAACAAGGAGCAGCATCTACTGTCTTTAAATTTATGTTTGGAATGACAACCACAAAATTGACACCCCTGAAGAGATTTTGATAAGCAATAAACTATTCAAACAAATAAAAATTATAGTAGCTCATACGTTGTGTGCAATTGTCGCCTCTCCATCCACTTATGCATCCATCTGCACACTTTCCAGACTTGGAATCACAGACCGTATTTGGTTTGCAGGTCCCCGAACATTGTGACTCGCAGTTCTGTCCAAATGTCCCCGGAGTGCATTCTATTGAAACACAGCCATGGAATCAGGGTAGAATACCATAAAAATTAAAACAAAAACAAAAAAATTCTTTGCATTCTGGGTGCTCATAGAAAACGTGAAAACAACCATGCTGACTGAGGTTTGATATAAAATTTCATTCGGATAGTTTTCAGAAAGATCGTCTGTATGTATTTTGAATTTGTTCCAAATGTAAACGGCGATTTCATTGGCTTTTGTTTAAAGAGCTGATAAGGGGCGTAACTCGTGATCACGATAGGTGTCGCTGATCCGGATCACAGGTATTCTATGCTGTGGTGGCAAGGTCTAAACGAGGAGGGTAGCTCGATACGTTTTCACCTTGCCGTGGGAAGATGATGAAAAAGATAACACACAACTTTTGAAATCAATCTTATTTCCTCGCCAGTTATCCGGGATTAAGAAATTAATACTGATGCTATGAAATAAAACTTTTTGTTGCCCAATGTATACACTTCCAATCTCTGTATAGCGATTTGATGACAAACAAGGGAGTGGTCGAAAATGAAAATCATGGGATCTTTAAAGTTTAAAAATCAGTAGCCCAATGCATGTGGGTATGAATAAAACTTCTCTTTGAGCTGCTGACATTTAATGTGAGTGCAAATGATATTACTACTTGAAAGTTCCTTAACTTCTTTAGAGTAGTGAACATAAGTAGTATATTCTTCATATTAGTGTGACAAAGTGCAGCGACAAACAAGGAGCAGCATCTACTGTCTTTAAATTTATGTTTGGAATGACAACCACAAAATTGACACCCCTGAAGAGATTTTGATAAGCAATAAACTATTCAAACAAATAAAAATTATAGTAGCTCATACGTTGTGTGCAATTGTCGCCTCTCCATCCACTTATGCATCCATCTGCACACTTTCCAGACTTGGAATCACAGACCGTATTTGGTTTGCAGGTCCCCGAACATTGTGACTCGCAGTTCTGTCCAAATGTCCCCGGAGTGCATTCTATTGAAACACAGCCATGGAATCAGGGTAGAATACCATAAAAATTAAAACAAAAACAAAAAAATTCTTTGCATTCTGGGTGCTCATAGAAAACGTGAAAACAACCATGCTGACTGAGGTTTGATATAAAATTTCATTCGGATAGTTTTCAGAAAGATCGTCTGTATGTATTTTGAATTTGTTCCAAATGTAAACGGCGATTTCATTGGCTTTTGTTGAAAGAGCTGATAAGGGGCGTAACTCGTGATCAGGATAGGTGTCGCTGATCCGGATCACAGGTATTCTATGCTGTGGTGGCAAGGTCTAAACGAGGAGGGTAGCTCGATACGTTTTCACCTTGCCGTGGGTAGATGATGAAAAAGATAACACACAACTTTTGAAATCAATCTTATTTCCTCGCCAGTTATCCGGGATTAAGAAATTAATACTGATGCTATGAAATAAAACTTTTTGTTGCCAAATGTATACAACTCCAATCTCTGTATAGCGATTTGATGACAAACAAGGGAGTGGTCGAAAATGAAAATCATGGGGTCTTTAAAGTTTAAAAATCAGTAGCCCAATGCATGTGGGTATGAATAAAACTTCTCTTTGAGCTGCTGACATTTAATGTGAGTGCAAATGATATTACTACTTGAAAGTTCCTTAACTTCTTTAGAGTAGTGAACATAAGTAGTATATTCTTCATATTAGTGTGACAAAGTGCAGCGACAAACAAGGAGCAGCATCTACTGTCTTTAAATTTATGTTTGGAATGACAACCACAAAATTGACACCCCTGAAGAGATTTTGATAAGCAATAAACTATTCAAACAAATAAAAATTATAGTAGCTCGTACGTTGTGTGCAATTGTCGCCTCTCCATCCACTTATGCATCCATCTGCACACTTTCCAGACTTGGAATCACAGACCGTATTTGGTTTGCAGGTCCCCGAACATTGTGACTCGCAGTTCTGTCCAAATGTCCCCGGAGTGCATTCTATTGAAACACAGCCATGGAATCAGGGTAGAATACCATAAAAATTAAAACAAAAACAAAAAAATTCTTTGCATTCTGGGTGCTCATAGAAAACGTGAAAACAACCATGCTGACTGAGGTTTGATATAAAATTTCATTCGGATAGTTTTCAGAAAGATCGTCTGTATGTATTTTGAATTTGTTCCAAATGTAAACGGCGATTTCATTGGCTTTTGTTGAAAGAGCTGATAAGGGGCGTAACTCGTGATCACGATAGGTGTCGCTGATCCGGATCACAGGTATTCTATGCTGTGGTGGCAAGGTCTAAACGAGGAGGGTAGCTCGATACGTTTTCACCTTGCCGTGGGAAGATGATGAAAAAGATAACACACAACTTTTGAAATCAATCTTATTTCCTCGCCAGTTATCCGGGATTAAGAAATTAATACTGATGCTATGAAATAAAACTTTTTGTTGCCAAATGTATACAACTCCAATCTCTGTATAGCGATTTGATGACAAACAAGGGAGTGGTCGAAAATGAAAATCATGGGGTCTTTAAAGTTTAAAAATCAGTAGCCCAATGCATGTGGGTATGAATAAAACTTCTCTTTGAGCTGCTGACATTTAATGTGAGTGCAAATGATATTACTACTTGAAAGTTCCTTAACTTCTTTAGAGTAGTGAACATAAGTAGTATATTCTTCATATTAGTGTGACAAAGTGCAGCGACAAACAAGGAGCAGCATCTACTGTCTTTAAATTTATGTTTGGAATGACAACCACAAAATTGACACCCCTGAAGAGATTTTGATAAGCAATAAACTATTCAAACAAATAAAAATTATAGTAGCTCATACGTTGTGTGCAATTGTCGCCTCTCCATCCACTTATGCATCCATCTGCACACTTTCCAGACTTGGAATCACAGACCGTATATGGTTTGCAGGTCTCCGAACATTGTGACTCGCAGTTCTGTCCAAATGTCCCCGGAGTGCATTCTATTGAAACACAGCCATGGAATCAGGGTAGAATATCATAAGAATAAAAACATTCGTAAATTATACCTATTCAGTTTGATAATACCTGGTATAATCTCTTCATGTTGAAAAAAGGTTTTTAGAAACACAAGTTTTATTTCTCAGTTACTGTTATTATTCTTATTTCACTTTACAATGTTGGTGAAACGAACTTAGATCCATAAAATGATAAAATCTTAGAATATAGATCAAATTTGTCAGATGATATTTTTGTAACCACGAACGTATTGAACAATTCTCTCCCTTCCATCCTGTCTGACATCCGTTTGGGCAACTTCCGGTTTCCACGTCACAAGCACAGTTCGTAATGCAGTTACATGAAGACTCACAGGCATCTTCAAAAGTTCCTGCTGTGCATTATGTTTGTAAAGTATGCTGTATGATAAACCAAATAGGTTTACGAGTAATGGCATGATTTACACAAACATAAGAATATCAGACTCACTTTCGCATTTCTGTGTGGTGTAGCCAACCTGACACCCTGAAAGACAGACACCAGAGGTTTTCTCACAAACGGTGTCATCCAAACATGCTCCACATGTTGAACAGTATTCTCCATATTTACCAAATGGGCATAAATCTGGAATGAATGGTGAAACAAAAAGTTTTGTTGTTGACATAAAATAAATCGAACCTAGATCATTAGCATAGAGACATTGGTGATTGAATAATCTATGTCATTACCTTGCAATTTTCTCATGTAACAACGTTAATAATATATTGTCTCAATGACTGATTAACATTTTTATGAATAATATTTTTTATGATTGCACTATCTTTTGTATTTTTAACTTTTTGAGATAACGATATTTTAATTAATATACCTTCGTCTACCAATGTACACATGTATCCCCCGGGGTTCCTCGAGAAGTCCAACTGTTATTTTAGCACTGGTATATCTGCTATCCAGAGGTTGAGCAATCAAATGGCTGCAATATAATAATTAAACAGCTGAAAATTCATTTGCTCGTTCAAATTGACACAAATGTATTGTCATGAAATCTCAACCCTTAGGGGCACATACCCGATTCAAAGTAAAAAAAAAACAAAAAAGTTTATCTGCAATGAGGGCAAAAGACCTGTATACAAAAGGACAATACAACATTCATGAGACATACAACTGTAATATTTTATGTTTCTAAATACATATTTTTTTAAGTGTAGGCACGATAAATAGTATATTGTTAACATTTGATAAGATAATCCTGAGATTTCATTTGTTACTTGAGTTTTCGCGGTGAAAGCGATATTAACAGATTTTACCAACTACTCACATGAGTACAAAGTACAAAAGCAGAGGGACATTAGTGTAAATATCGGACTAAGAAACCTATCGGGTATTTCTTGTACTGTTTTTTTGGAGGTCTCGTGTTTACTCGTAGAAACCCCACAGGAGGTTTTACATTGGGAAGTCGGGATGTATGTCATTTGTAAGACCTAAAAGGTGGTTGCAAGGGCTTTATACTTCAAAGTCAAAGGTTCTTCCTAAAGTCTACAATTTTTTTATAGTATCTCAATCTTTATTCAATACTTATAGGCCACAGTCTGTAGTACATTTGTTCAATACGTTATTTACATATCTGTACAATGAATGGAACGTTAAATCATTTTATACAAAAGTCATCATACCATATAATACCAGCATTTGAGTGACATGAGTACAATTCATTCTAATCTAAGTATTCATCATATTTTGTCTGTATAAAGAGGCAAAGAATATATACATAGAAACATTCCGAACAATATTACTGTTTGAACTTGACAACAATGCAACGAATTTTTTTATATTAGGATATCTGAAATAATTATGCTTTCAAGTATATTTCCCTAAGATGTAAATAAACAGGACACACAAGTAAAAAAGGGTGTTCATCTTCTATCAAATTCAAGTGATAAAGATTACATATTCTTTCTTCACGAGATATGTTTAATTAGCGTCCCGTATTTAACGTATTAACAAATGTAGGGGAGACCAGGGCAAAGCGCGCCCCTTAACATATAAGTGCGTCTAGTGGGCACCCCGACATGTACAGAGGTATAATAGTAACAGTTACCAAAACATGTTTTTCTGTTGTTTTTTAGATCATGAATATATAATTCATTGTATATTACTGTTCAACCCTAAATGATAAGCAATTTATGCCGTTCTGCCAAGTCCGACACAAAATGGTTGTATGAATTCTTAATTCGTCGATATAACCAATTCAATTCATCTCATGTTCTATTTTTTTACTGGTTTTTATATTAAAAAAACTACATTATTAACACTTTCGTAGTTGAAAGAAATGTACATGTACAAACCATAACGATATTTGGTCATTGAGAATGTTGAACATGTAGGTCCATTACATGTTAAGGAATATTTTGCGCATCCTTGCATATATCGCTTATTATTAAACTTTTATGTTTATTCTATCCTTCATAGGGTTCGATAATTGCCTTGCATTATCAGGATGATAGCTTTTGATTTGTATTGGCTGATTATTGGGGTGCAATATCTATTAAATTCTGTGCTGTTTTTCGAATGGGGCAAAGCACCTAGGGCATTGGGCTCTTTGCCCCAAACTACAGGGCAAAGCGCGCCCCCTTAGTCAAAAAATATTTACGTAAATATATCTTTCTGCCGAAATGGTAGATTAAAAAAGCATGTGCCATGTTACAGTCTATCTGATAAGTATTAGGGATAGTGTTCATGTTGCATCCTGTACATGTCGGGGTGCCCTATAGACGCACTTATATGTTAAGGGGCGCGCTTTGCCCTGGTCTCCCATAAGTAAAATGGTATATTTCATTTTTATATAAAAATAGGCAGAATGCTGATATGAAAATGATAGTTCACCTTTACTTTATTTGCTTAAGAAATGTAAAATAATAACTTTAACACCAATATGTTAACCAAAAAGATATATTTTATGGCAAATTACTCCAAATGTCTATAGGTTTTGAGAAATAACGCGTGGTCACTTTGCCCCGGGGGCGCGCTTTGCCCTAGTCTCCCCTTCTACAGTCGTGTGGGCTATAAGTATTGAATAAAGATTGAAGTTCTAGTTCTAAAAACATCTAAATGGGTATTCAAACCCCCAACCCTCTGAACCGAAAGCAAGCACTCTAACCACTAGTCAAACAGGCCAGATAGAAGTGTAGGCTATGTTAAACAATCTATTCTTTGATGTTCAGAATACAGTAACTGTTTGCGGTTCTAAAGCATTTGATATCCTATTGCACTTGTATTCCCATTTTTACATACATACATACATTTATTATGGACATTCAAAGTGTTACACCTTTTTATTTGTGGTAAACTTTAAGGATCCAAATACGGTATCAACACTGTGCCCATTTGTAAAACCTTATGCTTCGAATGATGCTTTGTACATGTACGTGTAATTTTGCCGTGTCACTAACAAAATGTTACTTATACCACGACTTACACAACGACATATATAAACAAAACATATTTCTAAAAATACCATACGTAAATTGTAAAAATGCGTTGAACTATGTTCTCTTTACCAAACATTGTGCCTCATCACGCCTTTAGAAGCTACCAAATATTCTTTAAAATATGCTCGATAGTTACCTTATCCTTCGTGTTTTTAAAAAACTATCTATTGAGCAGCACTTGTGTAGAAAACTACGGTAACAACAACAGCGCGTGGGTCATGCTTTGCATGTGCAATCCATGATGAAAACGACATGGGTTTTCGGATAAGGCGACATTGTCACTGTGTACAATGGAAGGTGAGGACGTAGGCAGCATTTCTCTACAAACATGGATGGTTTGAAGGGAGGTCATATTGCATTCAATTTTACCCTCATATGTAACGAAAAAGCTTTTTTTTAGACTTATTTAGCCTATTAGGTGATCTGTTTTCCTTGAAGGTTTTATTTCATCAAAATCTTATATGATGAGAGCTTTAAACTTTAATTTTCTATTTTCTTAAACAACACACGAAACCATGGTCCGGTTGATTAGTCAAAAGATAACCTCCAATTTTACTACACTCAACCGCAGTATAAATAAACATTTAAAAAAATATAATAACAGTATTTTACCTGTGATGATAATCTGTCAAGTACATGAAACCGTTGAATATGCTTATATGGCTCGGAGTCTCACATAAATTAGTATATTCGGTTCTGCGATCAGTTCCAGTCACACTGACAGACTCAATAACTCCATGAACTTCAGTCCAGTACAATCGCCCTGCTAAAATGATACATTTGTGAAAATGACATCAAAAAGGTAAAGAAACAAAAGAAATTTCAAATTATAAAAGTCACATCTACAAATGCTGACAGATCAATATACAAAATGTCAATGAGCTAAGTCATATAGTTTTATAGTAAAGCTCCAGAAAATAAAATTACGGACAGACGGACTGGCCGATTTATATCCCGTGGTTTTTCGTACCGATTGGTCAAAAATCAACATTTTGTTGGCAGATAAACTAATATAGTCAATAAAGAGGACAAAGTTGTCTCCCGCAATGATATGGTTCATTCATAAAAACGAAGATTACTTCATTAATATCTTCGTTAATACTATAGCACTTGTTTTTTGGTTCTGGCTGTGAACACATTTAATACAACTCCATCTGATATCCTTTATCATGATAAGGAAATATGTGTTTGCTTTCAGAAAAAATATTGTCAAATCGTTAAATTTAGAAGATCTTTAATTTAGAAATTTTCAGTCTAACTTGTCCTAAAAAGAAGTTAACCATTTTCTCTTTTACCATCATCAATAGTTATTGCGGACGGATTGGTCACACCAGAAGAGATGAGAGTCGATCTCTGTCCACCATCATAGTCACTCGTCTCTATTCTCGGGTTGCTGCCGTAATCCACCCAAAATAGCTTTCTGAAAACACATGATACCAGTCAGAGGTACATAAGAGTTTCATTTTAGTGACATTTACTTCTATTTCGTCAATCTCTTTAAATATGCATTCTCTCGTGATCTCTACTGGCGTTTAACTCACTTTCTGAAAACGAAAACAATTTTACATAATGTTTTTATATAAATAATGATAATGTGCATATTCATAACTCGCCTTTTCCCACTTCTTTAGACATGTTCAAAACGCTACATTATAACCCAGCGGCTACTAGGAGCTAATCACGACAACGAACGTCTGTACATCAAGTTTTCAGGTACCGATTTAACAGTTGGAAGGGCTGAGTGCAATGTGGATTATTTGCCCAGGGACACAGCACAAGATGAGACCCAAGTCACAAAGTTAGCATGCTGGCCTCTTACGCCGGAGACCCTGGTTCGAATCCCGGTGGAGACACCAAACATTTGTGACTTGGGTCTCATCCTGTGTTGTGTCCCTGGGCAAGGCACTTCATCCACATTGCACTCAGTCCGACCAGCTGTTAGAATGGGTACCTGAAAATTGGATATACTGACCTACATGGTCGTGATTAGCGCTTAGGAACAGCTGTGAAAGTACACTCCTTCGGGGTAATAATGTAGCGCTTTGAGCATGTCTTAGGACGTGGAAAAGGCGCAATATAAGTATACACATAATTATTATTATCTTCAAAGTACAAAATATTTGGTACCGTTAAGTTACATGTAAATATGCAGTGTAGGTAATAGTTATATGACTCGTATTGGTCGTCTAGTCCACGACATGGTTGGTTATACGACGAGCCGCGGAGCGGCGAGTCGTATAACCAACCATGTCGTGGACTAGACGACCAATACGAGTCGTATAACTTACTTATACCACGACTTACACAACGACATATATAAACAAAACATATTTCTAAAAATACCATACGTAAATTGTAAAAATGCGTTGAACTATGTTCTCTTTACCAAACATTGTGCCTCATCACGCCTTTAGAAGCTACCAAATATTCTTTAAAATATGCTCGATAGTTACCTTATCCTTCGTGTTTTTAAAAAACTATCTATTGAGCAGCACTTGTGTAGAAAACTACGGTAACAACAACAGCGCGTGGGTCATGCTTTGCATGTGCAATCCATGATGAAAACGACATGGGTTTTCGGATAAGGCGACATTGTCACTGTGTACAATGGAAGGTGAGGACGTAGGCAGCATTTCTCTACAAACATGGATGGTTTGAAGGGAGGTCATATTGCATTCAATTTTACCCTCATATGTAACAAAAAATCTTTTTTTTAGACTTATTTAGCCTATTAGGTGATCTGTTTTCCTTGAAGGTTTTATTTCATCAAAATCTTATATGATGAGAGCTTTAAACTTTAATTTTCTATTTTCTTAAACAACACACGAAACCATGGTCCGGTTGATTAGTCAAAAGATAACCTCCAATTTTACTACACTCAACCGCAGTATAAATAAACATTTAAAAAAATATAATAACAGTATTTTACCTGTGATGATAATCTGTCAAGTACATGAAACCGTTGAATATGCTTATATGGCTCGGAGTCTCACATAAATTAGTAATAATATTCTTTATTCCTCCAACGGAGAGTTACAAAAACAAGGACAGGCGGAAAATGTACATTAATTGAGAGGAGTATTTAAAAAGAATATATATTGAATACATTGCGTCAACATTTATCTGGACTCGACTTGTTGAGTCACTTTAAGGTCAAGTTAAATTTTGTAAGTTTGCAAAGTCTGTACAGTCCTTTGACAACCAGAGAGGAGTAAATGGTGCTGTCGGTATGATCCAAGGGGACACAGGGAGTGCAGGAGAGAAGACTGCATACAACCTCCTCGTCAGGTTGGTTAAGTAGAGTCACTCCCAGCTCAACCGGACCAACACTCGAAATCTCAGTCCACAATCTGTCCTGTTCACTACATTTGGCTGTGCAGTGACATATGGTATGGGTCAACAGGTCACTGAACTGATTGGAGCACAGTTCACATATCCCTTTTACGCCTCCTGGACGCCATAGTGCGCAGAGCTTAACAACAAATTTACACTGTTGTTTAAGATAGGGGAACTGACGAGCGATGAGCCAGGCTTTATGGGGGGCTATTACTGGGTGAATCTTCAGAAAGTGTCTTATTTCGGGGTCAGAGTCGACACGTTGTTGCCAATCTGCAGTTTCAGAGTCCAATATTGCTTTTTTCACGGTCTCTTTCCAACGGGAGTATGTGCAAAAGTGACCAGTTTTATATATGTTTTGCAGATAGTTACTCAGTTTATACTTTTCCAGTATAACAAGGATGTCTGTGACGAATCCACCTGGATCAGCCACACAGTTGTTCTTCAGGGTGAAGATTCTTGTCATCAGTAGCCTGTAGCTTGTGTTTCTGTGAGAGGTGTGGCATAGCCTTCCAAAGAACAGGAGTTTACACTTGTTAATATGGGCCTCTATTGGTAACCATCCTAGCAGAGCATTGCATACATCAGTTCTGGTTGTTCTTGGAAGATCTTGGATCACTTTGATACAGAAGCGTTGTGATCTTTCAAGGGCTAATAATTCATTTTTTGACAAGGAGGACCACAGTTCACAGCCGTAACATGCTTTAGGAAGACAAATTGAATGAAGTATCTTTGAACTAGTGATTGGGTTTAAGGCATCACCATGGCAACCAGACTTAATGGCTTTTAGTTTAGAACAGGCTTTGAGGGATCGATCCCATGAGATGAAGTTCTTTTGAAGATCGATTCCAACATGTTTGATGGAGTCTAGGTCCGGAATAGGCTTTCCATAGAGTGTAAGCTGAAGCTGCTGCACTGCTTTCTTATCTGTGAAAGTTATAGCACCACTCTTGGAGGGGGAGAAACTAAATCTCCATTTAGCGCTGTAGTCTTCGCACAGATGTACCAGCTGTTGTAGATTGCGAGTCAGTGGGTTTAATAGAGTAATGTCATCAGCTTGGGTTGGAGAAGTGACGTTCACGTCCATAACAAGTGCACCTTTACCGGACGAAGTTAAGTTATTCAACAGTTCATCAATGTAGACAAGGTATAGTTTAGCAGATAATATGCTGCCCTGCCGAACTCCCCTTGAAACACCAAACCAGTGTGAGATGACGTTATTGGCTATTACACAACTCTCCATGTTTGAGTACATGTTGTCAAGAACGTTCCATAAAGCACTTGGAATATTCAACAGATGAAGCTTGTAGAGAAGACCAGCATGCCAGACAGTGTCGAATGCTTTAGCACTGTCTAGAAACACAGCTTTGAGGGAGTCAGGTATTTCTAAAAATACCATACGTAAATTGTAAAAATGCGTTGAACTATGTTCTCTTTACCAAACATTGTGCCTCATCACGCCTTTAGAAGCTACCAAATATTCTTTTTGCATTTCTCTACAAACATGGATGATGCGCCCAAATGACAGGTACTTTCCTCTCGATGAATTTTAACATACAAATTTAGAATTTGGAAGTGTTTCTACCGAAACGAGTGCAATCTTGAAGTAAATAAGATATGCGATATGACAGAAGACTCCCATTACATATTTAGTTATACACGGTTGATCTAAATTCATTGAATTTTCTTGTCTCTTGAAAAAACAATCAACGTGGAATGAATTTTCATACTTTAATATTTCCATACGTAATCGCCGATGCAATTCATTTCTTTAATTCTATTTACAGGCTGTCTATGTAAAGAATGCGTTTGAAGGTTGCATATTAGGCACATTTGTCTTTTTGTGTTCGTTCATTATCGCCGTTGTATTGACTAGAGCATTAAATAGAACTACAATTAGTTTGCAATTTTTTCCAACTAAACTCCTTCCGGTTTCCTGCAAAGGGGGGTAACGCACTTGATTAGAGGGTATACGGTGAAAACGGCGATAGACCAAAACGGCAACTAACAAGAACGGCGACAGGTCAGTCGAAACGACAATAAAAGGTAAGAAAAACGGCAAATCATATTTATTAGTAAATTGTATGTAAAATTAAATTGGCAAAACGGCAACATTTATTTTATGAAAAGGAATTCTTTAATAATGATTATTTTGCTCACATTAATCTAATGCTAGGTTATGAGAAAAAGATTAGCAGAACATGAAAGACAACAAAACATTGGATTTTTTTTAGAAACCTCATCATAAGAACCACGTTCATCGAATTTGACATACAATTTACTAATAGATATGATTTGCCGTTTTTCTTACACATTAAAGTATACTATATAAGTCATCAAAGGGATGACGGGAATGACAAAATCGTACAATGAATCGTTCAGTTCATTATGTGTTAAGGCTTCTGAAAATATTCTCTACATGATTCAGTTTAACATAACAATCTTAACTCTTTGCAGGTCTTTTATGGAACGACAAACATGACGCCTTTCCAGGAGAAAAGAAATTTCCCCTAAAACGGAAAAGATTCATACGGGTGAATCGTTTGTGGGAAGAGAAGAGAGACGTGTTGGTCTCAACTTCTCCGCCAATACGAAGAAATGGTCAGCCAAAACGACGTCCTTCGACTGTAACGACTACCTCAAACAATGACAAGGCTCCCGACAGAACAATTAACAAAATATCAAAAATGTAAAAAACCATAATTAAAGTTTCCCCATTGTTGTTTGTCGTTATTTGAAATTGAAGGTATTTGTTACATTCTGTTTTTAGTCTGTCATGAGAAGGGTTAAATGAAAGTAGTTCCGGCTGATTCACTGGTGTAGTATAACTAACATTTTGGTAAGTTATACCACGGGTCCAAACAATAGAGTCGTGGTATAATATTTATACGATTATGTTCATATTATTCATAATGCCATCAATAGATTATAACTTTCAATACCTGACTGAGATACAAACTGTATACTCGTATAACTCATCCTGTACCGTACAGTTTTGAAATTACACAATCATTTTAAGTAAATGTAAGTAAAAACGTTGAACTCGTTATATATTGGTAAGTAGTCATAACAAAGTAACTTTGTCGTGCATTTAACCTGAAACCACATTTATATTTAAATTTAAGATTAAATCATCATTTGTCACACACACAAATTTAAGACACAATTCTGTTACTCGTTCATAGTATCAGCAACAATTCCTCTTGGTCTGTCCAGCCCAGTGTTGACAATGACTGCATGTAGCTTCACTAAATACGTATGAAGTCATGCCCATGGCTGTTTCTATTAAAAGCAACGATGGCATATTTTAAGAGTTATATGTGACTCTACCGATTGCAAATCCTTACGTGATCATCGCTTTTGCATTACCAATTCGGAAGCTGTTTCTTGGTCGTCTATATTGTATGCAAACATGTTTCGAAGATTTAGTAATTCATGCAATTTAAAGAAAGTTAGTGTTAATATATTGCATTAATAACGTCTTAACCTTGATACGTCCAGACACTTTTTTAATAATACTAGGCTTGCCTTAATATTATATACATATCCTAGCACATTTATTGTCCAAAATAATATGAGATGTGATTAATTGATCTGGCATGATACATGGAGATTACTCTTTATTTGAATGAAACCAGAGAGAATTATGACACCTATGACCCAATGAAGTTACTTGTTCATGGTATCAGCTACTTAATAATGTATCCAACAAAGCCTAGCGGTGGATATAATACACGGTAAACCTTGAAGCCTGGCAGGCATCATAATGCGTTTCATAAAAATCAACTTCTGGCATGAAAGCTTTTGATAATGTGTTACTTGTTTTTAGTGTCGGCCACAATTCCTGTTGGTTGGTCCAGCCCAGTGTTGACAATGACTGTATGGTTGAAGTTGTCCATCTCAACTCTCCCTATAACGTTGTTGCCGGTGTCCGTGTAGAACACTTGACGAGTGTTGGAATCCAGGGTTAGACCTTCAGGGCTCGATGCTAGAAACATAATGATTTTTATTATTTGACTTTTTTGTAAAACTTTGTGAAAATATTGCTCTAATGATAAACAAATGGAGAATATAAATAAGAATTATGGTATGCACAAGCACGCCAACCAATTCTCAGGTATTCATAAGAAGGAACTATTTGTATATATTTTTACGTAAATATTTATATCTAAGAAAAGACAGTCACTCGAATTCAATCCTGCTACTTCGACATCATTTCCACCATCGATGTCAACCCTCCTGATTTGGTTGGTGACAAAATCAGTGAAGTAGATCAACCTCTCTGTGTGGTCGTAGTCCAAATCAAAAGGTGCCTCCACGTCAAAGGGGACACGGGAGAGGTTCATATGATGAATGTTGAGTTTGTAGATGTTTCCAGGCTCATCAACCGATCCATAGTCAGCGATAAGAATTATCAGTTGAGGGTCATCTGTCGGTCAAGAAAACTGTGGACTGAACATGGCTTTCAGCTGTTGAACATACGTTTCTTACGTTACATGCAAAATTATTGCAAGTGTCATGTAGTAAAATGTCCATTGAAGTTCGACTTATTCAGCCAGATTTCTGCCACAACTTTTCAAGAGATTAAAAATAAATAATATTCTCATCACACATTTGGCATGGATTCACTACATTTTCAAATTGCTCTGTTTGAAATAACATGAAATGTATCACTATTTATTATCATACTTTCATATTTTCTTGAAACTACTGAAAGTGTAACTAGTTTTCGTCATCGGCATAGAATTGCTATTATTTAGTTACTAACCTCCGACAAGTGACCTTAGCCTGTTAGCCATAAAACATGTAATCGACTCATTCCCACTGATCTAATGAAACATCATTACCCAGAACAATCAGAGTTATCCGCCTGTCACTAGCCCACTAGGTGGCGTGACCTGTCATCCAATTAGATTCATTCACATTACAGAGTCGGTATTGTGCAGACGTGTTTTCTGTATCTCTCCCGATTGTATTGAGCTATTTAACGTGTTTTGTTGTTTGTTGACTTACTTTATTCTTGTTCCTTTTCCCTTTTGGTCTGTCTATCTGTCTCTTTGCAGGGTATTCAGCCCCCGTGGTGGAATGCTGTGTATTGAGAGTTTTTAGTTGACACAGCGTGGTGTCAACTTAGTGGCAGGCTGTAGCACATGCTGTCGATTTCGCTCGTGCTGCACGTGCTAGGTGAGCGACGGGCCGTCGCTCTCTCTATCTCCTTGTCGCGCACGCTTTGCCTGGGGCGAGGCGCTTGTTGCCGGTGGGGTGGGACTGACGCTTGCGCTACCCACGCGCTTAGTGTCTCGTGCGCTTGCTGGTGCAGAGATTGGACAGGCGCTTGCACTTGGTGTCTCTTGCGCTTGCTAGCACTAGGATTGGACAGGCGCCTTCGCTTGGTGTCTCGTCGTGGGTGACTCGCGCTCTTCTAGCGCTAGAGTTGGACAGGTTCTCGCGCTTGATGGATTGGCGCTTGCTGTCGCCTGGTTTGGACAGTCGCTTGCACTTGTCGAGCTTGGTGCTTCAGGCGCTTTCCGGTTGGACGTGCGCTTGCTTGAGCGTTTGGTTGGACGTGTGCTTGTGCGATCGGGCCCCCGCCTCGCCTGCGTGTCTCTCGCTCTTGGACTCGGCTGAGCGGAGAGGTGACTGACGCGTTGGGCCGGGTGCGTGCCAGTCGTACAGGTTCACAGGACAGCTGAGTGCTCGCTTGCGTGTCTGAGTGGTTAAGCGCTAGACGCTTGTGACTGTTGGATCGAGGGGCGGCAGACGCTCTCCCCTTGCCTAGTTGCTCTCTCGTCTGTGTCGCAGGCTTGAGCGGCATGGATTTAATCCCTTGCGACACCGCATCCCCGTACGCGGGGTTCTGCAGGCGCTGCGGAGCGCGCAAGTCGGCAAGCTACGACCCTCACGTGGTCTGTCGCCTGTGCAGGAATACCTGCCCGGAGGATAATCGGTGCGTCGAGTGCGCCGACCTCACCTGGGAGCAACACAAGCGTTACCGCTCTTCCATCCAGAAGAGTGAGTCGCAAAAGCGCTCCAGGAAGGCCAGACGCCCCAACCCGGGTGCGTCTTTCGCCACAGGCACCGCGCGAGTGTCGCCTGAGCGCTCGGACCTCATCATCACCGAGGACGCCGGCGAGTTTGACTTCCCGTCCTCCCTGGCGTCGGACGTGGGGTCCGTGCGCTCGGACCAGTCTCTACGTGACCCTCCCGATGGGCACAACTCATTCACAGACGCCTCCCCACGGCGCGGGGGGCGTCGGAAGAAGGTGAAGAAGGCTAAGAAGCGCTCCAAGGCGCCCACGCCTCCTCCCTTCGACCACAATGCGTTTAAGGACGATGTCCTTGCGTCCGTCAGGACAATGTTGAGGGAATTTGTTTCGAATGACCCTCAGGATCGGCGTGAGGCTGTCGTTCCTTCGGCGCCTCCTGCTAGGAAAGGGCGTCGTGTGACTCTAGTGTCACCCCCCCTCCTCGCTGCCCGACACGTCTGTGCCTTCCTCGCCAGAGCGCCAGGTGGAGGACAGAACCGAAGGGGGTTCCCCCTCTCGTGTTCCTCTGTTGTCCTCGGCTGGCGGCAATCGCGAGGAGGAGGCGCCGGATCAGGCGGAGAGGATGGCAGCCATCGCTGACTGGTGCCAGGTAACTTTGCAGGAGGTGGATGAGGAGTGCTCATACTCCAAGCAGGCCCGCCTCGAAACCTTTTGTCAGGTGAACACCCGCAGCGTGCGGTTCCCGCCTCACCGCCTCCTCCTGGCACCTGGGAAGGATTTTGACACTCACGTGTCATCAGCGGCGCCGGGCCGTCTTGTCCCGCCTTTGGTGATCTCAGATCGTCAAAGGGCGGGGCTCCCGGTCGCCTCTTCACCCATTATGCTTTCTCCTCCCGCCTTGGATGAGGACATCAGGCGCGTGGCAGCTCCAGGAGTCGGGCACTCGATCTCCGACGGCCACTTGTCCCACCTGGACAAGGAGGCTAGGAGTATCCTGGGCATGGCAAACTCAGTCGCCCACTCCTGCCAGGCCATGGCCGCATTCTCCAAGGAGGCGGGGATGGAGAAAGGTGCGAAGGCACTGTATAGAGGGTTCGGTTCCGTGGCAGGGAACCTAGCCCAAATTATGCTGAGTGCCTCCCGCATCTCGGCGGGAGTCACCAACCTGAGACGAGACGGGTTCCTCACGCGCACCAATCTCATGGCGGAGATGCGCACCCGTCTTAGGAATGCTAGATGAGCGTCGCCGACGCTCTTCGACGGACAGGTGGCAGAAGCTCTGCGACACCGCCAGGAGACCCAGCAACAGGAGCTGACCAACCGCCTGGTGGCAGGGTCTCCTCGGCGGTAACAACGCCGAAGAAGCGAAAGGGTGGCGCGGCGCAATCCCCCTCCGGCTCTCAGACCGGGGGGAGTTTCCTTTCGGGAGGGGGGCCAGCCAGGCAAGAGTCGCAGCGACTTTAACGCCGTCCCCTCGCCCAAAAGGACACCCAACAAGTCACAGCGTGGCAAAGGACGCGGCTATGGAGGTACTCCCAAGAAGCGGTGACTTCTGGGAGCCTCCTCGCCTGCCGCCGGCAGTAGTGTTGGTACAGGACGGGCCAGTGGGAGGCAGTTGGACTTGGACGAGTACGTCTGTCAGATCTTGGAGCGCGGGTTTCGTATACCCGTGCACAACCGCCCCCCTTTAACTTGTTCGCCAATGGAGCGCCCGCTAGAGCCGGAACGGCTCGCGCTGACACTGGAACAAGTGGAGATCCTAATCTCCAAGGAGGCGGTGAGCGAGCTCCCGCTCCAGGATCTGACACCGGGGTTTTACTCTCCAGTGTTTGTGAGACCGAAAAAGGACCCGAAAAAATGGCGGCTGATTCACGACATGAAACAGTTCAACCGCTCATACCTCGAGCGGCCGCCATATTTTCGGCTCTTGACCGTGCGGTCTATCATGCGGTTACTACAACCATACAGCCGCATGGTGTCGTTGGACCTCCAGGACGCGTACTTGCACATCCCAATCTGCCCCGCGGATTGCAAGTACCTCCGATTCGTCCTGGCGGGTCGCCACTTTCAGTGGAACGTCTTGCCGTTCAGGATTTCGACAGCGCCATGGCTGTTCACTCGGGTGACCCAACCTATTGCCAGTTCCTTCACAGGCACGACATCCAGTTCGCGATGTATCTGGACGACGGGTTTGGGAGCCACTGCTCCCCATCAGCTCTGGCCAGGCAAATGGACTTTGTGATCGCTCTGTTCAGGCGCCTGGGTTGGCTTGTCAACCTAGACAAGTCGGACCTAGTACCGACGACGTCTCTCGTCTTCCTAGGCGTCTTACTGGACACAACTCAGGACAAGGCCTTTGTCACGGAAGAGCGGATGGGGCGCTACAGGGAACTCCTAGCGCACCCATGTCGCGGGCCTCTTTCGCTCTGACAGTGGCAACGCCTCCTAGGGTTCTTGACCTCAGCTCAAGATTACACGAGGAGGGGGAGGCTCCACCTCCGCCCGCTCCAGGTAGTGCTGAATGGGCACGTGCGGGAGGTATCCTGCAGCCATCACATCAGGATGCCGCAGGACCTCATTCACCACCTCCAATGGTGGCAGGACGGAAGCAATGTCTTGGCGGGGGTGCCATTCCGGCAACCCCCCGCCGGGAGCCAGCTGTACGTGGACGCCTCTACGCAGGGGTGGGGCGCACACCTGGGGATCGAGCAGGCGGCAGGCGTGTGGTCGCCGGCGCAAGCCGGACGTCACATCAACTTCTTGGAGTTGGACGCCATACGCCTGGCGATCGACCATTGGTCAAGCCGCTTGGAGAGCCAGGTGTTGTGCGTTCACACGGACAGCTCGACGGCAGCTTGGTCGATCAACAAGCAAGGATCGACCAAAGCGGGATCACTCTTACAGCTGGTGATGGAGCTGTTTCATCTGGTAGACGATCTCAACATCTCAATCAGAGCGGTGCACATCCCGGGAGCAAAGAACGTCCTTGCGGACGCTCTCTCTCGCCCGGACAAACCTCCTTCTACGGAGTGGATGTTGCACCCTCGAGTGTTCGAGGCGATCTGTCTCCAGTTCGGGAGGCCGCATGTCGACCTCTTCGCGACACAGCTCAATCACCAGCTGCCGGTATACGTGTCCCCCGTACCCGACCCCCTGGCATGGGGATTAGACGCGCTCGCGTTAGGATTCTGCCATTCTGACTCAGGTGGTAGCAAAAATCCAGGAGACGAGAGTGCTACGTCTGCTCCTGGTCGCACTGATGTGGCCGGCGAGGCCCTGGTACGTCCCCCTTCGGAGGCTCTGCGCTCAGGAGCCGGTTCCCCTACCGACCAGGTGGGACCTTCTCAGGAGCAAACGGGTGCACGAGAACCTGCAGGTTCTTCATCTGCACGCTTGGGTTGTCTCCAAGACTGAATGAGGAGCGCAGGATTTTCGGAGGCGGTAGCCAGCGCGGTGGCAACCTCGCAGCGGTCATCCACGCGTAAGCTGTATGACTTTCAATGGGCTTCTTTTATGACCTTTTGCGAAGGGAAGGGGTTCGATGTGCGCACGATAACGGTGCCCCAGGTCGCGGATTACCTGGTCAACCTACGCACAGTGAGGGGGTTTAAGGCCTCCTCCATCAACACGAACCTCGCGGCCATTATGTCCGTCCTTCGCAAGAAGGATCAGGGATTGGATATCTCGGTCCTAAAGGAGCTCATTAGGACATACAGAAACGTGGATGGCCGCCACAAACTGAGACCGCCAGAATGGGATCTTGCAATAGTGTTGAATCACCTCAAATCTGAGCACTACGAGCCGCTGACGGACACGACGCTGCTGCGTCTGACCATTAAGACGTGTTTCTTGGTGGCAATGGGGTCAGCGGCTAGGATATCAGAGTTGCATGCTCTGCAAGCTGATTTGCTCAGGTTAGAGGTGAGAGATGGAGGGTCAGCTACCTTGGGACTGGCGCCAGACTTCCTGTGCAAGAACCAAGGCGCTGACGAACGTGGGAGGACCTTCACACTGCCGTTAATCTCCCCGGCAACGTCTCCTCTGTCCCGTGCGCGCTCTACGCGTCTATGTGGAGAAGACGCGGACACTGAGACAGGGGAGGCGCAGGCTCTTTTTGCCCCACTCCCAGACGAGCTCAAAGGAGATTGACAAGAGGCAGTTGGGTGTCTACCTCAGGTCTGCGGTGGTGGACGCCTACAACGGACGGACCAACCCACACGAGATCAGGGCCATATCGGCGACTATGGCCCTTCACAGCAATCTGTCAGTGGCGGACATCATGGCCGGCTGCTTCTGGAAGTCGGGCTTGGTGTTCGCCAACCACTATCTGCGCGATGTCTCCACGGAGGACCTGGAGGGCGTAGCCCGTCTAGGGGTGCAGGTATTTGCACAGCAGCGGACAACGGGGGCTCCCCCGGGTAGGGGGCGCAACCATCCACAATGATGACGCCTCACTCGTCGAGGTGGACATCTTACACTTTGGAATAAAATTCTATTATATTAACAGTTTATAGTGTTTTGTGGTGTTTTAATTAGGGGTCGTCGACCTCGAGGAGTCAGACAATGGCCCATTTAGAACGGTCGCTCGCTGGGTCGCCGATCCTCAGATCAATCTTGAGAGTTATCACTGAACGCGACGAATGCTACCCGCCACCTACAGTGGTATCAGGCTAAGGTCACTTGTCGGAGGTTAGTAACTAAATAATAGTACGTTTTTGATTAAACGTCATTATTTTTACTTACCGTAGACAAGTGACCGTCGTCACTCCCGCCCGCCTCCCCTCTTACGTATCCGTCGTTAATTGGGACTCCTAGGTAATGTGAATGAATCTAATTGGATGACAGGTCACGCCACCTAGTGGGCTAGTGACGGGCGGATAACTCTGATTGTTCTGGGTAATGATGTTTCATTACATCAGTGGCAATGAGTCGATTACATGTTATATGGCTAACAGGCTAAGGTCACTTGTCTACGGTAAGTAAAAATAATGACATTTAATCAAAAACGTACTATTTATAGCAGAATCGGGTATTTATAGGGCCAACAGCAGCCGACTACACATTTCCCAAAAGAGATTTCAATAATGATTATAATAGATGTTTGATAGTTTTTAGGCTGCTGCAAAATTGCCATCATTTGAATATGACCTTCACGAAACTCGTGCAAAATTGTGTATAACCTCGCTCTCGCTCGGGTATATACAAAAATTCACACTCGTTTCGTAAAAGTCATATGACACACTTTCTCGGAACATAATCTCTATGTCTTACCAAACTCAATATTACAATTTCAGAACTCCTAGACTACATTTTTTTCCAATACTTTGCTTGACAAAATGTAACAAAGTGTGTATGTCCTGTCTTTCTCGCATGTAACATAATGTGTACATAAATGTGGATAATGCCTATCAATGTACATCCCCATTGCGACTTGTGTGTGTATTTTGAACCTTAAAATACTTTACTTACATTCATTTGGACTAAAATAAATTCATACTAAAAACTTTATTCAATTTATTGACGTTTAGCGATTACTGTCCCAATGTTCCCATATGGGAACATAGCAATATCTCGAAAACTACTGGTCGCAAAGGTATATAATTTTGGATTTGCCTTTTCCCTATTTTTAGGAGCCTACATTATGAAAATGAAACATTTCTGACAATGGGATCTAGTAGTGGGATAATTAAGGTTAATCATTTAAGTTGTAGGTTTAAGAGGACCTACGAAGCAATCTCACTGTTGTTGTGGTGCAGTGGCAAAACTGTTTGGGTGGCAAGAATATGTTTAAAAGAGTTCATTAGTTAAGATACAAATTTGTAAATGCAAAGAATAATAAAGTTGAATAAGCAACGATGTAGTTATCATTAACTAAATGTAAATGCAGTTATAGTCGAAAATCGGGGGGAAAAGTCTTTGGTATAAATCTTTTTGGTTGTTCTTTTTTCTTAAATTTACTCATTTTATGTTTTTAGTACATGTACATTGGAGGTAATGTTTTTAAAATGTCGACAAAGTAATGTATAATGTGAATAGATAAAGGATTTTGAAGTTTCCATGGTCGATTGTGTTGAGTAAGCATTCGGCGCATTACAAAAGAAACTTCCGAATTGATTCTAATGAAAATAGAAAAATAAATAAAATTAGTAAAGTCTTATCAATGTCATTAGAAGGTTGCGCTCTTTCTCAATCAAGAAATACTTATTATTTGAAAAATATCTGAAAAGATATGAATATGACATCATCTTACCTGCGTCAAAAGCTCCAAACTGTAGAATCAGAAAGAATATTGTTGCAGAAGACAAAATCATTTTCTCCATGAGATTGGTTGACTTTGCTAGACCCTTACTTTTCAGACGGGACAACTTATTCTTTTTACCTACTTAAAGTTTCATGCTCTGATAATGATGAAAAACCCTATGGAAATACGAATATATATAAGATTGGCGGTATTCAAACCAGGATGTAAATTGTTTTAATCTATGTGTAGTGCAAATTTCAGGTTTTCCTCGGAAATCTTTACAATATTATTTTCAGTCTCAAAATACCGTATTCGACGTAATAAGCGCCGTGCTCCTGTAAGCGTCCCCATATGGTTTTGTAGTAGGGTCTAATAAAACCCCCCCCCCCCAAAACCCACCCCCCACCCCCCACCTCCCTCCCATGTACCAGAGGTACTTAAATGATTAATTCAACGTACCTTAATGCCCAGTGTAGGATTCACGCTAACAAATATCAAATCGTCTCACATAAAAAACGTACAGCGCGCACTGTTATTTCTATTCCCTCCCCACAGAGGCAGATCAAGTCATGTTGATGAAGCCACTGTCCTATTACGCCGACTTTGTGAGATAGAATTGGAGATGCCTGATTGGAGGCAATCAAAGATCGTTGTGCAATCAGCGACGCTGTTCTAAAATCATCATTTTGGCTACTATAGCATGGCAAAAGCATTGTGATATGAACCACCCTTTCCATGCGAGAAGCATTGTCGTTTCCGAAAGAAATTCAAATGGATTCTGGTGCATTTTTCCGCTAGGGGAAACTACCGGAACCCACGGATTTAGGCGTAATAGAACAGAGGCTGTATCAACATTTAATGACTTGATCTGCCCTTATTACTTACTTTAATTACTCATTAATCAACCTTTTCTTGCTCATTGTTAATGAAAATTTTATACCATAAATATGTCGACATCTTGTTGCAATAAACAATGGCATTTGTTTTCAAAATGTTTGTTTGCTAACTTTGACTTTGTCCTTGAAAAAACAAGAGTAAACAAAGTTTTTATGTAAAAAATTACCAAATTTGAAGCATTTTAGGGTACTAGAAATTATATAGTTCGACTGAGAAGCCTAATGAAGAATATGAAATGTACTTCCTCCTAATTCCCCATGTAAGTCATTGTAGTTTACAGAAAACACTCGATTTTAATCGCGATCTTTCCCGACACAGAACCATGATATAGAATCGGAAAAGCTTATTGCACCTTGTATTACCTCCGTTAGTAGTGTCTTGCACCTATATGCGTTTCTTGGTTGGCGTTCCATTAATAGAAAAGTTAATTTCTTATTTACTGAATCAGGATGCTCAATAATGTGTTAGTATGTTTTGAGCGTCTGTATCAGTTATCAAAGACAATATGAACACAATTCCATTTAATAATAATAATAATAATAATAATAATAATAATGGATATTTATATAGTGCTATATATCCATTCACTGGTGAATGCTCATATCACGTATGGGAAAGGCAACAAGGTTAAGCAAAAGCTTTTGAGAAAAGTAAGTTTTCAAATATGTCTTGAAAGAGTCTAATGTTGCACAAAATTTGATAGTTTCTGGGAGAGGATTCCACAGTGAGGCAGCAGAGTAAGAAAGGGATCTCTGTCCATAGCTGACGAGCTTAACTTTTGGAACAACCAACAGGGATTGTTGTTGAGATCTCAGTGATCTTGATGGTACATAATTGACTAACAGTTCTGATAGATAACTTGGGGCTTGGTTGTGGATACATTTGTAAACTATGCACAAATTTTTTAAATCAATTCTGTAGTTAACTGGAAGCCAGTGGAGGGATTTTAATCGCGATCCTTCCCGACACATTTGAGTAGTCTTTTTGTTTCGGTCGTCATTCATACCAATTTAATGAACGCAAACAAAAGTCATTTTAATTGAAATACACTTTCGAAGTTAATGTTCATGAGTTTACAGGTACGCAATGTTAAAAGTTATGCACGGGGTAATATACACATGTAAATATATATATGGCATGTGTTGTATATCAGTATTAAAAAGAAAGTTCATACATGTGTTTAGGCACACTTAACGCACCTTATTTATGTTCAAAGTAGAACAAGATATTGCGATGAAAACGGGTGCGTTTGTTTTGCCTACCGGCTGTACAGCCGGCGAGCCGGGTCAACTTTAAGCCCGGATGTAAACCGGCTGAGGCATTTGTTTTGAACCGGCTGAGGCCCGGAAAGGCACCGGCTGTCAGCCGATTGCGCCGGTTTCATTCGAGCGGCTGAAGCAGCTCAAGATGGCGGCAGATTGGAAGAATCGTGAATTGCAAAATCTGAAAATCCAATTTTGGAGTGTATTTGGAAAAAAAATAGCCGGAAACATTAGAAATGTTGTGTTTGACATAAATATTAATATGTTCGTGTTATTTCGTGTGACTGAATGTCAAATTCACAATTAAATTCGGATTTTATAAAAATTTGAAAGCGTAAAACGCAACACATTTAGTAAAACCTCTCTAGAATCTTTGAATAATACATGTTCCCATAGGAAAAAGTTCTATTGTTCGGTGAACAATATAAGGAAAAAAATAGAAATAAGGAAAAATTTAATATTTTTGAATAATGGAATTATTATCGCATTTAAGGAAAATTGCATTTTTATGAATTTTTAGTAAAATTGTTTACAAGGTAACATGAACCGAACTAAAAGCTTATTATCTCCCTAGCGCGTTGTTGTTGGGTTTTTTTTCAAACACAAGAAATCCGTGACAAAGGATTGACTAAAGTAATTTTTTCAAAAGTTTACTTATATGTTCTAAACCTAATCACAAAATATATTTTTTTTCAATAAGGTAATCCAAAAGAAAATCGTTCCTGTCAGAGCATTGCATAGATTAGTACATGCAGGGAGATAGTCAAAAGGGCCAAGGGATTAAAGGGCCGAATATAAGTTCGCTTTGAGTACACAGACTTCATTTTTAGACCGTCTTTATATGTAACTAAGTCAAACAAGAAAAAAAATAAGCTAAAACTTTAAAAAACCTTCCCTGGAGAGTACTACCAATTTATCTTGAATTGTTTGCTGATGATAGCTAAACGAGTGAGTAATACTAATTAGTTATTACTGTTTGTAAGTACAACTATTAAATCTTTAATTGTTTGTCCATTCCAATTGCAAGTTGATAGAGGTAACAAATCTTTCATTGTATGTTGATTTGACCCTAACGAATGGGAAGATAAAATCGAACTACATGTATATTTGAAATTAAATCTGTGACTGTTGTGACTAGATCATGGATATTATTTTCTTATTCATTTTGAGTTGTTTGTATAAGAAACGGGAAAGCATACATGTGCAACATAGACAGTTTGCAAACAAGGCATTATAGCACTAAGATATTTTACCTAACACAATAAACCCCATGTTTTATTAAGTTACACAAAATTTGCATACATCAGGGTTTCTGGGTTTTGCAACACTTTTCCTTCGTGTTTGGTATGACCTTTTACATTAATCGTTTACATGTATTTGCGTATTTAACGTGTACAGAAGATGTAAAACACGATAGTGTTAGTTTAAACAAACGTCCTTATTAAAATATCTTTGATCAACTCTCCATACTCTGACCTTTACATTTAGTGTAAAGTTGTGTATATTGATGCGGTAAACATAGCATGTTATTGGATACACCTGCACCTGCACGATCTTTATGAACTCAGATATATGTCAATATATCTTAACAAATCAATGTCGAATTGAATGTAAAATCTGTTAAGATATAAAACATAAAGGTTTCCAATATTTTATTTTTTTGTTTTCGGCCCATTTGACTTTCAGCAAAGCCCTTTTGACTACTTGTCACGGCCCTTTTGACTTTTTCCATCGGCCCTTTTGACTCCATGGTTCTCAGCCCTTTTGTCCCTCCGCCCTTTTGACTACAACCCATACCTGCATACTATCTTTTAAAGTTTATACTTCCAACGATTCTTTTTAGATATCTGTTAGTAATATCAATAATCATGAATTAAGTTTTCGACAATCTAATGTAAATCTATATTTTTTGGTTATATTTTTTTAATATGATTTAATCATCCTAAAGAATGTGTGAATTTGTAAACAGACAATTATAAAGAATTATACCGTCTGTGTAAATATAATTATTTTATTTCGAAAATATTGTTTTACTGTCATAAATATATTTATTGATAAGTGTATTTTTTTCAGTTTTGATAATAATAATAATAATAATAATAATAATAATAATAATAATAATAATAATAATACTTTATTACCCATGAGGGAACAACAAAGATATGGGTTGCAATACTTTTAATGAACATTTGATTAAACAGTCATAAAACTCATATAGTGACCAGCGGCGAGTGTTACTATCTCCGCCATCTTGTTGCACACACGAAGCATTTGATTCCTTCGGCGAGTCAGGTCAGCCGGGTCAGCCGGTGACGTCACTCAGCCGGCGGCTGAAGACCGGCTGTCAGCCGGTTCGGGGCAAATCAAACGCACCCAGCGTCTAAATGAAATGTTCTACTGGAATGTTCATTTGACAGACAAACAGACAGACATGTCTGTCTTGAATGTTCATTTCAATGTATTTCAATCAAATTTTTGAATTGGAATTAATTTATCAATGCAAGTGTGTGGCTGAAAATTTGACTCTGAGAAATAATTTCTTTTGATTGTTTATTGTTTCTAAGTTCTAAGTTTAGTGACACTTTTGAAATATCTATTGTGGTTTGGTGCTTTGGGATTTTGGTCATGATTTCATTAACACAATGGATATATTAGGACAAATCGGTAAGTATTTTATTACATTTTCAAGGAATAGATGTAAAGCATCCCGGTGTCAGAGGGAGTAGCATTTCCAGAGGAAGGGTTATATGACACCACCCGGAAAAGTGTCTTATCTGTACGATACAATTTCAACCGGGAGATGGTGAGATATCCTCATTACCCCTTATCTCGGGACAATACAGAATCGGGACAATACAGAATATCTATATATATATGGGAAAGAGTAAACATCAGATGGTTCAGACTGGATCAATCTTCTTTAATACGATGAATTCATTTCGACCAGACCCACATAATGGTCGAAATGAATTCATCGTATTAAAGAAGATTGATCAATATATATTTTAAATAAGGAGAGTTGGTTTCTCACGGGAAGAAAGGTTGTATGTATGTACTTGACAGGACCCACATAATGGTCGAAATGAATTCATCTATTAAAGAAGATTGATCCAGTCTGAACCATCTGATGTTTACTCTTTCCCATATATATATATATACACACACACGAATTAATATTAATAATATATTGTAAAACATACGTAAATATTGATTAAGATTGTAAAGACGATTTCGCTTTTCTTAAATTTACGTAAAATCTAAAATAATGGCCAAGCGGCTCTAAATAACAACTCATTCACCGTATGTTGAAGATAATTATTGTGACATTTATGAAACGCAAAATAAGTTCTTTCAAATGATCGAGTCAGAATAATGTTTCGTCTTTAAGTAAAAGTACTTTAAAAACAAAAATTTCACATTCTGTTCAATGCCAACAAACAGACAAATCAATTATCAAATTGTTTATAGAATAGTTATCATTTTGAATTCAAACCTCTCTCAGTAGCACGTTATTAGGGGACATATGAGATGATGTCATGAAAATGAAAATAAATGGTTCGAATTAAAAGATAGTGTATTTAAATTAAATGAAGCAGTAATAAATCAAAAATATAATGTAAACTTCAGCCATGCGATTCCTTTTTAACACAGATTTCATAAAAGGTGTTCACACAAAAAAAGGCTGCCAATGGACTTTTAATGAATCTTTGGTTGTTTTTTTTTGAGTATGAATGTTTGGTTTGTGTAATGAGAGTCTTGATACTATCAAATTTGTGCATTTAGCATTAAAGATGCTATATCATACTTGCAATATTTTTAAAAGTATTTTTAATATATACGTTGTATTTTTAGAAAAATTTAGCGACCAACCTTGAGAAAATCGGACCAAAATTCATTAAAAAGGAGATAATTTACTAAAAACTACCGAAACGGCAGTCGACATAAGGGCGAATCAAGTGTGGCCATTTCACAACTTCCGGTTTCTAAATGTACGCTTGAAAAGTCTTTGTCGCGCTCAACTTGATTTTATTTTCTTTTTATCCGAATTAGGTATTCGTTGCTGTCAAAGTTGATACCCATCGAACGCAATTACGGTAGTTGAGACACGGTGTAAATCCTACAAGCATAATGATTACGTCACCGAAAGCGGGTTCGTTAAATGACATGCCCTTTCTACGATGGGTACTGTGCTTTGAGCGTCGAAATAAGCATGTTATTGTTGATTAAACAATCTAAATATGATATCAAAATTTCGACGAAAGATCTTTCTACAAAGTGATATATTTCATTTCTCAATAGCTAAGTTTCATCCTGAACCGCTTGCAAGTATAATACAGCATATCATTTGATAATTTCATATTTTATATTGTTCACTGATATTTGTAAGTAAATGCTAAATGTATTATTTTGATAGTTTAAAAAATCTCATTACACAAGCTAATCATCCATAGTCAGAGGACTAAGTATGAAGATATACACATCAAATTCATTGGCGGCCATTTTGTGTGAACGCCTTTAATTAATTTTATGCAAGAAAAAGGTATCGCATGACTAAACTTGACATTATATATTTGAATTATTACTGCTTTATTAGTTTAAATACACTGTCTTTCAGTTGGAATCATTTATTTTAATTTTTCTGACATCACCTCATACAATGTATTCCCTCTAAAAACGTGCCACTGCCCCTTTAAGGTCGCACATTTGTCTGAATGTACAATAATGATACAAATGTGTAGAGGATATTATTTTCTCTTTGGTACAAATACCCCGAATAAGCAAGGTGTTGAATTTAGATAATTTAAATTTTCAGAATTTTGGCTAATGAAACACATTTCAACAACATTTCGGCTTTAATAATAAATATAATTTTGTAATGTTTAGAAAACTGCAGTCGATATTTTCGTAAATGGTATTCCAAATTCATAATTCCACTTATTTAATTCATTGTAGCAACTTTTGTGCTTAATATTTCTATGTAGGCAACTTGTACGTTTTATTATTAGTGTGTAGAAAGGATTCATTCTCTGTAAATGTCATGGCCATCCTTAAGCAACAGTAAGGTGGGCAACTACAGGTAATGGGGTCGGTATAATAGCAAAGGTATAATAGCAGGCGCGGTCTGCTCTGGATCGAGTTTGTTACATGTAAATAGGGTTCTATTTCAGTGTTCACGTTCAGTAACGCCCCTTCTCATAAGAAAGGTGTACCTGTCCAGGTTTGAGATAAATGTTCTGAGTTATTGTAAGTCCGAAATATTCAAGTACTTCTCAATAGAAATGTTAGCCTCAGTTTAACTAGCTTCTTAGGCGTTTAGCATTTAAGTTCTTGAGTAGTGTGAAGACAAGCACGATATAGATTAATCACAGGTTTATTACTGATTTCTTATTCATGCAGGATACGTCTTATGTTTTGTAAAAAACTATAATTGAATTGTATTATCTAGTCTGTTTTGTCTTCCAAGTTTGCTTTCTTCTGTAATGTAAAAGTAAATTTGCAACAGATGAACGTTTTGTGACTTAGTCGAGGATACAGTGGTGGTAGCAAAACATCCAAGTTGGATACTAGATATGGCCACTGATCCCTATCGAAATTGAAGTTTCTAAGTAAAAGTCTCTCTGTATAAATTTAAATTACTGCAATCACTTTGCCCTCGAAAATCATTAGAACACATTCCTTTTTAAGTTGCAAGTAGTCATTCTCTCCCAACAGAGGCAACTCAGTCATTCCCGATCAAGCCTCTGCTCTAATAAGCCAAATGCATGGGGTACATGTAGAAAGGTAGAAGTCTGATTGAAGGTAATCCAAATTAGTTGTGCAATCAGCGACGCCATTTCAAAAGTGGTCATTCGCAAAGCCTCGGTCAGTTTCGAATGATTCGACAATTCAATGAAATTTAACATCCAGGGATAATTATTTCCTTTTCAAAACATCGTTTTTTACCTTCTTATTAGATTTTATTGGTCAATTAGTTGAATAAAATATTTAATAAAACAAATAATATTTTACACAATTATAAAACATTACTATCTTATGAAAAATCAAATCCATATCTGATCTTTCTAATATATCCCCCTCACACTGTTAATGATAAATAAACAGAAAGGCGTGGTATTTTCCATGTCACTATACGGCCGTTAAGAATGCTCCCAGTCATAGATATCCAAGAGGTGTATTAATTGGCTGCAAATACATGTAAGGGAGATGTTTTGAGTTGCAACGTTTTGCCGCTAGGGCAATCTGCCAAAACCCCGGGATCTTGGCTTATCAGAACAGAGGCTTGCTCGCACTGAGCTGCCTCTGTAGGGCGAAAATGGCACGTATATTATAAGTTGATTTGTCGCAATCTCTTTAATCATGATTCGATATTTTTGCTTGAAACTGGTGCACTACATGTAGTGGAAAGATTAATCATTTAGGAGATAAACATACGCGTTCGACTTTAACTTAAATTTAGAGCTATAATAATTCCGTTATATGCCGCTGATTTCCAAACACAGTATGTTTATCTCCATTCTCTCCCCACAGAGGCAGCTCAGGCATATCCGAGTTAGCCTCCGTTCTATTACGGCTAATACATGGGATAGAAAGGTAGAAATCCGATTGGAGGCATTCGAAGTTAGTTGTGCAATCAGTTTAAAAAGTGGTCATTCGCAAAACCTCGGTTATTCCCGTGTGGTTCGGCAAAGCTATCGTTGAAATTTAACATCCAGGGGAGATAACTCTTCCTTCTACAAAACATCGCTTTTTACCTTCTCATTATTTTTTATTTGGTAAATTATTAAAATGAAATTTATCATAAAACAAATAGCAATTTACACAATTATAAAACAGTATGTTTCTAATGAAAAACCCTATCCATATCTGATTTTTCTAATATATTCCCTCTCACACTGTTAATTAGGAGATAAATATACTGTGTTTGGAAATCAGCGGCATATAACAGAATTATTATAGCTCTAAATTTAATTTAAAGTCGAACGCGTATTTTGTGAAAATTTCCGACACAACAGCAATAATGTAGAACTACTTGTTGCTAGGCAACAAATGAATTCTTGCGCATTAGACGGAGTAAACAGAGCACTGTATAACCAAATTATACGCCTCCTGATTTTTCACAGCAGCCAACCAGAAACGAGTATTTTGCACATTTATGGTAGAATTTCTTATATGTGCACTAAGCTCAAAAGAATTGAAGCGTTGATTTAGATCACCGAGGTCAGTTGTAAATACATGATATTTTTCATCACCTACTGATTAAAATAAATCTATTCCTGGTTATAAAAACATAATGTTAATTATACTTTTATTCCATTTTAAAATAATCGGTTGTACAAAATTTTTAAAATACATACAAGTTGTGCTGCAAACGTTTGTGCCGTGCTCGTGTAAACAATGGTCATGTATTCGCTTGTTGTACGGCTTTACGGTCCCGCTTGTAAATTTCAGCATCTTGCACGTGCAGCACGAGAGTCTCACGCCAATGTCAACTACAGGAACGAAATGCAAGCTTGTGTTCCTCTTAGTTGACTTGTTGCTTTCTGAAGGTGAATAGTTAATGTTTACTTTGAAAATATTTGTGAACGTTCCCGAAAATAATTAGTTGAGACATATTGTGATGAAATGTTTACCAACGTACTTGAGTGAAAAAGCTTAACTTTTCAATGATAATATTGACTTGAAAATTTGACCTTGATGACATGTTTTCTTAAAAGATCTATTCCCTTTCGAAATATTGATTGGTGAAAGGTCTGACTAAAATATCTGTGCATAACTGTACATTGATAATTCATAACATTCTTTAAATATTTAATTTAAGTTTTAAATTTTGATAGTTAAATGTATTTCAAAATTTGACCATTTGAAATATATGTTCAAACAACTTACTTGGTAACCTTATTAATTATTTGTTGACAACCCCAACATACATGTATGCTATACAATAATTAACTTCTGTCAAGGCAGCATCAGCAACAATACATTTTGGAGCTGAGTAATTTCAGAGAACATTATTCAAACACTTATTTAGGTGTTAAGGCTGGAGGTCAGTTGCACGAGTCCTAACTAGGATATTATTATCCTGAATTATTTTAAAGAAGAAATTAAGACAAAAATTTACTTCAAATTTATTATTTTTGTTTTACAAAAAACACTATCATTATTTCTTTTACATAAGGAAAACAACATATCCTGGTTATTAATATGTTGAATGGCTATCAGAAGTGATAAGATGGGGAAAAAACTATCAAGGGAAAGTTAAAAAATGGTAGCGGCAGCGTCGTTTGAGGACGACTTGATTTCTCCCATCTTCAATGTTTCATAATTAGCATTGTTGTAGCCGGTTGGCTGTGTGTTATTACCAGTTTTCATCATCTGTGCTCTTGTTCTTCTGAAAGAATAATAAAAGATATATCAGTTAACTTTACCTGTTTATATTAGTAAAACATAATTTTTATTCATCTTTATGAATCCAGTGATGCAAATAAAAAAGTATATATCACGCATGATCTCAATTTTCGTTATACATTATTTTCATTAAAATGACATCTGAGTTATCATTGCTGGATATTTGTAAATATTTCAAATGCAAATATATTTGGACAAAACATAACTTTCATTTGATAGAAAACATCATAAAAAATATATAAAATAGAAATAAAAGAATGGATATTAATGACCCACCTTTTTACCAAAACTACAGCAACTACGACGATGATGATGACCACAACTGCTCCACCACAAACCCCAGCTATCAGACCTGATGAGTAATTCATCAAATTTATTTGTAAAATGATAATGCTTTCCGCAATAATTGTCAATTTTGACAATTCAATTCATCCTTTAATTACCATAGATATACCTATTGATTGTATAAGCGCATCAAACCTCTTTTTGTTACTTTGAGTTTTAGTATTACCTTTACAAAATTTCATTAATTTTGTATATTTTTTAATGATACTTACCTCTAAAGTTTTTAGCATTTCCTTTGTTTGTTTACAAACATCTAACAACAGTTCAAACCAACAAAAAGTCTAGAAATAGACATCTTAAACGTCTCGCACGCCACCCATGATCCTTCAGCCTATTGTGATCCTTCAGCCCATCGAACCCTTCCTTGTTGTATGTAACTCAATACGCTGATAACCGTTCTATAACCATAAGTTTAGAGGTAGGTATCATTCAAAAATATACAAAATACATGTTATTTTGTTAAATTTCTTTCATTCACTACCTCTAAACTTATAGTGTCATGGATTTACAACCGTATACTATGGTCGGCAATATAAGATTTATCAGCAAAAGTAGCAAGTCAGTCCTTACAACCTTTTTGAAAATGAGAGTTGTAATTACCTATGTTACTGACTGGAATGCCCCCGCCCCACAAAGAATCCCAGATGACCGAGCCTTTTGAGATCAGTCTGTACGTCTCGCAAGTAAAATGTTGAAAAGGTTGAGGAACTCTAGTATCCTGCCGAGATAATGTCTTGGACTGAGGCAGAGTGCCACAGAGTCACAGAAGTAGCGCAAGGGGTAATTTCATGAGTTGAAACCTTTCAATAAATCGGCGGGGCCGTCACTGACAAATGGGAGGCAGCCTTACTACTCTTTTTTACACAAGTGAAAACAGTAGTTTTGTAAATATCCTGATCGGAAGAAGGGAAACACGACAGGAAAAGCCTATGTCTTCCCCTTCTAAAGAATTTTGGACCGAGAAGAAGATCCTTTTCCATAGCATCAGATAAGGCAGCGGACAAAGCTGGAACAGAGAAGCATCTTCAATCGACTTCTGAATGAAGGGTAGAAAGGGAAACTGACTGCCAGTTCTCAGTGTAGAGTAACATTGGGCATGCAACTCTAAAAATGTCCAAGCCAAAGCCAGCACTAAAAGGAAAGCTGTCTTCCATGAGAGAAACTGCAACAATACATCCCTGATGGGCTCGAAAGGATCTGCAAGCAGGGCTGATAAAGCCACTGACAGATTCCACTCCACTCAAGTTGAAATCTGGGAGAACCATTAATCGTTCCCGCCTTTAGCCTCTTGACTTTCCTCAATAAGAGCAGGAACTCTGCGACCATTGGAATGGAGACATCAGCATCAGCCTCGAATTGCTGCTTTCACTCGGTGAATTTGGCATATCTGCAATCGTAGATATCGAACGTTGAAGAACTGAGGCCACCCCTGAGTGCTTCCACAACTCCTTCTGAGAAACTGCTTTTCATGAGGTTGCGTTAGATAGTGTCAAATTGTGAAGATGAAGAGACTCAGGGTTTCAATGAAACCTGTCAGACCGCTTCAGTTTAATGTTTAATAACTTTTAACAAAATAAATAATGTTTGTCTGACACCATTAACAGATCAGGATACCACAGACGATTGGGCCACGCTGGAGCAATCAGGATAATGACGCAGCTGTGACGTTTCACCTTCTCCTAAGACTGCTGGAACCAGTGATGGCAGAGGGAAGGCGTAAGGGATGAGACCTTCCCAGCTAATCAACTTTGCATCTACTGCAAAGGCCTGTGGATCGAGCATTTGACTGACGTCAATTGGAAACAGTTATCATTGTTGAAACGTAACTGGTCGCAGGATCTACCATTGGAGACTCCCACAAGTATGCAACCATTGTGAAGGATATGGGATGAAGGGTGAACTCCGTTGACTGAATCTGGTTGGGTCGAGATAACCTGTCTGCTAACATGTTCAGATGACCCGGAATGTGTCTTGCTCTGACCTGACAACTGAACTGATGGATCCAGTGAAACAGACGAAGACATAGATCCAGCATCCCCTTCGATCTTGTCCCACCTTGACAATTTATATAAGCTACCATGGTGGAGTTGTCCGACGCTAATATCAGGTTCTTGCCTGCTAACTGATCCTTCCAATGCTGAAGCGCCTTCAGAATGGCCAACAGCTCTAGTTGATTGATATTCAGTGGAGCCACTTCCAGAGACCAAGAGCTCTGAATCATCTGATTAATTAAATGAGCGCCCAAGCCCGAGTTCGAGTCATCTGTCACAAAAAGTGCGTCCTGAACAAAGGTGACCAACTGAATTCCATATAGGAATCTCAAACCGTCAAAAGATCGCAAGATCTCACTGAGTTGATCCAGTACTGAGAGTGACAAAGTCTCAGCTTCCCCAACATCCACTGCCATAGGCTCTGAGAAGACTGCGACATGGACCGAAACAGACTTTGTGCTACCTCTACTCTGTCCTCTGGCAGAAACACTTTCAACATCCCTGACTCTAGATTATCGTGGCACTGGTCTGAAAGGAGAAAATAGTAATATAAAGGAGTCATGGATCCTGATGGATCTGCTGTGAAGAAAGCTTAACACTGGAGTTGTTTCGCTTTAGGAGCCAAGGAGCAATCGAAATCTGAAGAAGAACTGTGAACTGACGAAATCTGCCATTTACTGCTGGATGAATGGGTACTTGGAAAAAAGCATCTCTGAGATTCGAAGCAATCCATGCAGTCCCTTGGTCAAAGATTCAGTTTCATCGTGGCAATCGACTCCATCTGGAACTATGGACATCTCTGCAGGATATGCGGTTCAGCTTTCTCAGGTCAATGATCGTCCATGTCCTTCATGGGAACCAGGAAGATGGGAGAGTAAAACCCCTTGGGCATGGTCTTTGGATCCATTTCCAGAACGGTGTTCTTTGTTAGCAACTTCTTGATCACCTCTTCTGCTGCCACAAGAGGAGGAGGGGAAAGATGGAACCTGGAACCCTCAGGCTGACAAGTTGTCGGAGGAAGGGAATTAAAAACAAGCCAATATCGTTGGGAAACACTTACAAAATCCAAGGGTCGTCGGAAACAATTGGCCAATTGGGGGCAAACTGTTTTAGACGACCGTGAACCTGACCAAGAATCACTTTCAAAGGGAACAAAGGGGGACTGGCAGGTGTCGACAAATGAATGGGAAGGGGAGCAAGAGTGTCAAACTCGCTGTTGCCCTCTGCCTCAACCTCGGACAGCACCCTACACGGCATCGTTGGCTTCTCGTTCTGTCTGTCATAATTAATTAATTAATATTGTCAAAGTTGCATTTAGGAGTCGAAAAGCCCAGGAACGTGTTGTACGACTGCTTCTTTGATGGCGTAGAAACCTTCTTTCTCGGAGACTGCTGAGTTTGCTGACGACGATAAAAAAATAGTCCAGGCCAGTCTATGAAGGTCTTCATTTCTCTTCCTTTCCATTGCATCAGCCACAGAGTCACAGAAGAGGGAACCTGCAAACATTGTTTGGATATATAGCTTCTCCTTGATCTTGGGGTCTGTAGCGTTTGGAAGCTGCTTGATTTAAGCTGAACGTCTAAGTAACGTCAGCTGCGAGTCTATCTAAAATAGATGCCGGTCAAGATGTCTAGTGCTTTTTGGTCTGCGTCACCCCTCCCTCAGTCATGCACCCTAATCTGTTCTGCTTACCAGACCCAAAACTACCCGAATAGAAATCAAGAAAGAAATAATACATAAAATATATCTGTGCAATAATTGATTCGCCCAAATTATTATTAACAATGCAAAATTATTAACGGCATTGAAATAGAGATAAATGAATAAAAACCTTTTATCGTAATATGACAAGAAGGTCATTATTTACTAAATGCCACCTGTAATTTATGCTCTACCAAGAGCGCAAATATGTGAAAATTAACAACATGTTTGACATCAAGAACACATAATGATACCAGGAAACAGTTTCAAGGAAAAGTTTCGTTGATAAGGTAAGATTTCTTTTCTGATAGAACAAACGTCTTGACAAGACAAAAACAACAAACGAAGTGAGGGTTCGATAGGCCGAAGAATAACAGTATATGCACGTATTTGTACAAGACCGTGGAGACTCAAAAGTTTAATATGTCTATTTCTAGACTTGCTTAAGGTTTGATTTGTTGTAGTCAATGAAAGCCATAGAAATGTATTTGCTGAAGGTCAAACGGTTTTACATTACCAATTTGAGGTCCGTCATTCCCTTGTCCTGAAAAAAATGTTTCCAACTATATTTCTGAGTAAGTGAGATAACATCTCAAAATCATCAAATTAACATTACGTGTATATGTATCACAATATTGTCTATATGAATCAATTAATCATTTAGAAAGCTATTGAGAACCACCGCCCTAAAAGTTTCGTCTTCAATAAGAAAACATAATGCTTTAAAAACCAGTCACACATTACCATTTGTCGGCTCTTCATTCTGTCGAGACTGTCCTGAAAATACAACAAGCAGTTGGATTTTTATTGTTAACTGAAATAACATTGACGAAATAATTATAAAGTTACTTGAAAGTGCCTTAACGCTGATCACCATTGCTTCATTATATCAAAACAAGATGATTAAAAATATCATCATCCTGCTACATCAGCGTATATGTCTCCGCTAATGCTACAACCTATCCCCTGATATCCTCCTATAGTCTTCTGTCGTATCGCTATATATAGCAAGTCAATCAAATGATGCCCTTTCAGCGATAGCGACAAACAAGTTTCTTGGCTTCGTTCCGCGTGCTCACCTCGTGATTCAAATTAACCAATGGGAGTGCTATTAGATAATAAATCTGATTCTCATTGCAGTCTCCCGCTGAGCTCCAAATCACGCGCTCTTAGATTTCCACGTGCGACATCACTAGACAACAGTGTATGGAGTTCGAAATAGTTTGACTGAAAACAGACAAGCTATAAATAGCGCTGAGCAACCACCAGTCAGCGATATGACGGAAGACTATAGGAGGATATCAGGGGATAGGTTGTAGCATTAGCGGAGACATAAACGCTGATGTAGCAGGATGAAATATCATCAATCCTTAATGATTTAAATTAAACTTTACCTGGTGACGGCTCTTCATTCTCATCAGACACACCTTGAAGACAATTGTAGCTTCATATACTTATACTTTCCCTTAGGTGAAATAGCATGAAAATAACATCACAAATCATAGTAAGTGATCAAGACCAGATAATTTTAAACCTGAACGGCAATTGAAAAAACATTTAAAATTAAATAAATATTTCCACTTTTGCTGAACTAGTTAGTGTTCTTTTACTTTTTCTTTCAAACGAAATGAATTTTCAACAAACTTTCGGTGCAATAGGTCCCTTCCCATCCACTTTGGCATCCTTGAGTACATGTTCCAGAAACAGAATCACAGACAGTACCAGATCTACAATTCACTGGACATGTTGATGCACAGTTTTCTCCATAAGTTCCAGGAGTGCATTCTGTTGGAAACAGTCAAGGAATTACGGTAACATCATTAGAGTTACCAAGAAAAATTACATTTAACCTGAACTCCCAAAGTTAACAAAAATTCACTGATGTTACATCAAATATAGTAAAGCAATATCTACCATAAACTAGAGCAAAACTTTAAAATATATTCTTAAATGTGTGCAAATATTATAAGATATCCCAAAAGTTGAGCATACGGTCTGAGCAAAAGTCCCCTTTCCATCCACTTTGGCATCCTTCAGTACATATTCCAGATTTTGAATCACAGACAGTACCAGCTTTACAATTCACTGGACATGTTGACGCACAGTTTTCACCGTATGTTCCAGGAGTGCATTCTGGTGAAGGAAAACAGTCAAGGTATAAGACAATTATCATTAAAAGAAACTATTGTAAAAACAACATTTGACCTTAATTCTCGAGGTATTCTGTAACGTACATTCAATATACTTATATGATATCTATCATGAACAATTTGAAAGACATACATAGTAGTTAGTGCAGTTGAAAACTAAATGTTATTAAATATTCAAGTTATGGAACATACGTTGTGAGCAAAAGTCCCCTTTCCATCCGCTTTGGCATCCTGCAGTACATATTCCCAACATTGAATCACAGACAGTACCAGATTTACAATTCACTGGACATGTTGACGCACAGTTTTCTCCAAACGTTCCAGGGGTGCACTCTGGTGAAAAGAAGCCAAGGAATTACGTTACAAGCAAGAGTAAACAAGCATTTATCCTGAAGTCCCGAAATTAAAATATTTTCTGAAGTACATTCAATATACTAACATGATATCTATCATAAACAAACTGAAAGAAATATCAAAATACTAAAAGATACTTAATTTTAATAACAAAATGTTAGAAAATATCCAAGAAGTGGAGCATACGTTGTGAGCAAAAGTTGCCTTTCCATCCAATTTGGCATCCTTGATGACATATTCCAGAGACAGAATCACAGACAGTGCCAGATTTACAATTCACTGGACATGGTGAGGCGCAGTTTTCTCCAAACATGCCAGGAGTGCATTCTGATAAAGAGAACAGTTAAGAGTTTACAGTTTAATCATGAGAGTAAATAAATATAAAAAATCAGCATTAAATCAGGAGCCCTTAAATTAAAAAATTCCCTGAAGTACATTCAATAATCATTCACAACATATTTCAATAAAGGGGCCAGACATAAATGAACTCTACAGTAGTGAACAAAACTGAAAACAAATATTTTACAATGGAAGAGTGGAACATACGTTGTGTGCAAAAGACGCCTTTCCATCCACTTTCACATCCTTTAGTACATATTCCAGAAACAGAATCACAGATAGAACCAGATTTACAATTTCCTGGACAAGTTGATGCACAATTTTCTCCAAACGTTCCAGGATTGCATTCTGTTGAAAAGAGTTATGGAATTACTGTGATTACCAAAGGGATAAATAGATTATAACAACAATTTTACCTTTGACCTGAATTTACATTGAATTATATAAGATTCTATCGTATGATGAATACAGTCGAACCCTGTTTACTGTGAACCAGTCCTGGGATAACCCAAAGCATTGTTATTCGGATGATATTTTTTATGAAACACATATTTTATTAAGTAGATGCATTCACTTATACAGACTTATGCTTCCCCATAGAGATACCAATTGTTCAAACCATGTTTGCATATTTGTACTGAAATCTCATCAAAATAACCAGACAGCTCGGACGCTTATCCACAAGTGACATGACAATAAAAGAAATTTTAGCAAAAGTAGTTTTAAAAAGTCAACATTTGAAGATTTATGTAAATTCTTACGCAAAGAACAGTCGTCTCCCCTCCAACCATTCGGGCATCCATCTGGACAACTTCCGGTTTCCACGTCACAAACTCTATTTGTTTTGCAGTTACATCTAGACTGACAGTCAATTCCAAATGTTCCTGACGGGCATCCTTGAACAAATCAAGGAAACAATTGTAATATATTCCCCCTTCATGTTTTCTAGAACATTTTCACAAACAATTACCTTATAAATGGACCATGCAACAATTCTGAAGATTCATACAGTAATGAAGTAAGATTGACAAATTAGAAAGAATAAAATCTATGACACCATGAAATAGTTAATCTAAAATCCTTTGGTCACTACGTACGTAAAGAACAGTTGTCTCCCGTCCATCCACTCGGACAACCATTTGGGCAACTTCCTGTTTCAACGTTACAAACACCGTTTCCTCCACAGGTACATGTAGACTGACAGTTAACTCCAAAGGTTCCAGCCAGACATCCTAGGACAAAGCAAATAACAATTACTGGAATCAACTCCAAGCTATTTTTTCATGCAATACAATGTGTCTCATGAACAAGAGCCAAATTTCAAAGGTCTATACATTATTGCGCACAATCAAAACATACAAGGAGATACTTGAGAATTGCCAACGTACGTTGTGAGCAAAAGTCCCCTTTCCATCCACTTTGGCATCCTTCAGTACATATTCCAGACTTTGAATCACAGACAGTACCAGCTTTACAATTCACTGGACATGGTGAGGCGCAGTTTTCTCCAAACATGCCAGGAGTGCATTCTGGTGAAAACAGTCCCAAAAAATACAGTTTAATCATCAGAGAAAACAAGTGTAAAAACATTTGACCTGAAGTTCCCAATTTAAAAGCATTTTCTGAGGTACATTCAATATATCAAAATGATATCTATCATGAAACCCTTAAAAGAAACATATTAAGGTGAGAGCAGTTGAAAAAAGTTATAAATAACCAAGAAGTTGAGCATACGTTGTGAGCAAAAGTTGCCTTTCCATCCACTTTGGCATCCTCCAGTACATATTCCAGAAACGGAATTGCAGACTGTACCAGCTTTACAATTCATTGGACATGTTGACGCACAGTTTTCTCCGAACGTACCAGGGATGCATTCTGGTAAAAAGAACAGTAAAAAAAACCCAGTGATAATCAAAAGAGTAAATATATTTGTACAGAAACAGGACTTTACCTAAGACTTTATGACTTTTGATATAAAGGTAGTTTGTTAAAACATGTGTGTACATTTGTACTAAATTCACATCTTTCTAACAAGACGATGGAGGGGCTTATCCACTACTGGCATGACACTACTTTGATTTAAGGTAGCAAAAGGATAGACTTGACACATTTGAATAAATTTACCAAACTTCAAGTAAACAATTACGTAAAGAACAGTTGTCTCCCCTCCAACCGATGACAATAAAATAAATTTTAGTGAAAGTAGTTTTAAAAAGTCGTTCAAGGAATTAGCAAAAGGAAAATTGGAAACCCTTGATACATTTTACATAACAAAACAAGTGTCAGGCAATTACTTACGTAAAGAACAGCTGTCTCCCCTCCAACCATTCGGGCATCCATCTGGACAACTTCCGGTTTCAACGTCACAAACTCTATTTGATTTGCAGTTACATCTAGACTGACAGTCAACTCCAAATGTTCCTGACGAGCATCCTTAAACAAACCAATAAAACGATTGTAATATATTTCTTCAATAATTGCCATTCAAAATGGTATGTCTCATGAACCATTTGCAATATTAAGTCTTGAAATAGATTCTCAGCAAGAGAGTACAGATGTCGATTACGACAAGAAATCACTTCAATTTGGAGTATATGTACTCTGTTAGGGGCAAATCTTAAAATGAAATCCTAAACAGTAGCTAAAAAACAATGTCTTGAACATTTTCACCAACAGTTCCCTATAAATTTACTATGCCACAATTCTGAAGATTCGTACAGTAACGACGTAAAATAGACAAATCATGGCCGGTAAAGTCTTTGACACTATGAAATACTTAATCTAAAGATCTTTGGTCACTGCGTACGTAAAGAACAGTTGTCTCCCGTCCAACCACTCGGACAACCATTTGGGCAACTTCCTGTTTCAACGTTACAAACACTGTTTCCTCCGCAGTTACATGTAGACTGACAGTTAACTCCAAAGGTTCCAGCCAGACATCCTAGGAGAAAACCAAATTACCATTAATGGCAACAACAATCCTTGTTTTTTATTCGTATAATACAATTTGTCTAATGAACAAGAGCAAAACTTAAAAGGTATATACACTATGTAGTGCAATCAAAACATACATAGATATTATCAACTGAGGGTTTCCGTATCATTAATATCATTTAATAGGAATAAAATTTTGTATTTTGCGGGCCTTGGCTACTGTCATTTTAAAATGAAAAGGTTTGAACAAAAATATGATCCCTTCTAAAAATATGTTTGACTTAGATTCCGCGGAGTAATTCAATACACAGAGTTTAAGGTCATATTATCAGCGATATACAATTGTGAACAGTCTCGAAATAATCCTTTATGAAAGGACTTATCATAGTTGTGTCGGATTTCCAGTGCATGAGGAAACATTTGGTTTCCTTATGACACAAAATGTGTATGAGCCACTTGTCAACGTCACTACAACAAGGAAAGTAACTTTTAACTGCAACTTTGAAAAGCTGTATTGTCATTGAGTTACGCCAGTTCCGTTACGGTATCCTTAGACTAAAGGTAGATTATTTGCGAAGGTGGGGTTGTTACATTTGTTACTACGATAATTGATAATGTGTACCATTACTAGAATATGAATTGTTTTTGCTGACAGGTGGGTCACTGACACACTGTGTGTCAAAGAGGTCTATCATGTCATTCATGAAAATTGAAGCTAATTTGGTAGAAATTATTGTTGATAGCTGAATATTGTTATATTTTGGTGTAAATAATAGTGCACGATGAAAACAATTTGGCAATGCTTTGATAGCTAAGCTAATTCTAAAATACGAATTGCGTGTAAATTTACCCTCTCACATTTTGTTTATGAATTTTCATTTGATCAAAAACAACCCTGAAAAACTCCTCATGACGTTAAGAATGGTTGGTAACTGGTTAAGGACTCACATGACATGCATTGAGTTTTGATAAATTAGTTCTTTGCATTGTTATCGGGGATCTGTTAAAATGATTTCAAGATGGGTTTATTGCACCGACAACAATGCCAATTATATGATAAAAGGAGATATTTGAAAATTGGCAACATACGTTGTGAGCAAAAGTTGCCTCTCCATCCACTTTGACATCCTTCAGTACATATACCAGACATGGAATTACAGACAGTACCAGATCTACAATTCACTGGACATGTTGATGCACAGTTTTCTCCAAACGTTCCAGGAGTGCATTCTGATGAAAAAACAGTCAAGGAATTACTGTGGTATAATAATGAGAGGTAACAAGTCTTTTAAAGTAATCAAGCGGAAGTATCGAATTAACAAGTATTCACTGAAGGTACATGAAATTAACTTAAGCAATATCTATTATGAACAAAAGCCAAACTTGAAAGATCTATATAAAACTGATAGCCATTGAAAAAGTTAAGTTATCTAATATCCAAAAGGTGGAACATACGTTGAGAGCAAATGTTGCCTTTCCATCCACTTTTGCATCCTCCAGTACATATTCCATAAACAGAATCACAGACAGTACCAGATTTACAATTCACTGGACATGTTGAGGCACAGTTTTCTCCAAAAGTACCAGGAGTGCATTCTGGTGAAAACAACAGTTAAGAAAATACTGTGGTGATCAAAGGAGTAAATATACTTTTAAAGAAACAGCATTATACCTAAAACCTGGATTTACATTGAATGATAAAAGATAGAATCTGAATACAGTTGGGCCTTGCGTACTCGGTTCTTGATTTACCGAAAATATTGAAATCGGGTTGATATTTTAGTGAAACAAATATTTTCCTAAGTAGTTCCACTCACTTACCCAGCCCTAATGATTCTGGATATATTATTGATAGATTAAACCATGTGTGTACATTTGTACTAAAATCACATCTATATAACAAGACGATACAGGACCTTTTCCACTAGTGGCATGACAGTACTTGGAGTTTTATAATAGATACACTTGATACAGTTGTTATGATAGCCAAGCATCAGGCAAACACTAACGTAAAGAGCAGCTGTCTCCCCTCCAACCATTCGGGCATCCATCTGGACAACTTCCGCTTTCAACGTCACAAACTCTATTTGATTTGCAGTTACATCTAGACTGACAGTCAACTCCAAATGTTCCTGACGGGCATCCTTTAAAAAACCAATAAAACAATTGTAAAATATTCCTCCTTCAATAATTGTCATTCAAAATCATATGTCTCATGTGCCTTTGCAATATTAAGCCTTGAAACAGATTCTGTGCAAAAGAGTGCATAAGTACCTTACGATCAGAAATCAAATTAGGTGGGGAAATATGTATTGTCTTAGTGGCAGATATTGATTCACCTTGATCAGCTCATTGCCAAGCCGAGAAATTTAATCCTAAAAGGTAACTAAAAAACAATTTCTTGAACGTATTCAGTGACCGTTCTCTATAAATGTCCCAAGACTAAATTCTGAAGATTCATCCAGTAAAATAGTAAGATGGACAAATCTTGACAGAGTAAAATTTATGACACCATAAAACAAATTATGCAAAAATCTTTTGGTCATCACATACGTAAAGAGCAGTTGTCTCCCGTCCATCCACTCGGACAACCATTTGGGCAACTTCCTGTTTCAACGTTACAAACAATGTTTCCTCCACAGTTACATGATGACTGACAGTTAACTCCAAAGGTTCCAGCTAGACATCCTATGAGAAACCAAATTACCATTACTGGAAACAAAATTCCCTGCATCTTATTCATAAAGTTCAAATTGTCTCATGAACAAGAGCCAATGTTTGTACATAGTGGAGCGAAATCAAACATACTTTGAGATGTTTGAGAAGTGGACAAGATATCCCTATAGTACATTTAAATAACATAAACACTACATCCATCATTCAAAGTGTCAACGTTTAAAGAACTATATGAAAGTGAGAGCATTTCAAAAAGATTTATGATGGTAAAGTGGAGCATACGTTGAGAGCACATGTCGCCTCTCCATCCACTTTGGCATCCTTCAGGACATATTCCAGAAACAGAATCACAGACAGTACCAGATTTACAATTCACTGGACATGTTGACGCACAGTTTTCTCCAAACGTACCCGGAGTACATTCTGGATGAAAAGAACAATCAGAAAGGAATTACAGTTAAATCATTAGGAAAAACAAGTGTAATATAAGCGTTTGACCTGAAGTCTCGAAATTACAAGTATTCTATGAAGTACCTTCAATGTACTTAAATGATATTATAAGATATAAGAGAGGTGGCAACATACGTTGTGAGCAAAAGTTGCCTATCCATCCACTTTTGCATCCTCCTGTACATATTCCAGACATGGAATCACAGACGGCTTTACAATTTACTGGACATGTTGACGCACAGTTCTCTCCAAATGTACCGGTAGTGCATTCTGATGGGAAAAAAAACAGTCAAGGAATTACGGTTTAATCATTAAAAAAGACAAGTGTAAAACGCAGAATTTAATATAGGTCTGGAATTGACCAAAATATCACTGAGGTATATTCATCAAACTTCAGTAATATTTATCAATGTTAACAATAACCAAACTTGAAAACCCTCTTTAAATCTGCTTAAATATTATAAGATATCGAGAAGTGGCAACAAACGTTGTGAGCAAAAGCTGCCTTTCCATCCACTTTTGCATCCTCCAGTACATATTCCAGAGACAGAATCGCAGACTGTACCAGCTTTACAATTCACTGGACATGTTGACGCACAGTTTTCTCCAAATGTACCGGTAGTGCATTCTGGTGAAAAGAAGTCAAGGAATTGCGGTTTAATCATTTGGGAAAACTACTGTAAATTGCAGAATTTAACATGAGTCCAGAAATGACAAAATCATCCCTGAGGTATATTCATTATACTTTAGAAACACTTATTAACGTAATCAATAAATAAACATAAAAAATCATTTTATAAATCTGCTCAAAATATTATTAGATATATGAAAAGTAGCAACAAACGTTGTGAGCAAATGCTGCCTCTCCATCCACTTTTGCATCCTCCAGTACATATTCCAGACGTGGAATCGCAGACTGTACCAGCCTTACAATTCACTGGACATGTTGACGCACAGTTTTCTCCAAACGTACCGGGAGTGCATTCTGGTGAAAAGAACAGTCAAGGAATTACGGTTTAATCATTTAAGAAAATACTGTAAAACACAGAATTAAACAAGACGTCTTGAATAGACAAGCATTCACTAAAGCATATTCATTATACTTAAGTAACAATTACCAATATAAACACTAAATAATGTTGAAAAGATATTTATAAATGTGCTCAAAATACTATAAGATATGTGAGAAAAAGCAACAAACGTTGTGAGCAAATGCTGCCTTTCCATCCACTTTTGCATCCTCCAGTACATCTTCCAGACATGGAATCGCAGACTGTACCAGCTTTACAATTCACTGAACATGTTGACGCACAGTTTTCTCCAAAGGTACCAGGAGTGCATTCTGGTAAAAAAAGCAGTCAAGGAATTACTGTGATAACCAATGGAGTAAATAGATTCAAAGAAACAGTATTATACCAAAGACCTCGATTGACTTATATAAGATATCGTCAGTTGACCTGGCCTCTTGATAACTGGAAACCTGATTTTCCCGGATGATTTGTAAGTGAAACAAATATGTTCCTAAGTTGATACACTAACTTATCCAGATCTAATGATACGAACGCAAATATTTCAAACCTAGTCTATACATTTGTATTGAAATCACATCCAAATGACACAGGCACTTATCCACCGAACACATGAAGACAAAATGAATTTAAGCAAGTAATTTTATGGACGAATCTTTTTTATTGAAATTATTTCAAAAATCGATATTTTTCATTTAAGAGTGATACATTCATTCAAAGTATCCTAATTTTGTCACAGCATCACTTTTGAGTTTTGAATATAGGGGGTGCTTTTTTCTTTATGTATAAAATAGACCAAACTTCAACTAAACACTTACGCAAATAACAGTTGTCTCCCCTCCAACCACTCGGGCATCCATCAGGGCAACTTCCGGTTTCAACGTCACAAACTCTATTAGGTTTGCAGTTACATCTAGATTGACAGTCAACTCCAAATGTTCCTGACAGACATCCTTGAACAAACCATTAAGACAATTTTGAGATATACCTCCCTCAATAGTAGCCATTTCCAATAGCATGTGTTCAAGTACCTTTCGTAATGAATGACAATTATTATGTGGATAGACAACTTCTTGAATCTGTGTAGGCAACTTATGTCGTTGTCAAGCAGTGACATTAGAATGTTGAATGCCCTTCAAGAAAGTTACCTTTTGTTATATTTAACCTTTAAATAGACTCTGTGCAGGAAGTGCAGATAAAGCTGACACTCATAAATTGAATCAGGTGAGAATTTTATATTCGGTGCTAGAAGAAGCTTTTGATCCACTTTAATATTTTTTGTAAACCGAGAGGTGGAATCCTAGTAGACTAGTTATGATTTTCTTGAATATTTTCACCAAAATCTTTTAAATATACCAAAAACTAAAGTCATGAAATAGGATAGACAAAGCATGACAAAGTAAAATCTATGAGACCATAGAAAGGATCAATTTAAAAATATCCTGGTCCTCACGTACGCAAAGAACAGTTGTCTCCTGTCCATCCACTCCGACAACCAAGTGGACAACTTCCGGTTTCAACGTTACAAACACGGTTTCCTTCACAGTTACATGTAGACAGACAGTCAACTCCAAAGGTTCCAGTTGGACATCCTAGAACAAGCCAAAACAAGCTATTCTTTGAATCTATTCTTAGAAAAATAGTTCACCGTATAAATATATATATATACACGGTGTGCGTGAAACTCAGAGTAGCATCAAATAGTACTCTATGTTCAATTTATGTGTGTATATAAATGTGTGTTTGTGTGTGTGTATATATATATGCTTGAAGGATATACTTGTGAACTGGAAACATACGTTGTGAGCAGATGTCGCCTCTCCATCCACTTTGACACCCGTCAGTACATATTCCAGAAACAGAATCACAGACTGTACCCGCCTTACAATTCACTGGACAAGTTGATGCACAGTTTTCTCCAAACGTTCCCGGAGTACATTCTGGATGAAAAGAACAATCAAGGAAGGAATTACAGTTAAATCATTAGGGAAAACAAGTGTAATATAAGCGTTTGACCTGAGTGCATTCTGATGAACGAATGTACAAAACAGCATTTAACATTAAGCATCAACACTTAACACTTATAAGTTGAAGTATATCCAATTGCCTTAAAAAACAATTATAATGAACAAGAGCCGATCTTAAAGGGGCAGTAGCACGTTTTTACGGAGAATATAAGGTGATGTCAGGAAAATGAAAATATGGTTCCAATTGAAAGACAATGTATTCAAAATAAATGAAGCACTAATAAATAAAATATATTATGTAAATTCTATGTCCCAATCAGTACATTTGTAAACTTAAATTAAAAGGTTGCAACATACGTTGTGTGCAATTGTTGCCTTTCCATCCACTCTGGCATCCTTCAGTACATGTTCCAGACATAAAATCACAGACAGTACCAGATTTACAATTCACTGAGCATGTTGACGCACAGTTTTCACCGTATGTTCCAGGAGTGCATTCTGTTGAAGGTAAACAGTCAAGTTTAAAACTGGAATGCCTAAAAACATTTTTAAGAAATATTAATCAAAGGTAAACTTGTGAAAAGAAAGGTTTTAAGTGTTGTTTTCATCATCTGGTGCGCTCATGGGAGGCATGTAAGTACTTGTCCTGGGATGAAATTGTATTTCTATGACATAATTAGAATCAAGACATGCTTTTTTCTACCAATTTAGACCATATATGCTATTTTATTATATCCCAATTATTGGAATCCAACCTCCTTATTCCATTATATTTAGTATATAATGTTATATATAATTGATTTGGCTTCTTGTGAGAGAACATATAAACAGTCACCCTGCATCCGCTATCAGGTCCTAAAATCTACAGTTAAGAAGACACTTTTTATGATGGTTTCCATAAACAATGAGGCCCAATAAGTATGGAACCTCTAATACTCATTTGCAACAAGGGAAAACTCGCTAGAGACGTTAATTGAATGTATAGAATGAATTACCCAGAATGTAAGGTTTGGTTTTACATTTGAGATTTGTATATTTACAAACAACATACAGTTATTAAGTGATTTTTAAGGGACATTTTCGGAGATATTTCACAGCAATATGCTTCTTGAGAACTATTCATTCATGTTGTTTTCGAAAATGTATAAGATTTCATATGAAAAATGATCAACAGTAACTAACAAAATAACTCAAAATTTTACTTAATTGGATACATTCGATGAATGGATTCACAGAACTAAACGTCGGTTAAGTACTTACGTAAAGAACAGTTGCCCCCTGTCCACCCAATCTCGCATCCGCCTAGGCAACTTCCGGTTTCAAAGTCACAAATGCTATCAAATCTGCAGTTACATGTAGATTGGCAGTCAATCCCAAACGTTCCTGGTAAGCAACCTACAAAATGTTAATGAAATTAAACAAATATTTACCTAAAAGTAATAAACAATTGAAATACAAAGTTTTTAAAGAAAAAAAGCAATTTACTTTTGCTACATCTGTCTGTTCTGTATCCAGGTTCACAACCTCTAAGACAGAAACCAGTAGTTTTCTCACAACCGATTGCATCTTTACACAATCCGCAATTTGAACAGTCTATGCCATATTTTCCATAGGGGCATGGAACTGAAACCGAAAATATGTAAAATGATCATAATACCTCTATATAAATATACCTATGCGTATAAATATGTTATTAATGATAAAATGTTTACAAATACTTTGAAGAACTTTAGTCAAAAGTCAATTCGAAAAATAAACTTTTCATAGGTTTATTTTCAGCCTCAGAAGTTTCATTCTTATGTTTTTTAAATGATTTGGCTTTCAAACCCTTATTTCCAGAATTAATTTGTGAGGTGAAGTGATGTGGGGATTATCGCTCCTTTCAAGATTATTGCACATATAAATTGAATTTGTATATAAAGAGCTAATCAATCTCTTGTGTTTCATCTCATTTATATTATAGGTTAGGGATATAAAATATGAGTTTTACCCGACAAAGGTTCGCTTACCTGTGACATTAAAGTTAGGGGAAAATACATGTAATCCACGGGGACTCTGGAATTGGCTTGATTGTATCCCTCCAAATTCCTTAATGTCATCTAGTGGCACAATAAATATTCTCCTGAAAGAAAAATAATACTAATGATGGCTATTTAACTTATTTTCTTAACGTTGCATCTGTGCTTTAGACATGTACATCACTTGATGGAGATACAGAGTATAAGATAGATAGTGAGAATATAATGGCAAAAAGTGAGAACTTTTAGAGTTCAATTTCGTAGAAATATGAACATGTTTACCACACTCTCATTATTAAATAATTATGCATATTTGCTAGTTTTAGCAAAGTTTCGATGACACATTCTATAGAGTCTATTTTGATTGATTAGGTATCAAATTAAAATAGTCTGACTAGAATATGGAGTATTCTAGAGGCGTGACATGTATTGTTGTTTAATTTGACGCATCATTATACAAGATCTGTATTGTGATATGTACCGTTGACTTTGTAACTGCTTATTTGCCTTAATCAAATTATGTTAAATATTCATGTTTTATTCCAAAATTAACTTGAAAAACGCGTATCCTGATGTGTATCGTATCAAATTGTGTCATTTTGAGGTATCGAGATACGTATTGTACATAATCCGATATCACATCTCTAGTAAATTGATGGAACTATAAGAATGGATTAATGATGACAACAAAATCGACTGTGAGTTACCAACCGGTCATCATATTCTGTGAAGAACAGCATATCGTTAAACATGCTTATATGACCAGGTGTCACATTATCAATCACGGCTATGTTCCTCCAGTCTAAGCCATTCACACTGACAGACTCAATATATCCACTATGCTCAGTCCAGTACAGTCTGCCCGCTGAAAAAAAAGGAATAAGTAATTGCTGCATTGCTGCATTTTGCTTTTTATCACTCGTGACTTGAATTTTAAAATTTTCATTGTAACAATTCGATTTAGTTTGGCTTTTCACTTTATATATTATAGGCTGATTCAAATCATTCATGAAAGGCAGAAATGAAGCACATGAACACGAATTGCTCTGATAAAACCATAAAGTATGGGCATACATATATGTAACCAAGTCATTTTTGTTCATCAGAAGTGTGTTCCAGAGGAGACATCGCTTGTGAGAGAGCAAAAAATGTAAACCGTAGAATTTGCTGTTTAACTACATTACATCACAATGATTTTACAAGTGATGACATCAAAATAACATGACGGCATTTAACATGGTAGCGTCACAGTGCCTTGACAATACAGCATTGGAAATTGTAGTGGAATTATGTTATTAGATGACAGTATTTCATTGACATCTAATGAAAATGAGTTTTCATGACAATGATGATCACAACCTCAAACTGCAAATGTAATTGAAATGATTGATTTAAACAAAACCAAGGCAGAAATGAAGCACATGCTAAACACGAATTGCAGTCCAGTACAGTCTGCCCGCTGAAAAAAAAGGAATAAGTAATTGCTGCATTGCTGCATTTTGCTTTTTATCACTCGTGACTTGAATTTTCAACATGGTAGCGTCACAGTGCCTTGACAATACAGCATTGGAAATTGTAGTGGAATTATGTTATTAGATGACAGTATTTCATTGACATCTAATGAAAATGAGTTTTCATGACAATGATGATCACAACCTCAAACTGCAAATGTAATTGAAATGATTGATTTAAACAAAACCATTGTTGTATAACATCTTAAAACTCTTCTCGACTTTCAATTCTGTCAGTTCACTTTCCCCTCCCTCGAGCTCTCTATCTGAAGTTCTACTGTCCGTCCTTGCTTCCTTTCTTCCATTAGCATGTTCTTCATTTAAATATATTTCTTCACTTCCTTTGATAAATTGTTTATTTTTGTCGACATATTATGCAATTTACTTATTTTCTCTTGTAATAAAAGAAAGAAACGAATCTCAACCCCATTGCCGCTGATGTCAAATATTTCTCACCGCCATAAGAAACGTGATTTTCCGAAATATCAAGTTTAAGATAAATCAACATTATTGAATAGTTTTCAGTTTTATGAGGATAAATGACACTTAAAAAAGCAGCATAAGATAATTTACCAAGCACTAAAATGGGTAGTGAATGTTCAATTTTGCCAGTGCACAGACCGTTCGCGAACTTAAGAATGCATTCTTTGCGAACTTAAGCATGCATTCTTCGCGTGGATTTCTTGCTCTAACGAAACTTCTTAAGGAACGGGCATCGAATTGCTTCATTTGCATTGTTATGCAATAGTGAACATGCCACGTTTAAGTGCCAACGAACGCCTGAGAGCCATGGGGAATATTGAGGCAGGTTGGAGTGTCCAGCGTGTCGCAATGCATTATGGAACACATCCATTAACAATTTACACTTTTTACAAAACAAAAAAAGTTGCAGATCGTGCGTGGAGCGGACGTCCACATGTAACGACATACAGACAGCACTGATATATTGTGAACTCTACGAAATCGTTTCATACCAACAACAGCTACAGCTCGAAACACAATTGGGATTCACAACAGACCAATCAGCAACAATTCTGTACAGCGGCGTCTCACAGTACTCAACTCAACTGGACCACCACAACTGAAGCAATAGGCAGTAGTAGAACATTTCTTTTCTGATGAGAGCTGTTTTTCATTGACACAGTTGACGGCAGAGTCAGGATATGGCGTTGACAACGTAAAAGATTCGTTGAAGCCTGAGTGTGGGAAAGAGAAAATCATTCTCTATTGTTTTGGGGTGCTATCATTTGTGAAGTCAGGTACCATATGTTATCTTCCAAAACAATGGCCAGGGTCGTGGCACGGCGGTTACTGCCCAATGTTACACCCACGTGGTGTTAAGACCAGTCGTGCTTCCATTATTTGCTAAGGGGGTCATTTTGTTTTCCATCAAGATAATGCAAGAATGCAAAAAACTAGACTCACACAGCGAGATTCACACAGACCTTCCTTCAGAACAACATCCAGACAGTCGATTGGTCAGCTTTAAGTACGGATTTAAATCCCATCGAGCAACTCTGGGATGAGATGGAAAACAAAATTCAGCAACAACAAGTTGGTCCAAACAACTTGCAACAACTGCAACAGAGCGTCGTTGAGGTTTACAACAACATCACAAGGAGGTTCATCAGCATGGGCAGAAGCTGTGCAGCACATCCGTTATTGACCTAAAGGTTTCTATTCGTGAAAAGAGCCTTTCTTTAAACCATGCATTACGTGGTGTCCCAGCTGAGTTTTTGACACTACTTGCCATGTTGAAAATAAACAAAATCTGTGCTTTCATTCGAGTAATGATTCTCTTTCACAACATGAATATTAAGGGAGAAAAACGATATGTAATATGTAACTCTCAGAAGTAAAATTGTCATATGTCCGTTTCTTTTGGCTGTGAGTATATATCAACACTACTCGGATTGCCTGGATATTTGTAACTTTTATCAACTCGTACTAATTCCTAATATTATAATATTATTATATTTGCGTATTGTGAATTGGTGTTCACTGTCATGTTTACCTTTTTCATCAACAGTTATCTCATGGGGATCAATAAGGCCAGAATTGATGAGAGTTGATCTCTGCCCACCATCATAATCACTCGTCTCTATCCTTGGCTTACTGTCAAAGTCAACCCAAAATAGCTTTCTGAAAAAAAAACATATTTGTAAGGACATAATAAATTATACAGGAAAAACAAGATGTGTTTGTTACAGATGATACAACAATTTAAGTTATTTATTTGGCTTGTAATTTTGAGGTGGTATGTGGGAATCAATTGTCGAAATCTTCAGTGAACTATCCGATTTTTATGGGTTAATATACCATGATGAAGATAGATATAAATCAACCCAATGGCTAAAACATCTGGGTATGTATCCCTGAAAAATTCCACGTCAACTTGAGGTGAAATGAAATCAAAGACAACAAAAAACGAAGCAGTCGGGCGACCTTGCAAAACAGTGTTACTTGTTCTTTGTATCAGCAACAATCCCTCGAGGTCTGTCCAGGACTGTGTTGACAATGACTGCATGGTTGAAGTTGTCCATTTCCACTCTCCCTATCAGGTTGTTGCCGTTGTCTGTGTAGAACACTTGACGAGTGTTGGGGTCCAGGGTCAGACCTTCAGGGATAGATGCTGTAATAAAGTCGATGTTTGGTTCAATCACACAGGCTTCCATGGCAAACATATTGCCTGACCGGACTACCTCGACCAGATGACAATGTATCCCTACGCTTATTCTATATCTGGCAAGCTTTTTTGAGTATAGTGCATGAGTTCTTTATGCTATCTAATAAGGATGGTAGTCACATCAATCATTGTAATTGTGTTAAAATGTGATGACAATGACACTGCATTTTATGTTTTGTGTAGAATGAACATTTTCACTTCCATTAACAGTTAGGGAACAGTAACAATTTCATGGAATGATTTAGATGATGTGTTTAAAATTTGATTCAGAAAAAAGACAGTCACTTGAGTTTAATCTCGCCACTTCGACGTCGTTTCCACCATTGATGTCAACCCTCCTGACCTGTCTGGTGTATATATCAGTGAAGTAGATCAACCCATCTGTATGGTCGTAGTCCAAGGCTGCAGGTGCCACCACGTTGACGGGGATACGTGATACGGTTATTGGGTTGATGTTGACTTTGTAGATGCTTCCATTCTGGCCATCAAGTCCGTTGTCAGCGATAAGAACTATCACTTGAGGGTCAACTGTTGGCAACAAGACATTGGACTGAGTGCCAAAAAAATATACAGATTGCGCCAAACTTGATTTTACTTCATATGAACAGATAGCACACAAGTCATATGGCAATACAGCATCATTGGTACAAGATAAACACATTCTTTGATTACCAGTGCAGACAGTTTCTTGATGTCAAAATCTCTGATTGAAGATGCCATGGTTTCTTTATGATATATCTTAGAATTAAATATTGACTGAAATTATTGTATTAATGACTTCAAAGTATGTTTTATGAAATTCATCACTAAAATGATTATACAAAGTTGGTGACTGGTGTAGAATGATGTTCAATGTTAACTTAAAATATGTCCCTTTTATAATCCCGAGGCAATTTGTCTACCTTAAATCAGATTCTCAATAATGTTCTCATCGAAAGAAAATATAGAGAAAATAAGACCCTGCTTATAATTATGTCTAACATGTCAACAAAACAATGACTTAAGTTAGTAATCAAGAACCACAAAACCAAATCTCACTTTCTGTGCATGTTTCTGTCACGTATCCAGGTTGACAACCTCCAAGACAGACACCAGTTGTTTTCTCGCAGGGGAATCCCCCCGAACAGTATCCGCATGGTGAACAGTCTCTTCCATATTGTCCATAGGGGCATGTAACTAAGAACCAAATAATTAATGACTTTATAACGTAATAAAACTGCTTATAATATACACTGCTAAGAAGGTACGTATGTTAATTCAAGGTGAGTCCAGAATATAGTTGATTGATGACAAGAAGTGAATTATCTACACGGAGTTTCCCTTTATCCTATATGTCTTATCATGGTGTTGTTTTGTAATTGTAACTTGTATATTGGTTGAAGATTACTTCAATTTTACCTTCGACTTCAAAGTTAGGAGAAAAGGCATGTAACCCCCGGGGACGCTGGATTAGGCCCGATGATACAATATGTGTGTTGTCATGTATGTGATCCAACGGCTTAGAAAATAGTTGCCTGAAATATTGCAATAAAAATTATATTGATTTTTTGGCAAAGGTGTATTGATAGAGCTGTTTCACAATTAACTAAACTTTAATTTAAGTTTTGTACAAATCAATTTATTTTAATAGTTTAATAGAGACAAACATTTGACCCAATCTGTAATTTTGCACTGTTTAGATTTCTGTCGTAAGTAAAAAAGTGGCACTAGGAGAATTTGGGGGGGGGGGGGGGGGCGTGAATATAAGGTGATGTCAGGGAAATGATAAAAATAAAAGGTTTCAAATGAATAAGCAGTAATAAATCAAATATATAATGTAAAGTTCAGCCATGCGATTCCTTTTTCAAAATGGCCACCACTGGATTTTATATGAATTTTTTAATTTTTTCTCTGTCTATGGATGATTGATTTGTGTAGTGAGGTTTTTGACACTTTACATAATACAGTAATCATTAAAATATTTTAATGTTTAAATGTAAAATTTTCCCAAAAACATGCTACTGCCATTAATGATTGTAAGATGCTCATAAAAGAGATATTTTTTTTCAAATTATGATCAAGTTACCTTCCATAGATATCTGTGAAGTACATGAAGCCATTAAATATGCTTATATGACTTGGAGCCCGATCTTGAGCAATATTGACAATCTCCCGATCAAGCCCATTCAAATTGACTGACTCAATGACCCCATGACCCTCCGTCCAATATAGCCTCCTTGCTGAAAACAATTCAAACAAGAGAATTAGTGAGCAAGCTCACTTTTTATACCCCCGCTTCCCTAAGTGATTATAGAAACTAAGATACTGCACTAAGTAAGGATTTCTACAAAATTGCAAAACTGTTTTAATTTGTTTAAAAGTCAATGAAAATGCAGACATAGACTTCCTGATTGCATGTAAGCTGTATAAGCTCTTATGAAACTAACAATGTCTTTTTCAGACATGTATGATTCTTATATAGTCACTATTGTATTAATAAAATCTTCAATGTCCGTTCAATGTGACTGTATCATAAGAAAGAAGTTAACCATAGAACAATACTGAGAGTACATCAAATGGCTCATCTGAGCAAATAATATCGGAGTTAAGAGCGGAACAAAAATGACTTCCTCAAACAGTCACTTCTACAACAAAGAAGTCTAAAATCTAAAACAATAATGAGGGCATCTGACTGAAATATACAAAAGGCACGTCTAGGGACCATAGTGATTACAAATATGAAGTTTTGTGACATTTGAAAAAATAATATCCCAGTTATGAGCGGAACAAAAATGACTTCCTCAAACAGTCACTTATTCAACAAAGAAGTCTAAAATCTAAAAACAAATGGGGGCATCTGACCGAAATATACAAAAGGCACATCTGGGGACCATAGTGATTACACATATCAAGTTTCGTGACATTTGAACAAATAGTATTTGAGTTATGAGCGGAACAAAAATGACTTCCTCAAACAGTCACTTCTACAACATAGAAGTCTAAAATCTAAAACAATAATGAGGGCATCTGACCGAAATATACAAAAGGCACATCTAGGGCCCATAGTGATTACATATATGAAGTTTCGTGACATTTGAACAAATAGTATTCGAGTTATGAGCGGAACAAAAAGTGTGACGGACGGACGGACAGACGGACGGACGCGCTGACCGCTATATACCCCCGACTACTTCGTAGCGGGGGTATAATTATCAAAATCGGCTAGAGTATGTGATGCTGTTGTTTTTTAAAATTGAAATTAGATTTATGATTGCACATCGTCAATATATCAAAACACGGTAAAAACGTCAAAAGTGCTTCGCTCACCTGAATACAAAAGAGACCATATGTCTGAATGACATATATTATATTTCGTGCAAATGTTATCTAGTCAGTTAAGATTTGCCGATGGACTGTGTGAATGTTCATGGATTTTTTGGTAAGTTTGGCTTCATCAATTATGAAACCATCAATTATGGGGAAAATATGCAAACATTTTCTCTGTATTGACATTAATCTTTCTTACCCGTTTGGTCAATGGTGATATCAAAGGGTTGTATTAGTCCCAAATCGACGAGAGTCGATCTCTGTTCACCATCATAGTCACTCGCCTCTATCTTCGGGTTGCTGCCGAAATCCGTCCAAAATAGCTTTCTGAAAATTCAGAAACATCATTTTGCCTATCCGAAGAAATATCTATTTATTTTGAGAGTTTTCTACTGTAACAAGCCTACCCTACAAGAAACAGTGAGTACTGTTAAGGTTTCTCTAACACTGCCTTGAGTGAAGATTAAAAAAAGATGCATCATAAAATAAGAAGAAAATATGCACCTATTTAAAATTACCATGTTTATCTGCTTTTATCGCGAATATATTATATGCATTTACTTATGGTTGTAACACAAATGAAAATATAAACGATAAACATGGTTAATACTAGCCAAAATATGAACTCTTTTGCTAAAAATATAAGTGAGAGAAAAATTTATAATTTATATGAAACAAATGTGGATTATATCTAGTACAGCCAATTATGAATCATTATAATTAAATGAGTCGTTGAATAAATATCAGTTTAAGCAAAATTATACAAATGTTCAGACATAAAAGCATTGAAAGTGGAAGTGCAAACAAGGTCAACAAATTGTTTGTAAGCTTTCACTTGTATTCATACAACCAGGTCATATTTTTTTATATGAATAACATCCAAAAACGAAACCAATTCTTTTGTATAACTAGTATTACCAAAACGACGCTCCAATCCTTCCATTAAAACTTCTAAGTCATTCCTACCCCAACTTGGATATAGACATTGTGGTATTTTAAGATATAACAGTGAAGCATTCGGGACACTGACTACAAAACAATGCAAAAGACAAAGAGAAATTGCTTATGTTACATTTAAGTTACATACAAACACATAAATAATACATAAGTCGTAAATGTTCTTATTGTTAAAAAGACACAATGCTGTACTTGTTCTTTGTATCAGCAACAATTCCTCCTGGTTTGTCCAGCCCAGTGTTGACAATGACTGCATGGTCGAAGTTGTCCATCTCCACTCTCCCTATCAGGTTGTTGCCCTTGTCTGTGTAGAACACTTGACGAGTGTTGGGGTCCAGGGTAAGGCTATCCAGGTCAGATGCTAGAATCATAAACATTAACAATATCTTATATCTTGGTTTATAAATATATCAATTGTCTTCAAAATATATTTTGCTTAAACGTTTATGGAATGAAGAATATTAATAACAACCATGGTATACACTGGCAAGCAAACAAATTCCTGAGTAAACATGCAAGGAACCATTTCTATGTATAGTTGAATAACTTTATTTGATTCGGAAAAGTCAGTCACTTGAATTTAATCCTTCCACTTCGACTTTGAAATTGAGAATCACTTGAGTTTAATCTCGCCACTTCGACATCGTTTCCACCATCGATGTCAACCCTCCTGATCTGCTGTGTGACTGTATCAGTGAAGTAGATCAACCCCTCTGTATGGTCGTAGTCCAAATCAAAAGGTGCCACCACGTCAACGGGGACACGGGAGAGGTTCATGTGATGAATGTTGAGTTTGAAGATATTTCCAAGCTGGTCATCATATCCATGGTCAGCGATAAGAATTATCAGTTGAGGGTCATCTGTCGTTCAAGAAAAATGTGGACTGAACATGGCTTTCAGCTGTTGAACAAACGTTTCTTACATTAAATGCGAATTTATGCACGTCATGTTCAGAAGTAACTGCCACAACGTATTAAACATTTGGATGGGTTGGTGAAAAATAATTTTCCCATCACTTACATCTCATATGAATCACGTGTTCATACTATAACACATTTGGTATTGAATTACCACATTTTCACTAAATTTATTATTTTTCAAATAACATGAAATCCATCATAATGTTTAGTCATATTATCATATTTTTTCGTAATGTTTGTCGAAACTACTGAGAAGTGTACCTTATTTTCGGTATCGGCATTAATTTGCTATTTTTAGCGGAATCGGGTATTTATAGGACCGACAGCAGCCAACTCCACTTTTTACCAAAAGAGTTTTCAAAAATGAAATTATAGATGTTTGATAATTTTAGGCTGCTGCAAAACTGACATCGTTTGAATGCTGTACTGATAAGTTCCATAACCTATGTCTTTGTTTTTCCACCATTTATATCATTTTCAAGACCAATTTATTTTGTTAAATATGTTTCAGTGTGATTTTATAACGACCTCCTTGTGATGTATTATGTATTGGCATAATGTTAGAATAATCTCTCTTTCAATTTAAAATTAATGTAGTCAAGATGCTGTTCAACAGTCATGAAACCGGAACAATTGAACGAATGTTCACATCAAGAATTCGTTAAGAGTAAATATGCTGTATCATACTTGCAAGCGGTTCAGGGTGAAACTTAGCTATTGAGAAATGAAATACATCACTTTGTAGAAAAATCTTTCGTCGAAATTTTGATATCATATTTAGATCGTTTAATCAACAATAACATGCTTATTTCGACGCTCAAAGCAAAGTACCCATCGTAGAAAGGGCATGTCATTTAACATACCCGCTTTCGGTGACGTAATCATTATGCTTGTAGGATTTACACCGTGTCTCAACTACCATAATTGCGTTCGATGGGTATCAACTTTGACAGCAACGAATATCTAATTCGGATAAAAAGAAAATAAAATCTAGTTGAGCGCGACAAAAACTTTTCAAGCGTACATTTAGAAAACGGAAGTTGTGAAATGGCCACACTTGATTCGCCCTTATGTCCGTCTCGGTATTTTTTGGTAAATTATCTCCTATTTAATGAATTTTGGTCCGATTTTCTCAAGGTTGGTCGCTAAATTTTTCTAAAAATACAACGTATACATTAAAAATACTTTTAGAAATATTGCAAGTATGATATAGCATCTTTAATAACAGAAAATACACTGAAGTTTCAAGGTTCATTTAAACACTTCTCTAGAAAATGCATGAGGCCCTAGGTGTTCGCCATGCGCACGGGTGTCCAAAATGGCCACTCGGTCCAGGCATGGTCACTTATTATAATCATTCTTTCCGATTACAATGTTAATTGCAATTTATAGTAACAAACCAACTAAAATAACTTATTAATATGTATAAAATAGAATCATTCAAAACGAGAAAAAATGCAGTTTATCATCAGACAAATTTTACCTATTTTTTATTCAATATCAAGGAACCGAACCTGTCATCAACAGTGTTTGGATCAATCATTTCACCAAGAACCATTTGCAGTAAGTGTAGTATAGGGAAAGGCCCAACCCCGACTCAAACAAGACCACCTCAACTCAACACAACCTGCCTTTGGGCTACTTATTTCATCTTCCTACGCAGAGCCTAAAAGGCCAGTTTCCAAACTGTCATTTTATGCCTTGCTGCATAGCCTTGAGTTTTCTGTGCTTGCTCTCTACTCTGTAGGGGCACTATAGCAGCACAGAAAAGTAAAGTCTCTGCAGCAAGGCATAAAATGACAGTTTGGAAACTGGCCTTTTAGGCTCTGCGTAGGAAGATGACTTATTTAGAAACGTTCAAGTCTTATTTGAAATTTTATCACTTTTAAATTTTTGAATATTGTACAGGAAAGTATCTTTGTCAAGATATTCCTAATTTAAAGAATATCAGTTTCAAAGCAATAAAGTCAATAAAGACAAACCAGCATCATTTTGAACCTGAACCTGAACCTTAACCTGAACCTTAACCTGAAACCTGACATCATGTGTTTTAATTCTGATATCATAGCTCAGTACAGATATCTCAGTATGATATTGTTTGTTTTTGACATACCTAAAATTTAACCATGAACCTTACTAACTTAACAATATATAAGGAACAGTATATAAATGTAGTATATATTAGAAATGAGGAGTGTATCAGTTAATACAACAAGTGATTGTCACAAAGGTGACAAGATTCCCCGCCGCAAATTGATTTTAACAACAAATATAATGTATAGAAACTCTTGTCTCTTGCTATTTAATGTCATTTAGACCAACCAAAACTGCGTCTTCAAAACAAGAAGCTTTGTGCAAAATATGAAGAGAATCTAGAGAACAGTTCTTAACATAGCACCCTTATAAGCTTTAATTGCATGTTGGTTTTGCTGTAACCTTGAAAATAATGTGAAGGTCATCAAAATCAAATGGGCCCGATGTGAAGGAAGGACTCTTGATATATCACACTAACAAGCTTAAAATGCAGGTTATAATGCTTAAAAGTTCTGCCGCGACCTTATATAATATGAAGGTCACCAAAATTGACTGGGCCCGGCACCTTCCCAAGTAGAAGGTTTGTGTAAGTTATGAAGAGAATCTAGTGAATGGTTCTTGAGATATCTCGCTGACAAGGGTAAAATTTCAAAGTCTCGTTGTGACCTTGAAATGAAGGTCAAGGCCATGAACTTCATTAAGGACCTTAATTTCATCATGATGAAGCCATTGAGCCATTTGAGTTATTAGATTTCGTACGTACAGACGGACGCTGCCAAATACTATATCCCCCGCTTCGCGCTGGGGGATTACTACAGTTTGAACAAAGGATACCATGATGATACCATCGTGACCGGAAGTGTGGTTTAACTTAAGAAACATGAATTGTTTACCTGCTGCTACCACTGCACCTTGCAGCATCAGGAGAACTATCGTCACCCAAACAGCAGTCATGTCGGTTATCTACAGCACTGTTAGGAGCTACAAGGAGCTTCTGTGCTCTGTGCAACGTTTGTTGCCAATATGAATAAATATACATACATGCATACATTCATAGAAATTTACATACACACAGTTGTAAAGCGCTCGTATAAAGCATTAGTTGCTCAAAATTACTAGTCCCCGAGATAATTGAAGTTAGCGAAATACCAAATTCAAAAGTTATATAAACACACAATGGTATAAAAATCTTTTTAATCCACATAGTCAGCACAATTTCAAAGGGAATGTTCCAGGTAAACCTCATACGATACAACATGTAAAGGGAAATATTGTCCCGATTGAATCCGATTTCAAAGTAAACAAATCCTTGTTAAGCTTGTTATATGGTTCATTGTGCTTAATAGTAGCAACGCCCAACACTCTGAAGTGTGTTACATAACTATACTTTTTCCTTGACGCAAAATCCTTATAATAGGCGTGATCGTTCCTTCCTCTCCTTTCAAGAAAGACATTCAACAATTATAACAGCTCGTGTGAGTGATAAAGAATCCCAAGTAGAAGGTTTGTGTAAGTTATGAAGAGAATCTAGTGAATGGTTCTTGAGATATCTCGCTGACAAGGGTAAAATTTCAAAGTCTCGTTGTGACCTTGAAATGAAGGTCAAGGCCATGAACTTCATTAAGGACCTTAATTTCATCATGATGAAGCCATTGAGCCATTTGAGTTATTAGATTTCGTACGTACAGACGGACGCTGCCAAATACTATATCCCCCGCTTCGCGCTGGGGGATTACTACAGTTTGAACAAAGGATACCATGATGATACCATCGTGACCGGAAGTGTGGTTTAACTTAAGAAACATGAATTGTTTACCTGCTGCTACCACTGCACCTTGCAGCATCAGGAGAACTATCGTCACCCAAACAGCAGTCATGTCGGTTATCTACAGCACTGTTAGGAGCTACAAGGAGCTTCTGTGCTCTGTGCAACGTTTGGTTGCCAATATGAATAAATATACATACATGCATACATTCATAGAAATTTACATACACACAGTTGTAAAGCGCTCGTATAAAGCATTAGTTGCTCAAAATTACTAGTCCCCGAGATAATTGAAGTTAGCGAAATACCAAATTCAAAAGTTATATAAACACACAATGGTATAAAAATCTTTTTAATCCACATAGTCAGCACAATTTCAAAGGGAATGTTCCAGGTAAACCTCATACGATACAACATGTAAAGGGAAATATTGTCCCGATTGAATCCGATTTCAAAGTAAACAAATCCTTGTTAAGCTTGTTATATGGTTCATTGTGCTTAATAGTAGCAACGCCCAACACTCTGAAGTGTGTTACATAACTATACTTTTTCCTTGACGCAAAATCCTTATAATAGGCGTGATCGTTCCTTCCTCTCCTTTCAAGAAAGACATTCAACAATTATACAGCTCGTGTGAGTGATAAAGAATGTATTATATATGCCCCTTTTTAAATATTTTTCTAAATGTAAATTGCAAGCTATATAAGTATAGTTTATTTTCATACTGATAGGTCACAGGCCTGTAATATATAGTTATACATATTTACATTCGTACTTAAACTTAGTTCACTTGCTTGTGTATCTTATTGTACATATCATGTAATTTGGGTTTAGTCTCGATGTCAATTAAATAGCTTCAGAAGAACTGACAAAGGATCACTCATTGTCCATGTGTAAAATAATCATCCTTGGACTATATATATTGATCGTCAGGCCTCTTGTGCAAAATATAATAGTTTGCTCGATAAAATAGACAGAAAGGTTTTTTAATTACGATTATTTCCTTTGTCTTTACAGGTTGCTATTTGACATAACGACCTAGGTGCGTTATGTGGATTACTTCAGCCTGAAAAATACTGTTTTTTCCTAATTATTTTAAAATCTTGTTTAACAAAATAGAAAAATAAGTTCTAAAATGATGTCCCATGTTGTGTAAGACGGGTATATACTCCTTTTCGGTTGATATGGGATATAAAGCCCTCGGCTTCGCCTCGGGCTGTATATCCCATATCAACCTCAAAGGAGTATATAACCTATACACAATCAATGGTTGCGTTTGTTGCCTGAGGGTCGAACCTAAATATGGTTCCATCTTGAAACAATAATTTCAATGTTTGATGATTCTTAGTTTAATACATAATAACATAATAGTTGTATGGTTCTATTGAGTATAATACGGTCTGATGTAGCATCTTTGGAAACATGTTACTTCTGGAAGCCAACAGATACTGGGTTTACATCTAGAAGCCAACAGACTCTGAATTTAAGAAGCCACCAGATACTGAGTTTACGTCTAGAAGCCAACAGACACTGAATTAACATCTAGAGACCTGCAGCCGCCGAGTTTACGTCTTGAAGCCAACAGACACTGAATTTAAGAAGCCAGAAGACACTGAATTTAAGAAGCCAACAGACACTGAGTTTACATCTAGATAACAAAATACACTGAGTTAACATCATTTGCGAGGGATTCCTACCACTTTTTTGACAGGAACCCTAGGGAGATCCCTCTCTTTTTTATATACCGACAAATGTCACAGATTTTCATTTTCAAATCGCTCTCCTAGCCCTTTTACAAATGTAAATGAATCACCCATAAAAGTTAGCTTTAATAATTTAAGTAGAGGACCTACGAAGCAATCTCAGTTAGTCTAGTTGTTGTGGTACAGTGGCAAAACTGTTTCGGTGGTAAGGATATGTTTAAAGGAGTTCAGATAACAATTTGGAAATGCCAAAAATACAAGATCTGAATAATCAACGAAGTAGTTATCAAAAAAAGCTTAATGTACATGCAGTTACAGTCGATGGTCGCAACAAAAATATAATCTTATAAATCTTTTTTTTGGCTGTCTTTAAAACATGAAATATTAAATTGTGCAGTTAATGCAATTTAGTACAAATCTGTACAGCTGTCGTCTGATACATAGACTACTACACGAGGTCTCGACTTTAAAGAAACGAGTGTCCTTCCGTTGGTGTCTGACCGAGCGAAAGCGAGGTCAGTTACCATAGGAAGGTCATGAGTTTCGTATAATTCGTATCTTATGAGACCGAGTGTGGTCTTTTATTTATTACACACGTTTACAATAGATACATTTGTTGATAATCCTCATTTTCGTGAATGGCATCAAGGAAACAATTCCTAAAAACTGAAACCGGTTTCAATAACCGAATGCGTAATAATCGACGTTTGTGATCTGACCAGAGTCTATTTGCACAGTCGCTATATTAAAACCTCCGAAGAAAGAAAATAGTTTCGAGTTTCAATTTGATAAACCAAAATCAAAATGTCAAAACAAGGTCAAATTAATCGATGATGATTTTTGATTGACGATTGATTAATTATTTATTTAGAAAGTGTAGAATATAAACATTCAAAGTCAGAGTCGAATCTGTCAACGCTCTCCTCCCGGTCTGCTCGCCATGTTCAACCGTCAAGCCTGACGTGTGTCGGTGTGGCTGATTACTAACCAACGGATAATGTGATGGAAGATATTTAATTTGAAGAACACTATTTCGAACTGTTCTAGGTACTTCACATGAAACGATAGAATCGATATGGATGATAATGAAAACAACGACATGATCAAACAGTGACGGGGACCCGACATATCAACGAGAAGGGCAAGGTTATCGCCTTGTGTAGCTAAAGCGTTTTCGGGAATTGTCTTTTCTCAGTGCGTGTCACATTTGATTGTATTTGGCTTGGTCTACCCACATCACTGACAATCCATTGTTTGCATGATGGTATGCCCGGGTGTTGTTAGACCAGTTGTAATGTAAGTAATAATTTTGTTAATGCATTCGCTGATCTATTAATTTTTCATGAAATCGATTTTGCACACTAATCTTATGGTACGTTTACTTAGTATGTAATCAACTCTTTTAAAGTATATCAAGCTGTTAACTTGAAGAAATGACATGTTTGTTATTAATTCGAAAAAAGTTCCGTTTTAGTTGACCCTAAATGAGAGGTCATTGGTTAACCAATCAAATCTGTGGAATGCGAGGTCATGTTGATACGACACAGGTCAACGCAAAACGACACACGTGTGTCGTATGAGATTAGTTTGTCACCACTTGTACGTTACCTACGTGTGTAATAGTATAAGCTATCAACACATACGATATGTGCCATGTTACTTTAGTAAATTCTAAGATCGGCTTTCACGACTTGATGCTATTAACTAGTCCAATAAAGATAAAAATTTGTGTCGCAGGATGTGAGCTTTGTCCTAAATCTTGCATGACCTAATCTCATTCAGAATTCAGAATTATTCTTTAGGCGATACAGTATTTATACAACCACTAGCTACGACGTCGAAACTGACGGTCAGACAAAGAAACGATGACAATAACTTATTTTCGCCCCTCCAATGCATCATTAGAATTTTCATCAACGTTCTCAAATATTTTATGTTCTTTAAAACGCGCTCCCCTGGTCATGACTCACTACAGTCATATACTTTGTTTAAATGTCTGATTTTGAAATACTACGTTTGGCTATTTATAGACAGAAGAGGGCCAAATTCATGCATGTCTGGTGATTAGCAGTTATATATTCTAAGAAATATGTTAGACTAGATATACCCTTGATGGTTGCTTTTGAAGGACATGTTTCAGAATTGTTAGTTTAGATCCATCCTCGGACTAAACATCCTTCTGAGACGTTTTTGAATTTACGTCAATTTAATTTTATTTGAGAGTAAGCGCAAGATAATGTGGTATCAATAACCAACCTGAGACAAACATTTTTTTTAATTGTTATTTACATGGAATTAAGGTTGTCATTAAGCAAGGTCGAAGACTGACACCGAAGCCCAAAATTTTAACATCCGGATAACCAACAAGAGCAATTTTCTTCTCACGGCCATATAAACTATCAAACGCATTAGATGTGAGTAAAAAGGTCGTCGACCAAACCTCTTTGAACTGTTAGGTAACAATGCATATTCGCCCACGAAGGTTGGATATCACATTTGTTTTGAGAGATCTCATACTATGAAATGTAATAAAACACAGAACATAAATTTAAGAAACTTGGCGAAATTCTGGATCAGTATCAATATCAGATTCGTAAGAAAACGAGCCGTATTATATTGCTCATAATTTATGCGAAAGGTTTACAGTTTTGGATGTCATTCAATGTAATTCTGTGAGTCGCAATATCCTTCACACACAAAACCCCTTACAATAAATTTTTGTCTTTGCCTTAATGGAAACAATGCTTAAAATCGTTCATACGTTGATAACCTCTGAAGCTGACAAAAAAATGGCATCGTTCACCATTAGAACATTATATTCTTTTACCTCTTTGTTAAGAACATCACAAACGCCCTATCAAAGTAACGATTTGGTAAAGCGAGTTCCAATGATCGGCATGTCGGTCTGTATATGTGCACCAAGAAACCTTGGATCAAATGACAGCTACAGACCATAACATTTCAACATAAGGCTAATGCCCAAAGTCGATGACAACGTCAGAAAAATAGTCAAAATGCTTAAATATATCTATTCTTGACAACTCTGAGAAAGTTACATTGTGTTATGACTTTCATGCTTCCTGAATCGGTCGTTATAACATTTTACCCAAAAAGTTCAATGGTTTTTGGAGAGCATGTTCTTGATGCTACTAATTCAAACATGTGAAGTATAAAATGTATAACATTTAAATGAACGTTTTGATCCTTGCTGACTTTTCACCCTGTAAAATACGGTATTACAGTTAAAGATATGGAAGCATCGGGAAACTGGTTTCGGTTTTTAACAGAGGCATAAGCGTTTTTTATCCTACCTCATGTAAGAATCTTGATCTCTAATTGGTCCACGTGACCCTGGATAAATACTGATCACTCTCTTGAGCCGGAGGATAAATTATTTATACCCCGGCACAAAAAAGCATGAAAAAAGCGTGCAGATTGAGCGTCTTGAAATGAACAATGTATGTTACCTCGAACACATGATCAAGCTAGTTCTTTTGATCAACCTATATGTAGCTGTGAATAAACTACAGGCAAAGGGTTTACGCAAAGGTTTCGGCTCGTCGCATAACACCAAGCTCGAGGCTGATATCTCCCCATCACCCCGCCTCTGAATGGTATAATATTGCCCAATAATTCGATTTGAACCTTTTCAATGACTGAATACAATTTGAAATGAAGATACTCTTAATCAATCATCAGTTGTTGTGAATAAGATATGCATAGAAACACAAGCTACAATATTCTCAAGGATGAACTTCATATGAATATGAATGTCACTTGAATTGCATTGGAAAAGATTGAAATAGCTTGAAAAACACTTATACAAACACAATATACAATCCACACTTTTCGTCTTTGAAATGACACACCTATAACATGACCTTTGTATAGAATAGCATTTCATGTAGGAAAACGAAATGTTCGAGATTAACTCAAAATGGTGGTTGTGGGTGTGGTTGATATAATAAAAAAAATAATAATAGCTTACTTTCTGGTTCATAGAAATTCAACATATCTATATCCAAAGACCATATATAATACGGCTCATATCTTTTTAGGTTAAAGCAAAATGGAAGTAAACCGATATGATTGTTCTCTTATATCTAAAAAACAAACAAATATCTCAATGTTAAATTTGACCCTATAGCGTTACCTTTAGTGCTATAAGATGCTACACAATGTCGAGTCATATTATTAATAATTTGTTTATGAACTAGGTGAATGATTTGGTACATTACCGAAAGTGAGATCATACTTATCGCATAAAACTGGAATAAGCTTGTTATTTCTTTCATTACTTGCTAATTGAATTAAAGTATATATTGCTGTATAACAATGTGGAAGAATCAACCGACCAAAGCGCTAAAATCGTAAAATCATAATGCTATACGCGAGACATGCTTTTTGTTATGAAAATTGTAACGTGTAATAACATAGAAGATTAACTTAACTATCACATTTTAAAATGATGACTATTATAATGATAAAAACGAGTGAACAATTTCCATTGAACGAAAGCGAGTTTAAATACTTACAGATCAAGGTCACAACATAACGATTACTTACATATTGCAAATCTAAAAGACGGGAACTTCATAAAGAGAATGGACAGCTTTTGCATATCTATTGTTTCTGACCAAAGCGCAAAATATGCAATTTTCAACGTTTGCCACTGCATATCATTAAGAAATGAAATATGATATGATACGTCCCCATTTTCGAAATATAGAAATAATACCTTTCTGAAATTAAAGTCCTGTTCATGTTTCGTTAATGCATTTTGAAGTTTTGTATTTACTTAGCAAATGGTACATAACACTGCGGTTTTATCTTGGTTTTGCATCGTTTCTCATCTCCGAGCCATACTAGCGAAAGAAATTTATATTAGAAACAATGTCAAACAAGATATGAACTTATATTCAAAATATTTGTCGAGTATACTTTGAAATATTTTCAATATTCTTACCTGCTACTATCATCTCAACCAGAAGTAGGGAAATCGCTGCACAAAGACAAAACATTTCTCTTTTCTCAATCACTGTTCCCTTCCAGAAGTATTTTACGTACTCTGCGTAACTCTCCGCATCTTCACCGGGCGGGGCTTTTTATTCCCTTATGCCTATGTGAAACATCATGCTCTGATTCCTATGAAAACCCCTATGGAAAAAGAAAGTTGAAAAGATTGGATTTATTCAAACAAGACTGTAAAAGGATAAGCAAATTGTCGTGTAGGTTACTTACAATTATTTGCAAGCCCGATTTTCAGTCCGAGTGCCCTTTGACAGATTTCTTTGATTGATAACAAGCTAATTCTCATAACTACACAGCTGCTGAACATCAGTATATAACAGTATATACATGTAAAAAATATGTTATTAAAGAGTCACTCCGTGATTTTCATCACACATGTTTTTGCTTTAAAGCGAACGTGAATGGTATATTTCACGATATGAATTCAATACGTCTCACAATTTAATCCCCCAAATTGAGTTATATGATAAATACTCGTTTTTCAATGAAAATCTTAAATCAGTCAAATATATTTTCGGAAGCCAAATTCTCACGTCCACTTTACATGTAAACAAGTGATCAAACACCATCAACTCGTAACTGTCATTCTGACTGCTTTATATAAGTTTCCCAAATTACGTTTACTAATTGACGCGCGTCATTGTCAGGTTTTCCCTTTTCTGTTTTATCGCGATCTCAAAGCTTCCCTTTGTCACTACACGTCGTTGAAATGATTCTATCCTGCAGCAGACGATACTTCTCGATCAGACGACACTTTTGATAAACTAACTGAGTGGCTCTTTACAAGTGCATTTTATTTCGAATAAAAACTTTTTCTCATTAAAGGACTGACTATCACCTTAAATGGGAAAATCTGATTGCCATGTCCTTATACTATAACACATCAGGCATCAATTTGTAAAACACTGATGTTCAAAATGCAAAGCTCATACTCTTTATATTTTTATTTGAAATTTACATTTTCAAACTTGACTTATGTCACAACGTTAACCATTATAAGTTATGTTGTCAATATGTTGCCAAAGAAAATGTAATTGTTTTTTGGTTGTTGTTTTTCTTGCGAAATATGAAAATAAATATCGTTTTATTTTTACCCTTTTCTCTCCGGCATTCCACATATATGTGTCTTTATATGAAGGTAAATTGAACTGTTAAGATATACAATTAAAAGTATTGACTACTAAATGTTTCTCAATTCAGCTATGGTTACTATATCACAAAAAAAATAAAAAATGATTTTACATGGGAAATAATGAATTTTGTATCTTTTGTTAAGCAACTGTAAAACAATTAGAAATTACATCTGCATTAATTCAAACCTCGATGTTAAAAATGATAATGTGCACATGGTGGTCGAAACACACATAACAGTTGCACTTGAAATGCATTTTACCCTAAGGATTATGCAACTTGACATTCATCAGTTATAATAGAATTAGTATACCCACATTATATCGATCCAAATATGAACGTAATCTATTAACGTTTTGCGAATATAGTGTAAATAGAAAATTTAACAAATACATGCATAAAACCCGTGAAATATATATTTATATACACACATACAATTATTGATGTGACAAACATTTTGTACGCGACATTCGACGAAACATTTTAAATATCCAATTTTTATTTTCTTGTTGTCATTTGTGACGTATTGTCGCTACTTACAAGCATAACGTATGTGAAGTTCGTGATTATTTAATATGTGTTTATCTGCTTATAGTTGCATTGTCCTAATAATCTATACCTGGTCATATAACATAGCATTGCTAGGATTACCAAGTAACCTAAGAGGATTGTTATTTGGCAACATGGTCCCAGGCCTTCAATCTGCTTTAGTAAGAATGCGTTGAGTGTTAATATCGAACCTTGCAGTACACCACTGTGACAAAATGGTGATTCTCTCAAGAAAAAGTTGACTATAACGGTTGATGTGCTCAAATATACTGTCTACTGCATGCTTTTATCTAAATGCATATTTCATATCCTTGAGATGTACGATCGGAGTGGCGATTCCATACTGAGCAATGATTTATATATTTGTTACAGCCTTTGTCGGTGAGTTTCTTGTTTATTATTGATTTATTTGATGTACTTCATCCTGTAAAGATAATGTTTGGCATGACAAAATTATGTTAAAATATGAAAACTGCTTTTTTCAATATCATTCGGTTCATTTAAAGGGGCAGTAGCACGTTTTTATGGGAAATATAAGGTGATGTCTTGAAAATGAAAATTAATGGTTCTAATTGAAAGACAATATATTTAAACTAAAGGAGCAGTAACAATTCAAACATATAACGTAAAGTTTAGCCATGCGATTCCTTTTTCTTACACAAAATGACTTAAAGGTGTTCACACAAAATGGCCGCCAGTTTATTTTATGTGAGTTTTCATACTTTGTCCTCTGACTATGGATGATTGGTTTGTGTAGTGAGATTTTTATCACTGTCAAAATGATACATTTAGCATTAACTTACGATTATCAGTGAAAAATTTGAAATATGAAATTATAAAAAACGTGCTACTGCCCCTTTAAAACACAATATTGATAGTGAAGTCGTGAAAAAAGACAGAGGAGCATATTTTGGAAATTATGAATACCACTGACGCTATTGACGACTGTTGAGGAACCTTCTATTTATTCATATGTTATATCTCTTAATGAAAAATGGCAACATTTTACTCAAAATGGCTCACCTACAAACAGTTGAAAATATATTTAACGAAAACATTTCAAAATAGAATGATCTTTTCATTAATTAAAAATTCATATACTGGTGAATTTTTCCTTTACTATCTGGGACATGTCACCGATTGTTCCATTTCAATTCTGATTCGTTCTCATTCTTCTCTTTTTATCATATCATATGGGGTAACGTAACTGGAAATATATTTGTCACTGTTAGTTTCAGTATTACAGGAATGCACATGCTCTTGGATAGTCCTTCAAGCCTCTTCAACGCCGAGAACTTTCACGTCACCAAACTATCCAAGCTCTTATCCAAGGTACTGTTTTCTCCCCTGTTCTTTTCTCTGAATGGATTCATGTGCATCATCTTCACACCTTTCTGCTAATAAAACACACCTCTAGTAATTGTATTTTTAGATGAAAGTAATAAAAAGGAAGTCGTCTATATGTTTAATTTAATTCACGTTCAACACCTTTATATCTTGTAAATGTCCGGATGAAAGAGTTCTTAACAAAATTATTTTATGGTATGTTTTACTCGGACAAAAGCTAAATTTCAATATTCATTTCCGCAGTTTTCAATGGAATATAAAGAATAATGAATAAAGAATATAAAATCGTCTCTAAAAAAATGATGTCAACAATTCAGAATTCTTAAAAAATTGATGTTATTTTCATAATATATATTTTAATCTAAAAGAGTGAGTGAGTGAGATTTTTGTTTTACGCCGCTTGGGCCATTAGTTGGGTTCAATTTAAAATAATGCCTACTATGAGTGTACCTACCGTGTGTAATTCAAATGATAGTGTGTCAATATTTTGGATTTATTATCCACTTAAAGTTATAGATACTTGAAGAAAGAAAACATATTTCAAAGTTGTTATTACAAAAGTACAAATATGGAAAGAATATCCATTAATTTTGTGTGCATATCTATCAAAGGCAACTATTGTATGTACTTTATTTTGTATCAACTTAAATGTATTGGTCAGTAACTTTGCTATAGCTTAACTTAAAATTAATTCTAGGTTCGGTTAAAATTTCTATCTTTTTGATCAATTCTTTATCTAAAATGTTCGGTAAATAATCTATAATCTAATACTTTGTTATTAATCATCTGTTATCAAACCGACTCCCCCTGTTGTTCTCGACCACATAAAGTTTATTATATGATTTTGTTTGGTCCTGAGAATATTTTCACCAAATGAAGCTGCACTATTATTAAGAAAGTTAGATTTTTTCATTAAGTCTGTCATCATTGAGTAGGCAATGTAGACAACGTCGTGACAAAAGCATGAATATAACTTTGTAAATTTAAACAACATGAACAAAGTAAAAACTTATAAATATATGGATTTTATTTGGCAGTAATACAGGACAAACATGGGTGATGCAAAGTTCAAACGAGAGTGACGTCATCACCATTGACGTGTTGGACTCGGAGATCGAGTACTCGACCACGTGTGTGTACGACTATGCTATCGTTCACGATGGTAAGCATAAACTCCATTTGGTTTGCCAGAATTCTTTGAGAACGTGGAAATTTGTCGCAGAACGCAGAGAACACTATTTTCCCTTTAACAAAATCCTTTTAAATGAGATACAAAAAATATAGGGTACATATAAGGGGTGCAGATACGATGTTAGGATATGCCGTCATTTGTATAAAACACGTCTACAAGTTATGACTCGCGCAAATTCAAGCAGTGACCACATCAAGCCTTGCTGCAATTCGTCAACTTTTCCATTTGAACTGCACTTGACCTTTGAACTCCTCTGGGGTCTATTCTGACCCCCGACGAAAGCACCCCACTCAAACAAGAAAGTTGGAGCATCACAGCAAGGCTTAATGTAGCCAATGTAAAAGACCTTATGTGGATGACATTTGAAATAAGGCATACTATAAAAGGTTGTTTGTCCCCGATTGACCCTCTGCGGGTGTCATATTCTTACTTTCCTGTTCTTCTTGGGGGGAAGCTCTCCGTACCTCGGTCTAACACAAAAGTATTCCACACCGACTTTACACTTGCGGACACAGTTGTTTAGCGTGGATGCGATCTGGCCTGTGAGTGTCAGAAGTACAACTACTGAAATGACCTTTAAGTTACGAACATTGAAAATTAGTTTCCAACTTTGAGTTCGATGCCCTACACATTTCTTAACTTCATGCTATATGTGAAATTAAGGACTCTCAACATTTGCAAGGTTCGAATCCTCTTCAACCCATTTCCCTTCCCATTGTGAATCCGTTACTGCTTTACTTCCGGTAGGTGTACGTCTGGGACGTGTCCCGATTTTGGTGGCAACATACCTCGGTCCTCCTACCAAGAGACCCTGTCTTCGAGTAAGGGTACTTTTGATGCATAATCACTTACAACTGTAAGACTTGGTGAAATCACCAAAATTGGGGTAAATTTCTGTCTCACGGTAAGGGATGGGCAAGCGTGCTAGCACGAGTACTTGATCAAAGATAACACAACACAAGAATTAGGTTAATGATGGTATTATTCTGAGTTTCAGAAGTGACTGAGAATATTGTAGTGCTGGTCTTGACGGTGCATCCAAGTGATACCTATGGAAAATTATAGAGCAGGGTATCGTAGGGTGTTAACAGCTTGGAAGCACAGAGAAGAGAGCTATTAAATAATTCTAACAATAAATCATTTAATGTAATATATGTGGTATATGATGGATGTGATGATAACTACTTATAGGATAGAAGATGATATAATAAGTGGAAACAGCCAATTTGGCTTGCAACAACATGTGCATGAACCCGACCCGAATAAGGATTACTATGAAATTGTGTTTATTACTTTACTTCCCCAATAAGTTTCATCACATCCCACCACAGGAATTAGCGTTGCCACCTGATGTGATTCATAAGTCGCATGTTTATCACTAAGGCCAAAAGTATACAAATGTTACAATTCAAAGAGATACTCATTTATCCTCTAAACTGTTTTATATGTATAAGGTCTATAACCTAACAATACCGGTATTGTATAATTGAATCAATTATTAACCATGACAGGACACCTGGCCTATACTTATATGGAAAATAATAAAGATGGGGCATGACTGTCTGTTGGTTGTACATACCAGTCTATTTGAGGCTGGCTCCAACAATATGTACATACACCCATTAGGTAGAATAACAAGAAACTACCCAGAGTAAGGATACCTAACTTTAGTAAAATAAAATATATTAAAATGCAATAGTTGGATATTACATAATTAAATTTTACTGAAAGTTGAAGGTAAAATAAAAGGGGCCTGTTGATAATACATACTGTATTAATAAAGATAATGGTGACTTCACATCAAGTGGGCAACATTAAAAGTTACAATGTTGAGAATGGCTAAATCATTGTGAAAAAACCTCACACACTGTAAACATATTATGATATAAACAATGGGAAGTGTGAGGAAAAACAATGATGGCATTAACAAACACATTGTGAAAAAAACATCACATTGAATATAATTGTGACAGTGATTGCAGTTCAAAACAAACATTAGATATGCATAAATATGATATGAATTGTGATGAAAAAACAATGGTGATTAATGCTGAGCCAATAAATGAATATGATGCATGAGCGCAGATGGTATATGATATGTGCCAATAGTAGTATTGAAATATGAATTAATTCATTCTTATGAAAAAGATTTGTACCATAAAGCATTATTGTAAACATAAAGATGCTTTTGAATCCATTAAAAAATACTTTAAAATCAATAAAGTAATTGATAAACTACGGATATAATCAGTAGATTTAAGTTTGACAATTTTAGCAGACGACGGATTGTTTACATATGGGCGCCGCCATCTTTGTTACCCATGATTCCCTTGCAGGGAGTAGTCTAAAAATAGATTGGGGAGTGCCTAGCAGAGGTACAGTGTTGGTTACATGGCTAGTGGGCTAATTGATACCATGTGTTACTCGAGACAATGAAAAGAGTCAACACTGGTTTAATTTGGAATAGATAGTTTGTTGTCAGCAACAACTTTAAACATTTATTGAAAAAGGATGAATTTGGAAAGAGGGAATTTTGAAATAGCAATGAGCGAAATATAATTTTGACTGGCAGATCCAATAATTAATTTATTTCCAAACGAAAATAAGAGAAACTTACATAAATTGAATTTCCAGACTGGAAATGGTTTTGTATTTACCGAAGGCCATTTATTCTTGCCTTTTGGTGCATAAGGAATTGTGTGCTTGATCAGCACTTCCGCACAGCAAGAATAACTTTATAATTTGGAATTGTGTAAGAACCCTGTAGCCGGTAAATGCATTTATTAAATACAATGCTCTTTGATTTAAATGCATGAAATAAAATGATCACAAGCACATAAGCAATATTGCATCTTGTAGTAGAGTCAAACAGAGATGTAATTTAACATACAATGGGTTTAAGTTCTTACCTATGGAAAATTATAGAGCAGGGTATCGTATGGTGTTAACAGCTTGGAAGCACAGAGAAGAGAGGGCGATTTGGAGCCAAAAGTTTTCTACCCGGGCAGTTGTTGGTCACATGACGGTTTCTATTGGTCAGTTCTTACTACCTATCCCCCAGGTCCTAAGGGTCCCTCCAAGATCCCTCCCAGCTCCCGAGCTGAACATCTGGTGTTACCCTGCTAAGGGCACTCTGACCTAGTCTGTTGACCCATTTGTTCATTAGGAAAAGGGTCAAATTTGTGTTATAATTAATGAAATAAAATACACAAATTAGGGCCGTTACACTCTCCCCCCCTTTTAAAAAGAATTTGGACTTGAATGAAGGGAAAAGGGAAAATTCTACCCATACGTTCAGTACCCATTTAAAAATAGCAATAACTTTTTCAGATAGCTTTCAACATATTGAGAGTCAATACACATTTTCACATTAGAGTCAATAACAGCGTCTCTTCTTGGCATTGCTCTGGCCTTCGCGCACAGTCACCTGCAAGGCCTTCACAGAGTCCTGGTTTCTGACCAGCGAACGGTGTTGGTCAGAGAAAACTCTGCTCTGCTGGACCTCAGTCTGGTTCTCACTGTGAGACTTCTCGTGAAAGAGCCTCTGGTCGGACGTGGCTGGTGGGACAATGCTTTGCCCCATCAATAGCTGAGCCAAGCATATCTCAATGGCAATTGTGCCATTTAGGGTAGGATGGACAGCATCTTTCAGATACCAGCCAGGCGTTCTCCCTCCTTTCCTGTTTTCAAAGATCTTGGTCATGTCCAGGACTGCAAACTTGTGCTGAATAGAGAGACACAGCAAGTCCCAGTTGAACTTCAGCCGCAATTCCTCGATCTTCTCAAGAGAGTTCTTAGTTCTTGAATGTCGTCGCCAGCCTGCTTCATAAACGGTTGTCATGACTAGCGACGATGAGATCTGCTGTGCAAGGTGAATTATTTTCTGCATATCGGCTCGGGTGAACTTGAGGCATTGAACATCATTCAATATGTTGTTAAGTCCAACACACAAGACGAGGCGCTGAACTTGCACACCTTGCACAACTGCCTTGAACAGGATTGGAAGGAGGTCCTGTGTCTTCATCCCACCAAAGACTCGAATGTCTGCTGATGCTTCAGGGAAGAAGGATGGATCCACTGCACGGAAGAGGCTGTCTGACAGGATCAGTAGTGGTGATGTCTGGGGCAGCTCGACATCTAGCCAGTTATGTCGTTGGAAACTACTGGAACGCTTGTCCTCTGGATCCCTCTTCAGGCAGTCTGGATCGACTCCTTTGGCTGAACCCTGCTGCATCAACGATGAGATGTCGAGATGGGATGTGGTGACACTCTGTGTCCTCTTTGAGGGTCTGACTCGCCCTCTGGACACCTGCTCTGTTTCCGAGTTCCGGAAGGAACATGAGGAGGTTGGGCTAGGGTCTTTGGGTTCGTCTTCCCGAGGAGAAGGAGGCTGGAGGCTGGTGCTTGATGAGGTGCTGAAGGACGCTGGTGACTTCCCTGGCGTAGGCGCTGACATCTGGCTTGTTCCGGCTGGTGCTCCAGGTTGTCTCAGGGAGTTGATCGTGTCCGCCAGCTGATCTTCCGTCCACTTCAGGTTGGTACGGGCTTGGTCTCGCTGCATCCGGAACAGATCCCTCTCCCTCTTGACCACCTCGAGTTCTTGAAGAAGTGTCTCTACTGTCCAGGACCCCATCTCAGATTCTGAAACAAACACAACAGAAGGAGCACACAAAGCCAGATAACATGACATTATTCTTATGGCATAGCATTAGCACAATGTTTTATATGAGAAATTAGATAATTAAGTACTTATCGTTATTAACAAATGAAAATGAAAAGAAATGGCTAAAATAATATTAGTTAAGCAGTTCTTGGAAACCAGAAAAGAAAACCTGACAGAATGGATCCCCATTTAGATCCAGTTCATATCGCCGGGGTCGCTGCCTGCTTCGCTGCGATCGACGAGGAGGTTGTTCAGCTGGAACAGACTGCGGCTGTGGAGGAACACCAGGCACATCATCTACTGCTACTGCTTCTTCGAAGACAGCTCCTTGGGGGTCCTCGTTGGCTGGCAGCAGCCCTGTGTCTCCCGCAGCTGGTAGGTCTACTGAATCAGATGAGTCGGTTGTTTCTGGAGGGTCGGTGTGTCCTCCATCTACCCAGTCTTCCTCAGTGATCTGCAGCGGTGGTACATCCCTACTTTCTTCAGATTCTGAGGGATCAGCTTCAGTTTTCACTGCACCTGATTCCCGGACGAGGGTTCCAGCAGTGGGCACATCCGACTGAGAGCCCGGAACCACTTGAATTGTAGGGATGTCGTCGAGGGATGATGGTTGGGCTGGTTGATCATATGGCTGGAACGGTTCTGCCTCTGGATTCAAGTTGTAGTTTGGAACAACTTTGACAGTCACATTCTCAGTATTTTGATACTCCTCATCATTATCATCATCACTAGACTCATTATTTGCTCGGTTACATTGTGGTCGAGTTCTGGTTCTTGACCTTGTGCAAGGCCTTCTAGGCTGTTGGTCCCTCTCAGCCTCTACTTCTAAAGGTATGGATCCAACAGGTAGAAGGAGATTGCGATGGTAAGTCTTTGAGGGTTTGCCTTCGTTCTCTGGTTTTACAACGTAGACGGGTAGATCGCCTTGTTGTCTCTCTACCAGGAAGACACCCGACTTCCATCTATCAGCAATCTTATGTTTGCCTTGTACTCCGACGTTGCGAACAAGTACCCTATCTCCTGGTTCTAGAGCAGATGCATGGGCTTTTCTGTCATAGTACACTTTGTTCTTTATTGCTGACTTCTGAGCGTTCTCTCTGGCCACTTCAAAAGCAAACTGGAGACGTCTTTTCAAATCCTTCACATACTGTTGAGGTCCCTTGCTGCAGCGACTATCGGGATCAGTTCCAAACATCATGTCTATTGGCAGACGGGCGTGTCTACCGAACATCAGATAGTATGGTGAGTATCCTGTCGTATCATGGGTGATACAGTTGTAGGCATGAGCAAGGGGACTAACATATTTTCTCCAGTCCTTCTTTTGGCTATGATTGAGAGTACCAAGCATGTCCAGCAGAGTTCGATTCATTCTCTCAGTGACTCCATTGCAGCTAGGGTTGTATGATGAAGTTTGAAGGGTCTTGACAAATCTGCATATCCTAGAATGGGCGGAGTTGTTAACTTTTCCTTGATGGTTTCAAATGCCTGTTGACAAACTATTGTCCACTTTTCTCCAAAAGGTGTCTTTAATGTGACATCATTTTTTCCAGGAGTCCTTCCAAGTTTGATGAGTGTTTTTCTTGGAACATAGCCGGCGGTAAGTGCATTCAGAGGTTTGCAGAGCTGACTGAATCCCTCAACAAAACGTCGATAATATCCGGCGAATCCCAGGAAACTCTTGAGTTCTCCGATGTTAGTTGGAACTGGCCACTCCTTTACAGCGTCAATTTTATTTGGATCTGGGGAGATACCTTCTTCTGAGCAAACATGTCCCAGATGTGTGACTGTTGTCTGGAAGAACTTGCATTTTTCAGGGTCTAGTTTGAGACCAAACTTTCGCAGTCGGGCGAGAGTCCTGAAGAGGCGGTCTTCATGAGTAGAGACATCAGCGGCAAAGACTATTAGATCATCCATGTAGACGACTAATTCTTTCAGATTCATATCACCAACACATCTATCCATTAATCGCTGGAAGGTCAAGGGACTGTTTACCAAGCCCATACTCATCCGGTTGTATTCAAAGAGTCCAAAAGGGCATACAAAAGCGGTGTACTTGGCAGATTCCTCGTCCATTGGAATGGCATGAAATGCGGATTTGACATCAAGTTGGGTGAACCATGTCGATCCATGAAGTGCTGCAAACAAATCTTCTACCTTTGGAATCGGGTACGAATCACGAATCGTTCTAGCATTAATTTTTCTCATGTCCACACACAGCCTCAGTTTGCCTGACTTTTTACGAATAAGTACTATAGGACTAGCATATGGACTTGATGATGGCCTAATAATATCAGCATCCATTGATTGTTGAAGATGTCGACGAAGATCTTCGAAGTCCTGAGGCCGAACTGGTCGAGCTCTTTCCCTGAATGGTGATTCATCCATTAGTTTGATCGCATGAGTTGCTTTGTCTGTCTTCCCGATGTCAAACTCATGAGTGGAGAACACATCTTCCATTGCTCGAAGCTTCCCTAAAATCCTTTCCTTATCTTCCTGTGGTAACGGCGAGTCACCAAAATCAAAGTGGAGCTTTGAATTGTCGGTCGATGTTTCAGGTTTCGAAAGTTGGGTAGCCATGCAATCCACACGTAGGCCGGCTTGATTATCTTCCTCCTTGAAGCGATTGTACACCCAGTCAAGGGGTGTGACATCCTGGGGTAGATACAAGTCTGCTAGGGCCTTGCGTGGAGAGATGTGTAGATCTTGGGATGAACTGTTGTGGATTAGCACTTTTACCTTTGGCAAATTTCCTGTTGACGAGATAACTGCGTTCATCACTTGAAGATCGTTGCCATAAAGTTGTTGATGATTTAGGCCTTCTTGGATCATGATGGTCTGGACAGTTGATGGGATGTTTACCTTTCTGGCCAGGCCACGAAGTTCCATGGTTTGCCCTGCTGGTACGTTCACGGATCTCCTTCCAGCTAATCGTACCGTGCCAAGACGTCCAGTTGGATTAGAGACAATGCTACTGAAGATATAGGCTACTTCACTCCTAATTGGTAGGGTGCACATGTAGGACTTGTTTCTACCTTGACATTTCTCTGCAATCTTTCTGAACGTGTTGGTCCCCACGATGACTGGAACACGGGATGAGAATGACGTATCCGGGCATACCAATGCTATTGTCTCCACCTCATCATTGACGCCAACAACTTCTTTAGGTAACGATATCCGCAGGCGCACAAATCCATCATACGCTACTGCCTGTCCACCTGCTCCATCAACTCTAAGTGGGATGTCCTTTAAACTTTCTATTGGCAGGTGAGAAAGATGTTTGTTGTAGAAGGACCGGCTGACAGTTGTAACTTGTGATCCGCTGTCCAGTAGACCAGTGCAGGATGTTCTTCCAACCCTTATTCTTGACTCGCAAGCTGGACCAACTAAGGAGCTTATGATGTCCTCTGATGATCCTTCCCCCGGGTGCTGTGATTGTTGGACGAAACAACGAGCCAACTGTTGATCTGGTCTTAGGGAGAGGGTATTCTCTCCTTTGTTCCTGATCTTTACTGCTACCTCCCCAGAGTTTGTTGCTTTCATAGACAAGATTTCAAGATTTGGTGGCAACTGCTTGGATTCAGGTTTTCGAAGCTCAATCCTTCCAGGTGTAGGCAGGATGATATTGCCCCTGAATTCCATGGTCCCCTCTGATGGTATCTCGATCCGGCAATTTTGACGCAGGCAAACAGTTCCAATTGATGTCATATTGGTTGATGATTGGGTGCGAGTTGATGTTGGTTTGGGACCTGATGTTGTTGGGGTCTCCTGTCCCTTTATTGTTTTGGAGACCCGTTGAAGTTTAAAGCTCCCTTTTGAGATTTGGTGTTTCCTCTCATGCTATTTCGGGAATTTAATCTCTCGTGGACAAGGCTTGCATTTGCATCATTTTGGCAGTCCTTGCTTCGATGACTGTACTCTCCACAATTAAAGCAAATATAAGAATTGTTGTTCTTCTTGCTTCTCGCTGACCTGTGGGGTTTCTGTTGGCTTGACGGCTTATTCTGATGCAGGCTTAACAATTGAGCTTTCACCGATTTCATCTGATGAGTTAAAGCCTCAATCTCGGATGAGTTGGATGTAGACGATGCATCCTGTGCATGACATTGCACACTCTTCTTGGATGCAAAGAGTTCTTCATCCAATTCAACTTCCTTTACAGCCTCCATCAACTCAGCCAGCCCTGGTGTTGATCCCTTAGGAAATCTAGCGCTGAGAAGTCCATACACGCTTCTGTTGCAATTCGTGGTCCTGAATTGATTCAAGCGGTTTATGTCAACATCCTCTTTCCTTATCCCTCCATGACTTAATACTTTCTGGAGCTCCAACTCCAACCGCAGAAGATACTCCGAGGGGCGTTCTGTCGGCGATGTTGTCATCCGATAGAACTTCTTAAGGGTCGAGGCTCCAATATCGTAACCTTTGTAGAGGATGGTGAGATGCTTGAGGATCTCTTCAGCCGTCTTATCTTGGCCAAAACTGGTCGCCATATCAAACGCTGGGGCCTGGAGACTGCTGAAAATCTTCTGCTTCTTTCCATCCTCTGACATTGACTGGTCTCCAATGACAAGCCTCGCTATTTTGGCCCATTCTTCAAAGTCAACCTCTCCGTTTCTTATTGGTTTTACGCCGGAGAAATTTTTCAGCCTGAAGAAATTTTGGGATGGTCGCTCCCAATTAATCAACACCGGTTGTGGGTTGAGGGTCTTGGTGTGCTGGCTGCAGGAAACACATGAAACAGTATTCTGAGCATTTGTACTGCTCACCGTCGAGTGCTCTGATCCCGCAGCTGGCCCACCAGTAGCCTCCACAGCCGGTGTTGCATTGGACCCTCCAGGTGTGGATCCGGTTTCCTCATCAGCTTTCTGAATCTCATACTCCTCCTCTCCAATGACAATTGTTTCTTCTAAGATAAGCATAGCTCTTGGCCGGGCAAACTCCATGAGTGCAACCTGACTATCAGAGCCAGGGACGAGGGTAGCCCGAGCCTTTCCATAACAGTTCATGACCTCCTCTTCCACCGTCTCCACTTCCATTTCGAGGGGAAGTCCGATGATCGCAAATGATCGGTCTGATTTGAGCTGATTGGCTTCCATAGCAGTTTTAACATTAAATGCCATTATGTTTGAGTCTAAGAGTCTTAGTGTTTGTCAAATAACTAAGATAGGAGTGATGATAAATTCTGTGTTTTGATTTAGTGTTACTTTGACCTTTAATGTACACGAGCGCTAAAACACAATGCCCCACGTTGGGCGCCAATGTAAGACTTGGTGAAATCACCAAAATTGGGGTAAATTTCTGTCTCACGGTAAGGGATGGGCAAGCGTGCTAGCACGAGTACTTGATCAAAGATAACACAACACAAGAATTAGGTTAATGATGGTATTATTCTGAGTTTCAGAAGTGACTGAGAATATTGTAGTGCTGGTCTTGACGGTGCATCCAAGTGATACCTATGGAAAATTATAGAGCAGGGTATCGTAGGGTGTTAACAGCTTGGAAGCACAGAGAAGAGAGCTATTAAATAATTCTAACAATAAATCATTTAATGTAATATATGTGGTATATGATGGATGTGATGATAACTACTTATAGGATAGAAGATGATATAATAAGTGGAAACAGCCAATTTGGCTTGCAACAACATGTGCATGAACCCGACCCGAATAAGGATTACTATGAAATTGTGTTTATTACTTTACTTCCCCAATAAGTTTCATCACATCCCACCACAGGAATTAGCGTTGCCACCTGATGTGATTCATAAGTCGCATGTTTATCACTAAGGCCAAAAGTATACAAATGTTACAATTCAAAGAGATACTCATTTATCCTCCAAACTGTTTTATATGTATAAGGTCTATAACCTAACAATACCGGTATTGTATAATTGAATCAATTATTAACCATGACAGGACACCTGGCCTATACTTATATGGAAAATAATAAAGATGGGGCATGACTGTCTGTTGGTTGTACATACCAGTCTATTTGAGGCTGGCTCCAACAATATGTACATACACCCATTAGGTAGAATAACAAGAAACTACCCAGAGTAAGGATACCTAACTTTAGTAAAATAAAATATATTAAAATGCAATAGTTGGATATTACATAATTAAATTTTACTGAAAGTTGAAGGTAAAATAAAAGGGGCCTGTTGATAATACATACTGTATTAATAAAGATAATGGTGACTTCACATCAAGTGGGCAACATTAAAAGTTACAATGTTGAGAATGGCTAAATCATTGTGAAAAAACCTCACACACTGTAAACATATTATGATATAAACAATGGGAAGTGTGAGGAAAAACAATGATGGCATTAACAAACACATTGTGAAAAAAACATCACATTGAATATAATTGTGACAGTGATTGCAGTTCAAAACAAACATTAGATATGCATAAATATGATATGAATTGTGATGAAAAAACAATGGTGATTAATGCTGAGCCAATAAATGAATATGATGCATGAGCGCAGATGGTATATGATATGTGCCAATAGTAGTATTGAAATATGAATTAATTCATTCTTATGAAAAAGATTTGTACCATAAAGCATTATTGTAAACATAAAGATGCTTTTGAATCCATTAAAAAATACTTTAAAATCAATAAAGTAATTGATAAACTACGGATATAATCAGTAGATTTAAGTTTGACAATTTTAGCAGACGACGGATTGTTTACATATGGGCGCCGCCATCTTTGTTACCCATGATTCCCTTGCAGGGAGTAGTCTAAAAATAGATTGGGGATTGCCTAGCAGAGGTACAGTGTTGGTTACATGGCTAGTGGGCTAATTGATACCATGTGTTACTCGAGACAATGAAAAGAGTCAACACTGGTTTAATTTGGAATAGATAGTTTGTTGTCAGCAACAACTTTAAACATTTATTGAAAAAGGATGAATTTGGAAAGAGGGAATTTTGAAATAGCAATGAGCGAAATATAATTTTGACTGGCAGATCCAATAATTAATTTATTTCCAAACGAAAATAAGAGAAACTTACATAAATTGAATTTCCAGACTGGAAATGGTTTTGTATTTACCGAAGGCCATTTATTCTTGCCTTTTGGTGCATAAGGAATTGTGTGCTTGATCAGCACTTCTGCACAGCAAGAATAACTTTATAATTTGGAATTGTGTAAGAACCCTGTAGCCGGTAAATGCATTTATTAAATACAATGCTCTTTGATTTAAATGCATGAAATAAAATGATCACAAGCACATAAGCAATATTGCATCTTGTAGTAGAGTCAAACAGAGATGTAATTTAACATACAATGGGTTTAAGTTCTTACCTATGGAAAATTATAGAGCAGGGTATCGTAGGGTGTTAACAGCTTGGAAGCACAGAGAAGAGAGGGCGATTTGGAGCCAAAAGTTTTCTACCCGGGCAGTTGTTGGTCACATGACCGTTTCTATTGGTCAGTTCTTACTACCTATCCCCCAGGTCCTAAGGGTCCCTCCAAGATCCCTCCCAGCTCCCGAGCTGAACATCTGGTGTTACCCTGCTAAGGGCACTCTGACCTAGTCTGTTGACCCATTTGTTCATTAGGAAAAGGGTCAAATTTGTGTTATAATTAATGAAATAAAATACACAAATTAGGGCCGTTACACAACTATGATTTTTGTCCAATCAACGAATGTTCATATCCTCTATTGTTTGCGTATACTTACTATAACACAGGGTCTGATACGTCCAGCAGCATCCTCCAGAGGTTCTGCGGTGAGTCCACCCCGAGACTCACCAGCACCGGGAACAGTCTGCTCGTCTACTTCTACTCAGACAACAGCGTGCAGAGGAAGGGCTTCAAGATCCAGTATAGCAGTAAGTCTAATGGTCCAAAAACCAAGGTAATCGTTCATATTAATTGATGCAATCTATCATTGAATAATTTATCAAAACGATATGCCCTGGTTTAGAATTAGACGGGATATATTATTTTCTTAGAATATTTATGTTAACATACCAAGTCTTTCTCCGAACACCGACTGATTTTCAATAAGAAATGAAACCTCACGGTCTTGTATTTCAACCCAGAATTTACAGAGTGAGTATGAATGCCACAGACATGCCTATGGTTTATATAACGACTCGTATTCCTGATGATAAAACAATCTCAGATTTTCTATTTATTGCCCAGGTTCAAGGAAGACAACCAAAAGCCCAACGATAAACGATGAACCTATAAAGATCGGTATCGGTGTAATAGGCAGTATCATCGCCCTGACAGTGATAGGCGCCCTTGCTTATTACATCTTCACACGTAAAGGACGGACTCCCCCTGTAAGTCGCACGAATGTACAGACACTGTCCTACCAGAGACCCACGGACAGAAGTTCAAGATACTTCCACTACAGAACCCCTCGGACACTCGCCGGTGCGAACAATATGGCTTTCTATAACAATCCAGGCGAAGCTCTTCCGGATTATAGGACCTTATTCCCTCTGACTCCCCCGCCTCCATATTCGGAAATTGATACCCGGGCCGCGCCATGATTTCTAGATTGAACTATGCCAGTAATCATACTTGCATAACGTTCAATAAAGGGAATATTATTATGTATTGATATATCATAAAAAGATAAGATAAGTGAGAATTAAAAATACGAAGATGATGGAAGCTGTAAGAGGAACTAAAACTTCTTGATGACCTAATTTAGGTAGACGATCTCATCCGGACTGTCAGGTTTCCGATTTATAATGTATGTACACTCTGGAAGCTACAACATCTAAATTGAATAAATCTACATTGTATCTTTTTTATTCGTGCGAGTTTTTGCAACGGAATTGATTGTGATATCTACTCCCGAGTGAATAGAAACAATATGTTTATTTATTGATACATCATAAAACGATGAGATATGTGAGGAATTAACATTACGAAGATAAAGAGTAACTAGGACTTCTTGGTGACCTTCCTAAGGTTGAAGATCTTATCAGGACTGTCAGGTTTCCGCTATTTAATCTCTGTTGTACACTTACACTCTTGGATTCTAAAACATCGAAATTGAATAAATCTCTCTACGTTGTATCTTTGTTATTCGTGCAAGATTTGCGACGGAAAAGATTGTGATATCTACTCACCGAGCCCTCTTTTACATTAACATGAGGTTGCAAGTTGTTAACATGAAAAAGTGCATTTCCTTTTTGATTGTTGCTTTGTGCAGCAAATATTAGAAAATAAGTACCGTACATAAATTTGAAATGGAACAATTGCCAAAATGTATTTCATCTCTCTCCTGTCGACTACAAATTGTGTGAAGTAACAAAATTATGTAACTAATCAAAAATCGTCCCACTATTTGACGCGGTTTTTTTCGCTGCCCGACGACAAACTTAAAGTGATACAAGACTGTAAAAATATTTTCTAAACATTTCATTCCTTAGTTGATAGTTTGATGTGCTTCAGTTCTCAAACGTACACAGTTGCAGTCAAGTAAGTAAATGTTAATTTGGAATCTGCTTTGACAATTTCTCGAACGACTGCCTATCTTTGTTCGATTTTAAAAGGTTAAAGCACATACCCCATAATTCCAAAACTTATATCAGGTTCGTGTTTATACACACTTTGAAGCGTAAATTTAAAAAAATCTTTAGCATGATTCAACTAAATGCACATTGCTTTTCGTTAACTTAGAAGTAAAGTGTCAAAACTTGTATAGTACAAATATGAATATGTTACCTTAGAGGATAAAAAAATTGAAGATATGGACGTTATATATTTTGTATTTCAAAAGAAAGAGAACATTTTGGACAATGATTTTCCAGATGACAGAATAATGAACACGTGAATAAACGGTAATAATAGGAGATTTTACGAGCTCGTTAAAAATTAAATGACATTCCATACTTAACATCTCTTCAAGCATAATGCTATACTAGAACATCAACAAGCAAAAGTGTCATTACCTGTTGTATGAAAGAGATGTTGCAAAAAAGGTGGTTCATGTAGCTATGGAAGTGCAGTTGATCCAAAACACGTCTGATAATGTCATTTATTTATTTGACATACTTCTATATCTATATGCTATGAACATGTCATTTAATGCACAACGAAATTTTGGGGATTGAATTGTGACAGATTTAAAACTTACATTATTGAAAGGAATATGATTATGTATTGATACATCATAAAACGATGAGATATGTGAGAATGGAGCAATCCTAAGTTAGTTGCATGAATGGAGATCGTCAAGCAAATCAGAATACACTGGACAAATACACATCTCCGACACTCTTTGTGGTTAAAGTAAACACTGTCTTAAAGTGACAGTAGCACGCTTTTTGATAATTTTATATATTAAAATTTTCACTGATAATTGTATGTTAATGATAAATGTATCAATTTGATAGTGTTAAAAATCTCATAACACAAACCAATTATCCATAGTCAGAGGACAAAGTATTGAGATTCACCTAAATTCCATGGGCGGCCATTTTGTGTGAACACCTTTAATTCATTTTGTGTGAGAAAAAGGAATTGCATGGCTGAACTTTACATTATTTATTTGAATTATTACTGCTCCAATTAGTTTAAATGCATTGTCTTTCTATTGGAACCATTAATTTTCATTTTCCTGACATCGTCTTATATCCCCCCTAAAATCGTGCTACTGCCCCTTTAAAATGTATTAATGAAATTTGTAGTACTACGGATGTTCCACCTCATCATTCGATGCATGCAGTTATCGAGTGTGGAAGTACGAGACACACAATACATGTTCTGAGCACGTGCACCTTGTGCAAAATATTGTCGCAAGTCGTCCATTTCGTTTTGACTGATTCGGACGTCTTATATGTGCTCTATTACGACAGTGAATATAAGATGTTTGTTTCTAAAGACATTACAATCGTTCGGATTTTCAACATTAAGGTAACCTTTCCATTCTTGATATTTGTATAAAATTACTTGCTAAAATATTTGTTTGAAATATATAAACTGAAATGAAGTTCTATTAATTGTAGCTGTTTTAACTGTTTGCGATAATTTGTATCAACTATGTTCATTTGATGGTTCTATTGAAATTGTAAGTGCAATATCGCAAACTAAGTGTGTTGATTTAAATATCCGTTTGCAGGCGGTATTGATGAAATTAATTAAGTAAAACATATATAGTCATATAGTCAAAACTGACAAAAGCTGATTTTTTTCCTTTGATATACTTTGTTTGGTGTCGTTTAAAAGACAATTGCATAACAATTCTTGCATCGGATATCAGAACTGACAATGAACAAGATATTTTTTGAATGGTTACCACAGACACTGTGGTATGTAACAGTTGATGTTGCTCTTGACAAGGATGAAATTCATGATATGCTGGAGGGAGGGAGTCCTTTAATCAGAGTACCACAACCTCAAATCTGGATGTGTCTGTTGCACCTTATGGGACAAGTTGATATTGATAATTTATCTCCTTTTTTAAGAAGTTCAAGGTGACTAAGGAAACTAAATCCTATTTATGAGTATTTCATGGTGTTAATGAGATTAAGGTTGGGGTTTCTTGAGCTTGATCTAGCAAAGAGGTTCAGAGTGAGTCAAGCTACAGTCAGCAATGTTTCTAACACATGGATTTAAAAGATTTATTCAAAACTTAGTTTTTTTGTTTGGTGGACACCGAGGGATGTTTTTGCCACATTCATTTAGAGTGCGTTATCAATCAACCCGTGTCATAGTGATTGTACAGAAATATTTACGGAAAGTTTAACATTGCTGATTAGTGATACTCTGATTATAAAGTCATAGTACATGGAAAGTTTTAGTTGGTATCAGTCCAAGTGGCACAATCACATATGTCAGTGATTTATGGGGAGGGAATACTAGTGATAAGCAAATTGTTGCGAGGTCAAACCTTTTATATATATGTGAAAACGGTGATGCCACCATGGCAGATAAGGGATTCCAAATTCAAGATATGTTAATTCCAAGGGGGTTATATCTTATCATTCCACCAAAGGGGAAGCCACAAAAAAATTAACTCCAGAGAAGTAGAGGCAACATGGAGAATAGCAAATCTGAGAATTCATGTTAAGCGTGCAATGGAAATTTAGGATAAGAAGTTGTGCCCTTGAGTATGAGTGAAAACATTGACAAAGTGTTCAAAGTCTGCAGTTACTTGTGCAATCTTCAACCACAACTTATCACAAAATAAACTTCAAAAGTAATGTGAAATTAAGTAAATACAAACATTTAACATTTAAGTACAACAACAGAGTATAGTTTGTTTACCTGATTTTTTGTACAAGCAGCAGAGCACAATGTTCAGACGGTGTATTGTTTGAATATAAGGAAAATATATATTGGGCTATGCTTTTCCAAATGAGTTTAAAAATGAACAAGTGAATAGCGGTAATAAAAGAAGAATTGCCAGCTCGTGAAAAATTAAATGATATTTCATACTTGAAACAATCTCTTGCATATGACAAAAACTCATGGGCAAAAGAAACGCTGGGTATTTTCAAACGAAGGATAAACAAATTATGTATGCCATATAAATTCGATTTCGAATGTGTTTGATAAAAAAAAGTATTTGGAGAATTATTGTTCATAATTTTAACCATGATGGCATGGAGCGTTTTGTACTGTGGTTGTCTAAACACCGTTGGGGTGCTAACATTGCTGTTTTCAGGTACTTTTTTGTTTGAATTAAGTTTGAATTTCGGAAATGTATATCAGAAGTTAATTTGAGATACTGTTAATGAAAAACATCCACTTTGGCTTTTCATCATTGATATGTCTTCGCGTTATAACGTCTATAAATATGCAAAAAATTACCAATTTGGCTCTCCAATCTCGCTTATTTAAGGAGATAGCAAATTGATGATTTTTTTACACGCGTTTTCTAAGGCGCCATGCAAAAACATCAACACAAAATGATTCAAACAAGGCAAACATAGTTGACTTCTAAGGAAACTTTGCCACTCTGCTTCATTCACATTTATCTTACATGGAATAAAATATCCTGACATTTATGTTACCAGCGTTTCTTTTGCCCGTGAGTTTACTAGAATATCAACAAGCCAAAATGTCATTACCTGTTGTATGCAAGGGGGTGTCGCCAAGAAAGTGATCCATGTGGCTATGGAACTGAAGTTGAGCCAAAACACCTCTGTTAATGACATTTCAATCATTAGACAAAATTTCATGCAGTTTACACTTGAAAATGCCATTTAATATGCAATTTAAGACATTTTTCAAACAAACAAAAATCTGTTCGATTATTACAATTTTCTGCCTCTCTGCGAGTACATGTATCTGGATGTAATTTCAATTTTCTAATATAGTTGATATAGTTTTTTCGGGTCTATAAATACAGGTATTGACCGAATTCACTTGTCCATAATTGTTTTCTTATGCCTCAAAACGAAAAGAAACTACAGTCATGAACGCCATTTCAGTTCGAAGGTTAGCAAGGACGGGCAAGTGACGTCATGATAACAATAGCGTGATGTCACGAAACAACGGTTTGACGCCATCGTGTCTATATTTAGTAATTCGAGTCAATATCACTTTTGGTCGGACTCAAGGTCAATATTAGTTACTGCCGACTGTCAAATAACCGGTTTTCGACCAAACGGATTGCCGGGTAAAAACGCTCACATGATTAATTTTCTTATCAATCATGACCCACCGTTTTAAGATATTGTAACATAATTATAACAGACAAGGAGTGGTGTTTATCATTTTATGACATATTATGGAAAATGTATCAAAAAGTTGGTGTCATCACATCGATATTGAAACATTAAACAAACATCATGATGTTAATGTGATCAATTCCTTCACTTGAAATTTAATAAGGCTGTCAAACTGTATCGTTTGCAGTTCTGTACCGATGTCACACGTGTGTTTGAATTTATAAATTACCGCAATGTAAATCGATTTCTTTCTAATTTATAGTTTCATAAGCATGGGTAATTGTTATGTAGAAGATGCTTAACACGTGTATTTGATATAAAAAAAACTGTTTAATTTATCATTTACATATTAATGTAGAGAAACAAATACGCAATTATAAATTATCACTTACGAAAAGCATAGCACATTTTCTGGTAGGTGGTTTTTTTTTCATAAGATATTAAACACGTTGATCTGACAAAAATAATGTATCGCTTTAAAAACAACACTATACTTACTCACATGGAGATACATGTACAAATCCTCATTTGTTTAGGTATCTTAATATTAATACATATAAAATAAATACGTAATTTGACTCTCTTTGAAAATTCTTGTTTTTGATGGGAATTCTATGTACGCTTTCATTTAAGTCAGTTCAAATCGCAAGTAATCAACACGAGCTAAAGATATATAGATTATTAACCGAGTGTGTTTCCGTATCATTAATATCATATAATAGGAATAAAATTTGTATTATGCGAGCCTTTGGCGAGCATAATACATATATTTTTATTCCTATTATATGATATTAATGATACGGAAACACACGAGGTTAATAATTTCTTTATCATATAATGTCATTTTGAAATAAACGGGATTAAACGAAAATATGATTCCTACTTAAAATATGTTGACCTAGATTTCGCGGAGTAATTGCTTTCACAATAAACCAAGGTGAAGGTCATATTGTCGGCGATGTATAGTTGTGAACAGTCTAGAAATATTATTTGTTTCACAGTGTTAGAAACGTCTTCTACAATCTATCAACATTTTCAGTATTATTCCCAGTGCACGAGTAAATATTGTATTTTTTTATAACACAAAACGTGTAAGAACCACTTGTCAACGTCGCTACAACAGGGGAAGTAACTCTTACTGCATTTTGAAAAGCTGCATTGTCATTGTTGTTACGCCAGTTCAGTTACGGTATCCTTAGACCAAACGCCGACTATTTGCGAAGGTGAGGTTGTTGTGTTTGTTACTCCGGTACTAGATAATGTGTATTATCACTAGAATATGATTTGTTTATGCTGATAAGTTGGTAACCGACATGGTCAAAGCGATCTAGGCCTATTTTATTCACGAAAATTGAAGCACATATTTTTTCGATAGTCGATATTGTTAGCTGCATATCGTTATATTTTGTAAACGAACGATGAAAACAACTTGAAATGATTCGATAACCAAGCTATAATTTCCTAAATACGAATGCGTGATAAGTTTACCCTGACGGCTTTTGTACGATATTTTATTCGATAAAAAACACAAAACCTGAAAACTCCCGACGACGTTATCAATGGTCAGTGGACCGTTTTAGGACTCGCATGACATGCATGGAGTTTTGAGAAAATAGTTCGTGTTTTGACCTAATTTGCATCTTTATCAGATTTTGAGGCAATCGGATACCAAGTTTATCAGATAGCATTATTGCATCGATAACACCCTCCATTATATGATAAAACATAATCCTTTGTAAAAATAATAAAATGGAGGAAACTTAAAGGGACAGTAGCACGTTTTTTTAATATTCTATATTTCAAAATTTTCATTGATTATTGTTTGTTACTGCTAAATATATTATTTATTTCTATATATCTCATAATACAAATCAATCATCGATAGTCAGAAGACAAGTATAAAGATTCACATAAAATCCATTGGCGGCCATTTTGTGTGAACACCTGTAATTCAATTTTTGTTAGAAAAATTTATCGCATGGCAAAACTTCATATTATATAATTGAATTATTACTGCTTCATTTAGTTTAAATACATTGTTTTTCAATTGGAACCATCAATTTTCATTTTCACGACATCACTTTATGTTCCCCCTAAAACCGTGCTACTGCCCCTTTAAAAATAACGAATGTTATCACAGCATATCATTTGACTTACATGTGGATAGATCATTTTGTTAATTTAAAACTAAATTCCGTTTTTCCACAAAATCGACCCTAAAGTTCTCAACATAAAGACGGCAACATATGTTTAGACTTGTAATGTTAAAAAAAAATTTATATCGATCAAACTCTAGATATTAAAACTGATATTTTGTATGCCCGTCAGTCTCATATTTTTTCAGCAGTATATAAAGAAATTGCCATGACTGACTCACCAGAGTCTTTCAGAAATCACTCAGCATGTTCTGTAGATGGCTCGTCCTTCTAAGCATTTGTCTGGGCACACAACGTTCCTATGGCTCTGATACATGTACAGTTGACGATTATCTATGCCGGAGGTAACTTACAAATACTGTAAACAAATTCTTTCTTCAGTTTTCAAGTGTTTATTAACAGTAAATCATATCGTCACTTTTTTCTCTTTCTATAATGTTCAAGGGTTTATTAACAGGAAATCATACCGTCACATTTTTCCATTTCTTCAGTTTTGAAGGGTTTATTAACAGGAAATCAAATCGTCACTGTTTCTCTTTCTTCAATTTTCAAGGCTTTTTTAACAGGAAATCATATCGTCACATTTTATTCTTTCTTCAATTTTCAAGTGTTTATTAACCGGAAATCATATCGTCAGAGAGCCTTTCTCTTCAACAGTAGCCCTTTTTACAAATTATCATGGTCTTTGAAATACGAGTTGACTGTACGTGAAATACAAACAAATTATATTTAACGAGGATGTATTTTGCTACATTGTAATGGTAAACCTTAGTGTTACTTATTTCTATTTTACTAAGTGGTAACTCTGTCAAATCAGTATCTGACATAGTCAAACAAATACATTAGAAGATATGTAATTCCATTCCATATATGGGCATTATGAAATGAATTCATACATGTATAATTTGTTATTTCAATACTAAGAGGATTTCATTTTCAATGAAAAAACGCCTACCAAATAGATGTTTCAATTTGTTGAAGTTTTGTCAAATGTGTAACCGTTTAAAGGGGCAGTCCTATCGATGTTTCTTTTGTGGAAAAGCATTCAAGAGTACTTCCCTGTTTATACTTAATAATATATTATCATTACGTGATTATTTTCACACTTACCTTCAAATATGTTAGTGAGTGTACCATTTTGTTGTTCTAGATGTAACCATTTTACAAATAATAGAATGCATCACTTCCTCCTTTTAAATTTAAAAAAACCCGATAGGACTGTCCCTTTAAAGGCGTTTTCCTGTTTCCAGGAACAGCATCCTTGCAGTTACATATGGACCGTTTTACAACGTTTACTGCGACGTACAACTTTCCAAAAATATAACCTTCAACAAGCCAGCTATCAATTTCCCTGGTGGTGTCCAGGTAATTATTTTAAAATCATCTCTATATAATATTATTAAGATATAAAAAATGATATACATGTATACAGCAATTTTTATAAGGAACATGGCAAACATATACCAGTATATCATACACATTTGCAATTTTGCTTGCCGCACAGAAATGCATTAATTTCCCTGACTGCGTCACATAAATTCAGATATCATCATAGATGAAGGATTTGTTAACGGTTTTTGCAATGAAACACTTATTATTTCAATTAACACTGATCATAAGCATCACCAGAATAATAGAAATGCATATGTGCAATTGCATGCTTTCTACCGAATTATTGTCCTTGCATTCTTAGTCTGCAGCAAGGAGGTTTTGAGAAAGGGACTTGATTAAACTTAACGATTTATTGGGAAATAACCTACTCATTCCTTCTCTCCAGTAAGAATATCCGTATTTTGCCACATTTATTCATAAAATTAGGTAAGGTAGTTAGGTCTGATTAATTTACAACTTGGTGCAAATCTGTGCATCTTGTTATCTAAACCTAAAAGAAAGGAAGCTACTTTTATAAGCAAGTGCAAGAAAACAACCTCAGTTCATTACAAATAAGGTTAACATACCCAATTCAATTGCTTTATTTATTTATGGTTGACTGTCCAAATAAACGACTAAGTTAAAGAGCCACTCCGTGGTTTTTATCATATAGTGTATTCTTGATACGAACGTTTATGGCATCATTTATCATATGTATTCAAAAATCTCACAAAATCATACCAAAATGGCAATTATATGATAAATACTTGTTTTCAAAAAAAGAAGTTTAAAATGTCATACGTGGGGTATTCGTGGGAGCTAAATGCACACGTCCGATTTACATAAATAACAGTAATGTAACCGATCAAAAGTTATAAACTCATAACTGTCATGCTGACTACTTTCGATAAAGTTTCAAAATTACGTATCCAATGCACAGCATGAAGGCTTTTCCATCTGTTCTTAATTACCATAAGGGTAGGTGGCAATTGGTTGAATATGTTTAACGTATATGTCCTATATGTAATCTCGCGTTAGAAAGTTAATATCATTTCACCCTCGTTTGTAATTTTTACAAAGACTTGTGAGAAAAATTTCTTCCACAATATTTCTGGCAAGCGCCATCTATTTATAAATATAAAACTCTGTTGTGTACATCTCAGTATAATCTTCTCAAATGTTTAAAATATTTCATTTACCATGCCTTCACTAAAAGAAATCTGTATTTAGAAACACTATAGATTTCATTTATATGTTTTATATATTTTGCATTGTACTTTTGTATATGGGCCTTTGGCCTCAGTACAAATAAACTCCTTTGACTTGACTTGACATCTGTTCTATATAGATGTCCATCTTCCAATTCACTACAATTACTGAACAATTTACCTTCACAAAGGGTAACCGGTATCTCCTAGTCATGGTCGACCCAGATGCTCCTGAAGGATGTTCTGTACACAATCTGGAGATTACCAGGCTTCTGGTGAGTCTATAGTCTACACTCAACCTTGAAATAACAGACAAGCTACTCATGAGAAACTACACTTGATGCGATGCCATTTGTAATGCAAGATAGTTAAGCCACGCTTGGTAATCACGACGGAAATAGGGCTACTTCATGTCTTCAACAGCAACATGGACTTAGTTATGAATTTTAAAGCAATATCTTATAATTTGTTTTTTTAAATACGCCTTCCAAAAACTTTTAAAAGCTCTTTAATTATACCAATAGGATAGTAACATCTTGCCTTTTTGCTTCTTTTCCTACGTTATTCGGTTAATAGGCGTGTACAAAATGATATCCATAAATATTTATTACAAAATTACAAATGTCTACATTTCATAACTATTTAAAGTCTAATTCAATACACTCTGGCCAGAAAGCATATCTTAAAGCAAGCCAGTTTTAGGGCCCAAAGTGAACTTTAAGAGTCATAATAAAAAAAAAAATCATACTATGATAAATAAACTCACATCTAATAAGCCTATCGCAGAGGTTCGTTGTCGCATTTCACCAGGTACAGGATTTTGTAATTGAAAAGTTGGTAACAATTCTTTTTACCCTGAATGTTTATACACTCTTCAATATTTACTTTACAAAGGAAAATACATGTAGTAGCCAAATGTTCAAATAGTTTTATGACGCGTTGTAGAACATCTCGCTTTGGCAGACAAATTGTGATTTAACCTCCGGGTTCTTGACTTTCCAGCCACTAAACACAAGTGCCTGTTGGCTTTATTGGTCAAGTTTTTTCCAATATAACCCATTCTTGAAAGTGAACTAAATATTTTTGCACAAGAAATGTTTTTTGTAATGTATTCAGTACGTAATAAAAGCTTAACTCCCTTATTTCTTTTTCAATGTAACATTTCATCAAACATTTTCCTCTCCCAGAGTGGCCACCTGATGCCCCTACACACCGTAGTCTCCTACTACCCCCCGAGCCCGCCCCACAGGGTGCACCGATACCAGTTCTTCCTCTACCCCTGGCTCCAGTCAGGGTACGACCTCAACTACGAAGGTCACCCCTTCAACCTCACCCAGTTCGTCGATCAGAACAACCTGGACCAGCCTGTAGGAGTCTTCCAGATCATGGTCGGACCTCTGTTTGTTTATACATAACCACGATCCACTATTTGATGCTTCCTAAAAGCTTTTGTTCTTAAGTCTGCTTTGTACTTTGAACGAGCTGAAATGTCATTTGAAGTCATAGAGACAGAAGGCCATCATTAGGCCTATATGTGTTGTGTTCTGCTGATGTCAGGAGTCGACATCCCCTTTGAAAGATTATATTGACAATAAAGAAGAAAGAAAATCATTGTTTGTTTGTGCTTTTTGTTACTGATATTTGTGTGAAATATGATTATGATCATTATTTTCAAAGTTAAAGGTGATATATTATCATCACTGTTTAATATGAGCAAAACAACAAATGAGAACATAATGTATGACTGTTTTACTGCATACTAATTAAATATTGACTGTGAACATGATAAAACACTTAGACAGTCAATGATAGTAACTTATTTTATTGACAAATGTGAAAAGATCAAACCAACATTTCAATTAAGAATGTCACCAACCCAGACGGATCTGTTATCAAAGCTTTAAAACGGACCTTCGATGTCCAGCAGTTGTGTTTGTAGCAGAATGACTGCTATGTGTAATTCATTGGCTGTGCTGACCATTGCTTTGATGTTTGGTTCCACGCTTGGAATCACATCATGTGGCGTTGAAGACAACGTGTGTCTGAGGTAAGTGATGAAGAAGAGACGTATATGGTTATCATCATCTTTATCCATGTCTAAAATGATTTTAATTTATGAAGGTTATTTTAAAGAGACTTTCCTGTTGTGTGAATAACAATTGCAAAATTATTCCAATGACGTCATTTGAAATGACTGATGCTAAGAAGTTCCAACTTCATGTGGTGATAATTCGTTCAAAACAGTGTGAGTAATTTCTATTGAACTATCGTTGCCGAGTTAAGTTGATAGTGTTATATACATTGTTATCATGAACATGAGGTCTGTAAGGTGTATCGGTATTTACTTTTTTTAAATGTGATATCATTAAAAGATGCAAATTGGAACCTTTCAATTTATCAGCTTAAGATGCATTTTGACACGCTTCAAGCAAAATGAAAATATAATCACAGTGGTTCAACTTCAACATCTTCATCATCGTCATCGTCGTCATCATCGTCATCGTCACCGTCGTCATCATCGTCGTCATCATCATTATTATTTTTCTTTTTTTAAATATTTTTCATTATTATTATTATTATCAGAGACAAGTTGTTGGTGGTAAACTTTCCCCCTTTCTACAATATGACCTGTAATGAGAAGTTGACCAAGAGCATAACGGAGAACGAGCCACAGGTCGAAATCCATGGGGGTGATCAGGTAATTCAGCAAGAATGAATCATATTTGCATATATTTTCTATATAAACTCCCTTTTTTCTCTTCTTTAAGTAAAATTTTAACTGTTCTGCATTAAGATACAAAACTCCATACCGTCCTTTCTGCTACCTAGTATAGCTACGTCTACAACGGTCAGACTGAGTGTCAAAGTCACGTCATATTACATAGTTTGACAATGTTTTTATCCAAGGACTTCAAAGCTATAAAATTTCTTGGCTTATCGTTTCTTACGACGAACTATCTAGCATTTGATGACAGACTTCTGTATGGAAATGTTTGTTTTGTTAAACTTGCATATTTATTTGTATTACATTTTATCGGCTGAAAATAATTACACATTTCCATTCGCATTTGACTCTTACATTAGTCAGTGAAGTCAGGTAAAAAATAGCTGAGTAAGGTTTCGGAAGACATTGTATGAATACACTCTCAAGTTTGGTTTTATCTTATTCAAACGTTCTAGTAATATCTCTTTATACTCATGATATCTCATAGACGGAATAAAGAATAACAAATTGAATTGTATGTGTATATATATATTATGTAATATTTTCAGGGGCAGTGTTATCTACTCCTGATTGTGGATCCAGATGACAACTGTTCTATAAACCACATTGGGATCGGAGAATTACACGTATGTTTACCTAACCTTACCTTACCTTACACATTTTAATCAGGGAAGTGTAAAAATTAATCACGACTAGGCTCTCTCATCGTGTGAAGTCTACATTTGAGTAAATGCTTGTAGTAAATTCCGTTGCTTGTTGATGTATTTTCAGTGACACAAGTAAACTTATATTGCACTGTAGACAAATATCTTTACTAATGACCTACATTTCACCTGTCTGAATGAAATATCAATAAAGCAAAAACTGATAAAATGAAAATTATTGTAAAAGAATTTGTACCCTATAGCTGGTTAGAGTCTAAACAACATCGATATGTAACATTCAACAGTAAAAATCATTTTAGACCTCTTTCCTTTTTTGAAATGATGATCTTTTTTTAACACGATATTCAAATATACAAGATCACAAAACTATTGTAATGTTATTTCTTTAGAGAATGTTTTAAAATCGAATCTTTATTTTTATCAAAATAAAAAAATTACAAATTACAAATCATATTTTTTGCAGTTTGACCACCTAGAAAGCGAGACGGATATTCTTCCCTACCTGTCCCCCGCGCCACCTAGCGGCCACGGCTACCATCGCTATCAGTACTTTGCATACACGTGGTCAAGGGAAGATAACAATGTAGCACTCAACTCTCCCTTCACTCTGTCCGGGTTCGAATCTGACAATGGGTTGGAGAAACCATTTGCAGTTTTTCAGATTAAAGTGAAGGCTGACTAAACCTAAGAGTCAAATTGATGAATAAAGATCAGCTTAGCAAATGTTGGTTTGACAATAAATGCATTTAAAAAGGCACTTTGTCTCTTTGTTAATACCTTAAATAATATGAATAAGTTTCAGAATGTGTATAAACATAACTATAATACCTTGAAATACAAAGATTTGTTTGATCATTATGCAACAGAGTATATCATCATCACCATCATCATCATCATCAGACAAAATATACTAGCCCCTTTTTTTGATATACACTGACGCCAACATCTATACACCCTTAAATTCATTATTTTCTGTAAACCGCAAACAACTGTGCACGATATAGCCAAGATACAGTTCTACAGGATAGCAATTCATTTTAACAGAAATTATACATGATTGAGAAATTTAAACAGATCTTTAATGCTGGTGTAGTTTTCGTAAGATGGACATATGGCGTTCACAGATTGACAACGTACTGGAGGAGGTGTTCACATGTTCACTATCCATGACCTTACGATTGAATTAAAATGGTTCTTTATGTTTGTTACCTCATCAAGAATTGTTAAAGAAGGAATATTTCGGATTACTTTTTGCTTAGATATGTCATATGATACGGTAAAATTTCATATGATTAATTGAAGCGAATTCAAATAGAATGACTCTTTTTAACGAGAGTTTTGAATTAAAACATTGGTGGATAAGTCGGACCCTACCTAGTTCCAAGGAATAACGTTTAACAATATTAACTCTATGCGAATCAAACATGTTATTTCGACAGGTATCCTCTCCACTGAGTCCTAATGTAGAGGATTCAATATCTCCGTGCAGTTAATATTTTGAATATTTTATTCCTCGGAATAAGGCCGATTTTAATCAAAATGACCTGTTTCTGTACCAACAGCACTCTTCTTGAATGCAAAAAAAGGCAATTTACAATTCTTGCTATTGACATTAGACAGCTGTCCAAGCTCAGCCCTAGTTCAACCGATGATCTAACCAGATATTGAGTGCAACGAAGGTGTATTTGCACTACACAATCTGGTATTACACGTGGACTCTTAATTGATTGGGGTACACTCTTTCAACTGAGCTTTATCCATGGTTACAACAATCTTTCTCCACGTCATACAGCAACCTCTGTTAAGATATGAGTACTTCTCGGGCTAGAAATGTATAAGCCTCAATGGATTCAATCGAAGTAAGTTGTGCGATCAGCGAAGAGTCTTTTGAAAATACATTCAAATGTGTATTTTGCATTTTTAGTTTATCGGTAGTACACGGGAAAATAATGCGAGTCAAAGGATAAACCTCGGTAAGGCAACCTAGCTTTCCATGCAGGATGTTTTCATTGGGCGAAATATAGGGCTTGGTTTGTCCTTTCCCTGTAATGGGAATCTGTCGGAATAATGGGAAGTAAGTGTAGGAAAATATACCTTGAACAATCTAGATTTGGGAAATCCCGATGTATGTCGAACAAAAATATCGGTTCCACTGAGATGTGAAGTCATCCATGTCCTAAAATTAACTGTCGGTATCGTTTTGCCCCTAGGTGATTGTGAATCAAGCCATTTAATTAGTTCTCAATGTAATGTGTATCAAGCCCTGTAAATAAACCTTTTAAAATGTTTTACCTCATAAGTCAAATCCTAAAAACTCAATTGAAATTTGTTGCATTCAGGTACGATAATTTATCCATGCACAAGAAATGGCTTAATCAATTGATTTTATAGAGCAGTTGTAGATCCATACTTGTTGTATGATCCATTTATATTAGTTTTTCATCTACAGTTCTTGATGTTTTCATGCAATGTATTTGCAAAACCATGTACCAAACATAACGCTACTAATATTAATTGTTTTCCCCTTAAACGAGGTATTTTTTATAATAAAATGGACAATATTTCAATATATTATCTTATTACACCTTACACAACAATTTGTGTTATGTACACATACCAATTAATGGTTTTTTTATTTTGAAATATTTTATGAAAAAATTATTAAACGTTGCGTGTCAACGTATCCATAAGCTTGATGTAGTAGGCTACCCCGTTTGTTGTGAAGACAACAAGAAGACAATACTGTAATTGAATACATTAATATCATATTGTTTTTCGGAATCAACTTGACAATGTATCTTATGTTGTCAATGTGAACCTAAAAGGGGATAATCTAAAAAAGATCAGAGATTTCTTTGAGGAAGTACCAATAGCAATACGATCAACAAATAACAGTGGCATATTTACTTAACAAAAATACAAGTTAAAAAAAACTTCTAGTTACAGAAAGGACAAACTTTTGATTGATAACGATAATGATACAACAAGGCACATCATTCTAATTATTCCTAACAGTATATAAAGAAATTTCAAAACCTGACACAGCAGAAAAAGCAAACTTGTTAAGACTTTCTAAAACAGTTGTCGGCAAATCGGTGTTGGAATAAAAATGACTTTGATAAAACCCATCCATCAAGTTTTTAATAGCAATAGGAATAATTTTCTGTCACTTCATTCTGATATTTCCCAACTTTTTATAAAGAAATTGCCATGGCTGACACTTTAGGGTCGTTCAGATAGTTGTCGTATATTCTGTAGATGGCTCGTCCTTCTAACCATTTGCAGTGTTAAAGGGGCAGTAGCACGTTTTTGGGGGGAATATAAGGTGATGTCAGGAAAATTAAAATGTTTGGTTCCAATTGAAAGACAATGTATTTAAACTAAATATAGCAGTGATAATTCAAATATATAACGTAAAGTTTAGCCATGCGATTGCTTTTTCTTACACAAAATGAATTAAAGGTGTTCACACAAAATGGCCGCCAATGGATCTTATGTGAATCTTCATACTTTGTCATCTGACTATGGATGATTGGCTTGTGAAATGTGATTTTTGACAATGTCAAAATAATACATTTAGTATTAACTTTCAATAATCAGTGAACATTTTAGAATGTAAAATTGTCAAAAAGCGTGCTACTGTCCCTTTAAGCAACGTTCTTTTTGGCTGTGCTGAATGTACGTTCTGAAATCTTTTACCATTTTCCAATTCTTCCCGTATAACTGGGAGTTATGATGATTAACTAGAAATAATATCGACAGAGAGCCTTTCTTCAACGGGTAACTTTGTTTGTAAAGTTCTTTAAAATAAAGATTGGTTAATTTGAAATTTAACAATAAATGATGAGGACATTAGTTTTATTACTTCTTAATTGAGCAAGTACTTCAATATGATACAACTAATGTTTCATTTTTATTTCATTTTGCGAAAGCTCATGTTGTAAGTTGTTTTTCAAGTTTTCATCAACAAAATATTTTTATTTTGTATTGTTTTGAATAGAAATATACTATTTTGATGAAAATTTTTATGAAAACGCATAGTTTAAGCACCCAAACAACTTTTCTTAGATTTGCCTAAAAGAAAAGAAGAAAATGTTTTTGTAAACATATTCATAGCTTACGTTATAGAACCACAATGTTGCAGTTAAGGGTAGAAAATTTCATTCAGAAAACTTCGTATTTAATGTTGCAAAACAAAAAAAGTCTTCAATTTTAAGGCTTTTCTTGTTTTGAAACATTAAAGATGGTTTTATCCGAAAAGTCAGTAAGATACACACATTTAGTTTTTTAGTGAAAGAGTTAATGTTTAACGTGTTTTGAACCGTTGTTAAATTACACTTTAGACGTCATCCTATTGTTCTCTCGCTCCATTATTTTTTAGAAATGGAGCTGTGTATTTTACATCAAGTTTTTCACTTCAAATTTCAATTTTTTAAATATTGTATGTTTTGTTTTTGAAAAGGCATTAAGTTGAGTGTAATTTAAGTCGGTTAATATCGGGTTAATGTCGGGTTAATGTCGGGCCCTGGGGCCCTCGGCTCCATTATTTTTTTAGGAATGCCGAAGAGTTACTCGGACATTAACCTATACATTTTGACATGTGAACCTAATCTTATATTTTATTTATTGCGTAGTTTCGGCACTAGAGTGAAAATTCGTCACCACTACAACTTCAGTCGTAGTTTCTTCAAATGTCATGATTTACAAAAGCTACGTTATATGTTCATTAGAAGCGTCCTAACTTTCCCAAAGAAGCATTTTTTTCTAGTTTTCGATTTAAGGGGCCCTCACTCTTTTCCATGTGTATATGTATAAACTATTTGTTGAAGATTTGTCAAAACGTGTACCTGTTCTCCTGTTTCTTTCTTCTTGCGATTATATATAATCAACATACATACTAAATGTAACACACATATATTTAACAACGCAGAATGCGACTTACAAAGATGTGAACTTAAACAAGCCAGTTTTCAATTTCAATGAGCAATTACTCATTCCAAAATGAAATTTTCATCCAAAAATTGGTCACAGGAAGATTTGACTAATCATTTTCCATCAAGATTTTGAGTTATGGCTTTTATATTGTGTTAACGATGACATTTCGTTAAACGTACATTAGTAATGATAGTAAAGTTGATACTTGTGTGGAATAGGAGATTGGGACAGGCTTAACTATGAAATAAACTATTTTCTTCGTGAAATATCTACATTAGAACTTTAATTAAACCAACATGAGTTTAGAATTAAATTTAGAAAAATGACAGCAGAAATTAACTATTGACTGGAAACATGATAACACACGCGACAATCAATAGCAACATGTTTTATTGACCATTGTGGAATTATTAAACAAACATGTCATTGAAGTATGTCACCAATTCTGTTGCATCTACATATCAAATCTTTATAAATATGGACTTAATGCTTCGCAGTTTTGTTTGTAGCAGAATGGCCGGTCCGTGTACATCGCTGGCTGTGTTAACGCTGTATTTAATATTTGGCACCACGCTTGGAACAAAATCATGTACCGTCGAAGACAATTTATGCATGAGGTAAGTGGCTTCTTATAAAATACTTTAGTGTGGTAATGATAGCCCTGCTAGTCAGACATTAGCGACGAGGGTTAATTGAATTAGACAGTAAGTGGTTTGAACTTGGATGGGCGAGGTGATTTGGAGTTTAACGCAGCTTTCAAGAGAATTTCACGTATATCATGGCTACTAGTGTGCAAGGAGAAAGCCCACAAAGATATCGTGTATCATACAATCTAGAAAATCAATTCCAACAGCAACTGCAAGTTATGAAAAAAATAATGGAATGCTGCATGTCTTTGCTTATCGGTCTTTACATCAGCATGCTGATTCTTGATAATACTGGAAACTTTTGCAACTCACCGGGGTCTTTATCTCTCTGAAAACATCTTTGATTTGACTTAAAGATGTTTGTATTTCATTCAATAAAGAAAACAGTATTTGGAAATCGTCTCCCAAATATTTACTGAATGAAAAATTATTTACAGTTACAGCGTAGTTGAAAAATATGCACATGTGTAAGCAGAGTTTTGAATGTTGTTATTTAGGCCAAGAAAAAATGATTCTAGTATCCGCTCTCGTCAGGTCTCGAGGTCATCTTGAAAAGGGAAACATAATGGAACTTAATTCCCATAGCTTTGAAACACGCTGAAACATGGACTTTTAAAATGTTACTCGTTTCTGTTCAATAGGCCATAGGCATCACTTTCATCTGTCTGTAACGACTATATACGACAATAAACATTTTTGTGGTCTTAGTTGAATGATAAATATATGGCTCAGCAATGTAAATAAAATTAAATCGACAGTACAATATTTGTTAAGTATTATACAATAACATACCTGTTGACCCTTACTTTTTTGCATTGCTGACCATGTTGTCATAGCCATACGGTATTGTTGAAATAATGACCTCTGACTGCAGTGAAAAAAGTTTACACTCGCCCAGTCGCCCATGGCGACTGACAGTCAAGTTGGGCGCCTAAAATCCAAATAACATTCGCCCAGGTGGCGAATGACATTTAAACAAATATAAAGGTAATTATTCCATATACATCACATGGTAATGGTTGATAGTTCTTTCCTTTCATAATGATTTAAAAGGGTTTAAAAGGTTGTTGTAACTCTGTTATGGTTGAGTGAACTCCGCGCCTTAACATTACTTCATTATCGTTTGCATACTCATTAAACACGCATTTCACGTGCAGATTGAGAGTGTCATGACTTGGTTGTCAGCCAATTCTTAACCAGTAGCCTAACTTATATTAACTAACTGTGTTGAGTGAGAAATATGTCAAAAACAATCTATCAAAAGATCACAGAAAATCCATTTGAAACAAATAATGTTTTAGAATATTCTAATTTCTTAAATGAAGCCGACATTCAGTCTAACAAACGTATCAGATTGTAACAAGCAAATTTACGTGAGGCTGCGCGGAAGTTGTTCATTTCACCTTGAGATGCACGGAATTCATGAATTTCACGTTGCAAACTCTCGATGCAGCACAACATCGAAAGCACGTGGTTTCAAGGAGGCGGGGAAGTTAGAGCTGTGCTTCAATCGTTAAGTATATTCAATCATTAGCGCTTTCAAAAAACTGGCCTTACAATTTTTTAGCATTCTGTCCCCACAGAGGCAGATCAAGTCATGAAATGTTGATACATCCTGTGTTCTATACGACGAAATTCTTGGGATTCAGTAGTTTCCTCTTGCAGACAAAATTTGCACTACAATCCATTTGAATTTATTTAGCAAATGACAACGCTTCTCGCATGGAAAGGGTGGGTATAATATCACAAGGCCTTTGCCATGATTCAGTAGCCAAAATGATGATTTTAGAACAACGTCGCTGATTGCACAACTAAATTTGATTGCCTCTTATCAGACATCTCTAATTCTATCCCACAAAGTCGGCGTAAGAGAACACAGGCTGTATCAACATTTCATGATCTGCCTCCGAGGGGAGATAATTTTTGTGAGTTGACTGTGCAATTAATGAATTTCTTCGGTGACAATTGACAATAATAAAAAAACACGTTCACTTTGAGCTATCCTTTTGAGATGTGCTTGGATATCACGTCAAAGGGAAATCTTTTCCGAGGGACGATACGGCAAGATCCGAGGCGAAGCCTAAAAACTGTCGTCCATGACATGTTTGTTCTCTGATAACCATGGATTATAGTTATCTAGGATAACCACCTAGATACCACTATTGATAACCACACTACGTGGTGTATAAATTGTATAAATGTCATATTATGATTATTGTTTAATAACGACAGAGACAAGTTGTTGATGGTAAGCTTTCACCAGTCCCATGACGTGACCTGCGGGATCAAGCTGCCCCCGGGTATAGCAGAGCACGAGCCAGAAGTAGAAATACCTGGAGGTGACCAGGTACGTAAATAAACATGAAATATACATGCATTTCTTTAAAATACTTGCTTATTCTTATGGGTTTTTTTTAAGTAAGATAAGCTAGTAAGGTATAACACCATATGCTGGTCACGACTACGGACCTAGATAATCAAAAATAGAATGGACTACTAGCTTCTAGCTACTAGCGCCATCTTCCAAAGCAAACCCTAAAACGCCAGTTTCCGAACTGTCAGTTTTATGCCTTGCTGCAAACATTGAATTTCCTGTGCTTGCTCTTCAGCTTACTATGAAAGAAATCAATAGTCCAATCAAAAAGTAACTAGAGGTTTCTGACAATCGCCTGTAGGGGCGCTGATATCAGCAAAGAAAATTCAAGTGTCCGCAGCAAGGCATAAAACTGACAGTTATGAAACTGGCGTCTTAAGCTTTGCGTAGGTAGATGCTTAAGCGCAAGTAATTAATGAAATTATTGCATATATCTTTCTGCTACATTTACTTGGCCATGTCGATTCCATATAACGGGGATATCAGATCTAATATTAAAGGGCCTGTAGTTTACAACTGACTTATTAGATATTAATTAGTTTCCTTCATGTTATGATGTTGTAAAAACATCACACTTTACTTGGAACATAGATTTCCTTGCAAACATTGAAATATTAACACACAGTAGTTGAAATTTCAACCCTAACATGGAATTTACAATTAATCTACGGACAGTTGATGTAAGCGAAATTAGTTTTTACTACATGTTATGCGCGCCTCGAACTGGCATATTTTATGATCGCTTTACACTTGGTCAACAGGTGTTTAAAAACATTACACCTTTGCATTTAGCATTTGTGTGTGACATGCAAGACAAACCATTCGGTCCGGCTTTTGAAGTCATTGTATAAATCGAATGAAACGAAAAATTGTAAGCTCAATTTACATGTTTCCAATCCATTTTCTACAATGTCTCCCATTTGAAACAGTAAATGATAACCAGCGTGAACTCAATTTTTGTGTATGACATTCACAGGGGCAGTTTTATCTATTCCTGATCGTGGATCCAGATGCCAGATGCTATATTCACCACATTGGGATCGGAGAACTACACGTATGTTGATTCTACTACAGTGTAACATTAAAGGGCAAGTAGCACATTTTAGGGAACATATAAGGTGATGTCAGGTAAATGAAAAAACATGGTTACAATTGTCTTTTTATTACACAAAATGAATCTCTAACTATGGATGATTGGTTTGTGTAAAGAGATCAAAATAATACATTTAGCATTTACGTACAATTATCAGTGAATATTTAAAAATGTAAAATTGTCATAAAACGTGCTACTGCCCCTTTAAGGTGATAACTACTCATGACTCTCTAGGAACCAATCCTCCTTATTTAATAATAATAATAATTAGGGTATTTATATAGCGCACATATCCACACCGAATGCATGCTCAAGGCGCTCCCTGAATTATTACCCTCTACTATACCTTTCTAGACTCGATATTGCAGTGAAACGGGTAATATTGAGGCTAGGTTTACTTAGAATGACAAGAAGATATCATTTAAATAAGGAACATAATGAGATATAATTTAAGGGATGATTACAATGTTGCATACATCTATGTTAAAAACCTAAATGTCTTTTCCAGGCTGACCACCTTGAAACTGAGCATGAAATCGTTCCCTATCGACCCCCCGCTCCACCGAGAGGCAGCGGCTACCATCGCTATCAGTACTTCCTCTACAAATGGTCAAAGGGAGATAACAATGTAAAATACGACGTTAACTCTCCCTTTACTCTGTCCGGGTTCGAATCTGACAATGGGTTGGAGAAACCCTTTGCTGTGTTTCAAATTGAAGTCAAGGCTGACGAAACCCAGAGTTAAAATGATGAATAACGATAAAGAGATAACCATATGTTGGTTTGACAATAAATACATTTTAAATGCACCACTCTGACTTTTTGTGATAATTTAAACATTATGAAGAAGCTTCAGGGTGTTTATAAACATAATGATATTGTCATGAAATATAAACGGTTGTGTTAGGTAACTTTTGTCATATCGTTATGCAACATATACGTTCATCATCATCAGACAAAATATACTAGCTCCTTTTCATTGATATTAAAGACGTTATAAACTCTCAGATTAATTTTTCTCTTGAAACCGCCAACAGCAGTACATGATATACACATACATTTACAGCTGCGTTATAGCCTGTTCACCAGTCTAAGTAAACCTAGCCTCAGTATTATCCGTTTCACTCCTATTCTGAGTCTAGAAAGGTCTAGTAGAGGGTTGCGTCAGCCGACCTTTCTGCGACCTATGACCCTTCAACGTTATACGTGCGAAGACAGACTATTGTGGCTTGATAAGCTGAGTTCTGATTGGTCAATTCGACATGTGGGCTGACGCGACCTTCTATAAGACCTTTCAGTATAAAAGTGAAACGGATAATATTGCGGCTAGGTTTACTTAGACTGGTTTGTTCACTTGCCTGGGTATTCTAGTAACAATCAAGAGATACCCAAATGTTGGTTGGCAATATACACATTAAAATTGATTCTTTGTAAAATTATATGCAATGATATAAGTTTGTCTAGAAAAACACTTTCATTTATGGTTTCGTAATGCAACTGATAGTTTCAGAAAGGTATATTTCTTCTTTTTATGCATTTAACATGTATGATGAAAGCTTATAAGATTTTGCGATCGAGTTATGGTCCGAAAATGCAGTAATGGACGTCCGAAGTATGATAGAGTTTTGGTCCACAAACTGGGATTTGACAGGATTTTTTTGTTGTGTTGAAAGTCTGGTTTGATAAAGGAACGCTAAAGTACTAATCAACTTGTGTATTCTAACATTGTACATAAATGTGTATTTCAAACATATTAACAGTTCTCCTTTAACAAGCACAATATGTGTACACATGTCCGCATCACCCTCCAAATGCATAATGTTGTTTAAATGAGATGCCAATACCAATCATGAATGATTGAGTATGTATATGAGTGGGTGTATGTGAGGTTCAGTGGTTGGTTGAGGGTGTGAGGGAGTCGGTGTTTAGCGCCATTATTCAGCCATAAACGGCGGTTCTTACCAAGAAATTGAAAAACTAAATTACGGATAAATGTGGATGGCAACTTTAAATGAATTGATAAAGTTTCTGTTTCATTCTTATCATACAAAAATTCAGTTTGCTACTGGATTTTACCACATACCCAATAATGGAAATGACGAATGAATGACAAGTGAGACCATATAATCATTATTGTTTATAGTAGTTTGAAGAGTTAAGGTTATAAAACATTAAAGAAAACTCACTTTAAATCTACAAGCAATGATGCAAGGAGAAATGAAAAGTTCAAGTATGGGAAAGAGCCGTTTATCCTACAATTTCAACATAAACGGATAGTAATGTATTATCTAGAATGATTAAACAAATCTTTTTTTCACTACAAATTTAAGCAAAACAATCTTCACAAATCCGGTTTTAGGTTATGCATTACGTCGTGCTTTTGCAAATTTGCAGCATATTTATGTAAATCCATTAAATCAGAATCTGTATTGTTATCAATATGATGCTGTAACGATTTAAGATAATAATAACCATAACCATAGGCGTCCCACCAGAAGTTGTCATCCACCACGTACTGCCCTAGGTCATTGAAGAGGTTAGGCAAGGGGCAGCCATATTGGTTCCGAGTGCCCTGGTAGCGGGTAGAGGGAAGACCTGCTGCTATCTGTTCCTGGACCTCGTAGACTCTCTCACAGACAAAACATTGGAAGCCAGAGAACGGAGATACATGTTGTTTTCCAGGTCCCCAGTCTCGCTGCTCAATGAATCCCTTGAGAATTGGATTTGTGATTCCTGTCTGTTTAAAGTCAACGAATTTGCTGTATTCCTCGTCATGCGCATCGAGGTATTTGATAAAATCAGCTACTTCCTGTACAGACCGGAAGTCATTTATATCAATGATGGAGTGGTTGTTTGGAGCAAGGTCCTGGAAGAAAATATATTTACTAAATGATAATAAGTACATGTTTATGTCCTATCCATATGAAGTCAGGAATGGTTGCTAGATTAAAACATATCTTATTCATTCGAGAAAAGGATTGGGCACAAGTTCTCAAACTTAGAAAAGCCCCCTCCAGGAAATGTAAAATGAGCGGGAAACTTTCTTTTTTTTCTCTTTCTATTTCCATAAAAAAAAATTACAATAATACATGTATCAATTATCTACCATTTGTTTTTACGAAACAGAACAGAATATTGACACGTTACTCACGTTTTTAAGTTTCATGATTATTAGAACTGTGTAAAATGCCATGAAAAGTATATGAAAATATATTTCAATGATTGAGTAACCATTCTCTACTTATTCCTATTTTGATGTCGTGTGTCCAAATTCAGTAGACGTTTTTGATTAAGTTAAAGGAATGCTTATTTTTGTCAACAAGAATTCGAAATCGTTTCAAGGAAATGGTTTGAAACCATCTATCAATCCACGAATCACACCTTGATTCTAGGAGAACCAAACGCTATTGGTACCACACCAAGTCTCAAGGGTCGCCAAAACTTTTCAGTCACATAGTCGTCACATACAGCATTCTCGAAGGCGAAGGCGAATTTGTACTGAGCAACAACCCTGTAGAAGTCTGGTGATGTCATTGGATCCATGCTACCATTAAATGAGAGCCCTCTGCAATTGCAAAAACATCTAAACTGTGTATATATTTTAATATGCTATGAGTTATACATATTTTCGTGAAATCGAATTCAATTAAACGATCATCATTTTGCTTCATGCTTTCAACATTTTCAAGTCAAAATGAAAAAATTATTGATTGAAATTATTTATGGTAAGAAAATTGATATGAAAAATTGATCTAAAATTGATCTATGAGAAATACATATTTTCGTGAAATCGAATTGCATTATTAAGGTCATCTCTTATGCACCATTAATCAACATTTTCAATTGAAAATTTAATATTTAAAAGAGAGTAGATAGAATATTATGTATGTGTTTCCAGTTACTTACTCTTTGGGGAAGTCCTTATTGTGTTCACACCTGCCGTAAGAGTCTATGTGGAGGTGTTTAAGCAGCAGCTTCATGTAGTGGGAGCGATCTGAGGGAGTGTTACAGTCGGTGTGGACGAACACGACAGGGGCCAGACCCTCCCGTCGCAGAGCGTTTTTTCTCTCTAGAGGCACAACGTACTCTGTGCTCATCAGCTCGTCTGGATTCTGGATATGACGGAGATACATAAATAGAGGATATTATATGAGTGTTCATGACTTACTTTGTGTACGACACAAGTGGCTAAATGTTAGTACTGCTCGAGCGAGAGCAATGAACAGGGATTATGTTTGGTGACCGTAAAACTATAATTCTAAAATAATTGCCTGAGGCCACATTATTGGGAATGGATATTATGACTCTCTCTATAGGCCTACTGATATTTAGGCACATTGGTCGTTAACATAGCATGTCATGGGCACGAATAAAAAATTATTATTTTTTATTACAATGAAACAAAAATTTGTAAAGAAGAAAAATCTTAAAACCCGTATTCATACATCAATCACTTAAAATTAGTTTGATATTAAATAAATTTAATCGGAAATTTTTGGTTGATACCTTCTCACGTTTCTACATGTATGGCTTAATATAATGAGTAAACATCATGTAGCTTCAGTTTTGGGTATAGAAAGGCGCATTGAAAAGCCAAAGGGCTCATTTACGGTGTCCATAAAACTATAATTCTAAAACGACTACTACCTGAAGCCACATTGTGGGGAATGGATAGTGGGACTCCCTCTTGAAGGTCGCTGTCAAGTTGAAGAGTTCCATGGCTCCCTTGTTGTTAAAGAGCCAGTCGTTGTTCTTTGGAGACTCCTCGTGCAGCACTGACCAAATATGGCCTGGTTGCCGAGGGAGTGGCAGACCGTCCACACCAAATTCGGTGCCATAGAAAAATATGCCCTGTAAGATGTAAATCAAGATCAACATGGTTATAGGGCTGCGTGATAAGGGCATGCTTCCATTGGAAATATACTAGACAAAATGGTACCGGATATTTGAAAATTTGGTAATAATAATCATTTAAATATTTCTTCATAGATCACCTGATGAAATATAATTGAAACGGGCATACTTCCATTAGAAATATACTGGACGAAATAATAAGAGATATGGAAGGAGAGGGTTTCACTAAGTTGGATTTCTTATACCCAATCCTTTCACTTAAATAAATATGTTTAAATCAATTGACAAAAAATATTGGTAAAAATAGTTATAGATCACCTGATGAAACATTCATATTTATCCGTTTAAACTAAATGAAGCAGTAATAAATCAAATATATAAGTAAAGTTAAACCATGCGATTTCTTTTTCTTATTCCAAATGAATTAAAGGTGTTCACACAAAAATGGCGGCCAATGGAGATTATGTGAATCTTTATAATTTGTTTTCTGACTATGGATTGGTGTGTAAAATGGGTTTCGGATTCTATTAAAATACCGTATTAAGCATTAAAGTTCAATTATTAGTGAAAATGTAAAAATATACAATTTTCAAAAACGTGCTACTGCCTCTTTAAAAATGTCCATCAAGGCATCCTTACCAGGACTGAGTGTCTGTGTATGACGTCACGGTCGCCCGTCACGAGGCAGCGCCGTGTCCCACATGTTATGTTGTAGTCCTCCCTCGCCATTATCTTACTCCAAGTTAAAATAACAGGATCGGACTTCCCTTCCGGTGACCTCTTCATGCCTTCAGTAGATATTCCTAAAAGGAAAAATATTGTATCCAGCCTCATTCCGTTTCCGCAAAGCTCTTTCAATATCCTGGCATCTATTAGAATTTGCCCCGATTCGCTGATCAGTAACCTGCCATGCACTAACCTTATATTCTGCAATATTTACAGTCCCCGGATGAGAGAGGTGAAGAACGATTTCTTAAAACAGCTTTAAACCCTTGTCGTTACTGACATGAGACAAATATTGAAGATATCAGGGGATTGAATGAACTTTGAGGATAAACTTATACGATTTCATGAATTAAAGTGATTTTCAGTGTCAACATTTTCGTGTGAACGTCAGTTACCGTTTAATTATTAAATTGAGCATGTAAATCAATGCGAGTACTTTTATCAGAATAAGATAAATCTCTAAATAATCTTCATCGTAGATTTAGCTCATATCTCTCACCTGACCAGTCGACATTCACACCGCTACCGATGCTCCATGAATGGATGGAAGTCCCGATTATTAAACAGAGACAGAAGAACAACCTGTCCAGAAGATAAATTCGTTTAGTTAATTTCATTGCTCTGAAGAAAGTGCTTAAATACAGATTATTTCCCGAGTAAGTGTGTCATGTGAATTTTACGAAATAAGTTTGAATTTTTGTATTGCGAAAATTATACACCAATTTGCACGAGTTTTGTTTAAGGCATATGATACACGGGGTAATTATTTTTTATTACTGATTCAATAATATTTTATTATCTAAGAAATATCCAGAGAACGGGCCGCTTCCCTTGCGACGGCTGGCTATGGTCACGTCACGGACAATGGTTTCATGATGCCACAGGCAAACCAAATATGGGAACTCGCGCTACAACAATCGTTGCTAGGCAAAAGTAATAATATAAGATAAGATAAGATAAGATAAGATAACACTTTATTACCCAAAAGGGAATTCTTCTTGAATCAAATAGAGCTCATGGCATGAAATACATATGGACATTTATATAATAAGTTAAATATTAATAAAAAGTCTATTTACATAAAATACACACACACAGATTCACATAAATACACGTAATTTGAGGCCTTCAGGAATATAATAAGGAGCACAGTCAATGTTTATCTGACATTTTGTTGAGAAGTGAAATACTTGAAGGTACGAATGACTTCTTAGTTCTGTTAGATCTGTGGAAAGGTATATTAAACCGTTTACCGGATGGCAAAAGTGAATATTCTGAGTGCAGGACATGTGATGGATCTGAAATAATCTTTCGAGCGTGTGATAATACTTTGTCGTCATTTTTGGACGCCGGGTGATCTAAAATGGTACCAACAATTTTTTAACTTATATTTACAATTTTGATTAATTTGTTTTTATCTTGAAGACTAAGAGAGCCGTACCAACATTGCATGCTAAATGATAAAACGCTTTGAACAAAACATGTGTAGAAAACTTTCATTAATTTCATATCAACATCAAATGATTTCAATTTCCTCATGAAATATAGTCTCTGTTGGCACTTCCTGTACAGAGCTTGTGTATTGTTATTCCAGTTCAATTTGTTATCGATAATAGTACCAAGGTACTTGTATTCTGGCACACTTTCTACAGGAGTATCACTTATTTTGATGGGTTCTAACTGCTTTCTCCCCATTCTGAAATCAAAAACCATTTCCTTTGTTTTGTTCACATTAATATGAAGAAAATTATCCTGGCACCAATCTGATAGATTTGAAATATCTGATCGATATTGATCTTCAGAAGAATTATCATTCAATAGAGCAATAACAGCAGCATCATCAGCAAATTTCACAATTGAACAATTTTGATTATGTGCAACACAGTCATTCGTATATGTGATAAACAGCACTGGTGACAGAACGCATCCTTGTGGGGCGCCGGTATTGATGGTAATAGTTGAGGAGTGACAGTTATTCACACGGACAGACTGTGTCCTATTGGTAAGAAAGTCACTTATCCATTTAATAATGGATGGGTTGACACTCATGTTGATGAGTTTACGGACAAGGAGATGAGGCTGAATTGTATTAAACGCCGACGAGAAATCAACAAATAATACACGGGCATAAGATTTTGGAGTTTCAAGATGATTGTACAGTTTATTCAACAACGTTAGAGTGGCATCTTCCACTCCACGCTTTGCCCGATACGCAAACTGTAATGGGTCCAAAATATGATTTATGCTTTGCAGGAGAAACGGAAGCACTAATCTCTCGAAACATTTCATGGCCACTGATGTAAGTGAAACGGGTCTGTAATCATTCAGTTCCTTTGGTCTTGATCGCTTCGGAACTGGTACCACTGTACATGTCTTCCATATCTTTGGTATTATATGGGCGTCGAGAGAGGCCTGATAAAGCTTACAAAAAAGCGGGGAGAGTTGATCCGCACATGACTTCAAAACAATTCCTTGTAAATGATCTGGTCCTGACGCTTTCCGAATATTGATTTTAGTAAAACATGATTTTACATTGTCTACACAAATACTGAGGTCGTTTGCGGGGGTATTTATGAAGACTGGAGAATCAAATTCCTGTTTTAAATCCTTTGAAAAATCTTTATCATCAAATCTAGCATAGAATGAATTTAAGTCTTCAGCGAAAGACTTAGCGTTGGATGAAGATATCTGTTCCCTCTTTTTATCACTTCCAGTCATAGTCTTTAAGTTATTCCACATTTTCCGTGTATTACCACAGCAGAACTCCTTCTCGACTTTGCGTTTAAACTCATCTTTACATTTCTTTATTTGCAAGGAAATATCTTTCTGAATGCTCTTCACTTCTAATTTGTCCCCTTTACAGTACGCTATTTTCTTCTTGTTTAGAAGGCTTTTCATATCTTTTGTAATCCAAGGTTTATTGTTGGGGAATATTTTGATAGTTTTAGATGGTATAACAGAATCAACACAAAAGTTTATATAACTTGTAATGGTGTCCGTCAGCTGATCAGGGTCGGAACTCCCGGCCATCAGTGTATCCCAGTCTGTGCACTCAAAACAGCCTTGTAGTTGTTGGATAGCATCTGGGTTCCAGGACTTGATTGTCTTTATTTCAGGCTTTCCTGTCTTGATGTTCTGTTTGTAGCATGGGAGGAGGTGCACTGTATTATGGTCGGAAGACCCAAGTGGTGGCTTGTCAACGGCTTTGTAGGCGCCTTTGATGTTACCATAGCAAAGGTCCAAGGTTTTGTTCCTTCTAGTATGACAATCCACATATTGTTCATAGTTTGGAAGATTAGATTTCAGAGAACATTTATTAAAATCACCAAGCACAAATTTTGGTGCCTCTGGAGATATATTTTCTAGTTTCTGTACGTGTTGGAAAATGGTTTCTGAAGATGTCTTAGCATTCGCGCTGGGCGAATATTATGTGGACATGTGCTCATATAGAAAATATGTAACTATACTTATTTTCTTGTCTGTCGTATTTGAAAGTCCTATGTTGACTGTGCTTTATGGCTACAGCTTTTTCATGAAGACCAAAAGAGGATTAAATTTTGACTTGACTGCATAGAAACTCTCGAGACCATTTGGAAAGTTTGGACAACATTGCATGTATATTTGTTCTAAATTTTAAAGGAATATAGGTTGTAATGCTGAAACCTTCAAAAAACTCTTGTCCGTTTTTCAGAATATTACTTTTCTAATTAACAATGTAAACTTTGAAGACGGAAAGCCTAGTCGAATGCCAATTTTGTAGGACATAGTCCATTGATCAGAAACGACATAAGAAGTATTAAGAGCGACAATTTCACAATCTAAGAAGTTTTTTCTTCAATCCTTAGACTACCACCATATTCAGAGTTCCCTATGGGATTACACAGCGATTAAACAATGTTGACTTAATAAAGTAACCAACGATTACATAACGTCAACCCGATTGTACCAAGTCTTTAGATGGTTACAGTCATAAAAACTGTTACACAATCTCATCTGTGAACAGAGGTGCTAGTTTGACCAGCCTTCCATTATTCGTTACACAAAAGTCACAACACCTGAGATGTTTCACAGCTCATATGTAGCCACATGAATGAAAGACACCAGAATAATTGCCCGGGGCAATCTGCAGAGGGTACAATTAGCACGTATTGATCTCCGGTTTGACTGGTTTAAGCTTGGAAGTTTGGCTATAAGCGAGGCATTCAAGCATTAACCATCTTCAATGGAACAATTTGTTAACTGTACATGCGATGTGTAATGATTGACACGTTAGCCTTACATTAAGGAAATTAATTTTGACCACTGGTGATGATATCGAAGGTTATCATATGTATTCATGGTTTTTTTTTCATATTTCAGCAACATTACATTTCTTCCAAGACGTTACGCGTTATGCACTGTCAGGCATTTTAGCTAGATAAATTGTTTGCTTAACCATAATACTACTATTTGGACATAATCTCTCACTAATCTAAATTATAAATATATTGATAATTCATAATCTTCCTGACTTCTGTACTTATTCCATAGCTCAAATATACATTTAATAGATTTCACACGTCAAAAAGAACAAACATTATCTGTAGAGTCGGACATTTGGTGTTCAAGGGGTCTGTTGATTTCTTTTTATCAATTCATAACCAGGCTTACTATTCATCGTCATTTTTAAAGGCGTCTCAGATAAAGTGGATTACTAAATTAAATTAAATTAAATCAAACCACCCTCAGAAATTAAGAACCGAACGTTCCTTTACATCAATATGTATGGTACTGTACATATAGTTAGTAACTTACAATGTCATTTACATCATTACTGGAGGACATATATCCCTTTTCCCTACGTGAAATAATCTTAAAATTACCATTTGGTGGCAGTTATTAAACTTAAGCTATAATAATAATAATAATAATAATAATAATAATAATAATAATAATAATAACAACACTTTATTGTCCTAAGTACAAGTACATCGGATAATTTGTTTTGTGCCCATGGCACCCGGCAGCCACCGTGCAGCGCCAGTTAATGCGTTGTTCTGCCCTTACAATGCTGAGTGTCAAGCAAGACAGCAACAACTCCCACCTTTTAACGTCTTTTGGTATGACGCGACCGGGAATCGAACCCCGGTCTACCACTGAGCTACGCCCCCAGCTATAAACAGTAGGCTCAAGGTGTCAAATAATTAAAATTCCAATGTTTTTTTAAATAACATTTTCCCTTTCGACTTGATGAATAAAGCAACATCACATTTACATTGGATGAACTTTAAAATAAGATCAATAACTAATATTTTAACACTTTGTCAGTTATAACAGATATCAGAGAAAAAAAATCAAAACTGATATTTCAAAATGTTGACCTTATTGACATCAAACAACGCTGTTATAACGGTAACGGTTTAAGTTTGTACTAGAATAACATTGTGATAAATTTAAATCTTTTTTTCTAAGTGACAAAAAAATCTCTAAAACTTACCTAATTTTCGAACGACGTGCATTCCTTGCAAGATATCTAAAAATAGTAGATATCCTATTCCCCATCTCTGTATCTCCTGGCGATATCATGGTTTGATTCTCTATGACCAGTTCTAAATTTGCACCTCGTTATACGGCGGAACCCTTTTATAAAAACACGTGGTACGTTAATCCCAGCCTGATAATGAATGGGTCTACTAAGGCAACCTGTTTTCTATTGAAGAAAGGTGGAATTGTGGGACAGTTCTATAGCGATGAGTTACCATAGCCTGTACGTCAAGTTTGTCTTTTGGTGAAGCATGCTTGCGAGACTATTCCTTTCCCTATGAATTAAGGTGCATTCAATGTTTGTTCAACTACTTGGGTATTGATGTAATTTTATGAATTTGGTCTCTCATAACTCATAGAGGTCGAGGTAATTATTTCACATACACCACATGGTTGATACTGCTTTAAATTATATCAAAAGTAAATTATCAACAATATATTACGTTATTCATACATATTTTAATATATACACTGCACTTCTAAACATTGATCTAATTTCAATTGCATACTACTCGAATTTCATGTCAAGATTGAACAATCGGATAAATCTATCCAAGTTACCAACTATTTTAGTTGTTTCTACTTCAAGATAACACCAACACTCCTCATTGTACTGACATTTTTAAAATTAAAATAATCTGTAAAAAACGTCACAGAAATTGTTGTTATGGCAAATTATGTTTGATATTATTATGTTAAAGCGACAATCAAATGTATCTCTCTTTAAGAAGCAAAAGTTGTGCTTGCACGGACGATGTCAATTTCAGCTTGGGATGCACGGATTTGAACTAAATATCATGTCGCACGTGCTACACGCAATCGAAAGTACATAGTTTGTTGATTATCAACACCTCTTCTTCTCCTCTGGAATCCAATAAGTAAAAGTTGGTCTAACTGACAAACTGTCGGAGCAATTCCCGATACAAATTGATAACTATGTTAATAACTGCCTTACATGTCGTTTGGTCAAAATGAAAACGAATAAAAAATTAAACATGTTAGAATATGTTTAATTTCACAGCCTTTCTTGTACCCATTCTAAGCTGTATGAATGAAGTTCGTCGTTCAACGAATTTTCCAACTCCGTTCGAAGCATGCAAAAAAACGGGGAAAAAGGCACGAGAAACGAAATGATTGTTCTGAGCATATTTTTCTGAACATACGGGTCCTTTGCAACAAGTTTTCGTTAGACGTCTATTTCGTCTTTAGTTTTTAGGACAGAAAAATTACGATGCATGGTGACTTCTCAACAATCGTTCGGATTTTTAACATTAGGGAGACTAAACTTAGGTATAAAAGAAACTTTACACCCTATTGTTTCACTCATACAGTAAAAAACCGAAACAAATTGATATAATAGAACCGGCAAACAATCAACAAACAATCTGTCTCCACTCGTCATGAAGTACTTGTTCCAGTTGCTGTCTGATCCGTGGATGCGGCTGTCGACGTCTCAGCTGATGATCGTCCTATACGATCCCAAGGATGTTCTATAGGTGACAAGTCCGGGGAGCACGCTGGCCATGGTAAAACGTTGACGTTGTTCTGGGCAAGGGAAATGTCTGGTCAATCTAGCAGTATGGGATGTGGCGTTATCTTGCTGAAACGTGGTCCCCTGTACCTGGCTGTTGAAAGAATGGCAGCACTACGGGAGTCAGTACTTGATCTTGGTATGCCTGAGCAGTAAGATTTCTTTGTATGCCTCCCCAGACCATCAATCCACCGCCACCAAAGGGATGAACCGCTTGTAGACAACCTGGTGCATGTCGCTCTCCTCTACGTACGCTTATAAACTCGACCGTCGACATGGTGCATATTAAACCGACTTTTCGTCAGTAAAGAGTAGCCGTAGCCAATTCCGACGTTACCAACGTCGCACAGTCCTTGTCCAGCGCAGACGATTCAGCCGATGTTGATGGGTCAATGGAATCCCACGTAGAGATCGGTAGGCGCGGATACCTGCAGCACGAAATCATGACGATGTTCCACTGGATGTGATGTTGTGCCGTTGCTTCCGTTGCCGTCATTGTCAGAAACCTGTTGCGATGGTGAAGAACCCGGATGTAGCGATCTTCTAGGGGCGTTGTAACTCTTGGTCTGCCACTCCTGGGACGATCAACGGTCTGGCCACTCTGTCGCCTGAATAGGTTAAAGGGGGTCTGCAACCGGAATTTTTAACTTCCAGAGTTTTATTAGCAGGGCCCCGAAAGAGTCGTAAATGCTCGGGAGGGACAAAATTATTTGGATACGAACCGCTTACAGCTGACACGGTACCAATTTTGTGTCAAGGATTTCGTCCCTACCGAGTATTTACGACCATTCCTGGACCCTGCTAATAAAACTCTGGGAAAATATTTGTTGGCTGTATCCAAGAGTTCTTGCAATATGGCCGTTTGTTGCTCCTAACTGGGACATACCGACGGCGGGCTCACATTGCTCTGGTGTTAATCTTGGCATTCTTTTCGTGTGCTTTTCGTTGCGAAAGTGCCAGTTCATCATGCGGGGCACCCATTATACTTTTTGTGCATGAATTCCACGAGATTTCGAGAAACAGCCATCAAAAGCAAGAATTAATTGAAGTTGGTGTGTTGGTGTGTGACGTGTGTTATTAATCTAAATCTTTTATTTGACTTATGATTTATCATCGGAGGCTCAATATTGTCAAGGGGCAGAAATCTGTTTCATATGTATTATCAATAGAATAAAGCTTTTGATAAAACGCAACGCCAGTATCCGGACTGTTAGTTTTATGCCTTGCTGCATACCCTTGAGTCTTCTGTGCTTGCTCTCCAGCTTACTATGAGAGAAAGCAAAAGTCTAACCAGGAAGTCACTGGAGGTTTCTTACAATCGCCCGTAGGGGCGCTGATATCAGCACAGAAAATTCAAGGGTCTGCAGCAAGGCATAAAACTGACAGTTCGGAAACTGGAGTTTTAGGTTTTGCGTAATTTTGAAGTGTTTGCCATTCAACTATTATTATATGTGTTAAGAGAGATCATTCATGCGAAAAAAGTCTAGGGAAGATGAATTCATTGTCATTTTAAAAAATACTTGTTTTATTTACATTGTGTAGGCCTAGTCGTTGAAGCTTCAATGACAGTTGCTAACTGCTTCCACTGTTCCAGTTTGGAATCATTCTAAAATGAAAAAAAAAAACAATAGGCTATGGGATTATTGAGGTACTTAAAACTATTTTAAAGGGAGACCCACTTATACTAGAGAACTGTATGAAGTGCAAAACAAATTTCCTTTGTGGATAAAAAAAAGCTATTATCTTTGATTTACCTTGAGCCTGCTGCAGACCCGGCGTAAGCCGTCACGTGGTCAGTTTACAGCAATCAAGCATAGCCTAGCTTCAGTTCAGCGAAGTGTTCGTGAAAATGTTGAAAGGTAGTTTCATGCATAATGTGATTTTTCCACTTAGTTAACGGCGGTTACTAAAAGGAACTATAGATATCAATATAAGCGGTTATGCTATTTGTTTATTCTTGTAGATGTTATCTTTACAGAACTTCTTTTATTTATTTGATAACATTGTCCTGTTTTCGATCACCGACAACACGAGGGCCAAAGACAAAGTTTCCCCATTAACATCTTTTAAGAATCAATTTGATAAATATCATATCCATTCTCGACACTAGTCAAGCATAACATACCAAGGTCGTAGTACTTATCGTGACAAATAACAATAAACGGTACGTTCACACTGTTCTTATCACAATTTAGGAATCTCAGAGAATTGTTCAGAATATAGGTTAACATTGTCTTCATTCATTCCAGGCTCATTATTGTGTACAAGATGTGTGTGCCATGTTACCTCCAGAGGACTTCTCAAGTTGGCGCCATCGTCAGATCAACAGCTACGACAGGCAGCAAGTTTGGCAGAGCAGTTTAAAATAGCTTCTGACATTAAACAAACTAATGTCAAACCAGTTTTCCGCACACATGAGGATAATCCTGTAAGTGTGTTTAATAGCATCCACTTATAAAAAGCAATCCTGTAACAGTATTTACATACAAGTTTCTTTATTATTGCCAGTGACAAACGAACAGGTAACCGACAGCAATTTGTACAAGTCAACTGTATGTACAGTTATGATCTACTATACTGTAGGGCTCCAAAGGGATGTGTTGTATCACTAATTTTGTTCATTTTGTACACAATGACGGTTTCTCAAATGCTGATTCGTGTTTTTCCATTAAATTTGCTGACAACACTGAGGTCCTGTCATACATTCTGAAATCATGTGTTTCTATAGAAATGTCCTAAAGTTATAGTCAGAAGAAGAACATTCCAATCAAACAGAATAAGTAAATAATGATATAATATATGTTTTGTAGCATTCAATTGAAATTCAAGTAAATCATTTACGTCGGGAAATATTCTTTTCCAGTGACAATCCTCAAAACAGAATTGTACCAATTTGTTAAAAAAATACAATTTGTAGATATTTGTAAGAAGTATTAGATAAATCTAGATGTTTATGTTTTGTAGTTGAATATTTATTCATTGGTTCCTTTCCTTCATCTGTTCTATTGACAGTCTGATGCCCAAAGCTTAAGTTCTTTCCCATAGAGGAACAACATTAAAATTCAAAAGCTTTAAAGAGACACTGATTGTCTTTCTTAAAATTTTATTTGATTTTGATAAGTTACAAAATATTTAATATGCTGATTGAAGTTCATATCTGATCACTGGACTTGCAAATCTATGGTTAATATCTTAAGGTTAAGTGCTTGATTGAAAATATCTATAATACATGTAATAGTCAAAATAATGCATCCAATTAACCAACCTATTAGTTACAATACAATACCTAATAAACACTATCAAATCGAATATATCTTCCTGTCAGCTTTTGATAAGGTTTCAGAATTACGGTTGGCGAATTGGCGCCACTCGAGCTCCATTGTCCTGTTTTCGATCAAAATCCCGACCTTGAATGGCCGTATTTTTGCTCAAATGTAGTAACAGTTAGTGTATTGTGTCACTTTAATGTCAAAGCTATCTACTCATGGAATTTTAAATGACTATCAATCTGCCTACAGACCACTGCATTCAACAGAGACACTGATGTTACGACTGATCAATGATCTTCGGATGATAATTGACAATGGTAACCTAGCAGTGCTTGTTCTTCTGGATCTAAGTGCTGCTTTTGATACTGTTGATCATGATAAACTTCTCAACTCATTGGCAACTCATGTTGGTGTCCAGAACTCTGCTCTTGCATGGTTTTCGTCTTATCTAGATGGACGGAAGCAATCTGTTGCAGTGGAAAACTGTGTATCTGAGGAGCTGGAATTGTCATGTGGGGTACCTCAAGGCTCCGTACTTGGGCCCATTCTGTTCCTCATTTATATCAATAATCTTCAACATATTATCGAGAGGCATGGATTTGGTCACTACTCATACGCTGATGATGCCCAACTGCTGAAATCCATTAGACCTGTATCTTTATCTAGTGATCTTCAGTTGGTGACTCTATGCACAACAGATATCAAAAGTTGGATGAACTTGAACATGTTAAAATTAAATGAGGATAAAACCGAGGTTCTGTTGCTGGGAACTAGCAGAAAGATGAAGAACATTCATGCAGAAACTGTTTCCATTGGATCCTCCAATATTCGGCCAGCAGATAGTGTAAAGGACCTGGGAGTATATGTGGACTCAGACCTTTCCCTTGATGTCCAAATCAACAACCTCTGTAAAGTATGTTCCTTCCATCTTCGGATTATTGGTTCAATTCGGAAGTTCATTACGGCTGACGCTGCTCATACCCTAGTCCGGTGCCTCATCTTTGCTCGTCTGGACTACTGCAACAGCCTCCTATTTGGTCTCACTCAAACACAGTTATTAAGACTCCAGAAAATTCAAAACAATGCTGCAAGGATTGTCTCTCTTAAAACCAAACAGGATCACATAACGCCAACACTGAAATCACTCCACTGGCTTCCCGTCAAATATAGAATAGACTTTAAAATTTTATGTACTGTATATAAATGTCTCAATAACCAAGCCCCATCCTACTTATCAGAACTGCTCACCAGTTATGTTCCAGCAAGACCACTTAGATCTGAACAGAAATCCCTTTTAGTCAAACCCAGAGCGAAGCTTTCTTCTTATGGCCAAAGATCATTTTCTTATGCAGCTGCCACCTTATGGAATCCTCTCCCAGAAAATATCAAACTGTGTGTGACACTAGACTCTTTCAAGTCATGTTTAAAAACCCATTTCTTCTCAATAGCCTTTGACTAACTTTTCATACTGTCGACGTCTTGTCCCCCCTAAATGCGCCATGAGCATGCATCAGTGTATGGATTTGGGCGCTCTATAAATATCCGTTATTATTATTATTATTATTATATCTGTTACAGCTGAAGCACGGTGCCAGGGATGTGGGCCTCCATTACACCGTGTCTCCACAGACTCTACAACAAGTCCTCCAGAAGGCAGTACCTGCAGAGTTTAGAAAACAGGCAAGTCTCAATAGCTTTACTTGACTAAATTTTAGTCTAAGAAAAAAAAAACTTCATTTATTTTACTTTATTTCTTTAGGATTTTAATTTCATATGTGTATTGATGCCGCTAATGGCTGAAATGTTGCCTTAGCGGCGTAAATCAATAACTCCTTCACTCACGCATATGTGTATTCAGTCAATGTAACCGTGCAGAATTAAGACCTAGAAAGTCATGAAGCAGGACTATAGGTTTACAACAGTGGGGATTTACTTTGATAGGAAATAACTCAAATAACTAGAGAGGGTATGTAACTTCCAAACATATAAATGTCAAAAGTGCAGTTTCTTCAAGGATTATTTATGTTACATTTCAAGGAGTGGGTTCTCCCCTTCATGAGAAACCATTTGTGTTATGTTTAAAGAAGCATGACATGAATAATTCTTAATCCAGTTGTCCTGGTGTCATATGTTTGGCGGGGACATCATATCTTCCTCTCTAGTTTTCTACTATTTAAATGTTTAACCACATTATCCATACCCGCTTATGTCACTCAATCACTATGTTGACATAAGACTAATCAAGTGTTGTTTAAATTCTTCAAAGTATATATAGCTTTTCTCTTCTATTACATTTATTTGATGAAGAAGCTATATATATATATACTTTGCCTTTTACGCTTGCATAAAACATTGCACAATGCAAGCAAAATTTTGCCTGTTTGTCACTCGCTTAATTTCATAGGTGTATCATCACTAGTTCTATTTATCATAATTTATCATTTTTTTACAGGCAAAAACCTTTGGAGAGGCTTGCATCATGGTCAGAGAACCGGCCCTGGAAGTAGCAAAATATATCCAACATCTCAATCTGGATCATCCTGTTCCTAGGATTTTGTTATGTATCCTTCTTACCACATCTTTAAAAAATAGATAGCAGTGTTGTTCTTAGAGTTGGTCCTGGGAACATTTGCCCACCCTTTTGGCTTGGTGTCCCTTAAAATTTGGAGAAGTAGGATACTTCTACCATTGCAAGGGGTCCTATTTGCTCAGAGTAGGCCAAAATGACCCCCCTCAGCTGATCAGCTAGGAAGAACACTGGATTGAAAATTGCTTCTCTTATGTCTAAACAAATTTTCATGGCTATTCATTTTGTATTTCCACGAATGTGAGATTTCAGAAAATGTTCTTGTACTGTAGAATTTCAAGCATATTGAGCACGTGGAATGAGGGACTTTAATTCATCTACTGTACCTCATGGGATATGATGATGAGACGATTATAGTGTTCCCTTCTCTATGCTATCACCTTCAGTTTCTATAGTTATTCTGTTTCTGCCATTACTTTTTGCCATAGAGTTTTTGTATTTGAGTTTATCAAGAGATATTATGAATCAAATCTAAGCAAGTTTAGGTTCTAGTTAAATTTAAAAATGACTTTTTCAGTACATTATTAACTTCTTGATTATGTTTATTTCACTTTGACTTTTCAAGTATTAGGTAATATTTTTTACTTTTCAATAAGAACATAGAACTTTTAAAGTCAATTAAAAACAATCTTTCAACTAGTCTTAAGTTGTTACATTCCTAGTGTAATTAAGTGATCATTATTGATATTCATGAGAAGTTGTTCCACTTCAAGTGGTAGTTGATCCTTAACCCCGTGCAGACGGAAGGCGGGGCAGTGGGAGAAGTATGAGTCTAGCTCACATCATGCACTATGGGGCTGAGGATGGTTGGGTCCTTGTCCATGTACCATGGCGTGAGTACCGCAAACATTTAATATTTATCTTTTGTTCTACCAATACCCTGAGAAGTTTGAGTCCCTGTTCTAGTGAATTATAAATACCTAAGAAATAGATTACTTCTAACCATCATGTGTGTTGCAATAAAGTGTAGTTTTGCCCTGGACTTGTATAGTAAACACAAGGCCCGAGGCTTACTTCAAAATAAACATAAGTAAATCACATTCGATTCTTAATTTAAAAATCCTGAACTAGGGCCATGGCTACTCTCAGCACAATTGTAATTGACAGCATGGACCATTGTTTTGGTTTTTAAGTTTTTTGATAACTTATTTTATTATATGAATTGATTGTAACCGTCTTTATGATTGGCCTTCTGGTAACATCTCAGCATTGACGTCAAGCGATGTCAACCTGTGTGATTCACGAGAGGTTGATATAACAATCTAAGCACCTCTGATGACTAAAAATAGAAAGGGAACTCTTGAACTCAATTGACTGTGCTAAAAAAGAGATATATCCCTTATATTTCCGGGCATCAGTGATGTCCATTATTTTAATCGAAAAAAGTAATTCATATATCAAACCATTATAGACTTCAAATTTGATTGATCCAATGATTTTTCGACCTTCGACACATGATATTCATCTCGGCATTGCCTAGATGAACATCTTTTGTCCAAGGTCTACAAATCATTGGATCAATCTCACCTAAGTCAATAATTGTTTAATATACTTTCTGTTTTTTCTACAGCATCAAATTGGAACTTCAACTTCAAGGAAATATCTGCCTCTTCTCATCGATCTGGTCGCCTTGATCTACCAGTTGAATCAGGAGAGTGGCTTCTCAACTTCAGAACACAAAACCAATCTCTGCTCCAAAACATCGAGGTATACAGAGCGATCATCCATATAAAACACATTAAGAAATTATCACCTTTTTTTGATGATGTGAAATTATCAATCTTATGTGCACATTCTCTGCAAAAAGAAACATGATATAACATTATTGAAGGGGGTTCTTATTTTTTAAATTGAAACAAACTTATAAGATTGTAAATTAAAGTTTATTTTATGACACACTTGTTAAAGTAATATTCTCTATGAATGACGTGTTTGCAGATTCAGTCATCTTATGTATGGACCAAGAGAGAATCGACAGAGAAAGGGACACCTCTCTTAGATGTTGTGGAGTTTGTAAGTTGTTTTTTTATCTTTAGAAATAATATATGATAAGCCTATATATGTGTAAAACAATTACATAAATGTGATATCTAAATAAAGTTGTCTCATTAGACACTTGGTTTTTCAATGAATGATTTTCGGTATACTTTATATGATGTTGATAAGGCCCGTCAAAATTAATTACTTGCTTTACAGCTTTTTTGTCAAAATGTCTGAAGGCAGGAGGCAAAAAAAAGAAAGAAACAAATTTGCTCAAGTGTAGATAAAACAAAATCATTAAATGCTTGGTATGCAAAATAAGTAGTGAAATGGATAAAAATATTACAATTTTTACCTTTCAATCAATTCATTTTAGGGTTTGAACCGTGCCAAGTTTGCCTCAGATTGTATAGGAGTAGTGTTGAAGGAGCTTCGACAACAAGCCTGTCAGAAAAGGTCTGTTGTTGTATTTGCTTTGTTGTTTCTTTATTGATGTATTCCCATTGATTCAGCTTGTTTTAATTGATCGATAAGATGCTCAGTGACTAAAAAAATGGCATGCGATCATTTACTTTAGATTATGAGTTTATTAGCTAAATCCTTATAACTGGTCTTTAATGACAGTAGCACATTTTTCTAGATAAATTGCAAGACAGGTTTTGATAAAAATTATCATCAGGTTCTATTATGCTACAAAATCCTACCTCAAATGAATAAAGTTGTTCATACAAAAATGGCCCCCATCAGTTTTTGCATGATACTTGATCTTTTTTTCTACTAGTCTGGATTTATCTTACGTTGAGTAATGAGATGTTTGACCCTCCTAGATACATATTACATGTACATAAAATCATTAATTCTGACAAATTTTGAAAAAATTTAAATTATCATTTGCTAAGTTCTTTTAAATATTCTATTTCAGATTAAAGGTAATGGTAGTCATTGACGGAGTGAACTCATTCTGGACGGATACAAATATAAAGAATGATGAAAGAGAAATGGTAATGATTTCCCCTGGCCTAAATGTTTGATCAAGAATAGGATATTAATGTATTTAATGGTGATAATAATTCAAGCGTACTGATATGCACATATCAAAGACAAATCTAATACATGGAGTGTCTCTGTAAGATTTGAGTAACTGCATATTCTGTTATTTAGTCACTAGCAAGAATGGATTGTGAAATTTGAATAATTATTTATCATGCAAAATTTCAATTTCCTAGGAGGATAAAAATTCAATCTAGGTTGCATCAACTATCAATTTTGATTAAAGAAAGTTGTGATCAGGTTTTCACATCATGATTTTAATATTTTTACAATTTCAGATTCCTGCTGATAAGATTTCACTTGTACACAACTTTAAAAAAATGTTGAAGAATGATTGGGTATGTTTTCCTTTCATATCTCTTGTCCAATAAATGATAAGTCTGGTTGTTGATAAAATCCTTTTAGTTTAATCATTTCTGAAAACGTTGTGTGAAGCAATGAATTTCTTAGAATCATTTTGTGGTATTCTTGAATAAAGTTAAACATAAGATCAGTTTGAAGATTGTATTCTGCTCAGTCCTAAGACTCCTTCAGGCAAACTATTGAGGTGACTCTTACTTCTGATTGGACATCTCTTGCTTCTGATTTGAAGGCTATGATTCATTAAGATAACATACAACCTATCACTTGTTTTCAATTACAGACAAATGGTGTGATAGTTTGTACAGTGGATGGGCAGGCAAATACAAGACATCATAGAGAAAACTACACACCACATTATTTGCTAGGAAAAGAAGTAAGTTTGAGTAAATTCATTTTGGATTGGTGTCATCAAGATGAAGCATGTTTCATCAGAATTATAGAACTTAGCATTATTACTTGAATAATTATTACTTTCTAACCATTATGTCTGACCGAGGGAAGATAGTAAGGGAAGTAAAAATGTTAGGCAGTGCTTTAGCCAGGAGGTGCCAACTTTTATGTGCCAACTGGCACACTCTCCTTTGAAAAGTCTAAATGTGTGCCAACTATGCAAAGTTGAACATGACTAATGCTTAGAGAACACAAATGCATATAAAAACTTTATTTTCCCTTATATCATCAAAATTGTATGACCTGCAGTGGATAATATTTTTGCACCAATGCAAAAACTGTACAGTTTATTTTTTGCGCCCATTCTCATTAAAGTGTGTGAATGGTGCAAGGATGTGGCCTGGCTAAAACACTGCTTAAGTTATCATTCTGGCTCAATAATTCATCAATTTACTAACGTTTTGGGTCAAGACTGTTATTATTGTCGTAACTGTGCTGTAAAATAGCAAATTAATAGTAACAAGATCTATCAGAAAAAAATATAAAAAATTTAAACCTAATTGATGTTTTGGTTATGCATTGATTTGCATGAAATAACCATTGTTATCTATGCCTAAGGGTTTTGAGTGGCTGGACCCCTTCATCCCTGTACTGGTTCCCTACTACACTGAGAAGGAAGCCTACAGCTGTTTGGAGTACTTCCTCGACATGAACTGGATACAGTCCCCGGCAGGTATGGGGTTAACATAGGCTTAAATTGAAACTGATCTTATTTATATTCTGTTCTTTTTCTGTAGATTGTAAAACTTAAATACACCATAACGATTTTATCACCAATCCAATTGAAGTTTGTTTCTAGCTCAAATTCACTCTGAAAGTGTAAATAACGTAATGAAAGTGTGGTCCTTTCATATGAACCTCATTGTCTTTTGCCATAGGATCAAACAGCCTTATGCTGACCATAACATGCTCTTGCTTTTTCCAAAGTTTATAATTGTGCAAATTTTTATTGTATTCACAGCAAAAACAGAAGAAGGCAAAAGAGAACTCCTTTTCCTCAGCAACTACAACCCATACCAGCTGACGAGATTGTGCGCTTATAGATGAAATCTAGTTCCCAAGGAAACTAAATTGAAAATGGACAATTTATAATAGGATCAATGTTCACTGTTCATATGTGTTCATTTATGAGTTTGAGAGACTTATGATGTTCCCCTACATTCAAATAGTTGGTGAAGAGTTGTCCTCTTGGAAACAGAACTATGGATCATTTGCGTGTTACCAAAGTGACATTTGAACCTGTGAAGGATTGGTAGTGTAAGAAATACCTATAGTGCTTTTAATCATGTTGTTCATAACATTATTCATTGTGTTTGAGAGAATGTACATAAAAGATTATGTATACTTTAACAAGTGTTTTGTAATTTTTTGGACAATTTGATATTGGTCTCAAGATTCTTTATTTGCACTCTTGTTACACATTAGGTTAAAATGAAATACTTTAAATAATATTAATGAAGGTACAGTTATTATATTAGTTCTAAAGTCTGAGATTTAATCATTCTAGAGTTTAAGAACCTAGACTGTATTTAACGCTCCTATGTGATAAACAGTCATGAAGCAGGAATAGTTACACTGCAAAACCAAACAATCCATGGTTGCAAAATATGATAATAAAAAAAAGGTCCTTTTTAGAAACACATAATTAATGAAAATGAAATGTGTAAAATGAAACAAGACAAACATTATATATATGTTTGAATGAATGACATGGAGAATTCTTCCAAGATATGTGAATTTTTATTTATTTGTAACAAAAGAACAAACAATGAAGTGATTATAACCGAAGTGACTATTCCTCTGTGGTTTGAGAACTGCATCGTGGTTTCCAGAGTTGCTGGAACCACTTATCCTCCTCTTCCTGCTCCAGAGAGGCTGAAACCACAACACTGCCTGGCGGGAACAGGAGTTGTTTCTGTTAGTTATGGAAAGTAGCAAATATTCCTTAGCCTGCTATGTATCTCTGTGTTATGCTTCAATTTTTACGCAGATATCCATCGAGCCAAAACCCTTGTTTCACTATATACAGCAATCCAATCAAATGATGCCCTTTAAGTGATGCTGGTCAACTGGTTTGGGGGTTTGGTTTGATTCAAATTGACCAATGAAAGTGCTATGAGAAAATATATCTTATATCTTGTTAACACCGCCTCTGGCTGAATTATTGCACAAGTAGCGTAAAACTCACTCACTGTATCCCGCTGCAAGTTCCTGATGCAGCATTCTTTTAGACTTGCTTGAGAGGCATGGCTTGATAAGTGTGTGGAGTTCAAATTAGTTTAGCTAAATACAGAGAGACTAAAAAGAGCTTTGAGTAACAAAACGTCCGCGAAAAGAGGGTTTTGACCCGATGGATATCAGCGTATTAGTTGCAGCATAACGCAGGGACATGTGTGCTGATGTAGCAGGATAAATATTCTTATGAAAGTAATAATGCTGAGGAATATATGGATGACAACTTCTTTGTTCATTGGACAGCAAATCAGCTATATCCGACCACATCAAAGCCAACCCCAATCACCAAATACAATGGTCAGAAACCAAATGCCTTGTTACCAATCAACCGGATTACCGACTTCGAAAATTAAGAGAAGCTTTGGAAATCAAAAAGATTCAGCCATCAATTAACCTCGATCAAGGTTACTTCATCCCGTCAGCCTATGATCTTCCCCTTAATTAATTAACTGTAATCACTCATGTACATCACTGGCCTCTATTAAATTAATTAACTGTAATCACTCATGTACATCACTGGCCTCTATCAATTAAATGTAGCGCACTGCATTGTACATTACTGGTTTCCTACCACTCATCCCTGTTTAATTACATTTACTCTCTTCATTAAGTTGTTGTCACTGTGCATTGTACTATGTTAAGGATAACATACAAGTAACCGTCCATTCGTGAAAAAGAATGTACGAGCCGCGAAGCGGCGAGTTCATTGTTTTTCCCGAATGGACGGTTACGCGTATGTTATCTGACTTAAAATACAGCCTCGGTTTATATAACATTCAACATTGGCTTTATGTGATAAATACTCAAATTTAACAGAACTTCAATCAAACCAGAGGCATGGTTCGATAAGTTTTTCCTTAAAAACCTTTGAGATGCCCAAATCTGATAAACCAGTACATTCTTAATGCACATGTAAATTGTTGAAAACGTACGCGTCATAACCACCGTGCCAGAACATTCCTAATGCACGTGCGACCCAACTATGTAGCCAGTATATTCTAAATGCACGTGCAAATGGTTCTAGACGAGAGTATTCATTTGGGTTAAGTATAAAAGGGACGTTGTAATTGTTATACCTTGACATTATGTGCGGTAATTTGATGTTTCTGGAGAGACAATACGTCCGAGTATCTTCAATTTGATGATATTTTATCAGACGATGATGTTTCAACACAAGCCACACAGAAAGGGAAGAATCTTTTACATGCACATGTATGTACGGCGAAGACTAAATTATTTCATCGAATGTCGACCGAATATCATCTCAGGGTCCAAATGAAATTCAAAGGAAGCAACGGACGGTTTGCTGTGCCAACGAGTGAAACCAAAATGACCTGTTGAAGACGGTATGTTTTATTTCTATCTACTATACTGATGATTGACGTTAGTGTTATGTTTTATTTGATAAACGTGAATAAGTCTCTTTACAAGAAATTGATTTTAGATGATTTTATGTGTTAATTTTCCATATTATCCAAATTCTAAGTTTTTTAACTTAAAATTTGGGATATATTAAAGGGACTGAACTACAGGAATGCTGTCACTCTACTTTTGTTAAATTTTCAAACAAACTAAACAAGGTTAGTACAGAGTTCAAACATTTTCTGAACAAGAGTTGATAATAATTTTCTTTGTTTTCCAGATTTTCCAAGAGAACTATGACGGGAATAATGGACTGCATGTATAAACATGCAAAACTGGGACGAAGTAGGGAAACCTACGAATGCCATGTAAAGAGACGCTCTTTCAATAAAACATTTTTTTAAAAACTGCAGAGGAGAAGAATGTCACTTTCAGTTTCAGGAGATTCATCCGAAAAGTGAACAATTTTTACATCGATAACTGTGTGAAATGTTGTTAGATTGGATATCTCAAGTATTCTACATAGAGAAGGAAACTATTATTTTGACCAGGAATATACTTGTGAGTGAGAATCATCAGAAGATACTGAAAACATGAATCTTCTTGGAATAAATTTCGCCCAACAACGGCAGACTAACACAAATCATCACGATTGAGGCTGACGATGGATACCAGAGGCACTGCGATATACATAAGATGTATTTAGAGAACCGCTTGACAAGGTTACATTTTCAATGGAAATTGTCCACGTTGTGTCAAACATGAGTTCAATAAAATGGCTTAATCTCAGCGTGTTTTGTTTTTTCAATGAAAATGGAATGAAATGTTACGTAATCAAATTATGCCAACTAATAATGAGAACGTCGAAGGGACCGTGTCACAAATATTTACTTCCCACTTAGTTGCAGTAGATTCCTGAAGGATAATGTACGATTGACACAATGGAGTGACGTCACTGCTGTATTTTAATTACTTATATATATATGCCCCTACCTCATTACTCTTCCTCTGCTTGAGAACAACACAAGAATCTGTGTCGAAACGTCGCATACAATGAACAAAGAAGTTGTCATCCATATATTCCTCAGCATTATTGTCATCCCAACTTCTAAAATGCCTCTCAAAGAACTTATGAAAGTAGTTGCCACAATGACAAGGTTAAGCATTGCAACCCTTCAAGCATTCATTGAACTGCTTACTCAAGTTCCATTGTTCTGCTGGCACATTGCTGCTTATATTTCAAGTGATCTGACATTTGGTGGTGTTGTACAGTCAAAGCAGCTAATGATTTTGCTAGAAAAAAAATTATTGGAGTATACTAAGCATTGGGGTTTCCCTTCATAAGGAAGTCCAATTAAGAAACAAATTGCAGGTTATGAAAATAGAATTTAAGTGTACCATTTGCCGGGGTACCATTTAACATTGAAAATGTTATCTGATCAATGAACTGGTTGTGATATACTATCTTCATGGAACAAAACATATTCAGAATGAGAAAATATTTCTGGTGAAAGGATACTGATAAAGTAGATTTCTTCATAAAATGGAAGTCAATATGAGGTGTTTGGAATGATAGAGATGTCGAAGGAGTCTGAAAAACATATAAAGCAAATAAATTACATTGCATATAGTAAAGTTATTTGATGTCATTATGTATTCTCCATCAATCACTATTAATCACTATAATATTTTATGAATATCTTTAATAAATCTTGAAAATTATTGAGAAGATCAAGATGTGAGACACTTAGAGCCAAATTTCAAGAACTAATTTTAGACTGTAGTACTGTACAAGGAGTCCAACTCCTAATGGTTATTCAAACACACGCTACTCGTATGTTCTCTCATAAAAGATGAAGTGAAGCTCTGCAATAATATTTAAGATGTGGTTTAAACTTTACTAGGCACATAAAGAGGAGATCTGAAGTTCTTCCCTGTCATTTTGAATTGGGCAACTAACCTGTTCTAATAAAGTATTTGGTGTGTCAATGTTCTCTGAAGGAAAGTTTGGCACTTGTAAGGAATGAGGATGACTTTCACTGCCAGCGCTGGATTTATTCTCTTCTTCCAATCTAAAATCAATAAAAGATTGTAAATAAACATTAGATGAACATGATTATAAACCAGAAATTGAATTTTGCTTAAGAACAAAAGTGACAAAAAAAACAATGGACAATTTTCTTTTGAATGAATTTTGAAAATATAATTCATGATATTACATGTAATGTTCATATTGTGTTCTGCTTACCACTTGCTATTCAAGAAATCAATATACAGTATGTGACTATTTTACAACAAATGACTTACTGGTACTCTCTATATTTGGTGTTTCTTTGTCTCAGCTGACGGAGATGATTGTCAACACACATGTGCCTTTCAATCAGTCGGTTCATCTTCCCTTGCTTCTTGCTAGTTACTTTCCTAAAAACAGATGTCTTGTCAGGAAATCAATAACAAGTGATTGGTTTTGTTACCTTTCATAAACTCATCCTGCTTCATCAGCATACAATTACATGTAGCTCCTACATATACCCTGATATCCATCAGATGAAAGGCCTTGTATCGCTGACAGCTGACATTTACTCAATGCTGTCATATAACTTTTCATCACAGACAAATGAGATAGAACAAACTTTTTCAAAATCCTAATTTAGCAGTGCCTCGCAAGAAAACTAAATAAAAAGGATGTCAGCTTAGGGGCATTGCTACAACCAGCTTGAGATACCATTTGTAAATCTAGATGACGCTTGTATGACCTTGCATCTGGATGGTACTGCTATTGCTGGATGTAAAACATTTATTTGCATGTGATATATATAGTGATTTTGGCTTTTTCGCTGATGGATATCAGGGTATGTATAGGAGCTACAAGGAATCTATTAAGCCAATGTAGCAGGAAGGCAAAACAATTTTAAAACGGATAATTATTTTAATGATCAATTGAATTTATTTTTAAAACTTGAATTGTAGAGACAATGTTATAAGTTATTTAAGATATTGATAAATTTAATGAACAAATGAATGTTCAGAATTATTAAAAATTAAAGAAGCTAATTGCTAATCTAGCATCTAAAAGAAACTCATGTTTTGTACATGAAGTACAACTATATACCATTGGGTGTAAAAATAAAGTTTCTGTTACGTACCTGAGTTTACTAGGATGTGGCAAATCATTGTTAAACTCAGAACTGATTAGATGATCAAAGTCGTTTCTGAATTCCGACCTGTCCCTCTTGTTATGGCAGTCTGAGTTGTTGGACTCCTATATAATAATGATAATAGTTGAAACCAAGATCTTTCCGATTACCAGATACATAGATCTGATGTGAGGTGATCTAGGGTTTAACACCGCTTTGAGGATTATTTCACTTATATCCCTGCTGCTAGTATTATTGCAGGGAGAAAGCCCACAACACCATTGTGGCTATGCATTGCGGTGAAACCTGCGAGCATCGGCTGGAACTAGCGAACCAAGGGTGGTACTCAGCTAAAAATTCAGTGTAGCATTGCACCCAAACCTTTACTGCGTGTTGCCGAGCCCCTGGCGGGATTCAAACCACGGACCTCTTGATCCGAAGCCAACCACGCTAACCCAAGATACCATCCTGACTCAGGGTATAACCTCTCAGGGTATAATGTATACGCTAACGCTCCACTTTCATATATACGTTATACCCTGAGAAAGGATGCCCAGATACATGAAACATGAAAGTAGCAACAATTATTGTCTGGTGCAGATATAGCACACTACAACAGTTGAGATAATTTTTGGTTTGAGAACAAGGAAGACATTTTGTTCCTTTATAATATATTATATTATATTATATAATAGTTTTAATTTCTCTACAAGAATTGAAAAGTGAGGATATTATTTGTACAAAGATATGGGTAAACTAAGAAATCATAAGTTAAATGAAACAAAAACATCAATATGATGGTATGTCAATGTACATGGTAAAGCAATAAAAAGCAAACCTCGGTCATTTTCCGTTTCAAATCCTTTCTACTTGCATGGCCTACAATGTACACAGGATATCTAAAACAAATTGCAAATAGTAATGAAAATTATTTTTCTTCATCATATCTTGCTTATAACTTTAAATTTAGAAAATAGATTTGGTAATCAACCCTGAATCAGTGCAATGATACTGATCCCTTGATTTCTTACTTATTCCATGATTTTTATGCTAATATTGAAACTGATGTTGAGTGAGGACATGTTCTTTTATTGATAAATTATGTTAATTATCGGCCAACAATTCACAAACAATCAATAAACCAATTAATTGATCAATCAATGCACCATAAGTAGAGAATATTCTTTGTACCAAAGCAACCCATTAAAAAAAACAAATCATTACATTTAATTTCAATTTGTACAGAATTAAAACACATGAAAACTTATTGTCAGTTTTGTCATTTAGAAATAAGATTGAACAATAAACATACGTCTGCCTATCAATTTGAAAGTCCTGAGTAAAAGCAGGTGCCACTTCTGGTTTTTCTTTCTGTGCAATTTCCACAAGTGTGCCTTTTCTTGTCACTGTTTTTGATTTCCTGTTACAGTAAAAGTAGCATAGTCATATTTTAGAAAAGATCACAATGTTTATCATTAAACCTATCAATTCAATACACATCTGGTATGTATACATATAACTGTTGGTACAATTATTAATTTCCTACAAGAGCAAAGATATTGGAAAGTTAAGGACAGGTGTCATTTTGTCATTATGACAATTGGCAACATAAAGAATACTACATGTTAGAATGTAACCTTTTGACAGGTAACCTGCATTGGTAAAAATGAGGTTTTTGCATATTATCTTCCATTCATGACATGACATTTTTGACACTTTTAATGCTAATATCTTTATTTTCCTGAATTGTTGCATATATCTGTTTTTGCTTGGGAAATACCTAGATAAGAACAATCATATAGTAAACAAAGGAAGTCACAAGCACTTAAAAAATATCCACTACATTTAAAAGTCTTTTGGAAAATAAATTGCTAAGATTTATCTGTCATATGCTTAAATTTGGCTTAAAATTGGGTTTATGGTTTGATAATATTGGACAAAGGGTGTAACAATGTGTGAATAAAGGAAGCCAGGTTTAAATGATTTCATTATCAAAATTATGGTTTCCATGTAAGATAACATACTTTCCAAATGGAACACCATAAGAATCTTCCATCTTCAGTTATTGAAACAATAACTCAGGTCTCAGGATCATCTGAAACACTTAAAAATAAGAAAATTGTTATCTTGAACAAAGTCTATCATTTTGATAACTTTAGGTGTTATTTAACATGCATTTTGATATTTAATTACTAGCAAAACAATACTAAGTTTCTTAATCTTTTATTCTTAGGTTAGGGAATGTTATTTTAGTACCTAGTTATTCAATACATCAATATTAAATTTGAGCTTGATCAAGAAACCATAATATGCCTAATATTAACTGATAGTTGAAAAAAAATTTTTTTTAAAGTTTATTAACAAAACAGCATATGATTACCATTCGTTTATGAATAGTATGGAATGCTCTTCACATAGATATCTACAAATTTGGACAAAATCATAAGTCCTCAAACTAATATTTTACCATACTCTATAAAATATATGTCTTAAAATGCTAAGTGCTTCTTCAAAGTTCGTCTGCTAGCATTTCCCCTTCATAAACATTTGGCACTTTCGTGATGATGATATTATCTCGAACAGATATCCCAGCGGCCACGATTCGTACAGCCCGAAATTTTTCGAATGCATTCGGAATAGTGACGTCATCATCTCCATAGTCCCAGGGAAAGCTTCAAAATGGCGGATGGTTGTTGACGTAAGATATATTTTCACTTTTATCTTTTCAACATGACAATAAACAGTAGGCCTTTTGATCCACAGGTTACGGTATAACATTTTATTAATATACATCAACGACATAGTCAAAAGAAATTCATTCCGACCGTTGCCTTATACAAGTGCGATCCAAATCTTTCTTGAAACTAACACGCACCTGTTTTTATTGTTACCTAGGTCGAAAGGCTCTACCTGCAACCTCACTGTTTTTGATAAGTTTTTTCTGCCACCTTTTCGAAAATTTGTAGCCACTTTGACTTCCATGTTGTCAATGATTTCATTTGTCGCTGTTTTCTATAGCTATGTTGGAAAAGAACCAGCGACAAAACCGGAATATTTTCAAAAAACGCCTTTACCATCGTGTTACACATTTTCGTGGTATTAGCAGTAAATCTAAGTAAGTTTGAGCACTGACAACAACAAACATTATGAACATTGTTATTGATAAGAGACATATTTCCCAATCATTTGATGTAATTTTAACAATTATTTTATTCTTTTGTTGATTTTTAGTGACACTTTCCAAACAGGTGCCAATTTTGTTAATTTCATAATTTTCGATTTAGGAAAATTGATAATTGAAACTTAACCATTGTTTATTTTATTGTTCTTTGCAATGTCTTATATTAGAAGGCAAATTAACGTGTAAAGAAATCTCCCATACGGCCTATTATATTCCTTCTGTCTGCCATGTCCCATCAACTTTCAACTGCTCGCCACATCACCGGAACTGTAACGAGATCCTTCTCGTATATGTACCCCCCCGTATTCTACCCCTCCAATATCCAATTACTCCCGAGGAGGATTAGCACTCATTGTTTTAGTAGCGTCCGCACTAACAACACGTCTTTTCCCCGCCCTCCCATCCCTTTTAGATCACAAGTTAATTTGCCTTGTAGACACCGACATATTTGTGTTATTCCTTTGTTTCTCAGTATTGTCTAGTTTCTAGTTAAGTAGAATTGACATGTGTAGTCCCTTTGTTTAGCCGTAGTAAGTTAGTGCTTATGTAACCATATATTTCACTTTCTTAATTTTAATCCACTATATTATATCCAAAATTCAATTACCGTAACGTTTTCTATATTATAACCTTACGTGATACTTTTCAACTATTAAATGTTCGGAGCTTATTACATCACATTTACCGAAACTTCAACTTGTAATTTATTTCGGTTTGAATTAACTTTGTTTATGACTTACTACTCTGCCAAACAATAAACTTGTTGATTTTTCACTGTTGTTGGTTCTATGTTTTAATTTTTGGGTGTCACCTGTTTTCATGGTAATTTTCTGAGGATAAATAATGACAATACAACACAGGCCACACTGAAAAAGTTAATTGTGTTTGAAAAATAGGTCGATGGTGTGGAGTAGCATTTAAATTACAGATATCAAATGTTTAGATAATTTCCAAACCAATTCAATTATTTTCTGTCACAAATATTTAGCAAAAATGTTGAAATTCTGGTAAATAAAATAAATCATATGGCAACAAGGTATTTATTTTGTAATAATATTTTAGAAGCCAAATGACTTGCAAATCATGAACCTAAAGATTCTGTTTGACGAATCCAAGAAAAAAGGTAGGGGTTAAAGCAATACATCACTTTCTTTGCCCTGAAAAATAGCAAAAATTATAAGAGAATTACCCTTTCTGTAATTCCAAATATTTTAAATAGTACAGGGATAACCCTTTAAAACTATTTGATTTAGGATTTGAGTTACATTACCTTGCTATGAAATAGTGTTTGAAATATTTGGAAAGTATTTTTTTTGTAAAAGTCACCCAGAAAAGTTGTCCAAAAAAGTATTTTGTGAAAAGCTTTAAATATTCACTCAACTGAGGAGTTAAAGAGATCAGTAAAATGGTGATCATTTTATGCTCTGAGATCAATGCAGATCAACTGATCTAAAAAAATAAGCCCTTACTTGATAGGAACAAAAGTTGAGTTAGTGAGATAAGACACAATTTGTTAATACCACGGAAATAGGTGACCCAGGAAAACAGGTTACCTGAGGGTATATTCAAATTGTATTATTATTTACCACGAGAAATTGTATTGCTATTCCTAAGATTAAGAAAATATTTTACATATTGTGACACAGAAAGTTCTCAAGTCCCCTGTTACCATACATGGGTTTATACAATTATCAGTGAAAAATTGAAAATATAAAATTTCAAAAAACGTGCTTCTGCCCCTTTAAGGCTCACTTGGCCTTAAAGGTCAATGAGCTTATGCCATGGCAAGGAATGGCATGTATCTGGCCTCCATCCATCTATGCTTCCAACCATCTGTAAAGGAGGCCTAGAAAGCTGAAATGGTGTGTACTGGTGATATAAGGCATAATTACAGATTTGGGGACCATGTAACCCCTAATATCCTGTTTCCATCTTCTTCTCCAGAAGCAAAAGACATAGAAAGCTGAAACATTGTGTATATGTTTCTCTCTGATAAGGATTTTTGTTATCTTTTGACTCACCATATGGTTACCCTCTGACAATTGTTTAAGTAATTAGATATCCTGATGAACTACAGAGTCAATGGCTCTATTTCAGTATTTTATTCTTTATTAACAGTTGCTGATGCTCTCTTGCTGAAATAGAAAATGGCAACAAAAGAAAAAGTGAAAAAGAAGAAAACAAAGTCTGCATCACAGGTCATACCTTTGCAGGGTAGGTAACTAGGTATACTACTATATATAGTGTTGGGAATCAACCCTTATTGGCATGATCAATTATCGAGGCCTTCCATCAATCAATTATCGATAAAAATAAATAAGATTTTCAAGTTTTGCTGATACAAATGTCTTCTAAGAACCTAATACAACTCACCATCTATATTATTTTTCATACATTTCTAGGAGATAATTAACATCAGATAACATCCTCAAAAGAAAACATACATACATGTGATTAGGTAATAAAACGAAAGTAGCTTGTTTTCACGACAGTGACATGTCACACACAATCATAATAATATATATATAATTATAAGTATGATGTGATATTTTATTACTCGCCCGTGTAAGATACCGCAGTGTAATATTTATACGGCAATATTGAAACTAGTGAAATAACACAATTGAAGTATGACGTCACAGTAGTGTGTGGTTGTGACGTCACAATGTAAGCGCTTCGTCACAATGGATGCCGAGTCGCGGAACTGTTAGTTTCAGCACATTTTCGGCAAGTTTGCGTGATTTTTAGGGCAAGTAATAAACAGAATACTAAACTTCCTTCCATTTAATACTATTTTTATTAAACTCGTGAATGATTTGGTATCAAACTTGCTTTCGCTCATTTTATACAAAATCATTAACTCGTTTAATAAAAATAGTATTAAATGGAAGGTCGTTTAGTATCCTCTATGTATTAAATTTTAGATAATATATGTTTTTGTCTGATACGATGTGGTATGTTAGAATATAATATGTTGTAATTGTAATAATTAATTGTGTGTAAATTGATGTTATGAGGATATGGTCTCTGTGAAGGTGGCTGTATTACCATTGAATAATATCATTTGTAATTCATCCATGTTTTGTACTATAGGCCTGTGGCCTCTTAGTATTGAATAAAGACATTAAAGTTAAAGACAATCATAATGTTATGTCAGCAATATTTTGTGAACTTTTGAAAAGGATATGTCAGCTGTCCAAAACAAAGAAATAAGCATAAACCCAAAAGTAAAATGGGAAGTGGTATGGTAACACAGTCTTTTTTTTAATCTTGTTCCAAGAGTATTTTTGTAAAAATTTGTAGTGATTTGATTGAGGACATGAACTTGAAAGCAAATAAAACTTTTACCGATTGATAATATTTTTGATTGATTATAGACCCGCAATCTACAAACAATCAATAAACCGATACCGGTATACCTTGTAATTTCAAACATTATCATTGAGATATCTGAACCTATCGATGCTTTTGTTTCTTTTAAGTTTGTTTTGTTAGGTAGGCGGTACTAGGGACATTGTCAATTATTGCATCTTGTGAAAATAGTAAAACATAGTATAATAAAGAAAATGTACTGACGATTAAAACAGATCAAGATAAGTATATTGATATTTCACAAGATCACAAAATCAATGCCTTTTTCATGACTTCATAAATGAATGTCAATTTGTCAGAGATAAATTTTTACAGATTCTGCGTATTTGGAAGAAGTGAAAAGCTTACCAGGAAAAATAACAATGTAACATCACTTTAAATTTTTTACACTTTATAACCTCTAAACAAAATTCTTAAAAAATATCATAAATTTTTCCATCTCATCATTTTTATAATAATTTTAACAATCAAATTGTGTTTAATGGTCTTGAAACACTTTCAGATAAAAATCCCCCTGTAACCGTGTCAAAGGCAGAAGATGACAACATTGTGGATACAACACTGCAGGTATATTCACAATACACATACTCACAATCATTTGGTTTCAAGATCAGACATATATTATCATCATATAAAAACATTTATGTATTTTTATAGTTATATTATAAAATCCCAATTGAATCAACTAAAAAAGTTAATTCATCGACTTTATCTTTGTTGTTGTTTGTTGAGACAAAGCAATTTTTCCCCTTAGGATAATAAAATCATATTGGGGTTCATATTTTTATATCATGCCCTATGGCAAAATATCACTTCATTGTGACGTCATGTTATAAACAATACCTTGAAGTCAGGGTTCACCTATGACGTTGATGTTCTATAGAGGTCAACTGAGAAGTAGGTTTTAAGTATTTTATTAAATTTTGCCACTACAGTAGTAAACAGAATATTATATGAGTGTCCAGGACATACTGTGTTAACAAGATTTGTGCCTACATATCAGTATATCCCTTGCTCTCGCTTGAGAAACACTTGAGTTTAGGCACTCGTGTTGTAAACATAGTATGTCATGGGCACTCATATAATATCCTCTATTTATTACCTTTGAGGGCAGTCATATTGGTGATTATTATTTTTCAAATGTTGCCCTAGGGCAAAATATTACTTTTTATTGTGACGTCACATTATAACCATTACTTTGATGTCAAGGTTTACCTATGACGTCACAATCTATACCGGCCTTAAAGAAGATAAAAGTATGAATGTTATAACTGCAGGGCGAGGGAGAGAAGACGGTGCCGGTGACCTACACGAAGGGCAAGAAGCAGAAGAAGAGAGATAAGAGTCAGGATCAGGAGGAGACCAAGGAGAAAGGCTCAAAGGTAAACAGTCTTACATCTACTTCTTTCATGGCCATTTCAGAAGTTTTTGTAATTGAAAACAGTATTTAGAAACTTTGTTTCTGAAGCAACTAAGAAGTTGAAATCCATTACGATGTCCCTTGTACTGTTGTCCACTATGAAGAAAAGAGGGAAGGATTTAAAGTATTGTTAAAAAGGAAGGGAAAAGAATGCTTTCAAAGTAAGAATGATTCAAAATTTTAACACTCTGTGCTATGAATTTTAGAGAGTGCAGCATTTGATCATTTTCGAAGTGAATTGTACAGTTGTTGATCCTAGATTGGAGTCTTAGGAAAAGTTTATATAACTGACATTGACTGTGTTGAAGTCTGTGGTCATCTTTTTTCATCAACTCATTGTTAATATCCTTTTTTATATGATATCCAAGTTTCAAGATTATTACATTCAACTTGCTAGCAATGTAGAAAAATAACAAAATACAGTATTCCTAACTCTTTGGTATAACATGGTCACTTTTCACCTTTATTACATGCTCAGCTTGCACAGAAATATTTTAGCTTAAGAGGTTATGTAGAAGTTCATAACATTAGCTAGTTATTGCTCTTAAGATAGATCCATTTTGTCGAATTTGTGAACAGTTAAACATATCCTCCTCATCCCAATTGCAGGAAAGTGACAATGACTCAGTCAAAGAGAAACCAAGCTCTCGCCCCGTCACCCCATCTTCCAGACCAGCTAGTGCCAGCTCTCTACCAGGATCCCGGCCCGGAACGGCTGGTTCCACAACCTCGCAGAAAGTGCGCAGGAGTCCATCGCCATTCGGGCGGAATGTGGTGGCCCCAGAAGAAGGCGGGTCGAACATGGGAAGTTTGCTCTCTGTCAAGTCTGCAACATCTGTTAGAGGTGGGCATTGATGTGCTTACATTATTTCAGAGACACTTTTGATCCGCTTAAAAGTTTTCTGACCTCACTATCTTAATTTTATCATTACATTTCCCAATTTGAGACTCAGAGTAGTTATAAAATTTCATGTCGACCTTCCTGCTCTACCTATCTTCATTTGACTGTTAATAATTACATTCTTGTCTTCTAGTGTAAATAAATTAATCAGGTACTTTAGTTAGTTTAGAAAAATATACTAAGCATTGAATGCTTGACATTCATGTTGAATTGTTCCTGTATTTTATATATTTTTACTGAGGATGTTATATAGAAATGTATTTAAATGGAAATAAGATTTGTGAGAGGTGTTCATAATCTCACACATTTTCATGTTAAGACAAGGAATTTTATGAATGATCAACTTCTTTATTGTAGACATTAGCTTCATTTTGGTTGAGATTCTAATACCATTTTAGTGCAGGATTTTTAGAGGAGTAATATACTGACAACATAAAACAAAACCAGAACCTTTTTCTGATAATCATGTAAATCGTTACAGAAGCCTGGAGTGACAGGAGTGAAACTGGGAGTCCCTTTGGAGAAAAACAACGTAAGTTATATATCACCGATTGACTGAAAGAAGAAGTGTAGAATTATTCTTGCTAATGTACTTATTGTATTTGGTGTTATGTAATTGGTAGAAAAATATTAACTCTGATAGCTTTAATTAAAGTTGAAGAAAATGGATAAAACTTTGATAACATATAATTTATTATCCCCCGCCACGAAGTGGAAGGGGGATATAGGTTTGAGCTCCGTGCGTGCGTGCGTGCGGCCGCCGTCCGTCTGAGTTAAAGGAGCCAATTTTTCTCAGAAACCGTTAAAGGTAGGATTATCAAATTTTGTATGTGCCTTCAGGGTATCAATACCTTGATGGAGTTCGAAAATCAGAACCGCGCAAATATTTTTTACGGAGTTATTACCCTTGTTACGTTTTTTGGGACTCTGTTCGAGGTGTCTTCAAAGGAGCCAATTTTTCTCAGAAACTGTTACAGATAGGATCTTCAAATTTGATGTGTGCCTTCAGGGTATCAATACCTTGATGGAGTTCGAAAATCAGAACCCCGCAAATATTTTTTCCGGAGTTATTGCCCTTGTTATGTTTTTTTGGGACTCTGTTCGAGGTGTCTTCAAAGGAGCCAATTTTTATACCCCCGCTACGACGTAGTCGGGGGTATATAGTGCTCCGCGTGTCCGTCCGTCCGTGCGTGCGTCCGTCCGTCCGAAATCGTTTCCGGAGCATAACTGAAAATCTATACCACTTACAACCTTCAAATTTGGTATGGAAGTAGCCTATATGGTGCTGTGGTGCCTTTTAGGGGTTTCAGCTCAATGGTCCAAATAATTTTTGAAATTTTGATCAAAAACGGTCCGATTTTTGGACTTTGTCTTGTTTCCGGAGCATAACTGAAAAACTATACCACTTAGAAACTTCAAATTTGGTATGGAAGTAGCCTATATGGTGCTGTGGTGCCTTTTAGGGGTTTCAGCTCAATCGTCCAAATAATTTTTGAAATTTTGACCAAAAACGGTCCGATTTTTGGACTTTGTCTCGTTTCCGGAGCATAACTGAAAATCTATACCACTTAGAAACTTCAAATTTGGTATGAAAGTAGCCTATATGGTGCTGTGGTGCCTTTTAGGGGTTTCAGCTCAATGGTCCAAATAATTTTTGAAATTTTGACCAAAAACGGTCCGATTTTTGGACTTTGTCTCGTTTCCGGAGTATAACTGAAAAACTATACCACTTAGAAACTTCAAATTTGGTATGGAAGTAGCCTATATGGTGCTGTGGTGCCTTTTAGGGGTTTCAACTCAATGGTCCAAATAATTTTTGAAATTTTAACCAAAAACGGTCAAATATTTTTACTATTTAAATACCAAATGACTTGCACACTTCAAATTTGGTATGGAAGTATACAGTCGAACCTCGGATACCCAGACTCCGTATATCCATAAATCTCACCTTATGGACAAAGATTTTTCAAACAATGTGTCTATATTTCTTAAGAAAAATGACCCAGTTAACCGGACGATTTGCTATCCGGACGATTTTCACCTGTAACCAAAACAAGGTTCGACTGTATAGTGCTGTTGTGCCCTTTAGGGGTAATTCCAGGGTTCCCAGAATTTTATTCAAAAACTACATAGCCGGGGATGTTTTGAAGTGAAATAGTTTTTAGGGTTGCAAGATCATTGTGTTCTAAGTCATAATCATAAATTTTCAAATTAATGTTACGTGAAGGCGGTCAAACTCAAGCGGGGGTATGTGAGCCGCGCTCACTTTTGCCTTGTTAGCTCATCAGGACTGAAAGTCCAGATGGGCTTATGGCATGGCCCGTCGTCCGGCGTCCGTCCGTCCGTCCGTCCGTAAACTTTTGACACTTTCGACTTCTCCTCATGAACCATACACATTAGAGAGCTGAAATTTTGTGTACAAGTACCTTAGCATATGGAGATTCTAATTTGTAACTTTGGTGACCCTGTGACCCCAAATAGGGTCACAGGGGTCACAACTTTAAAAACTTATTTTCATCTTCTTCTCCAGTTCCAGAAGGACTAGAGAGTTAAAAATGATATGTGCAGACTCCTTGGCCAATGGGGATTCTAATTTGTAACTTTGGTGACCCTGTGATCCCAAATAGGGTCACAGGGGTCACAACCTTAAATACCTATTTTCATCTTCTTCTCCAGTTCCAAAAGGAGTAGAGAGTTAAAAATTATATGTGCAGACTCCTTGGACAATGGAGATTCTAATTTGTAACTTTGGTGACCCTGTGACCCCAAATAGGGTCACAGGGGTCACAACCTTAAAAACCTATTTTCATCTTCTTCTCCAGTTCTAAAAGGACTAGAGAGTTAAAAACGATATGTGCAGACTCCTTGGCCAATGGTGATTCTAAATTGTAGATTTCGTGACCCCATGACCCAAAATAGGGTCACAGGGGTCACAACCTTAAAAACCAATTCTCATCTTCTTCTCCAGTTCCAAAAGCTCTAGAGAGTTAATATTGATATGTGCAGACTCCTTGGACAATGGGGATTCTAATTTGTAACTTTGTTGACCCTGTGACCCCAAATAGGGTCACAGGGGTCACAACCTTAAAAACCTATTTTCATCTTCTTCTCCAGTTCTAAAAGGACTAGAGAGTTAAAAGTGATATGTGCAGACTCCTTGGACAATAAGGATTCTAATTTGTAACTTTGATGAATCTGTGACCCCAAATAGGGTCACAGGGGTCACAACCTTAAAAACCTATTTTCATCTTCTTCTCCAGTTCTAAAAGGACTAGAGAGTTGAAAGTGATATGTGCAGACTCCTTGGCCAATTGGGATTCTAATTTGTAACTTTGGTGAACCTGTGACCCCAAATAGGGTCACAGGGGTCACAACCTTAAAAACCTATTTTCATCTTCTTCTCCAGTTCTAAAAGGACTAGAGAGTTAAAAGTGATATGTGCAGACTCCTTGGACAATAAGGATTCTAATTTGTAACTTTGGTGACCCTGTGACCCCAAATAGGGTCACAGGGGTCACAACCTTAAAAACCTATTTTCATCTTCTTCTCCAGTTCTAAAAGGACTAGAGAGTTAAAAGTGATATGTGCAGACTCCTTGGACAATAAGGATTCTAATTTGTAACTTTGATGAATCTGTGACCCCAAATAGGGTCACAGGGGTCACAACCTTAAAAACCTATTTTCATCTTCTTCTACAGTACTAAAAGGACTATAGAGTTGAAAATTATATGTGCAGACTCCTTGGCCAATCAGGATTCTTAATTGTAGATTTCGTGATCCCATGAACCCAAATAGGGTCACAGGGGTCACAACCTTAAAAACCAATTCTCATCTTCTTCTCCAGTTCCAAAAGCTCTAGAGAGTTAATATTGATATGTGCAGACTCCTTGGACAATGGGGATTCTAAATTGTAGATTTCGTGACCCCATGACCCAAAATAGGGTCACAGGGGTCACAACCTTAAAAACCAATTCTCATCTTCTTCTCCAGTTCCAAAAGCTCTAGAGAGTTAATATTGATATGTGCAGACTCCTTGGACAATGGGGATTCTAATTTGTAACTTTGTTGACCCTGTGACCCCAAATAGGGTCACAGGGGTCACAACCTTAAAAAACTATTTTCATCTTCTTCTCAAGTTCCAAAAGGTCTAGAGAGCTGAAATTATATGTGCAGACTCCTTGGCCAATGGGGATTCTAAATTGTAGATTTCGTGACCCCATGACCCCAAATAGGGTCACAGGGGTCACAACCGTAACAACTTATTTTCATCATCATCTTTAGCTCCTAAAGGTCTATTGAGCTGAAAGACTGCATGTAGACTCCTTGGCCAATTGGGATTCTAAACTGTAGGGTCACAGGCGTCACAATCTTAAAAACCTATTTTTCTCCATTAGATGACAGTCTATGGCAAATTTATTTCTCCTTGGATATTTTAGTGTGGACTTCTTTCACTGTCTGATATTGGCAATCTAGAAAGTGTTGAATAATAATACATTTGTTTTGTAATTTTTTAATAGGTTTTCTTGCAATAGGTAACATCAGTTTCATTTTTAGCTCATCTTGCCTGTATAAAGCAAACTTGATATGATGCCTGATGAGCTACAGAGCCAATGGCTCTATTTTTCTCAGTAACCGTTTAAGATAGGATCATAAAATTTTGTGTGTACTTCAGGGTATCAATACCTTGATGGAGTTCGAAAATTAGAACCGCGTAAATATTTTTTACGGAGTTATTGCCCTTGTTACGTTTTTTGGGACTCTGTTCGAGGTGTCGTCAAAGGAACCAATTTTTCTCAGAAACTGTTACAGATAGGATCATCAAATTTGATGTGTGCCTTCAGGGTATCAATACCTTGATGAAGTTCGAAAATCAGAACCGCGCAAATATTTTTCCGGAGTTTGGTGTCATGATATCTTTTAGTACACTCGAGTATTTAGGAGAAGGTTCTGACTTAATTTAAAGTAAGAACAAATCTGGCGGGGGATGTTGATGACTATGTCTTCTTGTTTGGTTTAAAATTAGATCAAAATACAACCACAGTCTGATACACATCATTCAAAAATATGAATAAAATATAGTTATAAATGTTTATACTTCTTTTATATTTTGATGTTTATGAAGTCATCTGAAATAACATTCGAACTTCAGTATCATCTAAAGCCTTAAAGTCTTACTTAAAAATAGCTTAATATATGAAGAGATATATTAGTGCTAAAACTTCTTATATTTATATTTATAACTTTATGTCCCATTTGATAACAGGTCCATCAAGTGCAAGGTCAACATCTACTGTTGTAAGCCGCATTGACAAGAATGGCAGACAAACAGAAGAGGGTATGTAGAAATCACTTTTATATTCTACATAAGCTTGACAAAAGCAGCTATTGCTAACAGACATGCATTTAAGATCAAATACATTGTTGAAAGATCATAGGTAATATTTCAAAGGTCTTGTAACCTGAAACTCACATACCTAGAAAAAAATATCAATGTCAGCCAAATATTGATTGTAACCATTTAGCTGTATATATGTTTACTACTAATACACAGATGCGCTGAGTGTACGAACCATGGATGGCCCGGAGCAAAACGCCTACATCCCATACGTCTATGCTCGTAAAACAATTGCACACATCATGGAAGACATGAAGAATATGAAGTCAAACCATATCAGGATCGTACATGATATCGATGACAGATACAAGGCCATTGAGGATGAAACACAGGTCAGTTGGGTTGCAGACACCCCGGTTGTCAGATTGTCTCAATTGTAAGTTGTTTTCTACATAATAGGAATAGTTGTTAATTACCAAGAAGGTGTCTATTGAAGGGGATTTCACAAATGGATTATCAATTGTTGTTTACCAGGAGGATGTCTGACAATAGGGTGGTCGAAATTGGATTATTTTTTTGTTTAGTGCGCAAAATGAGGTATAATTTGAAGATTTGTAGTAGTAGTAGGAGTAGAAGCAGCAGCAGCAGCTGCAGCTTCTAGATAAAAGTAGCATGTTCAGTTCAAAAACTATAATGACATTTGACTGTTGTTAAATATTAATAACATTTAAATGTTTTTTGGTTTTTTTTCATCCATAAATGCTATGGTATTTTTAATCCCCAACCTTAGAGTCAGACACTTTTGTTTCTCTCCACTTGTTTTAAATATACTACAATAAATACCATTGCAGGTCATGAAAAAATCAAATGAACATACCTCAGTCTTTTTTCCAAATTCTGTTTTTAATAGATAAATAATTTCCATATGTTTTTAACCTTTCAGACACAGTTCAATGCTTTTGTTCTGTGCCTACGAGAGCAGTATTCGGGCAAAGTGAAGACATTCCGTCAGGTCATCGAGGTTCATCGTATTGAGCTCTCCAAGAAGGAATCCTACTGGAATGAACTCCTTAGGGTAACATTACTCTTTCGTTGTTACATGCTTACATCAAGAAACCTTGTTTTCTTAATTTGATAGTTGACAAAGACTGCAGTGAAGCATCAATTGCTTATTGATTGTAAACCATCAAGATACCACCGGGACAGTAAAATGATATATCATTTTACTGTCCCGGTGGTATCTTGATGATATATATCATTCTTATGAGCAGCATGTAATTGCAAGATCTGTCTATGAACTGTTTGAGTGACATTCTGGAAGTGGGTGGTTTAAGGAAGACAAAGGAATTCTATGGATGAACAATTTCTTTATTTGACAGTAATGATGATTCGATATAGACCCTTATACCATTTTGGTGCTTGGATCTATACTGAAAAGTCAAGTGTCAAAAAGAGAATTTGTGCATCCAGTTACATTCTTTGTCTTCCATATTTGTCTATATTAGCTATAGAGTATCCTATGGTTATCTTATTCATACATATAATCATAATTCTAGTTGATTATTTAGTATAATGATTATCTTGAAAAGAGTTTAATTAATTGTTAAGTTTGTTGTACATATATTATGATTTGTAAATTTAGAGTTTGACTGAGAGAAACAACCGACTTCTGAAGGACAAAAAAGTGCTCCTTATCAAGAACAAAGTGGAGATCGATCGCTTGGAAAAGGAAAAGGTGAGAAAAGATTTGTTTATGATTACTTATTAAGTTTTGGTTGTTGTGGGGCAATCATCTGTTTTTATTATATCAATAATTATGTTATTCTATCAGAAAAAGAGCTATGACAATCTTAAAACAATAGCTCTCACCCTTAAAATGATGGCTTGTTGCGAATAGACCAGGCCGAGGATTTTCTTTGTCATACTCGAATTTAATTGTCAGGATGAAGACTACAGTCTATGTGGATTTTCAAAGTGCCACTCTGTGTTGCACAGTGGTTTCATACATGCTTATTTTAATTTTAAACTATCAAACTTTGTATAATCCTTATTGAGTTGTACTCTAACATTTTAGATTGAGGTGACGGAACACTACACGCAAATGGTGGACAAAGCTAACGCAACAGCTGCTTCTGGTATGTACATCTTAAAATAGTTCATCACAAAGTTTATGCATTTCTACAAAAAATAATGTTTAGAATATTCAAGGATGCATGTCTTTTGATTGAATAAGACTTTACATCTCCCTTTTGCAATTTTGCTAGTACAAATAATTTTTTTGTTTTCAGCTGGGAAAGAGTATGAACAACAACTTGCTGAACTCAAGACCGAAAACTCTGTAAGTCCTTCTTAAACGCGGCATTTAAATGTTACATGTATTTATTAGCCATGTATTTAGCTAACAAATTTGTCTATGTTCCCCTGTCTTGCTCTGATGACAAGCTATGTTCTTTTCAGTAGTTTAAGGAGTGGTAAGATTCACTTAACGCAGCGATGTAGTATGTGATTCAATTTGTAAGGAAGAACTGTTTCATTTAGGAACTTTTGAATCAAAAGTATCAACTACATGAAAAGAAATGTTAAATATTTTTGTGTTTCATACGATTTATCAACATGAAACAGTTGTACATGTACAAAGTAGTGTATGAGTAAATGTAATTACAAAAATTACTTTAGATAAATTACGTGTTCATACTGTTGAAATGCTTGTGATCTTGGAAATGGAGATGGACTTGAAACAGTTTAACATTTTTTTTCATGAATTTTTCCCTTCTGTATTTCTAATATATCCCATCTTTATAGTGTTCTTCGTAATTTATTTCGGATTTTAAGATTCAGGTATGTGACTTGACTTATGGACATGACATTCTGATGACTCATGTTTCAATAGGGCTCCTAGTAACTTTTCGTTTACCAAAAAAACAGGATTTGACTTTTGACTTCTACATGAGACTGCATTTTCCACAGACCTTGACAACTGACATCGTAACCCTGAAACAGCAGATCACTGAGCATGAGACCACCTCCAGCCTTGTCCCAGTGGTCGCTGCTACAGCTTCTGTAGTTGGAGCCTCAGCTATAGTTGCAGACGGCAACATCATGAAATCGGAGGCTCAAACTCAGACAGATGCCGAGAGCAGGCAGACACTAATTGTAGGAGGCGCTGCTGTTGCCGGGGATACCGGCGTGCAAGAAGAGGAGAGGAAACATATGGATTCTGAGCGGCAGGAGATGACATCAGAGAGAAGGAAGATGGAGGAAGAGCGAGAAACAAATGATGAACAGAGGAAGTCGTGGCTTTCTCAGATAGAGAAGCTGCAGGCTGAACTAACAGAGGCTTCAAAGGTCTGTTCGATTCATTGTCTTTCCTTTTGGAATTTTCCAATTATGTTTTTATGTTGTAGTTTCAGTTTCTTCTTCTGTCTTGAAATGCAGATATATGAAATCAGAGTAATTATATCTTTCATTGATTAAAACTAGCCGAGCTCAGAGGAATTAAATAGTGAAAATATTTTCTTTATTATGGTTTTCAACAACCCGGGATATCTGTCATGGTCTGAATGCACCCATCTTTGTTGCATGTAGCTGTAACCTGTTTAGCGCAGACAAAATCCAGTCATAAGCTATCCAATCCAATTCTGTTATTACGTAGAACAAGAAGGGACCTTTTAAATTAAATTTGTCTTGTTCAGTATGTGTGTATTGCAACAAGGATATTGAATTTTGTCTTTTCTTAAAACAATGTAACATCTTTAGGATCCCACAATCTACAATCAAACAGATTCATGTGATTTTACTTTGACATATGACATTTAGTAAGAATGAATAATGATAATGAATTGTCGCGTTTTAATAATTTCACCTGCGTATATTCCAGGAGCGAGCAGAGTGGCAGAGCAAGTACGAGATCCTCAAACAACAAGCAGGAGAGGCAGATACAGTACACAAGAAGTACACAATCCTGGAGAGTCAGTACACAGCCCTCGCCGCCATCGTCGCTGCAACCGAGGAATCAAAGACAGCTGCAGAGGTGAATGTTTGCATAATAGACATTTTGATTTCCTTCTTGCTTGTTTAGGTAATGTGCAAGGTGATATGTCAATTACCCAAACTAATTTTTGGTCACCTGTAATGGGTTTTATGACTTTAGGAGGTAAGTGCTGCGTGTAAATTTGGAAAAGTTTTGTTTGCACTTTCCTTTCTGCATTTGAAGAAAGTTGATAGAGCTGTTATAGCAAGTACATTAAGTGATTTAGTTATGACTTTAATGAGCTCACAATTAAATAAAAAAACGTATAGAGAAAATGAGCCAATGGAAAATAAGATGCTTTTGTTCCGATATCAGATTTCTTAACAATAATACATTTTCTTAGGTATACACATATCTTGATGATTACCTGTATCAATTAATGAGTGGACTGAGAGCAACATATGATTGTTGTTTCCAGGCTAATTCGAAACAAACTCTGGAGGAAAAGGAAATGATGGCTGCCGAGAAAGCAAGACTTGAGGCAGAAATCCAGAAGTTTGAGGCTGGCTTCAAGAAGAAGAATGGACATCTTCCAACTGAACAGGAAAAGTAATCTCAGCTGATTGATCAATAAGTTTAAAACAGTAAATATATTTTTAGGTATAAAATTGGACGAAGACGGGAAGATATGCTTGAAGGCATTTTAACAGTAACAATGTAGGTCTTGCAATAACCCTTTCAACACTCAAGAAACCGGTAACCAATCTGTTTTTTTAGCTTTGGGTGAAATGGAAAAAGAAAGAACTCCTTAGAATTCCATTTAGAGAGATACTTATTCAGCAGTATAACCCCTATTTAATTGGTATATCTAAGCCCTTTCTTATGTTTAGCATTGAAAACTTAAGCACATAAAAGGTTCAGAACAACTAAAAAGTTCGAGAATATGAAGCTAGAGTTCTAATTAATTCAATTATATTGATTAGTTATGTATGTGGTCAAATCAATCGCTGGTTTCAGATCGGACTCTGCGAAAGAGATGTACACCCAACTAGAAGAAGTGGACACAATGGTCAGCTTTTTAGACAAGAAGATAGAAACCCTGGAACACGTCAAGTCCGGCACTGTACCGCCTGCCCCTGAGGTTCCCCCTGCATCGTCAGCTCTTAAGGATCCAATAGTCACAACTGTAGAGGTGTGTGATCTCATATTTGTACCTCAATTTATTCTTTAAAGTAATATAGAAAGAAAAACAGGAACACAAAAAGATAGTGATAACCTTTCTTAAACCATATCTCGTTTTTTTTGTGCGTTGTTTATCAATTGTTATCATATTTCTCCGATTGAGAGAACCACCTGCGCACTTTGATGACAGATTGAGAAGAGGCAGGTTTAGACTTATCTTTCATTGTTGAAAGGGCATCTGCTTGGGATTGGGCCCAGTACAGGGTGGTAAGACAAACGGAAACACCTTTTGTACAATGTTTTGTTAAGTTTTATTTTTGAAAATTTTCACAACATGTCATAAAGCTGATTTTATCAGTTAGTTCCCCAAGGAGGATCTCTCTTCAAAGAATCTGACACCTCTGCAGGTTTCTTTGAATATTCAGCTCAATTGAAAATGTTGACATTTTGTAAGCTTTGGTAGATATTGTTATATCATAAGAAATCTATTTGTTTATTTTGTATTCTTGTGGGGAGTCATTGTTGGCACTATTCACTATGTACAATGTTCCTTTTTTAGGTTAAGGTTCCAGATCCAACTGTAGTTGCTGCTTTGGAGAAGGCCCAGGAAGAGTTATCTGCCCTTCAAACGGAGCTGACAGACATACATCAAGAGAAGACGGAACTGCATGAACAGATGAGTGGCGTGAACTCTGAACTCTCAGACAGCAAGGGGCAGGTAACTGAGCTCCAGCGTCTCCTGGCTGAGTCTTCCAAACCGGACACTGATGTTGTGGCCGCTGCTACTCTGCTTCAGGTATATATTTAATTTATTTTTTTTATTTTCTGATTATTTTTTTTTACAGAAATCATTGATACATGATGGAGCAATATTTATTGTCAACTGATTCTTTCTCTCCTTCATTTTCACATGTTTAAGAATTTATTTTTGATTTTAATTTTTAATTTGAGTTGGAATAGATTTTGTCTTGAAAGAGATGTCGAGATGTACATCCATTCATATTGATTTAATCAGTTATTATCGCACTGCAGTTTTCAATTAATTTATTATAGGTCTTCATTTTTGAACAGGGGAAACTAATCATGTTGTCAATGTCAAAGACAAAACAGATTATGTCCTCTTAGCCAGTCTCTTTTTCACACACTGGTTTAATTTTAGTTTTCTCTTCTTTTGTTTGATTTTGATTTATTTTTGTTCTTGCACCTAATAATTTTCCAGTCGGAAGAGAAGGTAACAGGACTGACCACACAGCTGGCGGAGAAAGATGATGTAAGATTCTTCATTACCAATTCTATTTTCATTTGACACATATTGTACTGTTACCCTTTTTCCCTTTTTGTGCATCCTGCCTTTATACATATTGCCCATTTATCATCCAAAACTGTGTTCCGCACAAGATATCACTCAATGTGGACAATCAAGTGATATCTCTCGGGAGATATTTTTCGAACATGGATTTTAACAATGCCCTTTAATCAGAAAGTATATGACATCACTTAGGTTTTGCATCATCATTAATTATGTCACTATGCTATGACATCATAAACACATCGTAGTCACAATGCTGTGATGCTATGAATAGGATGAAACCACTGCTTGAGGAGTAGTAGTGCAGTGTTCAGAAATGTACTTTTGTCATGCAAACCTGATGAAAATGATTATGGATGATAAATAAAATCTTACCCTCGTGTCTTCAACACCCATTGATAAAAGTAAAACATCCTTGGCAAGCCTTGGATATTTAATACTTTTATCAATTCATGTTGATATATTTTATATCAGAAGACACTTGGTTGAGATTCTTTATATCATGACTTAATTGTTCAGCAATATTCAATAAACAAATATCCCCTGCTACCAGGAGCTGGAGCGGCTTCGGAGAGAGAACCGAGAGATGCAGAAGGACATGAAGAAGATGATCCGCCGCCATGACAAACTGCAGACCAAACTGAAGAGGCTGGAGGGACTAGAGGGCGCCACTGCATTGCTCCAGGCCGTTGTTGCTACCGTGAGCCTATCTTTATCTCTACTTTATTACTTAATCATGATAACAGTTATTTATTAAATATCTATTAATCTCTTGACCTATTGACTCAATACCTTATCGTGGTGTGGTGGTTTGTTTGTTTCATCTTAACTGAGAGCTATGTCAGCAAATGTTTCAGGCTTCTGGTAGGGTCACCTGGGCTGAAAATATCCAACTAGCAGCTGTAAATTGTAAAATTCTGTCCTGTCATCAAGCCTTTCTTTCTGTCAGTTCCCTCATCCTTTCTATCATTTTTCTCAGCCAATTCAATCTTCTTTTGAAATGATAATCAAAACTCCATGTTAATATTTGAATTATATTTATTTAGACAAATACAAATGAGTAAGGGTTTGAGATTCAATTCAAACCATTGAATATTTAACCAAACGTGTCAATCTTTACTCCATTAATTGCTCAGTGTTAAGAACTTGCAATGGCCTCAAATAAGTTTGACCCTGTCTTAGTTCCTCTACCCCTTATTGCTCATCCTTTAAGTGTTGGTTCATCTCCTTCCATCTCTCCCCCTGCCAGGCCCATGAAGTCCTGAAGACGGTGCCTGACGCTGCTAAAGAAGTTGACACGCGACTCCACTCGGAGGAAGAGGATCTGAAGAAGTTGAAGGAGACCCAGAACCAGAACCAGAAATCTCTCGAAGCCTGGACCAACAAGTACAAGAAGAAGCATAAGAAAGAACCAACTGCAGAGGACAGGTGGGGAGATTGATACAGAAGATGAGAAACATGTCAAACAACCTATCTTTTAACAGTATGCCAATCCCAAATTATGCCCCTTATTGGTCTCATTGGCTCATCACAATGGCTACCAACTCATGGAAATGTTCGTTTCAGCACACTGTCAACAATTTTGCTTGCTGTTTAGCGCAAGTAATAAACAGAATACAAAATTTCCTTCCATTAATAGTATTTTTATCAAACTAAGAATGATTTGGTATCAAACTTGCTTTTGCTCGTTTAGTACAAAAACATTTACTCATTTTATCAAAATAGTGTTAAATGGAAGTTTGTTTAGTATCCTCTATATATTCATCAACTCCTCCACAGAGACAGTGAGGGAGCGAGCCTGTACACGGCTGTAGAGGACAGCACACTGGAGGTTGAGGAGAGCGGACGCAGACATCAGGCACTCACTCTTCTACAGACCGGGGTGGTGGTTGTCAAGGAGCTCCAGCAACAGAGACCAAGCTCCGCCGCCAGAAGTCCCAGAGATGCAGGTATGAACCTCAAATTTTTATTGTGTTGGAGTTGTTTACAAATAGGTATCGATCAACTTTTATGGAAGAAGCCCAAAATGATATTTTTTAGATTTACGTAATGGTAATATCTAAAGTTTGCAAAGCTTCCAAAGGAATCAAGCAACCGGCTAGCGGATGGTCCTAATTATATCCACGCCTTGCCCCGTAAGCGGGTGTAATTTATCGTTCATTCTATCCGTCCGTCTGTCCCTTTGTCCCAAGCATATCTCCTTAACTGTACATGTTAGCATAACCAAACTTCATACAAATAATAATAATAATAATAATAATACTTTATTACCCTGAAGGGAATTTGTTTTACATGTAACAGACAGAGCAATACAATGAACACACATCATTAAATACGGAAAACACATAATATACAACATTCATCATCAAAGGCATGTTCTTGACTCTAAAATACTTTAGTGTAGATGATAAGATAATGTAGATATAACGAGGAATTATAATGTAATTAAAGCACTTAAGTTAAAATATAAATGAATATAAAGATAAATATTAAATATTACAACACTTAGGATAACAAATAACAAGACGGGCTTATTTAAAAGGCTATCCAAACAGGGGTAAATGAAGAATGCAGGTTATAAATACTAAAGATTAAAACACGTAAGATAACAAAGTCAATACTGAAGATTAGGCGGGCTTATCATTTAAAAAGGTTATGCTTACAGGGATAAATGAACATTTGGCACGTTTGGTTCTGAGTTTTTGCACTTGTTATCTGCGGCCTGATGGCAGGAGGACATAGCTCATGTTCAGGACGTGTGTTGGATCTGCTATAACTTTGCTGGCAAGGGAGATAACTCTGTCCTTGTGGATGTCCTCCGACCTTGGTACAGGTTTCCCGGCAATTTTGCTGCTGATGTTCAGGATCTTGTTCAGTTTGTTCCTGTTTCGCAATGAAAGAGAACCGTACCAGACTTGTATAGAGAATGTTAGGACACTTTGGATGAAGCATCTGTAGTATGACAGCATTATTCAAATGTCAACCATGATCCCTAGATGTTCTTTTTGGGAGTTAGACTTATATTGAATTCTGTTTTGGTGGTTTCCATGGAAACATGTCTTAAACCTTTTCACAATGGGAGGTCAAAAGATCTTGCAAGTAAGTGCTCATTATCATACAACATCACCTTTTGTTATTCAATTAACACTGAAATGTTTATTTCTATATCGAAATTATTGGACATTAACGGGAAGCAGGGGTATGTGAGCCCTGTTCACTTCTACACTTATTTCATACACCAATGTTTGTACTCCAGATGTGGAGCAGGAGATGACGGCCCTGGATGGGAAGGTCATCGATCTGGAGTCAGAGAAGGAAGTCCTGCAACAGGACAAGAAACATCTGGAGGATATCAAGAAGGTTTGTATTGTTGCAGGTTTCAGCATGGTTTGGAAAGCCTGTAATATAACTGTTCAGATAAACATTGTACCATTAACCCTAAGAAACCATTGAGAATATGTTTTTATCAGCTTTATTTCTGGCTTGTAGGGGTGACATTAATGGATAGAAAATCAAAAGGATTTGTCTTGTCTCATGTGTCTCATGTTTCTCATGTTTTATAAAAGTCATTATGTGCGAATGAATTTTGGTATCCATGGTTAATTCTTCCAAAAGGCTTCTCTGGTCTCAGTTTAAAGTTATATTGAAACATTGACATAATTGCTAAAATAATGTTCTTTTGATCAAGATTTTCAAGTTGAATTCAAAGCCTGTGTTTTTTATATTCAAACGTGTGCTAATATTCATGGATGATATTTTAAGAATTTTTGACAGGTTCAAACCTTCAGTTGGCGTGTACATGTCTTTACCATAAATGTTAAAGGGTAGTTAGGTATATAAGGTGATCTTGTGAAAATGATAATAAATGTTGGAAATTGCAATGATAACCTTTACAATCCTAATGCCTCTGTGTTGCCAGGACCTGGAGAATCAGCTGCAGCAGCTTCAAATACAGCTTGCTCAGCAGGCTTCCCTCCCAGCTTCAGATGTACCCTCAGAGGTTAGCACCATCAAGTCTATCTCTATAAGAGTATCTTAGAAGTTGATATCTTGAAACTTTTACATTAATGTCAACTATTATACCCCCGCCTTACAGCGTAAGTGGGGGTATATAGCGTTCATTCTTTCCGTCCGTCCGTCCGTCCGTCCGTCCGTCCGTCTGTCCGTCCGTCCCAAAACTTTGTGCGGAGCAGATCTCCAAAACTATGCATGCTAGCCTCATCAAACTTCATACACATGTCAACCATGATCCCTAGTTGTGCCTTTTGAGGGTTAGAACTATTTCTGAATTTTCATTTTTGCGGTTTCCATGGAAACGTGACTAAAAAGTGACTCTTTGAGGAAGTCGTTTTGTGCGGAGCAGATCTCCAAAACTATGCATGCTAGCTTCATCAAACTTCATACAGATGTCAACCATGATCCTTAGTTGTGCCTTTTGAGGGTTAGAACTATTTCTGAATTTTCATTTGTGCGGTTTCCATGGAAACATGACTAAAAAGTGACTCTTTGAGGAAGTCGTTTTGTGCGGAGCAGATCTCCAAAACTATTCATGCTAGCTTCATCAAACTTCATACACATGTCAACCATGATCCCTAGTTGTGCCTTTTGAGGGTAAGACCTTCACATTCTTTTAATTTTTGGCGGTTTCCATGGAAACATGACTAAAACAGTGACTCTATGACCAAGTTCTTTGTCCGGAGCATATCTCCCAAACTATTCATGCTAGCTTCACCAAACTTCATACACTTATCAATCATGATCCCTAGTTGTGCCTTTTAAGGGTTAGGCCAACAAATTATTTTTATTTTTTGCGGTTTCCATGGAAACATGACTAAAACAGTGACTCTTCGACCAAGTCTTTTGTCCGGAGCATATCTCCCAAACTATTCATGCTAGTTTCACCAAACTTCATACACTTATCAACCATGATCCCTAGTTGTGCCTTTTAAGGGTTAGACCAACAAATTATTTTTATTTTTCGCGGTTTCCATGGAAACATGACTGAAACAGTGACTCTTCGACCAAGTCTTTTGTCCGGAGCATATCTCCCAAACTATTCATGCTAGTTTCACCAAACTTCATACACTTATCAACCATGATCCCTAGTTGTGCCTTTAAAGGGTTAGACCAACAAATTATTTTTATTTTTTGCGGTTTCCATGGAAACATGACTGAAACAGTGACTCTTCGACCAAGTCTTTTGTCCGGAGCATATCTCCCAAACTATTCATGCTAGCTTCACCAAACTTCATACACTTATCAACCATGATCACTAGATGTGCCATTTGAGGATTAGACCATCACATTTTTTTAATTTTTGGAAACATGACTAAAACAGTGATGCTATGATAAATTACTTTGTCCTGAACATATTTCATGAAATATACATCTCAGCTTCACCAAATTTGCTACATATGTCAATCGTGATTGCTGGATATGCCTTGTGAGAGTTAAATGATATATAAGGATTTTCTTCTCTGTGGTTTCTTTGGAAAACATAATTAACTTACAAAGTGACTCAACGAAAATAATTTTGTCCTCAGTGCATCTCACTACCTCAAATTTGAAACAAAGATCAACCATTATCTCTAGATGTACCCTTTTAATTGTAAAACCTATTAATGAATTCGGTATTTGGGTTTCAGTTGAAAGAAGACTTACACAATGACTTACTGTATACTCAACTATCATACTTTAACCAATATTTATTAATCAGTTTTACTATTTGAAATTCTTTGAACAAAGTGGGGAGCGGGGGTATGTGAGCTTTGCTCGCTTCTTCACTTGTTTGCAAAATCTTCCTAGTTTTAATGATACCTAATTCATGATTACAAACATTTCAATACCGATACCTCCTTTTCATGGGTCTCATTATTTTTGTTTTGCTCCTGTGATTAAATATAGTCAGTCTGATTAAAATCGAGCTTAGTTCCGAGGAATAAAGGTTTCAAAATAATAACTATCAAGAATCGAACTTGATATTTTTATAGGTTCCCTCTCCTGAGTCAGACCGCAGCCCTGTAGGTCTTATGTTCTGACATTTACTCTGCTAACCATGCGATCACAAGCTGTCGGCAAAATCCTTCTGTATCAGTTGCTAGGGGCAAGTAACTTTCGCCTGTTAACCATGCTTTCAACATGATCACCACTCACGGTCTTATAAGCAAGACAATAAGATTGGTCGACTAACAATTGGGTTTCAGCTGATGAAAAAATGGCAAGGTATGAGGGTGCAGTCAGATCTTGTGTGGAAGTTTTTACATCTCTGTAGAGTTATATTTTGAATATTGTATTCCTTGGAACTAGGCCAATTTTAACCAGACTGGAACATAGTGAATCTGTAGTTAAAAATGTAAACAATAGTGATAAAAATTTTATTCAGGATGTTTCCGAGGCAATGTCAGAGCTCCAGAAAGAGGTCGACGCTCTGAATGCGTCACTCCAGACGGAGAAGTTGGCTCACGACAAGACACGAGAAGAACTAGAAGACTCCCGGAACCAGGTAGGAGGAATCAATGAGGAGCTCGCCGGGGAGAGAGCAGACCTGGACGCAAAGATTGACAAGTACAAGAAACTCATGGAAACAAAACTCAACACAAAGGAGGAGGTACTTCATATATTTTATTTTTTGCTGGTTTGAATTTGTTCTTTTACAATTGGAGGTATTTCATTTGTATTCTTTATATTGAATTGTTGCATAAATTTGACACATACATTGACTTGTTTTGGTTTGAAAAAATTGAATTTATGGATGTGGTCCTTATTTATAGTCTGAATAGCACCAAACAGATAAATAAGATAGGAGCAACATAGGTGCTTGTTTCAACCAAAATTCTTCAAATTCTTTAACCCATAAAGGAGACTAAGTATGCTTTTAAACCAAAAACTAATCAAGTGTAAAATAATGGAGTATACTGATAGTTCTGTCAAGAGTATCACATGGTCAAGTCTCTATTTAATTATTTTTTTACATTAGAAGTTATCTTTATGTTTCTTTTACCAGGAACTTGCTACTCTAAAGCAAAGAAACGAACAACTTGAAGCTGACAGGCTTGCTAATGTCCCTGTTGACACTGCCAAAGAAATCAAGAATCTTCAAAACAAAATTGTAAGTAGTATCATATATTTGTCCAATACATAAGGAATAGTTTAGATTCCTTGTCTTTTACTTGGTAATTACAAATCTTGACATTGGACTTGTTTCGAATGTGAGATTTTTTCCCCGTTATTACAGTCCCACCTGCAGAAGGACAAGGGGAACAATGATGCTACAGTTGCAGGGCTGGAGGCTCAACTCACTGAGGCCCAGAACAAGCTTAAACTAGCAAACAAGAACCTGGAGACTCAGAGGGCAGCCAAACGCGATACAGAGGTCAGTATATTTATATAGGTAGTGAGCAACAATGGTTAGACCTGTTACAAATAATACTGTATATGACCGGGTTTAAGCTGAGAATTTGACGCCAGATATTATGGGGTCGGCCTATAACCTGGGTCAATGATAATGATGAAAAATCTGAAGGCCAAGTGAGTATCTGTCAGTCTAGGGAGTTGGTGAGTCAATTAAGTCGGTAGGTGCAGCATACATGAAAGATAAATATTTACATTTTGATAAAAGATAATGACTTTAATATCATCCTTGAGGAAGTTCATTTTACATCAAAATCATTTGATGAAGTGATGAGCTTTTATTTGAGAGGTTTCAAAAATCAAGGTAGGGGTCGAATAATCTTTCAAGAGTCAATAAATCATGGTTTTCCAGAGGTTTTCCAAACTAAGTCATAGAACTTTATCCAAATGTCAAACCACTATAATATTATTAAGTAATTGTTTAGGCAAACAGGCAAGTCAATGAGGTTTTTCAGGGTTTTTTCTGGGTTGGTAAAAAATAAAATTTGGTGAGTAAGTGGGACTTAAAGATTTCTACCCCTGTAAGAACATTAAAGAGACACAGAGTATGTTGATAGGATCACATATGTCAAATTTTGAAATCGATGTTATTACATCGGGAACCACTAACTGTTACTGAAAATAACAAGTTAAAGGTCAATCAGTATATTAGAACGAAAATACGGCCATTCAAAGTCGGGAATTTGATCGAAAACCGGACAATGTGGCGCGATTGGCGCGCGCAAATTCGTCAAACGTAATTTTGAAACCTTGTCATAAGCTGACAGGAAGATATATTCGATTCGAAAGTGTTTATTAGGTATTGTAACTAATAGGTAGTTTAAGTGGATGCATAATTTCGATTATTAAACGTATTTGAGATGTATTTTTGTATTTTTCCCATAAAATCAAGCATTTTAGAGATATTATGCATAAATGGATATATTTGCAAGTCCAGTGATGAGATATGAACTTCAATTAGCAAATTCAATATTTTGTAGCTTTTCAAAACCAAATGAAATTTTAAGAAAGATACTCTGTGTCACTTTAATTAACTGCAGAACCATATTTCCTGGAACATAATTTAAGTACAACCTTGATATCAAATACAACCCAGCAGTGGGAAGGTTACTAAGGGAGTTAAAACCAGTGAGCCAAACTTGGAAAGTAACTCATAAAGTTATATTGCTGGACTTGATAAAAAATATTATCATATATCTATCAATAATATGGGTTGTTTTGCATGTGTGATAGAGGCAAGGACACAGCAACCATATTGCCGCCCGGTCCGTAAATCCATATCAGCCATATCAGACCGGTCCACAAATCAAAATCAATATCAATATCAGCCCGGTTAGAGTTATCTCCCTTTGCAGAGTAACATCATTTGTAGCATATAGTGTGAATATGTTCCTTTACATTAACAAAAACGATGTTGTTGACGCTTATAACTATAAATTTTCTTTAAAACATCAAAATGATTCAACATGCTAGTAATTTGAATAAATGGAGCTCTTCACAGTGTCTTTCTCAAACAGAACTCTTAAAATATGATCGTTTTGTTATAATTATTCATTATTCAAAACAGATTATCCTTAATTTTGCTACAAGTAATGTTTTTGCTATTGAAAAAACTATGATATATGATAAATAGGTTACAAAATGTCCTTTTTCATATCATACCCCATATCGACCCATATCAGCCCTCTGGCTGATATGGGGGTCTCGGGCTGATATGAGGTATGATATGAAAATTTACATGTTATAACCTGTAAATATTCCATGACCCAGGGCAAGTTGAAGGCAGCTCGTACAGAGAAGGACCAGGCCGTGAGGGAACTGACCAATCAGCTCGAGAAGAAGGAACGGCAACGGGCTACTCTAGAGAAGAAGGTATATAACTAATAGTTCTCTTTCTTTGTAACATGCCAACGAATCTTGTTTTATGATGAAGTATGCATTCTGAAGAGGTGATGAATTACTAGTATTCTCTATTTTTGTAACAAAACTGTCCACAAATCTTGTTTTATGATGAAGTCTTCACACCTGAAGAAGTGATAAATTACTAGTATTTTCCATAATCCTGTTATGCTATCATGTCCACACATCAAGACGAATTATGCTTGTGGAAATGAGCGGGATACATTTTGAAAAGGAAATCATCTTAGTCTTCAATATTCCCCTTCCCCTAATTGAAGAGAACTAGATAAAAGATTATCTCCAACTAGGGCCACACTGCAACCTGTAGGCTGAAACTTGTATTCCTTTCTAACCAATATCTTAGCTTTGTGTTATAATTTGACAAACTAAGATATGACCGGATTCCATAAACTGTTTTCAAGCACCGTTTCCAAACTTTGAAGGGTTGGTGGCCATGACATGTAAAGAAATGGAACATGCCAAACATGAAAGCATTATTGTCATCATTTGTTGAGGTAAATTCCTCGAGCAACAAACATATGTGAAGAATAAACTAAAAGACAATTGATTGATAAAGATTTCTTTTGATGCTAGGTTAAGCAGCTGCAATCCCAAGTTCCAGTGAAACAAGTGAGTACATGGAGTTTTGTTGTTGTTATCTTTAAATTGTGACATCAACTTGTTACCTAAAATGTCTTAGTGAGACTGTCATTTGAGTTCAATCGCATTCCCATCTTTCTTTAAAGTGAATTCATATTACCATTTCAAGGATTGAGATTTAAACTTCTCAAAAGAAATTTAAATGAAATGAATTTAGTGTTCAGATGGATGTCTTGTTCATGAAATGTGAAAATAATATTGTTCGAAGGATGTACTTAAACTTGTTTTTTTTTTCTAGATAAATATTTATCCTAAGTATGATAACTGTAACATGTTGTTTGTTCCCTAGAGAAAGATTTATCCTAAGTATGATAAAGTGCTGGTGAGTTTGACTTAGAAAGTAATCTAGTCACTTAGCCACTGATTAGCATGGATAGGTTCACTAGATGTCGGCGTATTACATTCTCACGCTTTATTGTCAGGGTTAGCATATGTTCAATGTTCAATTGGCAAGAGTCTGTAGATTGTGAATGTTTATTGAATTATGTGCATTGAAATATGTAGAGATAAAGGTGAATGCAGTCTGTTTATTATCAACAAAGCTCCAAGGAATAAAAAATAAGAATATTATGTTTCTATCATGGTTCAAAGCAACTGGAATATCCTATCTGCCACAGACTGAATGCGCCCACCTTTGTTACATTATTCTGACATTTTCATCTTACCAATCTCAAGGATGGTGCCAAAAGCTTTACATATCATGCTCGAGGTAGTAGCTGCAATGTGCCAGTGGCTATTCATGACCACCACTAAATGCTATTATAAACAATGATGTGGTTTGATAGCTTATGACTTGGTTTTGTCTGCACAAAACTGGTTACAGCAACATGCGATAAGACTGGCTGCATTCAAACCGTGGTTTGGAGGAAAGCCTGGCTGGTTCGAAACCTGAAAAATAATTATTTTTAGCTCACCTTTACAAAGTAAATGTGAGCTTATGTCATGGCGCTTCGTCCGTCGTCCGTCTGTCCTTCCGTCCGTCCGTCCGTCCGTCTGTCAGTCCGTCCGTAAACTTTCACGAAAAAGACTACTCCTCCTAAACGAATTCAGATATCATTCTGAAATTGTAGTATGTTATACCCATGGTGATTCCTCACAGAAAGGTAGACGTTTCAGTTTTGAGAATCCAAGATGGCCGCCATGACAGCCATATTGAATTTTCAATTAGATTTCATGAAAAAGACTACTCCTTCTAAACGAATACAGATATCATTCTGAAATTGTAGTATGTTATACCCATGGCGATTCCTCACAGAAAGGTAGACGTTTCAGTTTTGAGAATCCAAGATGGCCGCCATGACAGCCATATTGAATTTTCAATTAGATTTCACGAAAAAGACTACTCCTCCTAAACGAATTCAGATATCCTTCTGAAATTGTAGTATGTTATACCCATGGTGATTCCTCACAAAAAGGTAGACGTTTCAGTTTTAAAAATCCAAGATGGTTGCCATGACAGCCATATTGAATTTTCAATTAGATTTCATGAAAAAGACTACTCCTTCCAAACGAATACAGATATCATTCTGAAATTGTAGTATGTTATACCTATGGTAATTCCGCACAGAAAGGTAGACGTTTAAGTTTTGAGAATCCAATATGGCCGCCATGGCAGCCATATTGAATTTTCAATTAGATTTCATGACAAAGACTATTTCTCCTAAACCAATCTAGATATAATTTTTATATTGTATGTTATACCTATAGTGATACCGCACAGAAAGGTAGACGTTTCAGTTTTTAGAAACCAAGATGGCCGCAATAGCAGCCATATTGACTTTTCAGCTGCAGATGTCAGATGACACATCATTATTATTAAATTTTAAGCTTTCATCAAGTGATCACTGGCACCATATAAATTATCTAATTTGAACTTACTAATCATAATATTATCTTAAATATGGAATATTTAAGATTGTCGTGCACGTTGTTCTATATTTTTAAGTGTTTCTAAAAAAAATTAAGATGAAAGACAAACATAATTGATTAATTTGTTTAAAATCTTTATGGTAACTAGCTGCAAAAACCAAATCACATTAAACATGTTAAATTTTAAACAATGGTATCTCCCTTATATTCCTTTAAATACCACACATAAGGAGTCAACCAGAGTTCAGATATTCCACTATGCAGTGTAATACACATCCCAAGGCAGGCTGCTAGCATCACAGTGTCAACTGCTAGTCTGTTGCATAATCAACCTGACCCAATTGATATGGTAGAGCATTATGCTATATGGCCATGGCCCATGTGTATGCAATAAAAGTTATGGACTTGGATTCTCATGACAGTGATATGTACTTTCTAAGAATAAAAACTTACACAAAACTTGTCTACAATAACCTTTGTGTTTAGCAATCTACATGATAAGTTGATGTGGAATATATATGCAGATGAAAATCAAAAAGGGTTTAGTAAGAAAAGTAAGGAAATTTGATTTGTCATATCTCTCTGTTGATTTGACAATGCAATTTTTTTTACCATTATAGTACTGTATGAGTGTTAAATAAATTGATACTTTAATGAAAGACATCTCCTGGTCACTTGACATGTAAATATTATGTGAACAAAATAAACGTGTCTTATGCATTGCTGTGTTTATGACTTTCCTCTCAATCAGTCATTCATTTTCCTTGAAAAATCTGTACTCTTGGGATTCTCAATATCCCATGCAGCATAACCATCAGTGAAATAATCTTGAAATCATATTAATGATTCACTACAAAACAAATATAAGTGCCCACCATCCTGTAAGTAATGAATGACATTTAAATGAATACACCTAAACCAATCAAGATATCATATTGAAATTAATACGGATGCCCACATAAAAGTAGCATTTTGAAGATTAAAAAGTACAAGATGGTCACCAATTCAGCCATAGATATAGAAAAAGGTAATACAAAAACCTACTGCTTGTTAACTTATCATGATTATATCATTCGTGTATTAATGTTTGTTCAAGCTCTATAGTCGTTTCCAAAAGAAGACTAGTATTTTAAAAGATAAAAAATCATGATGGCAGCCATAATCAATTATATAAAAGATGGTTACATGTATAATTATACCATTTTACCACATCATTCATTTTAAGGTGAGCTTCTGTACCCTCGGTACTTTTATTTTTTACTTTTTTCATCCTTGGAGCACGGTTAGATTTTATTCAGACTGAAGTGAATGATTCATATATGTTGCATTACATTCTAACACTTACCAGTTAGGTTAGCATTAGGCGCATTGCACAATTTTTCAAGTGTCCATAGATTTGTGAATGTTTTGTTCATGTTAATGAAATGACATGGCATGTGTTACAAAACACAAAGCTTGTAATGAATGCTGTCATGTTTTTTGCATCACATTCTCACGTCATGTTAGCATCATGTGAATGTCACAAAGTTTTAATTGTGCGAGTGTCAGTAGCTTTATGACTTATATCACTGTGGGGAGAGAATGTTGTTTTCACTTAGGATGTTTAGATTTAAACATTAGAGTTTTTTTAACTTATTTTTTTGTGACATAATTGTAGAACATAGCAGTTCACAAAAGAAGAATAGGAGAATATGATGTTTTAGTAAACTTTAGAGTTTTTTAAACTAATATTTTCGTGACATTTGTAGAACATGGTTCTTTGCAGAAGAAGCAAAGCTCATATATGTTTATTCTAAATTCATGTTTTTTGGATAAAGGTTTAGAAATGATTAAGATCTTTGTGTACTGTTTACATGCTTGACTGAATTTATGTAGCATTTCTTTTCGATAATTTGTTTAGAAAAGAAGATGGTGTTAAAATAAAATCTTAGCTTGCACAGCATGCATGGTTGAATATTTTGTTTAAAAATTCAATTTCAAATAATTTGTTGAATAATAATGAAAAAGGAGAAACTATTTTAAAAAAGGGTATTATTTTTCATATTTTCATACATAATCATTTGACAATATTGATCTCATTTACTTTATTCAGAAACAATGCATGCTTTGTAAAGGCGATACAGGGGTATAGAGGTTTTATTTGGGTCAAGAGCTAACAGTTAGCAATTTAACCATTTATACTTTGCTTTACACTAGGCTGCAGTGTATGGTGCGCCAGCTCCAGTAAGTATTAACTACATAGAGGAAGCTATATAGCAAGGGATCGACCTTCCTGCAATCTCAGCTTGTATGTCTCCGCCTTCTGCTCCAACTTATATCCTGATATCCATCGGGCCAAAACCCTTGTTTTGCTGAATATAGCAATTGAATCAAATGATGCCCTTTCAGCAATAACGACAAACTGCTTCCCAGGTTTCGTTCTGCGTACTCACAATGTGATTTTTATTAACTAATGAGAGTGCTATATAGAGGAGATCTTTTGTTTTGAGTGTGATATCACTTATCTCTCATCGAGTGACGAGGTAGAGCTGTGCCACTCGTGAAAATATAGGCTTTACCCCCGGCCCGTCACGAGATGACAGATAACTGACACTCAAAACAAAAGATATTCTGTTTTTTATATGTCTCTGTGATCTAAAATGTGGTAATTTATATCCAAAAGGCTTTGACTCACGAGTTTTCTTGCGACGTCATACCATTGTTGATCGTAACTTAGCGACGGCGATGACGTCGTGTTGATTGTAAAAGTGACGTCAACCATTGTACACATGACGTGATCCCCTCTGTGATATTTTCACTAACTTGAAAAAGTGATATCACACTCAGTGGCGGGAACACTTTTTTAGAACTGAGAAAACTAAGTCTCTCACCGCTTAGCATATAATAAAAGAAAATATATCTTATGTCCGGCTGCAAGCTTCTGCTGAGTTCACAAGCAGCAATCTTTTAGATTTTCATGAGAGGCTTTACAAGATAACAGTTTATGGAGTCCAAAATAGTTTTGATGAAAACAGACAGACTATAAATAGTAAATAGTAAAACCACCAGACGAATGATCGGAATCGGAAGTATAACCAGAAGTCCCACCGAATATTCACCAGAAATAGCTTCTGCCATAACCAAAATTCACATGACCTGTTAAAAGAGAGTCCAAACTTTAGACGAAACTAGTTACTCATAGCAGTAACCAATTTGCCCATTAGGCGTTACAAGCCCACTCCAGTCCTTTTATAATATCAGCAAAAGAAGGATTTTTGCCAATGGATATCAGGGTATAACTCAGTGTTTAAAACATAGCCCGTCCGCCAGTCCTTGACTAGCTACTTTTTGGTCAGGACTGGAAACTTTTCAAAAACTTTCTTTATTTTCCCCTAAGGAATTGATCAACTAATTTTCAGGACATGCTAGGTTTCCAATCTATTTTATACACTGTATGACTTGGAGCATAACATGGAGACATATTGGCTAATGTGGCAGGATGGAGTGTCAACTATTGTTAGATATCATATTTGCGATAGTAGATGGTAGATGGTAAATGATAGTATCTAATGATGTTGAAATAGTGATAGTTTAAAGTCTGGATAGTTAAACAAAAATTGTCAGCACATACAAGATAACGACAAAAATGTACCAAATCAAAGATAGATAGAGCAAAGATCATATGTTTTATTTTTTTTATTAGCAGTAGACCAATAGTAGATATGATAAGGATATAGTATATTTAATTGATGCCTATTTTCTTAATATTTATGGTGTGACCTTAGATAAATAAAGAAAGGTGCTTTGAATAAATTACATTTTGATTTCAAAGAAGCTTCGAGTTAAGGTAGCTTATATATAATGCTCTAAAAGTTTATCTTTCTACAAATGATAAAATAATATAATTCTTGTACCACAAATACACCAATGACAGAGCATGCTTAAACATTGGCACAAGAATTTAAAGTTTACTAAATTAAGCAAATGCAGAAAGCTGGATGAAAAGTATTCAGGTATGTATAAAATCTGTTGAAGGGTTTGGAGCAATCAAAGAAAATCTCTGATATTTATACCCTACAGAAACCTTTATTCTAATGCTGCCCTAATTTCCCTGTATGCATTCAGCTGACAAGTATGAAGTATGATCAAGAAGGTTAAACCTTTACAGAGAGCACGATTGAAGTATTACTATAACCTTTATGTATCCACCTTCACCCAGGGTAAGCATGGCGGGGTACAAGACAAGGGTATGAAGGACCAGCTGATGAGTATGAAGAGAGAGAACACAGAGCTCAATACTCGTATCAAGCAGCTGGAGACCGAGACCAGGAAGGGAGGTCGTGGGGATGGAGACTCTGCCGCTGATGTAAGTGATTGACATATTTGATCAATATTTACCTATGTGCCATTTGCTCTTTGCCAGCAGTGAAAATTCATTTAATGAAACCATGATGTTGAAATTCATATTTGCTCTATCAAGAAACCCATCCAAGAGAAAATTGATTAAGGAATGCAATCTTTGCTGTTTTATGTTGAAAGTAGAACCTGATAAGACAAGTCTTGACCTTTTAAAAAGTAGTGATAATTTCAGTAGATAATTTCAATGTATGTCTACTTTGACAAACCAACTTGTTAATGAAGCTTATATCTCCCAATAACAGAAGAACCTAATCAAGCGCCATGAGAAGATCCTGAAGGAGCTGGAGAAGAAGTACGAGATAGAGAAGAGTCGCACGGAGAAGCTGACAGAGAGTCTGAAGGGCAAGGAGGAGGAGGCAAAGGAACTCGGAAAGGTGGGTCCCTTGCAGAGGTCACTTCCTGGTTGTTAACTCTACAAGTCCTAAATCAGGCTTAGAAACCTTTTTGTCTATGTTTTCTAAAGTGTGAAAGGATTAAATTGGTCCACTCCTCCTCTCCCTTTCTAATGTGTATTTAAGAAAAAAGTTCAAGGATAACTATGAAGTTCAACAACCCATAAAAAAAAATTTATCCAGCATCTTCAAAACTGTTCCTTGGTACACCCAGTTTCTCTTCCTCTAAAGTGTGAGGATAAGTAAATGGTATTAAGTGACATCCAATAGAATGTTCTGTTCCTATATTAACTATGCAGCAAACAGGAGAGCGAGATCATAAGACTGGAAGATGAGATGGCTGCCCTGGATGTAACATTAGCATTATCATCATTAGTCATAAGAGAAGATTGAAATGGAGAGCAAAATTATAAAAAAAACCACCCAAAAATCAATACATTTTTATCTTCCTTTGCTAGACCTGCAGCAAGCAGGAGATTGAGCTCAGAAGACTGCAGGATGAGATGGCCGCCCTGGGTGTGGCGGCGAAGGAGGGAGTGGAGGCCGCCACTAAGGTCCGCGCCATGGAGAAGGACTTCAAGAGACTTCAGGAGGAGAATAAGGTCCTCACCGAGAACTTCAACAGTGAGAGGGTAGGCTTGTTTTTTCGTATTATATGAAAGATATATTAGTGTTGGATTGTTTTGAAATACCTGTCTGTTCAGTTGTAAACTTATGCTCTTTGCATCTGATAAATCATAAACTTAAAGTGATGTCAGTACTTGATTGCTTGTAATAAATTTGTATGTTCATTTTATGATTCTTGTTTTAAAGAAAAGGTCTTGTTGCCAGGATTTAATGTTAAGATTTAAATGCATTAAGAAACTTAAAGTACAATAAAGTATAAGAATGTCTGTATTGTGACCTCGATATACAATTGTAAATTATATAAATGACTAGAAGATTGGATTCCTTCTGTATTTGCTAATGCCAAGTTATTTCAACCTTGTGCAGGTGTCTTGTTTCCAGGAAACAAATGTTTACGTCTTAATTTAAAGAAACATAAAGTACAAGAATGTCTGTTACTGCAGTTATTTTTACCCCAATATACAAGGTAAATTATAAAAGTGACTAGATGATTAGTTTCCTATTGTGGTTAGTTTGGCTCATTTATTATGAAAGTGTTCCTGTGCAGGTGCTGAGGAAGAAGTACTACAACATGGTGGAGGACATGAAGGGGAAGATCCGAGTCTACTGTAGAGCTAGACCACTCAGCAGCACCGAGACCGGCAGGGTGAGTACTCACAACAAACAATTATATACTCTGACGTGTCCCTGGAGAGAGCACTTCATCCATAGTGCTCTCAGTTCACCCAGCTGTACAAAGGAGTACCTGAACACTAAAAGTACCAACCTCTATGGTTGCACAAAGCACTTTGTAGCTGCCTTAAAAGTACATAGAGGATATTATATGAGTGTCCATGACATACTATGTTTATACTATGAGTGCCTAAATATAAGTATTCCCCGAGCGAGAGCAAGGGATATACTGATATTTAGGCACGAGTGTCATAAACATAGTATGTCATGGGCTAGAATATAATATTCTGTTTATTACCGTAGTCCCAAAAATAAAGAAAATACTCAAAACCTACTTCTCAGCATAGGCGGACTAGCTGCCGCCGACCCGTATAGATTTTGACGTCATAGGTGAACCCTGACGTCAAAGCACTGTTTTTAATGTGACATCACAATGAAAAAGTAATATTTTGCCCTAGGGCAACATGAAAAATATGAACCTCCATATGACTGCCTTTGTAGATAACAAAATACTTTCAGGTTAGTAATATACAGCCAATATCTAAGCACTGATAAATAGGCTCAAACATTGTCATAACCATTGTTGCTGCTCTATGTTAAGCTTGGTTCTTAGTAAGGCTTTCACTACAGATGTTCAAGGTTTATTAAAGTGACACAGAGTATCTTTCTTCAAATTTTATTTGGTTTTGATTAGCTACAAAATATCTTATATGCTGATTGTAGTTCATATCTCATCACTAGACTTGCAAATATATCCATTTATGCATAATATCTCTAAAATGCTTGATTTTATGGAAAAACAAAGAAAACATCTCAAATACGTTTAATATTCGAAATTATGCATCCAATTAATCTACTTATTAGTTACAATATCTAATAAATACAATCGAATCGAATATATCTTCCTGTCAGCTTATGACAAGGTTTCAAAATTACGTTTGGCGAATTTGCGCGCGCCACTCGAGCCACATTGTCCGGTTTTCGATCAAAATCCCGACTTTGAATGGCCGTATTTTCGCATAAATGTACTGATTGACCTTTAACTTGTTATTTTTAGTAACAGTTAGTGGTTCCCGATGTAATAACATCGATTTCAAAATTTGACATATGTGATCCTATTAACATACTCTGTGTCTCTTTAAGTCTAAAGAGTGTTTCAAGGATTAGGTTTATTCAAGGTCCTTGTCTGCTCAAAGCTTGGAAGAAGGGACAAGTAACTTACATAATAAAATCATATTCCATAGAAGGTAATGTATTCTCTATAAAATACAGGGCAACTTCTCAGTGCTGAAGTCTCCGGATGAGTACTCTATCGAGGTGACGAGCCAGCGTGGACTGAAGGAGTTCCAGTTTGATCAGATCTTCATGGAGGGCAGCACACAGGAGAAGATCTTTGAGGATACAAACGTGAGTCCAGTATTTTGGTGATGGATTTAACTGTTGTTATTTCTTCTTATCCCTCTTTACTTGATGTAAACTGGTGCAGTGGCAATTGATTTACAAATATAGTTGAAATGTGGTTTGTGAAAGATACCTTTGATATTAATGAAAGTGCAGGCAAATGATAAAAACAAAACTGGCATTGCTTTCCCTAAATACAATTGCAATATCTTAAAAAGGCTTCTTATTATTCACTTCATTTCTTACTCTTTGATCTTCATATCAAAGAAACATTGCAAACATGTGTACACCAGGGAAAAATCATTAGTTGTGGGTTACAGGACAGAAGTACAGGTAGTAGATTGTAACTACACAAGTGAAAGCAACATAAAAAACTCACACTCTCACTCTCTCCCTTTACAGAATCTGATCCAGTCAGCGTTTGATGGTTACAATGTGTGTATCTTCGCCTACGGACAGACCGGATCTGGCAAAACCTTCACCATGATAGGAGATCGAGACCAGAAATTCCCTGGAATCACTCCACGAGCTTTCGACAGGATCTTTGATCTAGCTGATGAAAACAAGTTAGTAGAACTATCTAGTGTTTACACCTTTGGAAAGTTTTCTTTTGTTGTTTAAAATTAAAAATGGTATATTTCATAAGGTTTTCTCTCTTACACAATGGTATGTTTTGAGATAATCACCCTTTTGAAAAAATAAAAATTTAAAATTAGTAACTGATGAAACCTTAATTTAACATTTTGAAATAGGAATTAGTTGAACACTGTATGGAAATTGATGGTATAAATTGATATTGAAAATACCTTGAAAAATGAGAAGTTATTGAAATTCATCAACATATGCAAAATCTCATAACAATATCAAGATGATTGAAAAACTAAAAGGGGGTGTGCCCACCAAACCAATAAAACACATGACGGAAAAACTGCATCAACAGTATGTAATATTACATTTTAGGGAGTATTTGCCCTTTATAAATGATTACACATCGTAATCGTGAACAAACAAAAGGCAGCAATTTTTATGTTGTCTCCCCTGTGTGGTCTGTAGATCCAAGATGAGTGTGAAGATCTCCTGCTACATGATGGAGCTCTACAATGAGAAACTCATCGATCTCTTTGGCAGACCTGGCCAGGACGATGTGAGTCAACCATTATTGTATAGCAAACTCTTCCACATGCAAAACGATGCCCCTCATCTGTTAGCTGATGATTGCTATGTTGGTAAAACAGAAAGAAAATGAAAAACTATATAACACATATATACCTTTGTTCAAGTATGATTATAGGCATGGTTAACTGTGTGACTGGTTCATTTGTAGACTGTGCTTAGCAACAGTCACAGTCCAACACTAGGTGTTTATGTTGCTGTTGTGTTTGCATGTGAGGCAATTATAAATTGGATCATAGGAAATTGGATGTAATCATAGGAAATATAGAATCTGGCAAATTTGACTAGTCTCATAAAAAGCTTGATGTCAATGGCAATCTTAATGATGTCAATATTCAGTTAATGACAAGGCTTGAACAATAGCTGAATCTGTGTAAAGTTTAATAAAGAAAACCAGCCAAAGTTTTTAGGCAATAGATTACTTTTCAAAATGACGTACAGGACCGTCTGGACATCAAGAAGGACAAGAAGGGGATGGTGTTTGTGCAGGGGGCGGTCGTGAAGGACGCGTCTAACAGCAAGGAGCTTTTTGCTCTCTTCGAGGAGGGATCCAAGAACAGACACACTGCCTCCACCAGTGAGTCAACATTAATGATTAGCACTTTCAAATTCTATTATTATAACCCAAGTCTTGTTTATAGTGCTGTCCTGACAGATCTTTTGGAATTGAAATGTCCAGCCCATTAACACTTTTTGCAATCAATATCACATAATGTTTTACCTGCCTATTAACCAAACCTATTCATGAATGAAACCTCCGCAGTAACGTAGTTGGGGGTATGTAGCGCTGTCCAGATAGACTCTCAATCAGTATATTATGCCCTCATTTTCACAGAGATGAATGCGGAGAGTTCCCGCTCCCACCTGGTGATTGGTATTGTGATCGAGAGCACCAACACGGTTACCGGACAAGTTCTCAAGGGCAAGGTGAGTGCAGTCTTAGAACTTACAGAATCTATTTATTGTTAGCCTTCTCATAATACATTGATTATATTGACTTTCTCTTTTTATCCTCTACTTTATCATGGTTCAAACGAGGTATTGACTTTTGTTCACTATTGTATCAATGTCACAAACAAGACCCCAACTTTTGTTAATACATGTATGTTAAAAAAGAGATCCTAACATAATGTACTTGAATATTTATCTGAAAAATAAATGGGATTCTGACTTTAATTCCGTCCTGTGTTCATGTTTCAGCTGAGTCTGGTTGATCTGGCTGGCAGTGAGAGGGTTGCCAAAACACAGGCCAGTGCTGAACAACTCAAGGTACACACCCTTTCTCAATCATTGAAAACATAGCACATATATCTTTTATATGTATAGCTGCTTTATTGCACACAAAAAAAGAGATAAAAGATGAATATCTGAAACTTCTTTCTTATCTCTGCAAGATTTATGTTCATCGACAAGTTGATGTAGCCCCAGAAAACTTGTGATTTGAACAAGAAACAATGAAAATACTGTTTCATAACAAAATGTTTATATTTACTCAAGTTACCTATGTCATTCATTAAGTCAATGTCGGTCCTTGCAAACTTGTTATGTGGAAAAGGGAAAAGTTCTTTGAGGGTCATTTAAGAAGTTGTAATGACATAACGAAAAGGAATATATGGATTACAACTTCTTTATTCATGTTATGCGACGTTTTCACACAGCTCCTTGTTTGACAACACAGGGAATAATGAAATTGTAATCAATATATTCCTCTTCTTTCTTTTTGAAAGAGCTGACTTTGATAATGTTTAATCTTACTTCCCACTCCACTGATGGCTCAAATATTACGCAAGCAGCAAAAAAAAAACTAATTCACTCTTCTTTGCCCACCAGGAAGCTATGTCCATCAACAAGTCTCTGTCAGCGCTGGGTGACGTGATCTCGGCCCTGAGCAGCGAGCAGAGTTTCATCCCCTACAGGAACAACAAGCTGACCATGTTGATGCAGGACTCACTCGGAGGAAACGCCAAAACCCTCATGTTCGTCAACATCTCGCCCGCCGACTACAACACTGACGAGACCATCATCTCTCTCACGTATGCTCATCTAAGTATCATTGTAATATTTCAACAAGATCTTGTGACTCGCAAGGTTCATCTAAAAGTTTATTTTATAATATGTTTACAAAATCTTGTGACTTGCTTGGCTGATCTAAAAGTTAATTTGTATTTTTCTCAAAAATCTTTTTTGACTGGATTTGCTGATCTATATCTTTCTTAATCTGCATAGTACACTTGTATATGATGCTGCAGTGTCAAACGGATACTTTGGCCTCAACTTAAACCATGAACCTATTAGCCTATATATTAAAAATATCTTAAGTCACCTGACTATTTGTGTATCCTTTAATAAATTATCAAATTATCTAAATGTAGTTTTTTCGTGTTTAATCAGATTGTAACTTATAAAATCATGTCATGCCAGACATCCTAAACATGAATTTTCTTTCAAAAACTCTTTACTTCAGCTATGCATCCAGAGTGAAGCTCATCACAAATGATGCCTCGAAGAACGCTGACAATAAGGAGATCGCCAGGCTCAAGGGAGTGAGTACCTTACTGAAATGTCTTTCATTGTAACCTAAGGACAGGGGAGGGATAACTTTGGTTGGTCCTATCCCTGCATCCTTAAGTGGATCTACATCGTGTTACCATGATCTACCACTTCTAGAGAGTGAGTTATTGTTTAGTGCCGTTTGGGCAGTATGCAGCCATTAGCAAGCTACCACTTCTAGACAAGGTCGTTAGAGATACATATCCAGTATCTAACCATGATGTTTTCCTGCAAGTCTATACTGCTTGATCAGATGAACGTCGCTAATGGCTTAAATATTGCTCAAGCGGCGTAAAACAATATCTCATTCACTCACTTGATCAAATGATACACAGGTAAAGTTTGTCATAGATGACCCTAGACAACTCACGGAGTTGCTCTTTTAGTTGATCTGCATATTGTTACTTAAATGAAACCATTCTAGACAAAAGCTGCTGGCACCACTTTGAACCTTAGCAAAACTAGAAAAGTCTATCAATTCTCACAATGAAGATTTAGAGATAATTGTCCAGTATCTAACTATGACTCTTTGCACACACAGATAATCCAGAAGCTCAAGAAGGGAGAGGCTCTGGAGGAAGAGGAGCAGTGAACACAGGCTTGGAGAGACAGTTTGATGGAGTCTTTTGATTCAAGGCTCAAAGAGACAGTTTGATGGAATATTCTTAATCTAGGATTAAAAAGAGTTTGACGGGGTGTTTTGAACTTTAACAAACCATTTGAATGAGTATTTCATTTCAAGATAATCTTCCTGTTTACAGACCGTGTTTATTATCAAAACTTGATTCAATTGTCACATAATTATTTTGATATTTTTTATTTGAATTTTCTTACAAACATTCAAACAAAAAAGCGTAACATTTGAAGACGATGTTGATTAATTTTGTAATTGTATATTTGGAACATTGTTGACATTTTCAAAAATATCTTTGTTACTGCTTCTCAAATAGGTAAAAATATGGGTTTCTCTCTTCAAGTATTGAACAAAACATCACTGTGAATACCCCGTATGAACGTTTAAAGCTCTTATCAGAGGTCTTTCTTTCATTATATATATATAGGACAGCGAGGCCATTGTTCTTCAATAATCTAAATTGGCTATATGGAAATGGGGACAGATTCTTATTATTTTCATATTTCATATTATTTGGAAAGTAAATACGGTAATAGGAAATTTTAAAGGATTTCAATTCATAAGAAGTTGTATGTTTGACTTGCTTGTTAAAAAATTTATTGAGCCATAAAATCAAAAGTGAAATCATGCGTCGTTTAAATGCACTTTATTCCTGGAAGTAAGAAGATAAAACTGCATTCTGTTGCTTAAACAATCTCAAAATTATTCCATTTTTGTTATTTTACTTGAGATTATATTTAATGTCATGTCTTATGGTTACGGTTTTCTTGTTTTTCATATTTGTTTCTATGTTTTTGTTGATTTTATAGATTTTTATAACAAAATCAGTAAAACTTTGTTAAATTTGAAAATAGAGTAAGCCTTATGTTTAACCATTTTCTTGTATCAAATAACCAAAACAGCATTTGATTTTTTTATAATCAAATTTATGCAATAAAATATTTACTTTTTTTACACCACACTTTTATCAAATTGTTTTTTATGAATATTTACATCAATAATTGAGGTCAAATCCGTCCATGTAAACTCAATTTTGCATTTCTGTGATTGCCTGTTCTACATGCTATGAATTCAAGGTTTGTAGTTTTCACAATTTGTATTCATAATGCATTTATTTTCCAATTCAATTTATGCTTAAAATGTGACCCAATTTACTTTATCTAAATATCAAACATTATTATTTGTAAAATCTATTACAAAATTTATGACTTGAAAACAAGTCCATGTATTCGAATGTCATGTTAACTGTAATTTTATGTTTCTCAATAACAACATGTCATGATGTGAATTAAAAGATTGGACAACTTTTCATCTAGAAAACAAAATATTTCCAACTGAAATAGTACCTTGAAAGACATTTAGAAGTTATTTCATAAGGACTTCTTTGAAGTTGCATTTCAAAATAATATTGTCCTTATACAATTTTATAAATGTTCAAAGTCTTTATCTACATATGCTTTCATAAAAATACTGAACATCCATAAAATCTTGTCACTTTTCTACAATGAAGTCATGAAAAGATGAAGTATTTGCCACCTGTGATCTTGTTTTATTTTATTTACCTACCACTAATTACCGGGGCTGGCCCTTGACAACTCACTGCAGGCGAAGTGAGAATTGTTTTGTTATTCTTATATGGTGACAGCATTAATAAACCTTTTTTACTCTCGCATATTCTTGTTCGTCATTATTCTTTTGAAATGGAAAAATGTGACAGTTGAAGGATATATATGAACTGAACAAATTATAAGGGGTTTACCGCCGCTTTCAAGAGTATTTCACTTATACCTCAGCTGCCTAACATGTTAATGCAGGAAGAAATCCCACAACACTATTGTGGATATCTATTGTGGTGAAAACGCCGAGCATCGGCTGGAACAAGTGAACCATAGGTGGTACTACGCTGAAATTCAGTGTAGCATTGCACCTAAACCTTACTGCGTGTAGAACAGTTCTCTACTGCCGACCAAATTGCTGAGCTCCTGATCCGAAGCCGAAAGCGCTAACCACTGCGCTATTCCGCCCCCATGAAATCAATGAAAACACTGTTATAGTAATCCACTCAGTCAAATTAAATATCTCTGCACCTTACCATGTCATTATCCAAACTCATGTTGAATTCCATAGGGCAGGATTTCAAGTAACGGTGGATGCATGCAAGGACACCTGAGACTCCTCAGTCAGAAGATATATGTTTTAATATACATAATAGCATCTATATACCTAGGCAACTGGTTCATTGCAGAAATAACACTTTTTAGTTGCCTTGCGAAACAGAGATGAAGACTTAAAGAATTTGTTAAATACCTTCTCCTTTCAGTAGAGCAAAATGAATCACCTTTTATACTATACACAAAGAACTTAATTAAGAACAACCTCTATTTTGTCAAATGAAATTTGGTGCTCTTGAAATATTTTGACTTATTTGATGTATCGACCACTCCAGATATAACAATTTATTTTTTATTGACTGTAATTGAACTTAAAATCTCTCATATGCAAAAATATGAAGAAACAAGATGTGTTTGTGAAACACTAATGCCCCAGGATGCATCCTGCTTGCTGTGTCAAGGTCAAGGTCAAATGTCATGGTGTCATCTGAAAGGTCTCATCACAAGGGATCCATATGTCAAGTATCAAAGATCTAGCTCTGACCAATCAAAAGTTATGACCAAGGTTAAAATTTTTGTGGACAAACGGACAGACGGACAGGTGAAAAACAATATACCCCCGGAATCTCCGATTCGGGGGCATAAAAAGGTGACTGAACTGAAATTAATCCAAATATGACAATAGTCAGTGGGGGTGCTTCTATGTGTATATCTAGTCTGCATTTCATCAACATGTTGCATTTCAAGTGGAGAATGGACCATATTGCTTGTAAGAAAACGGACAAATTTAATTGTGGTAATTTTTTATTTATGAATGTTCCCATCAGTTTACAAGAGTAATGTTCAATTTGGGGTTTTGGACAATTGATTTCACTTTCAACATGTAACAGTTTTGATATTTTTAAATACATTAAATAAAAGGAATGTGTCAATATTTCTTCAATCTCAAAGACCATTTGTGTGGTTTAAGTAAACAAGAATAGCACTAAATTGGATTTGACTTGAATGTTACCCGTAAAGTAAAACAACATATCAGATTACCATTTGAATACAAAAAAGTACACATTGCAACACAAATACAAATTGATGATTTGGCATATATATGGCACTTACCATGAGAGATTGTCACAACTAAATGTATAAAATATGAACACAATTAAGGAGAATTTGCATCATGAGCAACAATTATTCATGTTTTTATTGTTTAAATGACATAAAGTAACAAGTAAGATCCAAAATTATGAAGATATATGAATACATTTGACCCTGCTATTGATAATACATTAACCAGTGCTACTGATTTTTGCAAAGATAAATGCTTGTGACAATTAACAATCCCAAAATTCTGTGCCTGAAAATCTACTTTGCATGTTTCTTGAAAATGTCTATGACATCTTGGACATCATCCTTAGATCCTAGATAGATTGGAGATCGTTCATGCAGTGCTGTTGGCTGGATGTCGAGGATTCTGTTCCGTCCATCGGTAGCCATTCCTCCGGCTTGTTCCACCAGGTATGCCATGGGGTTACACTCGTACAGGAGTCTCAACTAGGGATGGAAAACAGTTTCTTAGTTTCTCACTCTTGACATTTAGCAAAACAGCATCAGTTAATGTGATCTTCTGACTTTACAATGCTGAGTGTCAAACAAGGCAGCAACAACTTCTACCTTTTTGTATGACAAGACTGGGATTCAAACCCTGTCTTCTAAGTGACGAGTGGATACCCAACCAACTGAGCTACGCAACTGGCATGTCTAGTATGGGGTATTTCAAATTGCTATTGTGACAAATAGAAAATATTGCAAACCACAAATAAAACGTCCTCTCCCATGAAATATTAAAATAAAAGTACCGAGGGTACAGAAGCTCACCTTAAAATGAATGATGTGGTAATATGGTTGAATTGTATAATCATCTTTTATATGATAATTGATTATGGCTGCCATCATGATTTTTTTATCTTTTAAAATGCTATTCTTCTGTTGGAAACCACTAGAGTTTGAACAAACATTAATACAAGAATGATATAATCATGATTTGTTAACAAGCAGTAGGTTTTTGTATAACATTTTTGTATATCTATGGCTAAATTGGTGACCATCTTGGACTTTTTAATCTTCAAAATGCTACTTTTATGTGGGCATCTGTATTAATTTCATTATGATATCTTGATTGGTTTAGGAGTATTCATTTAGTCACACTCTCAACTTCCAAAGAACTAAAAAAATGATGCACATAAACATTTGGAATATATCCCTCTGACACAAATCACAAATTCAGCTAGTGATAGGTCCAATTGCCAAAGTAAACTGTCCAGGTCAATGTCTCATGTAATTCTAACTGAAGATTTCTGAATATCTTAAATCTTGACCTATGTTAGTGCAATCTGATTGGTCAGAATAGGCTAGCAACATGGGGGTTTATGCTAATTACTAGATATGATGACCTATGATGACCTCTTGCACCTGCATGTAGCTTATGTAACTTATCCTCTTATGTAAGTTACTGTTATTCCATATAGTGAGTGTCCTCCCCTCATTTCAATATGCAAAACAGATACTCTTTGGAGGAGAGTTGCAGGAGAGGGGCTGGAAGGATAGATGGGGGGGGTTGGGGGATAGAAGGAATGTGGGATAGGTTTGCAATGGAAGGACAGGAGAAAAAGGGGAGGAGGGAAAGGGGGGATAGAAGGGGTGGGGGTAGAAGAGAGGTTTGCAATGGAAATAATCTGGAGGTCAACTCAGTAATATGTTTATTGAAGTATCTTAACAAACAGAGAGAATTGGTGAGAAAGACTTTGTAAAAAAAGAATTGTTCAGACAGCTGTTCAATTAGTTTTGAAGATGAATATTAAATGATATCTTTTATTAGCATGACAAACAAAATAAAAGATAATTTGTTATTCATTAACCAAAATTTTCAATTTGGAATAAATTAATTGCATGGGAACAATGGACTAAAAAACCTAACAGTTAGTGTTGGGAGTGAACAAATTTAATCATTTTAAATGCTTTTGAAAAGGATTTGTTTGAATTGAATGATCATTATAATTATCTAGATAATCATTGTTCAGACCGTAATCAGATATAGATGATTATAAAATGTATATTTATCCCTCACTGGCTATGTTATTTGCCATATATATGAAGTGTCAGGAATTATGTAAAACGGAAAGGATTTATTAAAACAGTCATGCTTCAGGCTGTTCGCAGATAAAGATGATTCATACAGTTTTTTGTAACTGTATTTATAGTGTTGATAAATATTACAACAAGCGTATCAATACAAATATAATGACATTGATTTGATTGATCAGGAAATGTATTCTTTTCAATGAATTTCATGAAATCTAATTGAAAATTCAATATAATTGACATATTGACCATCTTGGATTCTTGATAATAAAATAAATGGGTCTTTGTCAGGATCACTATATAAAAAAATACTCACTTTTCAGAATGATATCTTAATTGATTTAGTAGGAGTAGTACTTGGCCTGAAATCTAATTGAAAAATAATGACTTCTATGACGACATGTTGTTCCCAGAACCCCTTCAGCATGATACAATTATCATTTATTTTTACAGGTATTTATAAAACACATGGTATTGGAACTGGAACCTGATACAAAATACCTCTATTATTAACTTATCATGTAGATAACTGAACATAAAAGCAGATTCTTGACTTGTTAATATTAACTCATCGTGCAGATTGTTGTACACAAAAGCTGATTCTTGACTTGTTTAAATTGTTATTTGTAAAAAGTATTACTATTGATAGAATACAAGTATACTTTTCATAAAGACAATTTATATACTTTCCATAAAGTCCATTATGTTCTATTAATCAATTAGGTCAGGATTACTATGCAATATACAAGCAGGCAGGGCTGCTAGCCCCAGATCCTTAAGGAGAGTGTAGCAATTTGTGTATTGGGCTTTGTGTACGTATATTTGGAGAAGCATCCTAGTGTGCTGAGCATGTAAACCTGAACTCTGGCTAAGCCCTTATGTGTGGTATTAATAGACTTAACGGGAGAGAACATGAATTGTTGTGAAAAATATTCATAATTTCACAAAATATAGTTAGCTTATGTCCTAAATTGATTTTGTGTCAAGAAGAACTGCTGTTAGATATAGAAATGGTACAAATATGAGTAAAACACAGGAACTGGAACCTGATGCAAAATAACTCTTTCCACATCAACTTATCATGTAGATTGCTAAACACAAAACAAGTGACAAGTTTTGTGTAAGTTGTTATTCTTAGAAAGAACATATCACTGTCATGAGAATACAAGTCTAATTTCCATAACTCTTATTGCATACACATGGCCATATAGCATAATGCTCTACCATATCAATTGGGTCAGGTTGATTATGCAACAGACTAGCAGCTGACACTATGATGCTAGCAGCCTGTATTGGGATGTGTATTAGACAGCATAGTGGACTCAACAGAAATATCTGAAGTCTGGTTGACCCCTTATGTGTGGTATTTAAAGGAATATAAGGGAGATACCATTGTTCAAAATCTAACATGATGTTTAATGTCATTGGGTTTTTGCAGCTAGTTGCCATAAATATTTTAAACAAATTAATTAATTATGTTTGTCTTTCATCTTAATGTTTTAGAAACACTTAAAATATAGAACAACTTGCATGACAATCTTAAATATTCTATATTCAAGATAAAATTATGATTAGTAAGTTCAAATTAGAGAATTTATATAGTGCGAGTGATCACTTGATGAAAGCTTAAAATTTAGTAATAATGATGTGTTATCTGCAGCTGAAAAGTCAATATGGATGCTATCGCGGCCATCTTGGATTCTCAAAACTGAAACGTCTACCTTTGTGGGAGGAATCACTATAGGTATAACATACTACAATATGAAAATGATATCTAGATTGGTTTAGGAGAAGTAGTCATTTTCATGAAATCTCATTGAAAATTCAATATGGCTGTCATGGCGGCCATCTTGGATTCTCAAAACTGAAACATCTACCTTTCTGTGAGGAATCACCATGGGTATAACATACTACAATTTCAGAATGATATCTAGATTGGTTTAGAAAGAGTAGTCTTTTCATGAAATCTAATTGAAAATTCAATATGGCTGCCTTAGCGGCCATCTTGGATTCTCAAAACTGAAACGTCTACCATTCCGAGAAGAATCACCATGGGTATAACATACTACAATTTCAGAATGATATCTGCATTCGTTTAGGAGGAGTAGTCTTTTTCGTGAAATCTAATTGAAAATTCAATATGGCTGCCATGGGGGCCATCTTGGATTCTCAAAATTGAAACGTCTACATTTCTGTGAGGAATCACAATGGGTATAACATACTACAATTTCAGAATGATATCTGGATTCGTTTAGGAGGAGTAGTCTTTTTCGTGAAATCTAATTGAAAATTCAATATGGCTGCCTTAGCGGCCATCTTGGATTCTCAAAACTGAAACGTCTACCTTTCTGTGAGGAATCACCATGGGTATAACATACTACAATTTCAGAATGATATCTGCATTTGTTTAGGAGGAGTAGTCTTTTTTGTGAAATCTAATTGAAAATTCAATATGGCTGCCATGGCGGCCATCTTGGATTCTCAAAACTGAAACGTCTACCTTTCTGTGAGGAATCACCATGGGTATAACATACTACAATTTCAGAATGATATCTGGATTTGTTTAGGAGGAGTAGTCTTTTTCGTGAAATCTAATTGAAAATTCAATATGGCTGCCATGGCGGCCATCTTGGATTCTAAAAACTGAAACGTCTACCTTTTTGTGAGGAATCACCATGGGTATAACATACTACAATTTCAGAATGATATCTGGATTCGTTTAGGAGGAGTAGTCTTTTTCCTGAAAGTTTACGGACGGACGGACGGACGGACAGACGGACGGACGGACGGACGGACAGACAGACGGACGACGGACGAAGCGCCATGACATATGCTCACATTTACTTTGTAAAGGTGAGCTAAAAATTTGATCATGTTTTGTCTAACCCATTTGCAAGTAAAATATCTTTTATTGAAATTTTATGAGCTGTTGGAAGTTATTCCAAATTGATGTAAAAAGTAGGTGACAATTGGCTATTAGTTGCACCTCAAATATTAGTACTTTCTATAACTTCTGGTTAAGATTCACTTTGACATGCCAATGGTCCATATAAAGGATTGATTTCAGACAGAAGGAAATGTACAAATGAAATTCCTTGATAAAAAGCTAACGTACCTTTCCTTTAGGTGCCTCTGATGTTGAAGGGTACATAAAGATTCCTCCGTACACGAGTGTCCGGTGAACATCGGCCACCATTGAACCAATGTAACGACCACCATAAGGCTTTCCTGACTGTAAAATACGAAAGGTTGATATATATTTCAAAGCATGGAGGCCCATCGAGACTTTTTGATAACAATTTCTTTGATTAAAAACAATTTGAGCATTTACTTTCCTCCTCCTCAAATGGTAAATATTATGTATCTATATAGATAGGATATTGGAAGTAATACTTTTGAATTGGCCAACTTTAGAGAACATTAAGCAACAGCCTTAAAACTTTAGCCAGAATAAAGGTACACAGCCTTTATCTGCCAAACTGGCTTAAGTCACTTCTTTGAGAGGAATCTGGTTTGATGAAGAACAAGATGTTAAGGATAGTCATCAACTTTTTTGCATAAATATTTGTTGGAAAAAGTGATGGAAGCATGTTGTTTGACTATAACTAACAAGGTTTTCACAACATTTAAAACAGTGGGGTAAAGGGAACCCTCAGGTTGGTCCGCCACATAGCCAAAAGAATATTCATTAAGCTGGACTACAGGTAGACAGTTGATTTTCAGTTCTCCTATTTAAAGACACATTACAATTCAGAGGACCTACCGCTGGGAACTTCTTGCTCTTGACGTACTCCTTGGTTGGTTCGTCCCAGTACTTCTCGTAGCCCTCGTTCAGAGAGTAGATTTTACCTCTCGGCTTGCACTTGATGTTTCGTTCTGTCAGGAGGAACTCTCCAATTGCCTGAAGTAAGAAAAGTACATTTGTTGAAATTTCTAACAAATATTAATATTAAATATGAGGGCAGTCAGACTGTCATATCGGGGTTATATTTTTCATATGATACCCAAGGGCAACATATCACTTTTTTCCTTGTGACGTCATGAAGGTGCATTCTATAGGGGTTGGCAGCAGCTAGTGCGCCTATTCTGAGAATGAGATTTTGAGTATTTTCTTAGCCACTGCGGTAATAGACAATGGGGTGAACAAAATCTCATTTTAATGCCTATGACATCCTATGTTTACGACACATGTGCCTAAATATCAGTATATTCCTCACTCTCGCTTGAGAAATACTAATTATTAAGGCACTCTTGTCGTAAACATGGTATGTCATGGACACTCGTATAATATCCTCTATGTATTCTTCCAACTGCATGACATACCTTATTGGTGAGAGTGGAACATCTACTTTGACTTTTTGGTGTTGGTTATTGGATGAAATAGCTTTTTATGTATTACAAATTTTCTATTCTTAGTTTGCAACATGTTTACACATTGTTTTGTGTCGTCAAGAAAAAGTGATAAAATCTCAGTTGCAAAATTAGATCATTTCTGATTCAGTTGCCGAGATAATCTACATAGAATGGCAATATTCCAAGACTATAGACATATGAACAGAACATTTGTTTATTCAACGCAATGTTTCAATATTATTTACACTTTGAGCATGCACCTTGTGTATGGATATTGCCCTTTACAAATATTTGTTATTATTATCATTATCATTATTATCATAATTATTCATTATCTCTAGAGGTACTTACAGGATCATACATGAATCCGTTGACTCCTTGACCAGTCGATAACACAACCATAGTGGCACTGCCGTATAGAGCGTATCCCGCGGCAACCATCTCCTTGCCGGGTTTTAGGGTATCTTTCTCTGACACCGGGTCTGGAGAGTTCTTAAACAATCACATAGATGTGTAAATAAGTTACTGTGTTATTAAACCTGTCTGGAACGTGAGATTCATTAAAGCAAAAAGATAAAGATCATAATATCATGATCCTAAATCTTTAGTCAATTGGCTATAAATGTATTTGTACAGAAGTCTTAGCGGAGAAGTCAATCATTTCTTCCTTATTTGAAATAAATTATTCCGAGATACACGGTAATAAGTGGAAAAATGGGAAAATAGCAAATAAAATCACTTGAAAACTTATACAAAGGACCATGAAACTATAATAGCTTACCTTTCTATAGATACCAAATATGGAGCCGATGGACACGAGACAGTCGATGTTGGATGAACCATCAAGAGGATCAAAACACACAATATATTTACCCTGGAACAGGAACGGTGGATAGATTTTGACATGATAGCAACAAAAATATATTAGATAAATAGTTGAGGATTTAAACTGTTGCAATTCAAAGGGAATGAAAATTCTGAATACTTTCTGAGCGATTGGCAATAAGGATATAGATTTTTATCCTTTCCTCAAAAATCATCTCATTTATCTTTTCAAATTGTTGTTTGGTGTAGAGGTCATTTACCCTGAACAACATATTAATACATTCTGCTCCAAAAGTCCAATGATTGCTTGCAAACTAAACAGTAATAGTGGCATCGTGAACTGAGAAAGTTCTCCCATTGTTTGATTTGAAAGGCACACATAATATTTTCTCTTCCAGGTGCTGCTGCTATTACTTGACGTAAATAATCTTATTAATTAGCCAAAAATTAGCATGAGGACTTTTCACTCCATAGGTATCAGGTCATGTGTAGGAACTTCACAGATAAATTTACGGTGATGTAGCAGGATGAAAAAAACTTTAATTTCTAAAAACCTCAATAATTTGTGAGCTCTGGATGTTACCTGTCTTTCTGTCTCCACCTCAACGACTGTCTCATTCTCCTCGGATACCAGGAGACAGCACGTGTAGGAGGACTTGAGCATGTTGATGAACAGATCATTAGACAAGACATCAAGCTTCTTCACCTGGTCTCCTGTCACATTCGTCGAGCCTGCGATTCCATACCTGCAGAAAGTTGATGGTTGAAAGTTCATTTGATAACTTGTATTCTTGTCAGGGCCTACATTGAACCATTAGGGCCTACATGAAAGTATCTTAAGGGCCTTCATTTAGGTATCCTTAGGGCAGCGTAATTGAAGCATTCGTAAGGGCCACATGAAAGCATTTGTAAGGCCTTCATTGAGGTATCCTCAGGGCAGGCATTGAAGCATTTGTAAGGGCCTAGATTGAAGCATTTGTTTCGGTCTAGATTGACGCATTTGTAAGTGCCTAAATTGAAGCATTTGAAAGGCAAAAAACACCAATACAGGTCTTCATTGCTTACACTGAAACCCTCTTAAAACAAGGGACATTCCTATAAGGGTATTTTTGTGTGGAAATGAAATTCAAGGGATATTTCAGTTTATACATGTAATGTTATTTATATTAGTATATAATCTTAACACAACTCGGTTTAAACATGTCACTGGGGGTAACATTTTTTTGTTAACTCCTGTACAAAATAATTCATGAATGTGTAGATAATATATAAATATACATTGTTCATTTTCAATGAACAGAAAAATTCTCATATCAACATGATTTGGGACCACAACTAGATAGGACATGCTCTGAAAGGCCAAGTTTGAAGTACCACTGCCAACATCAGAGCACTTAAGGCCTATTTATTAAAGCAATGGTAAGAGCTTGCTTTGAAGTGCCTTAACATTATCTGTGTCTACAAAAACACTGGTTCCCAAGCTCTCAGCAAGTGTCACTTATGTCAACAGATAAAACAAGTTGAACTATTCTGCAACTGCCCATGATGCAACAGATACATGTTAAGTTTTGCTATCTTATCTTTTCATGAGGTAACCTCATGGACTTTGGACCTAAAGTTGAAAGTGAAGTAAGATTTGAGTAATGAACAGTAGCATACTTTTATCGTTTAATGTTACATAATATTTTTGATGTACAGTAATAGCATGCATGCTATATATAAATATATACATTTTGCAGTGTGCACAGATGGTGTCCAAAAGAAAAACTGTATAAATAAATATGAACGAAATAATATTTCTTAATAATGTAACCAGTTCTGTTCAATTATGTATGATTTTGATCCATTACCATAAGGAATGTACATTTCATACATGTATTTCATTACCATTTATACTGGAGTGAGTGAGTGAGTTGGGGATTAATTTGTTGTCAGCATTTATACTGGACAAAAATGAATTAGCCATTTATTCAAGTTTTGAAATCATGAATATTTTTAAAAGAATTTGTTTGGGACACTGATGAAATACGAATCATAAAAACTAAAATATCCCTAAATTATTTTGTTCAGTATAATATATATAAATAACAACTATAATGTCCGTTTGTTTCTCTATCAAAAAAAGGTCACATTTTCTTATACAATTTTAAAAACAAATTTATCCATAAGAAACAAAAGTGACAGGTCTCGACTTTGAAATTAAACCAAAAAATAAATTATTGACAACTTGGTATTTTGAAAGAAATCGTCCTTGTCAAAATATTGATCTTGATTCATGATACGACTGTTTACTAGACCGAGGTCATTCAACTCTTTGTTTGCCTGTCAACATAACTATCTAGTGCTTCAGCACTAATCTATCAGACCCCTGCCCACCCCTAAACCATGTTGTAGAGGTCAAATGTCAATGTCAAGGCCATCGAACAAGCACCAGGATTTCCTCTCGTTTCTCTGTTAAAAATCAAAATAAACATATCAGAATCAATCGTTTTTGCCTGCATATAATGATTGGCTTAACTTATCATCGAATTAAGATTGAAACACTCACAGACTATGTATTCCTGCTTTACGAACAGCTGAAGAAATGGCCTTGATCGCAGTTAGAATCGAGTTCAAGAGCTGAGTGAGGTCGCCGGTCGCTTTAGGGAATTTTCTCTGCTCCTCCAAAACAAACCGCGCCAAGGTTTGGCAGTCGGTGTCTATGGCACTCCCAGTCGATGTCATGTTGAAACTACTCGTCTACGACTCTAATGACAGGTGCAATGATGAGTGAAAGATGAGAATCACTTTATGACCTAAACTGCTCGAGTAGGCCTAGCTGTCGACGAGTGATAGTTGTCACGTGACCTGTTTATGTTTTCATTGGCTACAGCGGACACACCTCCAGTTGCGACCTTCACTTGCCACGTGCAAAACTGAAAACGTAAACAAGGCAGGTGAACTGTGTCGGTTATGTGCCTTGTAACATGTAGATGAATAAAAATATTGTAGAAGCAAAATACAGAGACACCCCCTCTGATCGAAATAACTTTTATTGTTCATAGATTTTGTAAGATCAGAACAAAAATATTTCTTGATATTTTTAATTTTGATTTTTAATTGACCTTAGTCAAATTGATCATATTCATGTAAGAAGATTCAAATAATCAACTATATATTTTGTACGATTATATACAGAATCTTACAAGTATGAAATGTAGACTGGTAAAACAGTTCAAGATTATCCAAAATTAACAAGTATTCATAGTAATTTGAAATATCATGATATTCATATTCTATTCACAAAAGTTTTTTTCTCATTTCAGCAATCTTTTTTCAAATTTTTTTTTTTTTTACAAGTACACGATTAGAAATCTACTACTGTTTGGATCTGTTTATTTTGATGCCGCCGAATCTTAGAGGGGTATATATAGTTTTTCCCTTTTTTGTCTGTCTAGTCTGTTTGTCACAAAGAAAATGTAACCTTGCTTATTATAACTTCTGATTGCTTTTGGGGTAGACCTTTGATATTTAACATGTGCATCTATCATGATAAGACCTTCCAGATGAGATATCTTTTTTACCTGGTGACCTTGACCTTGGCGCAGCAAACATTTTTAGAAACTTTAACCTTGACCATAACTTGTGATTTGATAGAGATAGACCTTTGATATTTCAGAAATGTCTCAGGTACATATTGACACCACAAATAGACATTTACAATTTATTTTATATTCCGGGGCATCAGTGTTTAACGAAACATTTGTTTTAAATCAATCAGGTAATTTATGAATGATGTGATGATAATGATAAATCAGAAATGCAGTCAGGTAAAAACCCTGTATCAATGAAATTTGGGTTCAAGGTGCACATACTGGCCATTGTTTCCTTCTAAATTGATGATTACTTTGATGGTTTACTTAGTTTCCACTACTGAATATTATATTATATATACCTTTTGACTTTATATCAAAGTAATACTATATGAATGCCATAACTGATGAAATATCAATTTTAATCGAATACTGAAATAACTCAAAGTATTAAACTGCAATTTTATTGTACATGAAGGTAAGATCTGTGGATTTTGATGTGAGTTATGTGGAACTTAAATCTTCACAAACCTTCTACAAAATGACTTACAAATTGTCATGGTTCCAACTATTTCAAAATAAAATCTAAAAATGATTTTGAAAATAAAGTGAAAAAAAAAGTTTGGGCATATTTGAAAATGTTGAATTTATAAATGTAGTGTTTCATAGAATACCTGATGAAATGTGTCATATACCTAACGTTTTTGTAAAGTTTATACCTTTTACTTACTTTAAACCATCCCTTGTCCATTATCAATAAAAATCATGATCTATGATACTCTTAAAAACATACAAGTGTTGATTCTTCCACTACTTCTTGTTATCTGTCAAACATTTTCTCCAAAATAAGAGACACAAAACAAAATGCCCTACATGCCCCTGATGCAACTGTGTGAGATTAACCACATAATTCAGCAAGGGTGGCTATAAAAATCTCTGAAATGCTAGTCATGAACTTGCCTTGACTAGTTACATGAATGTGCATTGCATATATATGTACACTTAATACTTTGTGAAAGTAGATTGTGATGTTGATGATAGATATTTTTATCAGATAAGGGGGAAAAATTCTCAACAATCACAGTTTTGTCTTTCGGAACAAAAGGTCTTAAGATAATGACCACTTTTTGTTATCTTTTCAAAAGTATCTATCGTAGGTGATAATGCTTTAAAAGATTAGGGACAAAACGTGAGATAATGGACATTTAGATTACGGGTAAATATCACGAAGGGGTTTTCTCTTATAACTAAATTTGAAACTCTGGAAGCTACAAGTATATATTTATCCATGCAAGTGTGATGAGAATGAAATCAGGAAAATAAAATTTAACCAGTGGGTGGGGGATTACCCACACGTGAAATGAAATGGAATGAATTTTCACATTTAATTGTGCCTCTTTATAATTACGTAACTTCTGGTCAGTTTATTGGCCATTTGATCCTCAGATACGAGACTTTATTAATTTCTACTTTCGTTAGCGCAGGTTAGCGCCGCCCTTTCAGTATAGAGGACAGGTTCGTTTTGCTGCAATTTTTTTGTTCATATTTCCAACAAAAGTTCTACAGAAGTAGACTTTAATGTGTTTTTGAATATTCTTGTTAACCAGAATCACTGAATTCTTTGTTTCAAATTCAGATGTACAGGTACCTGTTATCATCACATCTTCCTATGCAAACCCTTAGCGCAAGTTTCCGAACTGTCAGTTTTATGCCTTGCTGCGGACCCTTGAATTTTCTGTGCTGATATCAGCGCCCCTACATGTGGTTGTTAGCAACCTCCAGTTACTTTCTGATTGGATTACTGCTTTTCTTATAGTAAGCTAGAGGGCAAGCTAAGAGAACTCAAGGGTCGGCAGCAAGGCATAAAACTGAAAAAACATAAAACGCAAAGAAGAGAGTGGTAATGTCCATGATATAAATATCTGTGTAATTTTGTCATGTTATTATTATGAACATTATGAACATTATAAATATATCTATATGATCATTATTTTGACCAGAATTGTTTTCCTGATTCAATCTGGTTTGCTGTTTCATACACACTTGTTAATCATTGACAACACAACAAAAATAGTTATGTAATAAACTGCTTTATTCAAGGTAACTTTGGAATGAGTTGGCAACAAGTGAAAAGAGAAGGTGATCACGTATCATTTTTACATATGTCTATGCTTCAGTATTATTATATTGAAGCATTATCTTTGTATTCAACTTTAACAAATTATCTTGAACAGAAACAAAAGAAAAGTTGTACAAAAAGGAAACTGAACACATTTTCAATATCATAGCACCTTCAGATAGAGAACTCATACAGAAAATTGGAGACATCTCTTAACCTCAGAGATTAGATATTTCTTCATCCTGGATACACTATTAACTATATCAAAACCAAGAACCAGCACTGAAAATAAAATTATTCACACATCACATGGTCTAGTCCTGTGAGGGAATGGTGAATTCCTGTTTGCAACAAACTTTTCTCCAGCACCTTAAGATATAGAACTCAAACAGAAAATTGGAGACATCTCTTAATCTCAGAAATTTGATATTTCTTCATCCTGGATACACTATCAAATATCAAAACCAAGAACCAGCCATGAAAATAAGTTATTCGCATGGTCCCAGTCCTGTGAGGGAATGTTGAATTCCTGTTTGAAACATAATTTTCTTCTCTTAACCTCAGAGATGATATATTTCTTCATCCTGGATACACTATTATATATATATCAAAACAAAAAAACAGCACTGAAAATAAAGTTTTTCACACATAGGCCAGTCCTGTGAAGGAATGTTGATTTCATGTTGGAAAATGTCTCCCAGGAATTTTTTTTTATGAAGAAATGGTGTATCCTCCGGCACTGTGTCATTGATTGTATTGGTGAAGATAAGTATCTATAGATAGGCTGCCCATCCCTCGAACATCTGACACAGATTCTTCACATTCATGGATTCCTGAAGACAAAAGATAAGATTTTTATCACAAGCAACAATTGTATTGTACTGTACACATCTTTAAAGATACATGGGGAAAACTGACACAAGACTTCACAGAGTTATTAGATTTTTAAAATATTTCATATTTGTATTATAAAATTATGAATAAGAAGCCTAGTGGGAAACATAAAAATGAGGAAAATAGAATATACAGCAGATATGTAACAGTTATTTACGAAAAAGAAGCAAAATAAACCTAGGACCCAGATGACAAAGAAAGAAAATGTGAACAACAATCAAAAAAGTTTATTACGATTTGTGCCACTCTTTTTACCAATACCATAGCATGAAAATTACTGCCTAAATTACATGATATAACGTCATATCCAAACTTAACCCTCAAGTTGCTGATAGTTCCAATGCCAGTTAAGCCCCAGAGACTGAATTTTCGAACTCTCTGCTTGGTACTGATTTCTGCTAATTAGCACTGCTGGCTGAATATTTTCAATGGCGGAGCTCTTGCATTTTTACAGCAGAGAGTGTATTTATATGGTGGATGCCATCTACCTACAGAAGCTAAATAGAGATGCAGAGTAAAAACACACCTGAGTGACTTGTGAAAGTATCTAGAGATAGGCGGCCCAGCCGATGTACATCTGGCTTAAGTTCTTGTCATCTGTTGCCTCCTGAAATTTTGAATAGTCAATAAGAGTTATTGTTATCACCATATTGTTATATTTAGGACAATACATTCTGCAATAGTCCAAACACTTTACTTTTTAACCTTTACAACCCTTGAAATTTGGCACCAAAATGTTAAATGTTAGAATCTCACAAATTCAGGGCAAACCATTAACCACTGAAGCAACCAGGCAGTTAAAGCAACTAACTAAGTAATACAGAACATCTCTAAGCATTAAAAGGCTAATGTCAGAACCCTGAATCAGGACATGATAAAAGTGAGAGAGTTATTTTTTATGACGCAAGAACAATTTTTCAGCCATTAGCAGTGTGGATATGATATAAAACCAAATTTGAAAACTCATCCAGGTAACCATTCGATACACTTTGCTATTTTGATTTACAAGGTTTTCAGAATTGTTTCATTTCAATCCTTATTTCCTACACTGTTTGGAGAAGTGAGAGATAAAAGATCTTAGTACAAGTAAAGAAGAGCAAATAACCAAGTGAAAAAGGAGAAATGAAGATTTGAGAACAGAATGTGGAAGAACCATGCAGCAAGGACACAATGACACAAACAATAATCAAACTTTGCATTTTCAAAACATTTTAAGGGAAACCAAGTGAAAAGAGAACTTTACAGTGCAGCTACCTTTTTCCAAATTCATTATATATACAAAGAACTTCAGGAAAACTCTTTAGCAGAATATAAAAAAAACCAATATAACAAAGTTACATGGTCTGTAAAAAGTGTATAAAAAATACTCTACCACACTGATGTGTCTCTAAAAGATTTCTTTCATCAATTCATCATCTAATATGGAGTTTAAAGTAATAACGTCAATCTTCTCACCTTGATTAGATAGTTAACATGACCCTCAATGGAGAGCGGCAGACCTCGGGGCTTCGTCTTGTTCTTCAGGATCCCCTTCAGGCGGTGCTCGATGTTCTGCACACAGTTCATGGCCTGAAGAAGATGGGATGCAAAATCTAGTCTGTGTGTTGTGTGTAAGTTCTTATATCCCTTGATGATTCTCAAGGCAATATTAATTATTATTACCCATAGGGTTGAAAATAAGTAGTGTCATATAAGCACAGGTGCATAGAACAGTATTGCCTTACAAGGATTGTTGTAGGCGACTTCCCGTATATTTACATCTTTGACATCAAAAAAACATTCTTCATGACGTCCCTATCCCCGGCAATTGCAAAGGATGTGGGCAGTCTGGATTTTTCTAAGAGAATACATTGTAATTGCCCTCACTCAATTATTACAAAAATTTATAATCATTTCATTAGAATCATATGACACACTTCCTAGAGCATTAATCTCTATTTATGCCATGAAGTCTTTGAAGCGCAAATAGAAGTGACATACATAGAGACAACTAGACCTTATGGAGGAAAACTTATTTATTGTGAGTAAAAAGACTTTCTGGGTATATGCTTACTTCTTCATCAGATGAGGTGTTGAGGTATTCCTAACAACCCACCTGAAGGAGTGAGCATATACTCAGAAAGGTTTTCTCACAATAAACACATTGTTGTCTATGAAATCATGCTGTTCCTATAGGCCATGAGCTAAAGGCAAGTTATTCATGGAAGCGCCTGGTATCAGGTGGTATGTGATTGAATTTCCTGATGGGTATGCCCACCTGTTCATTTGAAATTTCTCCTGATTCTGTAGGATTTGACCTTTGACCTCGCGCCATCTTCACCCACTCCACCAGCGGGTCGTAGATAAAGGGCTTTAAGATGCTGCAAGAAAAAATAAAACATAGAGTTGATCAATGTTGAAAATTCAAAATTTGCAAATGCAGATGTATTTAAGTAGAAAAATAAAATGACAGAGTATGTAATAAGCTTAAACAAGTGATCATGAAAAGAGAGAAAAAACTGTAAAAAGTTTGCAAGCATTAACAAAAGGAAATATAGTGAATGGCATTTAGGTTTACAACCTTTTTATTATCAATGCACTTAGTGCCATACGGGCCTACAAGGTTATTCATTACAATCAAGAAAATGTCTATTTTGAGGAATACATCAAATATTGAACATTTTAAATTTTAAATGAAATAAAAGTTTGCCATACTATCAAAGTTCTGTTCGGCCTCAAATCAAATACGGGTTACCGGTAAGCAAAAAAGGACAAACAAGATCGATAATAAAATTACAAAAGAACTAATGTTCTATTCCCGAACAAACTCATACCTCATGAGTGGATCCATCTGGTTCCTCATCACACGAAGCGTCACCTCGCACGCCTGGCGGAATATACCCTCCACTCCCATTGGTCCCTGCACGAGAGAAATAGAAGTGAGTAAATTAAGTAAAGAGCTTGGGAAATATCTAAGCTGTTACCTGCATTAGCATGATATGAACATTATGATTAACTAGAAATATGTGCATGTGATGCACTGTGATGTCCCCCGCTAACATTTAATCCGAAAGTGACCCTACCCCCATTATGTACAAATTTCAAATTGTTTCCATGGAAACCAGCAAAACAAGTATTTGTCACAAAGGTGACAAGATCCCCCGCCGCAAATTGATGTTAACAACAAGAAGCGTGACGTACGTACGGAGCGGAATACTATGTCCCCCGTGAAGACTCAAGGTTAATGTGTTCATGAGATATGGCGCTAACAACATTTTTAAAACTGGTCAAAGTCTCGCCGTGACCTTGAAAATGAAGTCAAGGTCATCGAAAACTTTTCAGGTCTGCATATTCCCCAGATGAAGACTGGTACCAAGTTTGAAGATTCTAGGTTGAGCGGTTCATTAGATATCCCGCTAACAACATTTTCAAAACTGGTCAAAGTCTCGCCGTTACCTTGAAAATGAGGTCAAGGTCACCGAAAACTTTTCAGGTCTGCGTATTCCCCAGATGAAGACTGGTACCAAGTTTGAAGATTCTAGGTTGAGCGGTTCATTAGATATCCCGCTACCAACATTTTCAAAACTGGTCAAAGTCTCGCCGTGACCTTGAAAATGAAGTCAAGGTCACCTAAAACTTTTCAGGTCTGCGTATTCCCCAGATGAAGACTGGTACCAAGTTTGAAGATTCTAGGTTGAGCGGTTCATTAGATATGCCGCTAACAACATTTTCAAAACTGGTCAAAGTCTCGCTGTGACCTTGAAGATGAAGTCAAGGTCACCAAAAACTTTTCAGGTCTGCGTATTCCCCAGATGAAGACTGGTACCAAGTTTGAAGATTCTGGGTTGAGCGGTTCATTAGATATGCCGCTAACAACATTTTCAAAACTGGTCAAAGTCTCGCTGTGACCTTGAAAATGAAGTCAATGTCACCAAAAACTTTTCAGGTCTGCGTATTCCCCAGATGAAGATTGGTACCAAGTTTGAAGATTCTGGGTTGAGCGGTTCATTAGATATGCCGCTAACAACATTTTCAAAACTGGTCAAAGTCTCGCTGTGACCTTGAAAATGAAGTAAAGGTCACCTAAAACTTTTCAGGTCTGCGTATTCCCCAGATAAAGACTGGTACCAAGTTTGAAGATTCTAGGTTGAGCGGTTCATTAGATATCGCGCTAACAACATTTTCAAAACTGGTCAAAGTCTCGCTGTGACCTTGAAAATGAAGTCAAGGTCACCGAAAACTTTTCAGGTCTGTGTATTCCCCAGATGAAGACTGGTACCAAGTTTGAAGATTCTAGGTTGAGCGGTTCATTAGATATCGCGCTAACAACATTTTCAAAACTGGTCAAAGTCTCGCTGTGACCTTGAAAATGAAGTCAAGGTCACGGAAAACTTTTCAGGTCTGTGTATTCCCCAGATGAAGACTGGTACCAAGTTTGAAGATTCTAGGTTGAGCGGTTCATTAGATATCGCGCTAACAAGAAGCGGGACGGACGGACGTACGTACGGACGTACGGAGCTGAATACTATATCCCCCGCTTCGCGCTAAACGCGCGGCGGGGGATAATAACAATCAGAATAACCAAAGTAGCAAAAGGCACCACTCCCCCAGTAGTTCTAACCACATATCAAGTCTAGTAAAAATATTTTGAATAGTTTTTAAGCTCAAGTACGGAAACAGACCCTACCCCCCATATACACCTAGTTCAACTTGTTTCTATAGAAACCAGAAAAATAATTCAGAACAAGGCAAAAGTGAGCGCGGCTCACATACCCCCGCCTGTAGTTTGACCGCCTTCACGTAACATTAATTTGAAAATTTATGAAAATTACTCGTTGAATGATTATGACTTTGAACACAATGATCTTGCAACCCTAAAAACTATTTCACTTCAAAACATCCCCGGCTATGTAGTTTTTGAATAAAATTCTGGGAACCCTGGAATTACCCCTAAAAGGCACAACAGCACTATACAGTCGAACCTTGTTTTAGTTACAGGTGAAAATCGTCCGGATAGCAAATCGTCCGGTTAACTGGGTAATTTTTCTTAAGAAATATAGACACATTGTTTGAAAAATCTTTGTCCGTAAGGTGAGATTTACGGATATACGGAGTCTGGGTATCCGAGGTTCGACTGTATACTTCCATACCAAATTTGAAGTGTGCAAGTCATTTGGTATTTATATATCCTCCAGAAACAACACAAGTCCAAAAATTGGACCGTTTTTGGTAAAACTTAAAAAAATTATTCGGAAAATTGAGCTGAAACCCCTTAAAGGCACAACAGCACCATATAGGCTACTTCCATACCAAATTTGTAGTTTCTAAGTGGTATATTTTTTTAGTAATGCTCCTGAAACAAGACAAAGTCCAAAAATTGGACCATTTTTGGTAACAATTTCTAAAATTATTTGGACCATTGAGCTGAAACCCCTTAAAGGCACAACAGCACCATATAGGCTACTTCCATACCAAATTTGAAGCTTCTAAGTGGTATAGTTTTTCAGTTATGCTCCGGAAACGAGACAAAGTCCAAAAATCGGACCGTTTTTGGTCAAAATTTCAAAACTTATTTGGACCATTGAGCTGAAACCCCTAAAAGGCACTACAGCACCATATAGGCTACTTCCATACCAAATTTGAAGTTTCTAAGTGGTATAGTTTTTCAGTAATGCTCCGGAAACGAGACAAAGTCCAAAAATCGGACCGTTTTTAGTCAAAATTTCAAAAAATATTTGGACCATTGAGCTGAAACCCCTAAAAGGCACCACAGCACCATATAGGCTACTTCCATACCAAATTTGAAGTTTCTAAGTGGTATAGTTTTTGAGTAATGCTCCAGAAACGATTTCGGACGGATGCACGCACGCACGGACGGACACGCGGAGCGCTATATACCCCCGACTACGTCGTAGCGGGGGTATAATAACTAAAATAGAAAAAGACACCACTCCACCACTAGGTCTAACCACATACCAAGTTTTGTAAAATCATATTAAATAGTTTTTGCGATATGGCCCGGAAATGGTCCTCCCTCCATATCATATGTTCTAAGTTTAAACTGTTGCCATGGAAACCAGGAAAAATTATATAATTCAGATTGACCTAAATAGCAAAAAGCACCACTCCACCACTAGATCTAACCACATACCAACTTTCGTAAAAAAATATTGAATACTTTTTGAGATATGGCCGGGAAACAGTCCCTACCCAAATATGCACTAAGTACAAACTGTTTCCATGGAAACCAGGAAAATTACATAATTCAGAATGACCTAAATAGCAAAAGGCACCATTCCATCACTAGATCTAACCACATACCAACTTTCGTAACAAAATATTGAACGGTTTTGGAGATATGGACCGGAAACGAAAGCATCCCCCAATATGCACTAAGTTCAAAATGTTTCCATGGAAACCAGAAAAAATAAAACATTTAGAATAACCAAAATAGCAAAAGGCACCACTCCAGTACTAGATCTAACCACATACCAAGTTTCGTGAAAAAATATTGAACGGTTTTGGAGATATGGTCCGGAAACGAAAGCCTCCCCCAATATGCACTAAGTTCAAAATGTTTCCATGGAAACCAGAAAAAATTAAAAATTCAGAATAACCAAAATAGCAAAAGGCACCACTCCAGTACTAGATCTAACCACATACAACGTTTCGTGAAAAAAAATTGAACGGTTTTGGAGATATGGTCCGAAAGTGTTACGGAATTACGGAATTGCGGAACCAAAGAACCACGGACGGGACTGAAAACATTATGTCTTCCGCAAAGCTTTTCGGGGGACATAATAACAACAGTGCAAGTCAAGTCTTTGACACAACAGTCAATCCAGGTAACAATATCTTTATTTTGAAAATCATGAAGATTCACTGACGCAGTAGAAGTTTACTCCTTATAGGGTGAAGTGTTGGATACATACACAAGTGACATGTGCTTTATTCCTTTTCCATGTAAAAGCCAGAAATCAGACTTGAAAATTTTTTTTGCTGTTTCAACAGGTGTCAAAAAGTAAATGCATTTTAAAGAAATAAATGAAAACAATGGTCAGGAAACTTAAAGTGTTTAAATGCAACTGACAGTGTCTTGGAGACGCATATGTCAAACAAAATGTTCTTGATGCTTTATTTAGTTAAATTAACTAAGCTAATTGGAACTCACCAGAGCGCTGACCATGTTGTGGGTCAGACGGAAGGGAACTCTCTCCGGCCACTCAAACGTCTCACCCTGGGTGCAAGAACATATATATTTTAGTCATATTTTCTGCATTCTACTACATAAACATATTTGTATCTGTGTAGCTTCTACATACCCTGATATCTTTAAAGACAATAGCCTTGTATCACTTTTATATAAACAGTAGCATCTACCAACAGTGAATGTACCCAAATAAAAGGATCCTGGGGCTAGGAACATTTTGTTTGAAACCGCTCTAATTATAATGACATTTTATTAGTTCGAATATAACATGCCATGTAGTCACTTATCACTGCTTGTCAGGGATAGGAAGTATTATTCCTTGATGATTATCAGGGTTAACAGGAGCTACACTGATGAAGCCTGATACAGTATAAATTTCCACAATTAATCAGGTAAATATGATCATTATATACATGTAAAGTAAATAACCTTGACAGTTGAACGTACCTCATAAATGAAAACGCTACAATCAATTTTAAGTTTATTCCAATAAAATATTTTGCACACATTATCATTTTTTTATCTCAAAATAAGTTTCCTTAACGAAAGTACCTTATTAAAGAGACAGTTGAAGTCAACATGCACACAGTCACCGGTTGTCGAGTCGTACAGGATGTTCTCTCCGTGACGGTCTCCAAGCCCCAAGATGTACCCCACCATACTGATCACTGCTGACGTCCGCGCATAAGCTAGGCGAGCGTTGTACCTGAGTGGGGTACCAGAGACAGACTTTAATAAGTTTTTTATATAAGAGGTTTAATCTAGTAGTGAGTTTGGACTTAATGTGTTAGCTGTTGCTTCCACTGCATCCTTAAGTGAATCTGTAAGCATTTCATTTAGCCAATATGTCTTCAGGTAATGATAAGCAGAATTTATCAGCTTGAATATTATCATGAATTTAAGATTTTTTCCTTCCGACCTAAGTAATAACATCTGCAAGAGCTATTCTTGTAACAGCCATTGAGAAAGAAAAGAGTATGAAACAGTTAGCTTTGCCTTGTGTGTGCTTCTCACCATGATGTAGGGTCGGGAAAGGTACGCAGGAACCAGTCGTTGAACACAGCTGGGTGTCTGGGCAGCAACTTATTCTTGAAGATGTCCATTTTGGTTCTGATGTGGAAAGAATAACGTTAGTAAATTTGTTAATCTAGTTTTTGAAGTGTATTTATTATAAGAACAATGATTTATGACAAAAGTGAAAGGATGTAGATGAAATGCATAGAGTAAAAAATATATATTTACTAGTGCTGTTAAAACTTTAACTGCTTAAATCAGTTACCTAAAAGCAGTTTCTATACTGTATGAAACAGTGCCAACATAATCATTTAACTGTTATAACACTTTTCATTAAATCTTTCTACAGAAACCAAATAACATAACTAGTAAAACACGCAAACTAGTATTTCTTCTATTGGACACATTTAATGTTCCAAATATTTAACAGGACAGTTCTATTGGCCCTGAGATGGATTGTTTTGTACAGAACATGAAATGATTTCTAAGTGTATCAATGAGTGTATGTTAGCCAAGCGACTGAAGACTTCTCTGAGATCTTTGCTTTAAAGTTTACATCGATTGTTGTAGTCACAAAAGCTTAGGATCTAACAGGTGGGGGACGGAGAAGGGAAGGACATCTTAAAGCGGAATGATTCACAAATGCTCCATGATATATGGTCACACTTTGATACTATACTTACTCGAGTGATGAGTGTATGCTAGGCATGAGGGCCTTGAGCTCCTTGCCCGAGACGTAGAGACCCTTCTCGCGGTACAGCTTGAGCAGGATGAAGCGCAGACCACTCGTGTTGTTCACCCACTCCACCAGCCCACACTCCTCGTTCAGCGGGACCACAGTCTGTCATATAAATATTTTGATCAGAAAACAGTTATTTCTATCATGCAATGTTAAAATCATGTTCATATGTACCTAGCCTTACGGAATTGTAGTTTTAGAGCTCAGCTTTGCGATACCATGTAGGTCTGTACTTCCCCTCAACTGCTATCCTTTCATGATCTAGCTTTACTCAGGTGAGGTGAGGTGAGTAGGGCTTTAACACCGCTTTCAAGAGTATTTCACTTATATGCTAGTATTATTGCAGGGAGGAAGCCTGCAACATTATTTTGTTATGCTTTGCGGTGAAACCTGCGAGGATTGGCTGGAACTCGAGAGCTATGGGTGGGACTGCGCTGAAATTCAGTGTATCTACTGCAGACAAAGTTGACAAGCCCCTGGCAGGATTGATCCAAAACTAACAAGCTAACCACTGCGCTATCCTGCCCCTAGCTTGACTAAGTGCAATGTGGATAAATTGCCTTGTACAAAAACAAAAACCTTGTAGCTCACAAAAACGTTTGTTGCCTCAGGATTTGAACCACATTGGTGGCAGGAAAAGGTAGCAAGCTAGCATTACACCACTGTGTTCAACATATATTCCTGGTACCAGCAAAGAAATTATTATGCATTTCATAACATTCAGATGAATTTGTACAAAACTTTTATTAAATGAATGTCAATTTATTATAGATATCAAATGACAAAATTAGACCAAATTTGGTACTGAGATGTGATATGAAACCATAGGGTGGGGGGAAAACTAGCGTCATATATATTGATGTGAGTATATGTGCACCTATTACTTTTGCCTTGCAACAATTGCTAAGCGCGACTTCCGTTTATTTACATCTGTGATGTCAATAACCCATTGTTCATGACATCACTGTTGCCTGTTGGGAAGTGGGCCATTTTCTGGATGTTTCAAAGAGATTATTGCAATAGAATCAGTTAAAAAGAAATTATCACCCTTGGAAGTGTGTCATATGAAGCTTACTAAACTCTTGCAAATTTGTGTGTAACACTTGCTCTCGCTCTTGTAATAATTTTTTTTCACTCATTTCATAAAAGTAAAATTAAGTTATGACACACTTCAGAGGGTGATAATCTTTATTCATGAAACTTGTATGAACCCCGTTCAGTTGTGCAGAATTCTTCTCTTTCTGTACAGATATCATATGACAACAGTAAGATCAAATTTGTTACGGAGATACTATGACCACTTATGAAAGAGAGTTGTGAACACCTACGTAGGTCCTGATGTGGAGGTTCCTCCTCCTGGACTCCGGATCCTTCCTCAGGAACTTGTTGACGATTGTGTTGAACTCCATCAGTCGACAATCCTTGCGCATGTCATCCTTCGGCTTACACATCATGTTGTAGAACTTGCCATCACTCCCGATCAGCGTTATCTTCTTTGGCTTTTGGAGTGAAGGAAGGACTTCAATCTAGAAAGGATGTAGCACTTTTATATTTCATATCTTGATATATGGATACGTTATTTATATTAAAATAGGTCTCTTACAAAACATCTAAGAAGTGAGCATGGCTTACTTATACCCCCAACCATGCAGATGTGTCTATAATGGCACTTTTGTGATTCAGAACTGCATCCGTTCTATTAGGTTAGAAGACATATACAAAATTATATGAAAAGTTTGACTTCAATTGGTTGCATAGTTCGATCTTACTATGTACTATACTATAAATTATTGATATTCATCAACTATGAAAAATGAACAGAATGGCTTGTAATTAATTTGATACTGCAACCCATCTGATAGAGTAGAAGACATATAAAAAATTTGAAAAAAGTTGGTTGAAAAGAGGCAACTCGTTGTAACTATCTTATCCCTTTCAACTCTAAGAACTACTTACAAATATGTTTTTCAGTCTAATTTCCAGCTAGTAGGGATGAAAGAGTTAAGCATTCTACTTTCATTTCTCAACACCCTTCAAAGACTTCTTGAGAGGCATTTTAGAAGTTGGAATGACAATAATGCTGAGGAATATATGGATGACAACTTCTTTGTTCATTGTATGTGACGTTTCGACACAGATTCTTGTGTCGTTCTCAAGCAGTTCTACTTGAGAATGACACAAGAATCTGTGTCAAAACATTGCATACAATGAACAAAAAATTTGTCATCCATATATTCCTCAGCATTATACTTCAAAGATTTGACAACAGAAGCCTCAATAGAGACTTGATGTTACTCACAGTTTCGTCCAGTCCCTTGATGTAGACCTGTTTATCTGGGAAAGCCTTGTACTTGCCGGCCACACCCAGAGTGTTGGGCAGTTTAGCTGTCATGGCTGACTGCAGGGGTAGCAAGATGGGGCTGAAGCTCCTGCAAGAAGACAAAGAAGGCGTTGAATTATTGTGCCTCCACTGAAAACGAAACATAAACCATGGTGTAATGACCCGTAACCATGATTGTGGAATCCTTCTGGACACTGTAATTACCATGTTGTACCATTGGCCGTTTTTTTTAAATACCATGTTGTCACAAATAAGATCAGACTTAGCACAAACTGCTCTACTTGAAACATACACAAATATTTTTCAATGAATTCCTGATTGTATTCTTGATAACAAATATTTTCATTATGTTTCAGGTGGGGCTATTTAGAGAATGGGCTTCGTGGGGATAACAACATGCAGATTCACTAAAGGGTACACAGACGAAACTAAACCGAAGTAGACAAAATAAAAGAGGATAAAGGTGCCTTCAGAAGAAGAAAGCTCACACCTTCGAAACATGTAACAAACTATTGTCATCTTTATGCGGATATCCCAAGGATTTATCCTTAAATATTTTCAGTCATTCTCCACTGCATATATCGTATGTACTCACGGATCCTCTAGGAGGCGTTTGAGAGGTTTGAAATGGGTGGAGAGGGTGAAGGTCGCCAACTCTCTCGAGTCCTTGATGCTTACTTCAAGCAGTCTCTCCGTCAGCTTCGTCGCATCCTGGTTCATATAAATGTGGATTTAGTTTAAGTTTATAGTCATATATAGATTGAGTCAGTTTATATTTTTTAATTACAAATGCATAATAATGAAAAATATAGCTATCAATATTAAATATCATCACTTACCTGAATAAACTTGTGGAGATCCGAGTTTATCTCTCTGAAAATATATTGCAAAGAATATTCAATTTTTTGCAAATAAATATTAAAACAGTTATACATTGTTAACAGTTTTCTCATTCGCAAAGTGGAGAACGTGAAAATAAAGACTGCATTTTATATTATGATGAAAAATCAATATAAATATGAATAAAGTATTTAATAGAATCCACAATATCAACATAGTTGGTCCTGACTCAATACAAATGTGTACAGGAACTTTCTATTAAGGCTCACTTGGCAGTGGAGAAGATTTGCTGACATCTCCTGGCTCTCACTTGGTACGAGGACTGAAATACATGAGGTCTAATGAGCAAAAGCTTGTATAGGACAACTTACATGAAGACTACATAGGAATGACATCATTCAGCATGTTATTGATTAAAATCACCTTTCAGTAATTGACATTTGTTTATATAAATGATTCTGATGAAGATATTCATTCTACTTAATTACCTTTGAGACAGCCATCAACATCCACATGGCCTGCTGTGGGTAGGACACCAGCACCTGGGCTATCAGATCCTGGTGCATCGAGAACAAAATTTTGATTTAGAAAGGTTCTAAATATCTTATCCATTGAAGGGACAGTCCTTTCGGGGTATTTCTTGTGGAAACAAAATTCAAGACTACTTCCCAGTATATACTTATACATGATTATTACATTATTATATCCAACTTCATCATATGTTAGAGAGGATAACATGTTATTAGTTCTAGATTGATCAATTCAAGAAATAGAGAATCTCACCCAAGTGTCTTCTGATATCAAATATATCAACATGAGTTGATTAAAGTTACAAATATTTTTACTTTAATCAACGAGTGTTGATATATTTGATATCAGAAGACACGAGGGTGAGATTTTATTTATCATCCAAATCATTTTTCAACAGTTATTAGCAAAAGATTGAACATATCTGAACACAAAACTGCCATTAGACTTCTTGAACAGTGAGGTCATTGCATTGTGACGTCATCAGCATTATGACATCATAGCATTGTTACGCCATGAACTTTGTGACGTCATAGTATTGTCATCTGTGTTCTAAGTGATGTCAAAGTTTTGTGATGTCATTTAACTGATGATGTAATAGAATTATGACGATATGATTGTAGCGATATCTACAATGTAGATATCGCTTGTAGATATCGCTTGATCTCAGAAAAGCGATATCTACTGTGGTAGCCACTTTTGGATGATAAAGAATTTTAATCTTGCATACAAAGGTGAGGTGAGGTGATTGGGAGTTTTTCGCCGCTTTCAAGAGTATTTTACTTATATCACGGCAGCTAGCATTATTGCATGGAGCAAGCCCGCAACAAAATTGTGGCTATTGCATACAAAGGTAAAACATGTTGAACAGTCCTCTACTGTACATGAAGTCACAGAGCCAGTAAGTAAGAATTCAGAACTTGATGTGTGAATCACTTGCTTCTTTTATAAGCAAAACCTATCCACATTACCTGTAGTTGTTGGAAGACTTCTGGGTGGGCGTGGCAGATGCGAGAGATCAGCTGAGGAAATGCTGTAAAGAACTGGTAGGGCTGGAGCTGTCGACTCAATGACTGGATTATCTGAAACATCAAAGAACATTTCAAGTTTGCTTACAAACAATACAAAACCATGAAATATAAGAAACACTTTTTATCACAAATCAACATGCAATACAAAATCATAAAATATCAGAAACGCTTTTCATCACAAATCAATATGCAATACAAAATCATGAAATATACAAAATATTTTTCATCACAAATCACACAAAATAACATATTGACAAAAACATAATTTAAGGTGCCATTCCACAGAGTAGTTGAAAGTAATGATCAATTGAAGCATTTTCTTTTAACATTGATTAAAATTTATTGCAGATTTATTATCAATTGCAAGTGTTCTGATGAACTGGATCCTGGTATCTAGAAGCTCAATCTTAACTAAAACCTTTCAGATAAAAGATTTTAACAAATCAATCATCACATGTTTGTACAACTGAGTGTTCAATGAACAATTTCTTCATGAATAGAATTGTTGTTAGATGAAGTCACCTTGTTGATGCGAGCAAGGATAGTCCTCTGAGCCTGAAGTTTCTGAGAGTTCCTCCCCCCTCGCTCCTTCTTCTCCGACTCTACCACGGTAGTTCCGTAATCCAGCCACAGCGAGAGGAGGCGTGGCATGGACTGATAGATGTACTGGTTCCCAAACTGCAGGGACTGGCCGAAGTACTTCACAACGTAGATGATGAATTCTCTGCAAAATAATTGAAATATATAGCTTGATTATTAGTTTTAATAACATTTTGAAGTAACTTGTGTTTTCAAAATTGATCTTAAAATTTGCTTGACAGTCAACATAGCATATATTACCATGTGGGTGTATTTTTCCAGCAATCCAATCAGTTAAGAACCGTTAATATGACAGTTGACGATAGGTGATATTGACTAGTTACTAAAAAACAACCTGATGACATCAAATCATTGTTTGATGACCTCATGCTATTGCTTTCAATAGAGCTGACTGACTGAAGTACTTAGTTCTCTTTTCCTTTTGTAACTGAAATAAACGATATAGATTTGTGAATTCGGTCAATACGTGTTTTATAGACCCAAGGACAACAATATCGACCTCAGATTTCTTCCTCAATCGATACTGTTTTTCTTCAGGGATATACCAGTCTATAATTGTATAGTATGACTTCTTGAATAACAACTGCTTAATATTTGTCTAAATTCAGTTTCATAGATAGAGTTACATACATCCAGTATGAAAGTATCAAACACTACCAACCCCTGTCTCTCTGGTTTCTCCCGGTCATCGATGAGCGTGGTCATGATCTTATCATAGTACTTGGCAAGGTAGAAGTGTCCGTCCTCCCAGCGAGAGTAGATGTCTATCACCTCCTTGTACTGCTTCATGATGGCGTTACTCTCCAGACTGGACGTGTCCTCGCTGTACCGACCGGACAGTAGCAGCGCCTACAGACAAGAAAGGATGAGTGATTGAGTTATTGTTTAGCAGCGCTAGGGCAATATTTCAGCCATTAACAGCTGAACAAGGAAGGGAGAAATGTTGGTGAGCTCATGCTTGAAGACTAGGAATAGTGCAGTTTATATTGATTTTGGTTATTGTTAGGAAATGTGTCTTGTAACAAGGGGAGATTAGTTCCACATTTTGAGTTCAATGCTTGGAGTAGTAACCAGAGATTGAGCTTAGTTGTAGAGTGTCCACCCATCACCCGGAACACCGGGGTTGGATTACTGGTCCCCCCATACCAAAAGACATTCAAAGATGGAAGTTGTTGTAGCCTTGCTTTACACTGAGCATAAGGATAGAACAACGCATTAGCTGGCGCTGTACTGTGGCTGTAAATGTATAATGGTTATTGATCTTATATTCAATAATTCGATTGGACAACGGATGGTTAGAAGTTTTGTGTATTCATAAGAAGACAAGGGCTTGAAGACAAACCAGAGAGGTGCGAGAGGAACTTCAAGAGAAGAGAGAGGGTGATGGTGGGGACCAGTTATTGTGTTAGTATTGGAGTCTGGGAACTAGTTGAAAAGGTAGTTAACGGCCCTGTGTTTGATACTGGTAGTCTTTTATGAATATTGCAATTGTATGAAAAGAATGTTTACAGAAGTTTGTCCTAACCTCTGCATATGTTTTCCTTTTTTGTCTGCCACGCTCTGTGTCGTCGAGCTTCAACTGGGACATGTTGCTGAATTGTTCTGAGATCCCTTTCTCCAGACATGTGACTGCTTCATCATTGTTTCCCTGTAAGTATTGAGTTGAATTTATTAACGCTATTTGACGTTGCAGAAGAGACAAGGAACTTGATGATCGTTAATTGATTTAAATCCTTGAGACAATCAATGAACGAAATATTTGCTTACCTTTTCCCAGAGCCACTTTGCCTTCTCAATGAAGAATTCTGGCAGCTTGTAGGTGCTGGCCTGTAGGAGGGAACTGTAAGCTGTCTGGAGATAACCAGCCCTGCACAGAAATTAAAACATCATTTATTCAACTGATAGTTAACTGTCAGAATTGACGAGTGAAATTGATAAATGCATGGTGATGGTGTGAAGGCATCATATGGTCAAATATCATTCCTCTTTCATCTATGGCCGAAACATTTAATCAATGATTTCTTTCAGTTAAGAAGTTAACACATAGCATACCATTTATCACTCCTTAAGTTTTGAACAAGCATTTTGCACTACACTCACTATTTACCATATCTGCTGTCATACAAAAGCCTTCCCAATGACAATGCCCTACAGTACAAAACACAATGGTCAAAACCAACACAAATCCATGAAACATGAATCCAAAACCAGATTTGTATGTGAGATTTACATACACACTGTACAAACAAAGGGGTGATATACTTACGAGCCCTTAAAACTCATTGATCAAAACGTGCTTTATGTGAAATTTAGAAAGAAATTTGATAACATTTGAATGCCTGACATACTTGCACGGCTTTAAAATCGCATTGATCATAAGTAAAGAGTATGTGAAATTTAAAGAGAAATTCGAACAAACCTGCAGAGGTTTCAGATTCTTTGAAGGGGATCCTCCTTGGGGTACTTACTGCATAAAATCTGTATTTTTGCTATATGACAGGTTGTGACTATTTTTTACAATTAAAAAATACCAAAACATCGATAAAAACGTGTTCTGTTATCTGTTGTTACCACCCTGCATCCAGCCCTAGCCCTAGTGGCGTCCCTAGCGACAGGGGCAGATAACTCTAAACCAGCCTCTTATCAATCTTAGCCAAAGCCAGACAGAATAAGGGGAGGTGGGTGGCCGTACCCCAAGGAGGATCCCCTTCAAAGAATCTGAAACCTCTGCAGGTTTGTTCGATTCTTTTTCAGAAGGGTATCCTCCTTGGGGTACTTACTGCATAAGAAGACTCCCAGAGACTAATCTTCGGAAGTGGAATTCTGTCTGCAATAATTAAAATAAAACACAAGGAATTAAAGCACACTCACCAAGTCACGTGACCTTGCCACTGCAATGACCGTGGAGGGCTACCCCTGGGTAATAATGGCTTTACACCGATAAACTCGGCAAAAGTAAGAGTTTAGATCAAACGTCCCTCCCCCCCCCCTTCTTTTGAAAGAAGCTACTAGGGGACTTCTAGAAAAGGTAACGTTAACCCCAAAGAAAAACACCCGAGGGTGATTTCTGCCAGAGTTCAAGAAATAACTGTGCAAATGGTTAGTGGTTAGTGGTTAGTACGACAAGTACCCGCTAACTTCGACACTAAAACAACGGCACTAAGAAAACCACAAAATTTCCTATATAACATATACCGAAAGCTCAATCAGCTAGAGGGTACACGCCCCTGCCCACTGGAGAGAACCGACTTGCCAAACCGAGCACGCTCGCTGGAGTGCATGTCAAGTTGGTAATGTTTAATGAACGTGCTCGGCCGGCTCCAAATAGCGGCCGAACAGATCTCTTCAATAGGCAGGGACGCAGCATAAGCCTTAGAGGTCGCTACCGCCCTAACCGAGTGAGCTTTCAAACCCTCAGGAGGTTGATGACCCTTGTGGGCATAACTCAGGCAGATAGTCGAGACTATCCACCTGGAAATAGTCTGTTTGGAGGCGGGATCACCCGCCTTTCCCCTGCCGTAGCAGCAGAACAACTGGTTGCTTTTGCGGATATCCCTCGTTCTTAGGACATATTTCTTCAGTGTCCTACGCACGTCCAAGACATGCGGCACTGAAGCCCTTGCTCCCGACGTAGCCGGCTGGAGCAGAGCTGGAAGTTCAATGGGCGCCGTTACGTGAAACGAATGCGCCACCTTCGGACGGTACGAGTCCGGCAGTCTAATGCTGACTCTGTCTTTATGAAAGACAGTCAGCTCGGGATCGGAAGACATCGCGTGGATATCCCCTACCCGCCTGCCGGACGTGACCGCCACCAAGAAGGCTGCCTTCCATGTCAGCAGCTGAAGTGATATTTTGTCCAGGTCCCTAAAAGACGGACCTGACAACCAATCCAGTACATATGATAGATCCCAAGTCGGGCTGACCCGCCGCAAAGGCGGACGGATCCTGTCCACGCCCGCTAGGAAACGCTGGACCATGGGATGGCTACCGAGCACGGTGCCGTCCACCGGAACGTGGAATGCGGAGATTGCCGTCGAATAACCTCGAACGGTCGAAGCAGCCAGACCCTCATCGAGCCTGGACTGCAGAAACTCCAGCACCGGGATCAGACCCGCAGAAAAGGGATCGAGAAGCCCTCTATTTCTACTCCAGCGCGCATAGCAGGCCCATCTATCCTCGTACTGAATGTTCGTGGAATCCCTCCTCGAAGCCAGAATTGTATCTGCAACTCGTGCAGGAATTCCGCTCTCCTGGAGGCGACTCCTGACAGAGGCCAAGCCACCCACTGAATGTTGGGATTCGGGTGTGGCGCCCCTTCCTGCGTCAGCAGACCCGGTCGACAGGGTAACAGTACAGGAGGCCGTACAAGAAACCTGAGGACCAACGGAAACCACGTCTGGGCCGTCCAAAGCGGCGCCAGCAGCACCAGTAACTGTGCAGGCTGGTCGGCCAACTGTGACAGAACTCTGGGAATCAAGGGAACTGGTGGGAACGCCCACAGAACCTTGCCGGTCCAGTCGATCGCGAAGGCGTCGGCCGCCAGAGCGTGAGGGTCTGGAATTCTGGAGCAGAAGACAGGTGTCTGGTGCGTCCTCCCGGACGCAAACAGATCCACCTGGAATGACCCGTACAACTGGGAGATAACCTCGAATGTCCCCCGGTGGAGCAGCCATTCGTGAGGTGCCAGGATTCGACGCGACAAGGCGTCCGCCCGGACATTGTCCACCCCCGGAAGGTACACTGGAAAGACCCGAATGTTGTACCGAAGCGTCCGTCTGAACCGTGACTGTCGTCTGAGGATTGTCCAAGGGAATACCTCTGTTCAAATTGTCCTCCTCTGTCCACCACTCGAGATGGCCCAACAGCCACTCGGGGACAGCTACTGACTGTTCCAGGCTGCCTGCGTGTGACCACAGCTGGGCTAACGCCTGTTGAACCGGTCTCATGCGCAGGCGAGCTCGCCAGACAACATCCACTGTCGCCGCCATGTTTCCCAGCAGCCGAAGCCACATGCGAGCGGGATGCGCGGGACTCTGTAGGAAACGACCTGCGGTCTGAGAGACCTTGACCACCCGGTCTGGCGCTAGGGACACTAGCCCCGTCGCCGTCTGGAACCGGGCCCCCAGGAAAACAAGGTCCTGGGAGGGTTCGAGGTCTGACTTCTTCAAATTCACTATCCAACCCAAGCGCAACAGAATGTTCAAAATGCTCTGGGTGGCCTCCTGATTCCACAGCTGGGACAAAGCCCTGATTAACCAGTCGTCCAGGTACGGGTGACAGCACCTGCCCTGCGATCTGGCAACCTGTGCCGGAATCAGCATCAGTTTGGTAAACACCCTTGGCGCCGTCGAGATGCCGAAGGGGAGCACACGAAACTGTGGCACACCCCGTCGAAGGCGAAGCGAAGAAACTTCTTGAACTGGGGGTGCATTGGAACGTGAAGATAGGCGTCCTTGAGATCGATTGACGAGAGCCAATCCCCTGTCTCCACGGACGCTATCACTGACCTCAAGGTCTCCATCTTGAAAGAAGGCACTTGCAACATCTTGTTGAGGTGCTTCAAATTCAGAATTGGCCGGAAGCCTCCGGCCTTCTTGGTGACTAGGAAGTATGTCGAGTAATAACCGATCTCTTCCTGTCCCTTCGGGACCACTTCGATAGCTGCCTTGTCGAGCAACGCTGCGACCTCGGCTCAAAGAATTTCCGCCTTCTCCAGAGAGGATGGCACCGGGGTGCTCCTGACTCCTGTAGAAGAAGGTGGCCCATGCTTCCAAAGAGGCAAATGTCCGTCCCTGAGCGTGGACAGGACCCAGGCATTGGACGTGGCCTTCTCCCATTCCGAAAGGAAATGAGACAGGCGGCCTCCTACTGGAAGACTCGGTACCAGACAACGGATCCCCGCAACCGGCGGCACTCCGGCCCCCTGGCGGTTCACCAAGACACTGTCTGCCGACACCGGCGGCCCTAGGGCCCCCTGACGGCTCGTCGAGGCAAAGACTGCCATCGAAGGTTCGACAACCTCTCGATGGAACACAGACTGAAGCGGTGGGGGAGTTAGGGACCCTTGTAGGCGCCCCCTTTCCCCCGAAAAGGCTGCTGCTGCCCCTTGGAGCGCTGCTGCCCTTTCTGCTTCTTGCCCCGCTTCCCTGGCTGACCCCGACCTACCCCTCGTGGGATAGAAGAGTTCCACTCGGAGTAGGTCTTGGCCGGAGGTCCAAAAGGAGGATCAACCAGGGGGGACTTTCGCTTGAAGCCAGCGTTACCAAGGGCGCCCTTTACGTCCTTGATACGTGAAAGCTGGTCAGCGGTGTCCTTAATGACTTTGGTCGCTCCCGGGAACAAGGTTTTACCGAGTTCAAACGGGAGAGCCATTAGTCTTTTCTTGGTGGGCTGTGGCAATGTTGAATAATTCAGCCACACCCGGCGCAGCCCCATCACTGCGCCCATTATCTGACCCGCGGAGCTCCGGATAGAGTCGCGAGCCAGATAACCATTCGCGTCCGTCAGTTGCCTTTGGAGAAGAGCTTGGGAGCTCTTCCCCTTCCCTTCCTTCAAGGACTCTGCCTGGAGAGAAGCCAGGTAGGCCGAATGCACGGCGACACGCATCTGTTGGCAGCTGCCCCGGAACGTTCCTTCAAACGTCCTGAACAGCTGCTTCAAGAGCGCGTCACCGGCACGGAAGGGGGGCACGCACCGGCCCTGGAGTCCAAGAGACTCCAGGCTGACGGAGGCCAACACATCGTCGTCACATAACGGCACTTCAAACAATCCCTCCTCTCCCAATGGGTACCGCTTGTGAAGCTCCGGAAGGTCGAAGCGCTTGCGGGTACCCAAAAGGAGAGGAGTGACCGAATCGTCCATCACATGCTCGAGAATGCGGAGTCGCACCTGTGGGGACTTCCGCGAAGCGAAAGCCCCACCGGGAAGCCGGAACTCAGCAGAGTCGGCCTCCTGTTGGGGAACAGCGCAATGCGGGAAAGCCTTGGCAATCTTGCCACGAATCTCCCGCAAAGCAGAGTTAATTGACAGGTCGACCGCATCAGACTCCGCATCACTCTCAACCTCCATGTCAGACTCCGAACGCTCCGACAACAACGTCGAGTCTGAATCCGACTCGCTGTCGTCGTGAGCGCCCACAGTCTGACCGGGAGGCAGGAGAGGAATACGAAATCCCGACGCAGTCGACCCATCCTGTTCCACAACAGGTGGTCGAGTGCCGAGCCCAGGTGCCGTCCCCTGCGCCGAAGCACCGGGGACAATACTCTTGGGGTCGCCGACCGTACCCCCTGACCCGGACGTACCAGGCGTAGGGGAAGTAGGTCGTGTGATCGTCGCCGAGGGAGCACCGGCCTTCCGGTGCTTTCGACTTATCGTTCCCGGTGCACCGCCCGGGCCCCTGCCCGAGCCAGCACCGGAACCGACAACGTCCACGGTGCCAGAGGTACCGGGCGTCGGGGCATCGGGGCGTGAAGGGGGAAGAGACGCGCGGATTTCCTTACGGACTTCCTGCATCAGTTCCCCCAACAAACCCTTCATTTGCCCCTTGATTAGTGTATTTACATCAGTAGGTGTGAGAGAGGATTGCTTGTCTCTGACAGAAACCACCCTCACCCCCGCATCCGAGTCAGAACTCTGAGAGCCCGACGGGATGGGGGGCGAGATTACCTGACGCTTTTTGTTTTGTTTACTGGGAGGGGTAGCACTTCTGACATCCTCCCCCGCAGCGTGGAGCCTCTTGAAGAAGGTCAGGTCCAGTGATCTGCGCTTCTTGGTCCTCACGGAAAAGTTCGAACACGATGAGCAGGCAGAGTCGTCGTGGTCCTCAAGGGCGAGGCAGATGATACACTGATCGTGTGAGTCTGACTCGGGAATTCTATTCCCACAGTTGGAACATTTCTTAAATGACTGCAAGCAATCAAAACAAAGAAAAGTTACAACCGTGCATGCGTTATGTAGATAGAAAGATACATGTGTGCATGACAATAAAAGAGAGAGAATAATAATAATCCTACTCTAAGGCATATAAGTTATGTATAAAGGCTTCCCAAAGCAAGCTCATAACAAAAGCCTGTAATAAAAAGAACATGTAAACAACATGTCTTGCCGACTTAGAGAAATTTACAACACCCAGTAAATTCACGAAGGTGAAGAAAAAATCTCAAAGTCTAGGGAGCTTATTTATTACTAGCAAGTGCCAAACAATAGCGGAATCCATACGAAAGAAGAACTTATCCTCTAGTCGGAAAAGGACTTTCGAGAAACCGCCATGTTCGTCATTTTTCTCCGCCATTACGCAACACGAGGTGCGCACGGTTTTGAAAAATTCTAAGTCACAACGCGAAGAAATGCGAGAAAATGCGGCCTATTCTAATCTATAATGATTAAAGGTCACCATACATTTGCTTTGTCTTTGTCCTCGGACATTTTCTTAGCTTCAACTTGTCAAAATAACTTCAATGAAAAACAGAACGTCTGTTCGTGATGAATGACAGATTGATAAGAGGCTGGTTTAGAGTTATCTGCCCCTGTCGCTAGGGACGCCACTAGGGCTAGGGCTGGATGCAGGGTGGTAACAACAGATAACAGAACACGTTTTTATCGATGTTTTGGTATTTTTTAATTGTAAAAAATAGTCACAACCTGTCATATAGCAAAAATACAGATTTTATGCAGTAAGTACCCCAAGGAGGATACCCTTCTGAAAAAGAATTGATGACAGTTATAGGCCTGACATACTTGCGAGCCATTAAAATCTAATTGATCACAAGGTGCCTGCATGTGAAAGTTAAATACATTTTATGACAGTTGAATGTCTGACATACTTGCGAGCAACCTTTGCACTCCAGAGCCACCACCGACCAACCACAGTCTGTAGCCCCATGTCTCTCTCCGACTGACACAGACTCAACAGTGTGCGTCTCAGGGACAGGATCGGCTCTTGGACTCGGAATGACACCTGGGGAACAATAGCAAAATTTGACTAGAAAAGGATTTTTCACTAAAAGATGGAAGTTTCAACCGGAGAGAAGAAATTATATATTATTCCTATGTAATTATTTATATAAATGGAACCAAAAACTTTATTTCATCAGTAAGAATCAGACCAGTTATGGCAGCCAACTTGCAAAAATCATAAACCAAACCGCTGTTTCATGATGTAAAGCTATTGTTATCATGATATGATTATCGTCCTTGTTAAAAATTGAGCTGAATGCTGTTCATGGCTGTATTTTTCTGTTCTCTTTTCATTCTTAAACTGAGACATAAATTGACAATTATGGACAGATGAATTTGATAAATACCTGTTTCTTATAGACCCGTCAATGTTGATATTCTTGGGTCTATAAAAACAGGTATAGACCTCATCACCAATCTATTATTGTATATTACTCATCCGTTGTAAATATTCTGGTGTCCCCCACCTGACACATCTGTAGTCTATCCTGCCACTGATCAATAAGCTGGGTGGGTGTACGTCTTGTCGGACTGTCGGAACTGCTCACATTGTCAGTGTTCGGGAAGTCCAGCAACACCTGCAGGATCTCCTCTATCTCATTCAACATGTGCAGTCTGGAAGGGGATAAATACAATTGGTTATAATATAACATTGCAGAATTGTGAGTAAACAAAAAACAGAAATGTAATTCCATGGTAAATGTACTGGGGTTAAGTAATAACTGTATGTGCAGTCTGATATGAAATTTATTTAAAAGAATTTCTTTTACTCCTGGTATTTCACATATAATGAGCTCAACATGAGTAATTCAGTGACTACTGTCCACCTCCCTACCTGGCGATGTTCTCGTACCCACGCTGGTAGGAGCCGGTCTCCATACTGGCTGCAGCGAGGGGTCCCATCTGGTCTCTGCGGACCAGCTCCAGCTGCCGACTGAACTCCTCCTCTTTCTGTACAGTGGAACAATTGGTGGTTCAGTCAAAAATATATTCAGCGCTTTACTGATAGATGTTTGAAATTCACTTACTTTTTTCAGCTGAGATGACATTTAATGTATGGAATCAATATTCTAATTTGGAAGCCCCTTTGGTTCACACTAAGGTAATTGCCTTATATCATGAAAGCTCAAAGCAAGTGGGCCCCTATCATCAAACCTTGATCAGATCTTGATCTGTGCATGGCTAAATATCATGCTTGCTTCTATCTGAACAGTCTCCTGCTATGATTTAGAAGTTCATTAAGGTTATTAACGCATTTTCTGACCTTAAGTTTCATCCCTACCTTATCCTTTGCAGCTAAAAGGTTCCTGGCGACCCCGACAGCCCAGTTTCGCCGCTGTGCCTCCCCTCTACAGTAAAGCTCCAGCTTGTCCCAGGACCCCAGCTTCCATGTCGCCTCAATACGGTACGTGTTCAGTTGGGCTGACCAATTGGGTCTGTAATGTAGGCCATTTACATCAGTATCCATCGTGTATGAAACAAGTTGGGAAAGAAGCAAGCCAAAAATGGTATTAAATGGCAAAGATGTAGAAAAGACACAAACATTTTCTAGCCCTGACCAAATTAAACCAAGTCCACAGCTGATGGATGCTGTATTAAATTTTGATTAATGCATTCATATTCTGGAGCCATATTTTTAGGGCTTTCTTGGCAAGGGAATAGTATTTACCATAAATTAACTGGGTACTGACATTTTGCACTAAGAGCACTATGTGCTACTAAACATAGGTATTTGAGATTAAGCAACCCATGGACTTTCAGCTTAATGCTTTATGTAGTAATTTACTGTCATGAACAGCTGTACCAATCACCATCACAACCAAATCAAATTAAGCCATCCTACATTTAAAGATTTGTTTCATTCAATGATAAATCAGTTTTGCAAGTGTGCTTTGATTGTCTTTTTCTAAGATAACAGTGTATGAAACAACAACTCACTTCTCGGCTAGAACACCATTAGCGTGTAGAAGAGCTTTGTTCATCTGTCCGAGCTCCATCAGACTTCCCATGAGCCCCTGGTGGTGACTAACCTCGTCCGGTTCAGTCTGGATCGCTCGCTCGTAGCAAGCCTGGGCATCCTGCTGTTGACCTGTTGGAAAAGAGACACAAAGAGAATGTTAGATCAAAGCCAGCAGGAAACCAGGGACTCCTTTCACACGTGATCATAAGTCACTAAGGTAGCCTCAGTGTAATGTTAAAGAATGTGAGTTAAGGTTGCTTTGTGAAAGGAGGCCCAGGACCTTAGGGTTGACAGTTAGATAAACAACAGATTCTAAAAAACAGATATACCCAATGCCAAAGCCAGTAGGTCTGCTTAGTTATCTCACCTTGCAACAAGAGGTCAAGTTATTAGTAAGTTATTAAGAAGAGTAAATGAAACTCCACTAAGAATATCAAAGAAAATGCCAATGATGATTGCTTTTTCTAGTGTCTATACTTTATCAGCTACAAAATATCAAGACTCAATCCGCCCCTGAATGTGTGAGAATCTCCTGTCACCTACCCAGACTCTCGTGTGTGAGAATCTCCTGTATGAGTGTGGGAGGAGTCTGTCTGATGGCCGCCACACCCAACACTCCGTCAGGCTCGTCCATCGCAACATACAGGCGCTGGGGACAGAAGAGGGAGAGAGTCAGTTCTTATTCAGTGCTGTTTGGGTAATACTTCAGTCAGGTGACAGAAGAACGGCATAACTTATAATATTAACAGATCATTATTCAGAAGTATTTACTTATTATCAAACTAAATATATTCCCTTCTAACCACCAATGGAATTGGCAGATTAATTAATGATAAATGATTGACATATTCTTTTGAGAAAAGTCAAATGTTGGATGTTGACAATGAGTTGCCCCGAACAACAGAGTCCTATTCACCTGGAGAAAGTCGAGATGTGTCTGGATATCACTATGAGACACAAACTGTTCGAAGTGCATCAGAGCTCGAGTGTAGGCCTTACAGTTGACACAAGCCTCTGCCAGACTGTCCTTGGGGACTCGCTCCAGGAAACCGTTCACAGACTTGTAGCCTGGGTCTGTCAGGTAACTGGCTTCTGCAATGGAGGAAACAGAGACATCAAGCATTATTTGCGTTCTTGTTTAAAAGTGGGTTTTAACATCATTTCTGATGGCTTGTAATTTGGAAAATTCCTTCCTCTTACTTGTGCATCTTCAGAGACAGATATTCTGAATGATCCTCTGTTTCCAATAATTATCACCACTAGTTAAGGAGAACCTATCCTAAATATAAGAAGCATAGAATATTTGAACTTTTCAATCAAACCTAAAATGCTTCAGATGGTAATACTAAGCTAGGATCATTCAAAATTAACCAATTACAGCATATAGAAACAGTTGGGTACTTATGAAAGGATTTGACCTTTTGAACTGGTGCTAGTAGCAGAGAGATTCTGGGCACGGAACCGGCACCACTTGGTGAGGTAGTCCAGGACAGAGAAGACGGTCTGAGCACTCTTGTGTCGGAAGTCTGACGGGCCGCGGTGTCTTGTGTCGGGTTTCTTTACTTGGTTCACTACCTCCAGGATCTCATTGTACATCTGAAACACACGAACCATTTATTCTTCTAAAAGGTCAGGATTTAAGAACTCTGTGAAGCTCTGAAACCATGGGAATAGACTTTCAAAACTCATCTTTTGGTGAGTTGTAAGTAGATATAAACAAATTGTATACTTTCGACTAACAAAGCAACAAGATAGCTCTGAAAATCCATAAACCTTAGAAACCCTTGTAGATCATCTTCATTGAAGCAAGTTATTGTTCTTTGTATATTTGATTTCTTCAATTAAAGAAAGTATTCAAATTAATCATTACTAACAAGATGAACAAGTATTTTCCCTCCAAAGTCAGACAAGTAATGATAAGTATCACCAATACATAACAACTTAGCCTCCGAAACATAAGCTTTTTCAAGATTAAATCACCAAATTTTCAAAGACGCTACAACAACCCACAAAGTTCCCCACCTCTGTAGCATCCTCTGGTCTACCATCTTGTAGCACCTGTACAGCCACATGGGGGAGGATGTAGAGGCCCACCTGGGTGTTGTGACGGATACACGCGCTGCACGCCAGGAACACACGCGCTGCCTTGCTCTGCTGGTTCACCTGTAACATATATATATATATGTAGGCAAAGCAGATTTCTTGCAGTACAAACCTGTTGTTTTATATCAGGCTCAAGTTGTGCTTGAGGTGGACTTTTATGTGATCAAGACCCGGGCTGAATGTTATCAAGGAAATTACATAGTTTGAGGGGTTCAAATTTTTGACAAATACAGAATTTCAGTTATCTTTAAAAGTTTCATTTCATTAAATCATTAATTTGACAATTCTTTCATAAAATTTCAAACATTAGTTTGGTCAGACATATATCTTGACTTTTTATTTTTGAAAATTTTGACTCCAAAATTACCAAGTTACCGCTAATTTGAGAAGGGGATCAAATTACCCGCGAGATGAGGTGTATAAGATATCCAGTCCAGTTGCTGACCCAGTCCTTGAAGTTACCTCCCTTGTTACTCTGGTAGATGGGTTTGGGGCACTTGTCCCACTGGGCCTCAGAGGTCAGCTTGTATCTGGATAGAAAGAGCAAAGACTGCTTCACAAACTGTGATTCTAGGTGTTTAAAAGTTATCTGTTAAACTGTCTTTAAAGATAAAAATCTGACATTTATGTGTTCCAACAGAAATGGTTCGTAAATGATATGCCATCAGCTAAAGGGTACCAAGATCACATTAGTTTACTTTTTTTGCAGCTCAATTTGTATAGTTTCTGCTCATCACCTAGACGACTGGGGTTTGATTCCCAGTTGTGTCATGTGAAAAGATGCTAAAACAACAGAGTTGTAACTTCATTGCTTAACACATCATGTTAAGGACAGAACAACAGATTAACTGGCATATTAGATAGGGTTATTTGGGGACGGATTTATCCCTTCTTTCAAGAGTATTTCACTTATGTTGCTGGGAGAAAGCCTGCACCGCTATTGTGGCACTGTATTGCGGTGAAACAAGCGAGCATTGGCTGAAACTAGCACTGTGTTGATATTCATTGTAGCAGTGCACCAAAACCTGACTGCATGTAGAGCAGTTCTCTACTCTGCAGACAAACTTGCAAAGCCCCTTGGGAGGATTCGCACCCTGGACCTCTTGATTCATAGCCGAATGCTCTCACCACTGTGCTATCCCACCTGACAGAACAACGGATAAACTGGCATCATATCATCAAAGTTTCACCACAAACCTGGAAGAGAGGAGTGGGATTAGAATCTCCTGCATGTGTTCGGGAAACTTGTTCCACAGTTTGTTGGGTGTGTCCTTCCCCTCCGATATCTCGTATATCTGCAACAGGTCCTGCAGAGCAAATGCTGAACAGTCCTGCAAACAAGGTTAAGATATTATTTAATATCTTTTGTGTCATTGATATCTAAATGTTAATCTTGCAGTGAACAATATTGATGATAATGCTAATAACACAGGTACTTAGCACTTAACATGCTCTAATCAAGAACGAAACATCTTATCATCAGGGGTGAGGACCACTGTCAATCCTTTTACAGAACAACTCCCTGAGATTGTCCTTGTAATTTATGATAAAAACTTAGAACAAGAATTTCAAGTTAAATTTCAGCTCCTTCTAAGTAAACTATATCATGACAGTGGTCAATCTTTGTAACCATCAATCTTTGTCACCCAAGTTGGATCCCTTTCTTCATTGAATAAAATATGTCATTTTTGTAAATTAGCCATATGAATGATTCAGACAAATAAAATTAGAAACAGCATTTCATACAATATAAAGTCACACCTGTATTCTAGGTTCTGTTGCGGACAGAAAGGCCTTCAGAACTTCGTTGATGAGACCAACAGCAAAGTTGCCGTCTTCTACCGAAGCTTTGAACTTGCTTGCCTCTTCTTTGGAGTTGCTCGTCATCAACTCCAATCTGTTGAGATCACAAACAAAGGTGTTTATTGAATGCTGCATGAAATACATACTTGAACAATGGAAGTAAACTTTCTGAAAAATCCTTGTCAAGCATATGTTGACACTTTGACATGACCTACTGACTTACAGATCTGCTTCTACCAGCTGTGATTGTTTGAAAATCTGTTTCCATAACCATTTGAAAGCTAATGAGCTTCTTGAATAGGTCTTTTTATTCAACGAAACAGCATACATTTCCTACACCAGGTGTGGGGTAAATATAAACCAATTACTTTTGGGTACAGTAACTATCTATATGGTCTCTTGAGGGAAACAATAATAATACTCCTCACAAAATTAAGCAACATGTAAAATTTTGAACAAATGTATTTTGTCTAAATTGCATGTTTATTTGGATGGTTTTAGTTCAAGCAATGTGATCAATTAAGTTTATGTATCCTTAACGTTCTTCTGCCTACATTATTTCTTAATGTACGGCAGCATGAATGTGTGCATATTTTCCTGAAAAAATTATCCCAGTGCTTAATTTTTTGTGCGGAATAAAGCAATAATACAGGGCATTTTTATTTTATTCAGAGATTTCCTGCAGAAACAGATTCAACAATAAACGAGGCAGGTACTTACCTCCCGGGGTCGATGGCTCCGAGCCCCCCCAGACACTCAGCATACAGTAGCTCCACTTGGGCATCTGACTCTCGACACCCCGTCATTAGCTGGAGGATACAAGAGATAATCAAATAATTGGGTAGAACACAACAAGAGATAATCCAATATCTGGGTAGAACCAAACAAGAAATAATAAAAACATTTGCTGTTTTAACACACTTTTCAGTGAGAAAACTTTCATCCCTGTTATGTTGAGCCGCAAAAAATGTTTTGAGTTGTTAAGCCTGGTTTGGGCAGCTATTAGAGGTGTCAAACATTATTAAGTTTTTAATGTTGATATCCATGAATAAAATACCTAAGTTATGTTTAAAGATAAGTTCAGAAAACGTACCACAGAGACAAGTTGTGAGATGATTGGATCTGCTACCTCCCCATCCATCACATACTCGTTCAGCATCAACTGTAGGTGACACGTCGGGACATAATTACAAACAGAAGTTTTTGTTGATCTTTCTTTCATAAATTTTTCATAAATAGTTAAATACCTTTTTCATTTCATCAAGCAAACACAATCTTAACATTTAATGGATAAATCAGACTTTTCAACCTTACATGTGAAAGAAATATAATTTCAATCATCATTTTATATAATCAAAATTGATGGCGTTTCATTTTGAAATGGAAAAACACATAAAATGTTAATCAAAGGCATTTGCGAAATAGCAAATTATGTCATTACCTTTTACTCGCGGGTTATAATTTCAAACAGCGTTTCTTAGCATTACTCTTCAACATTTGAGTACACATACCTTTTCTTCTCTGAGCAATTTCCTCAGCTTTGAGAGTGCATGTCTCCTAACATCTCTATTTTCATGTGTGATCCCCTGTATTGAGTAGGCTAACCTTGTCTTAAGGTCAGATTGTCTGTGGGGAAAAAGCATATTTCTTCAACTGACAGAAAATATTACAAAAACAACACAAGACCCTAAATATCGCATCAAATATTTCAAGATTCATGTCTTGTGAGGTAAAAATATAAAAGAATATTTATATCTGAAATCAAGGTTTATGAATTTCAAAAACATCTTATTGTTGGTAATGCTAGCTTATATATATTTGGAGTGAGTGAGTTATTGTTAAGCGCCGCTTGGGAAGTATTAAGGGCGGATATATATTTATACCTAGAAGGCCCATCTGCATATTTCTTTAGGACAGCGTAGGCATCAGCCAGCTCCGGGATGTCCGGCAGGAAGTAGATCTCGTGGAAGTGTTGATGCAGAGAACTTCTACAGAAGGGAGACAAGAGAATAATGAAAACACTCCGCATAGAATAAACATTCTGACGGCGAGCAGAACAATATTGTGACAGGACACTTGCATTGTGATATAATGCTAGTTTAATATTGCCACAAAGATATTACACTGTGGCATCTGTTTTACAAGGGCAAGTAGTTATTATTTAAGCCTAGTTGCATCTTGATACCTTTTTATTTGTCAGTTCTTCAGCAATAAGCACCTGATATAGCTGCACTGATCCCAAATTTTTGCTCAATGTAGCATGGCTTTAACTTCACTTATATTGAAATATATGAATCCATATTTGAAGCTTAGAACTGGCTTGAAGGGTGAAAGGGTTAACCATGTGCTAAATAATTTCTAAATAGATCCTAAACACCAAAACGCAATAAAGAAGTGTTCTTCCTTATCTAACCAGCTAAAATGCCTAATCAGAAACAAAAGTGATTTTTTTTCAAATCAAATCTAGAAGGGTATCAATTACCTGCTCTCGACGATCATGTAGTTGAAGATGTCTGCCACTTGTTTGGGGAGTTCCTCCAGAAGTGGAAGCAATGTGGCCACAATCTGGGACAGCATTGTACCCAGCAGCGGATAATCAAGACTGGAAATCATCGAAATAGATGGTCCAAATGATTATTAATTTTTAAAACTAAGTTCACTAATATACAATGTTTAGTAAAATTGCAAAACAATACTAAGCATGCCATCTTTAGCTTATCTTTCGGATTTGCAGTGTGACCATCAAGGTACCATGCAGTCGACAATCCAGACCGGCAATTAAATTTATCTTATTACCCAGGTAAGTTACAGTTGTTATCATTTACTACATGTAACATGCCTTAATGTACTGTCACATCAATCTTGAACTCTTCAGTATCATCACGACTTAATACTAGCAAAAAAACACCAGAAAAATAACATAAAACCCTAAAACCATTTATCAAAATGAATGTCATTTAAAACCTTACCTTCTGACAAAGCAGTTCCAAGCACGACATGAAATTTCAACAAACTGACGGCCGAGTCTGAAACAAAGAAAATATATTGAAAACATAATGCTTGCAACAAATCTATAGATATTGTTACCATGACAACAAGGAAAGACAACTCACCTGAGGGTATTCATAACCTTGTGTCGTATGGACCCGATGTGTTTTGATCCCATCAATCGGATAATGTCAATCAAACTTTCCATGGCCTTGAAGCAGAAAGATATTGTCAAATGAAAATATCTATTTGTTTTTTACTAAAGTGCCCATGCAAACTTCATATTATTCAGTAATTTCCTTTTTAGTAATTTTTTTCACTGTGATGAGTTAGTCACTCAAGAATTGCTTTTTAATAATCAATTCTGCATTTATGAACTTAAATCTTATCATTGATACCATATGAAGTTATTGTTGTAATTGTTCTGTGTTTTAAGTCAGGGCCAGAAGTGAGCCAGTATATAATTTTTATTACAGAGAATCTATGTTGAATGTCCCTCGCGATTAAACTGAAAAGCTATTGGTTTGTCTTGCTGGTGTTGTATATCAGCAAAGTGTTCTTTCATACATACTCCAACATGTCTTTTGGTTCCGCATTTATTGTTATAATAGATTTTAATCATTAAGTATGTGACAAATCAGATGAAAGACGCTCTGCTTACCAACTGTTTGTCTTCAGGTGGAGTGTTGGAGTTGATCAGTTGAGAGTCAAATGATGCCAGAACTCCCAATAAACGAGGTTCCAAATAATCGGCCTGTATGAAACATTCATAGTAATGGAACTTTTCCAGATGAATTTTTCTTTAAATAAATTTGTTGAGGATTAAGTACAAGTATTCAAAAAAGTCAATTTTTTAAAGAGAACATCAATGATTTCACTGTAACATAGTCTTTTTTGCAGAGATCCGATTAAAGATGTCTAAAAACATTTATAATATTATAATCATGAGGTCTTTCTTACCATTTGCTCTGCAGTAGTGATGTCCTTGGGTCCGTGGTAGTTCTCATCATGAGTGGACAGCGTCCTCAAACCATTGAACACCTGAAAGATAAGTGGGCAAAGAATTAGCATCAGGGGGTGTTAGAATACATCAAATATGAAACTTCCATAAGGTAAATGAGTAAAGTATTTTTGAAGAAATAAATTGCCTGAAACAATAAAAATTCAGTTAAGAAACTTACAAAACTAAGCACAGACATAGTTATGATACTCAATAATGAACAGAATATTTCCTCTGATGAAACTTTGTTCACTTTAAATAACTGAAGGCAACTCTACAAACCTGCTGATAGTTTGAGCTAAGATGGAGAAGCAGTTCGTTGTGGAGACGCTGGAAGTCAAGTCGGATCAGTTTGCCCAGGTTCATACCTGCCTCCGACTGGAGAGGAAGTGATTAAGCTCATTAGAATAAAAACAAGTGTGTTGGAAAATCAGAAACATGTTATATTTGATTGACAGTGAGTTAAATTGATACTGAGTTTAATATTGTTCAGCGTCGCAATATTTCAGCCATTAGCAGAAAACAAAAGTCATAACAAATACCTTTTTCTGTGTAAAGAAAATTTCATCTCACAATACATGTCAGTTTATGTATTTGTGCATAGTACAATGGTTCTCCTGATCAGAGCAATGAATGTCATTTCATCCTACATTCTCTTGCCCTGCAGCTCTCACTTACCTGTAGGAAGGCGAGTGCCTTCTCTAGTTCCGAGGCCTGACAGAGCCGCACCAGGTAGGAGAAGATATACTTCATGTTCTGGGCCAGCAACAGTCGTCTAGTCTGTAACACAGTAAGCGAGTTAGTGACTTGGGCCCAATATTCCAAGCTCTCTTAGAGTTTAATTTAGATAGTGGTAGTTCAATGTTAATGTATAGTAGCTAAAACTTTCTTAGAACTTAGAGAGCTTCAAAATCAAAGTCCAGGTGTTTAACATGTTTGCAACAATATTTCAGTTAGGATGCAATCCAAAAGATAGTAAAGGGTCAGGGAGAAAGGGATCAAACGGGATAGAAAGGTTGAGGGGACAGATGTCAAGAAAGGCATAGTGAGAAAAAGACTGCAGATTTTAAATGTCTTAAATTTGGTCCTGTTAACCCTTCCATCAGACCTTTTCCAGGAGCAATTAAGCTTCAACTGGAATAGCTCTTAAGTTTGTTTACATCAACACCGCCACACCACAATAATGTTTGAAGTCATTTTGATGCTATCTTACCTTCATAATACAAAAACTGTAATCAAAACCATTCATTTCTACATTTCATTTATTAACTGTTCCTGACTCCCTTGTCTTACACTACATTTTCCCTGGGAATCCTGAAATCATGCAGGTGAGATGTACCCCTCTAACACAGTTTCAGTTTCATTTAAGAGATAAAAGAATTTGTTATAAATACAGAGTTCAGTCGCCCCATATGAAGATTAATATGTAAAGGTATGACGATGCTATTGAATCTGATCCCCACTTAAACTTCTAATGAGGGCTATAGAAGATTAGTTTCCTCTTTCAGCAAGACGGAATGTTCAATTGGTTACTCACGTTCATGTTTGAGAGAGTGGAAATCATCTTGAGGAGGTTGGAGGCCACGGGAGTTGCCTTGCTCACTAAGAAGGGAACAATGTACTTCTCCGATCCCTGATAAAACATTCAACCAAACTTACATTATCAAGTAATTTTGATTCCTTACTTTTAACAACAAATAACAAATCTTTCAAGAGTCAATAAGTCACAGACTTACAGAAGATTTTCACATTACCGGTAAGTTACATCACTTTGTTAGGTAGTTGTATAGACAAACAGACAAGTCATTCACTTTTAGTTGAATGGGATTTTTATTATCCTCTGTTCCAACTGCAATTGTAGGAATCACCTTGAAAAATAAAGCATGGATGGCACTGCACTGAATATCAAAATGCAGCAAACTACATACACATATCTGCTGTTATGTTTCTTCCTTCTTTGGCCTCATACAAACTGCAGAATGTTAAAGGCAAACTCTGTCAAAAGGCTGCACCAGCCCTGTTCATTATATTTCATTAAAAATAATTCCAAGCTCTTACCTGAATGAAAGCCTTGACATCCTGGTACTTGAGGGTACGAGCCACCTTGTGCAGAATATTCTCTGGACTGATCTCTCCGCTGGATGTGCAGGCATCATGCATCGCCTCAACCAGGAACTTGGAGAGAAAAGACAATTTTTCATAAAATTAAGAAACGTTTTTGACCTGAAGTTATAGGGATCTTGGTTTGCTGCCAAATGTTGGAAACTGAGTTTGCTTCGAAATGATACAAAGCCACATCAAATTCTGTCATGTTTCAATGTTATCATCAGGGAGTCTTACAAAGTGAGTTTTGAAGTCACAATGAAATATTACACTACACATGTTATAATTCACTGTAGTGATGAATATTTTTTTTATTCAATTACCCTTTTAGCTTTTGTCATGTGCGTAGCTGAATAAACAAACAGACTAAGTTCCACCAAAAAAATTTGGTTTTGGATCTAAAAAAAAGTGAAACTGTTTCCAAAAGATAAGCATATTGATTTTCTCCTCACTTTACAAATGCCTTGTCTAAACTTGGTGAAAAGGTTCTGGCAGCTGAGTTTCTTGTGACTGGCAACTGCATGCAGCTGAAAGAGAAAAGTAATTGTAGGTAAGGCATTGCAGTGAAACTTGTTGCTATAGGCTGCATCTAGCAAACATGCGCTGTGTAGCATTGCGTCCAAACCTTATTGAATGAAGAACAGTTCTGTACTGCAGACAAAATTGCTGAGCCCCTGGCAGCATTGAATCATTCAATCTAAAACCTCTTGATCCGAAGCTGAATACACTTACCACTACGCTATCCCGTTTTAGAAACAGTTCTGTACTGCAGCCAAAGTTGCCAAGACCCTGGTAGTACAGCCCTTAGTGAAGTGTATGACAATTTATGATACTGTTCAATTCAGAGGCTATTCTAATCCAAAAAACATCATATGAAAGTGACTTGCCAAATGCATGAAGTAGAAAAGGAATCACAGAATCATCCTTTTTTTGTACAATGTGCAAATCTTGTGTCAAATTCTCAAAAGATTCCTTTCCATATTTTTCAACTATCTACAAAGCAGTACCTCTTGAGCAGCTACAGCGGCAGTGAGTGGGACGACGGAGAGAAGGCTCTTCAACAGGCTCACTAGAACCACCAGGAGTAGATCATTCTCTGCGTACCTGCAATATAAGTATGCTAAATGAGAAAAACAAAAACATTTTACCTAAACGAGGCAAGATTCTGTATAAAAACTTCATTAAATTTTGTGAAAATAAAATTGAGTTTGTAAGAATGATGAATTCTGAAGCATCACAATGAAGATATGATATGGAGAATCTTGCTTTTATATGTACATCAATTCTTATTGCCTACATAGATGTAATGAATTAATTGTTAAAAGTTTGAATTAACAGATAAATTTCATATTAAGTGGACAATGAAAAAAAATTACAACCCTACATTCATACAAAAGTTTTATGATGAATGTGAAAACAGGTTTTAGGTATATATCTTAAAAATAGAGCCATTGGCTCTGTAGCTCATCAGGCATCATATCAAGTTTGCTTTGTACAGGCAAGATGAGCTAAAAATGAAACTGATGTTACATATTACAAGAAAACCTATAAAAAAATTACAAAACAAATGTATTATTATTCAAAACTTTCTAGATCGCCAGTATCAGACAGTGAAAGAGGTCCACACTAAAATATACATGGAGAAATAAATTTGTCATAGACTGTCATCTAATGGAGAGAAATAGGTTTTTAAGATTGTGACCCCTGTGACCCTATTTGGGGTCATGGGGTCACAAAACCTACAGTTTAGAATCCCAATTGACTAAGGAGTCTACATGCAGTCTTTCAGCTCAATAGACCTTTAGGAGCTAAAGGTGATGATGAAAATAAGTTTTTAAGGTTGTGACCCCTGTGACCCTATTTGGGGTCATGGGGTCACGAAATCTACAATTAAGAATCCCCATTGGCCAAGGAGTCTGCACATATCATTTTCAACTCTATTGTCATTTTAGTACTGGAGAAGAAGATGAAAATATGTTTTTAAGGTTTTGACCCCTGTGACCCTATTTTGGGTCACAGGTTCACCAAAGTTACAAACAAGTGAAGAAGCGAGCAAAGCTCACATACCCCCGCTCCCCACTTTGTTCAAAGAATTACAAATAGTAAAACTGATTAATATTGGTTAAAGTATGATAGTTGAGTATACAGTAAGTCATTGTGTAAGTCTTCTTTCAACTGAAACCCAAATACCGAATTCATTAATAGGTTTTACAATTAAAAGGGTACATCTAGAGATAATGGTTGATCTTTGTTACAAATTTGAGGTAGTTATCATGAATATTCTACGAGATGCACTGAGGACAAAATTATTTTTGTTGAGTCACTTTGTAAGTTATGTTTTCGAAAGAAACCACAGAGAAGAAAATCCATATATATGGTTTAACTCTCACAAGGCATATCCAGCAATCACGATTGACATATGTAGCAAATTTGGTGAAGCTGAGATGTATATTTCATGAAATATGTTCAGGACAAAGTAATTTATCATAGAATCACTGTTCTAGTCATGTTTCCAAAAATTAAAAAAATGTGATGGTCTAATCCTCAAATGGCACATCTAGTGATCATGGTTGATAAGTGTATGAAGTTTGGTGAAGCTAGCATGAATAGTTTGGGAGATATGCTCCGGACAAAAGACTTAGTCGAAGAGTCACTGTTTTAGTCATGTTTCCATGGAAACCGCAAAAAATAAAAATAATTTGTTGGTCTAACCCTTAAAAGGCACAACTAGGGATCATGATTGATAAGTGTATGAAGTTTGGTGAAGCTAGCATAAAAAGTTTGGGAGATATGCTCCGCACAAAAGACTTGGTCGAAGAGTCACTGTTTCAGTCATGTTTCCATGGAAACCGCAAAAAATAAAAATGATTTGTTGGTCTAACCCTTAAAAGGCACAACTAGGGATCATTATTGATAAGTGTATGAAGTTTGGTGAAGCTAGCATGAATAGTTTGGGAGATATGCTCCACACAAAACGACTTCCTCAAAGAGTCACTTTTTAGTCATGTTTCCATGGAAACCGCAAAAATGAAAATTCGGAAATAGTTCTAACCCTCAAAAGGCACAACTAGGGATCATGGTTGAAATGTGTATGAAGTTTGATGAAGCTAGCATGCATAGTTTTGGGGATATGCTCCGCACAAAACGACTTCCTCAAAGAGTCACTTTTTAGTCACGTTTCCATGGAAACCGCAAAAATGAAATTTCAGAAATAGTTCTTACCCTCAAAAGGCACAACTAGGGATCATGGTTGACATGTGTATGAAGTTTGATGAGGCTAGCATGCATAGTTTTGGAGATCTGCTCCGCACAAAGTTTTGGGACGGACGGACAGACGGACGGACGGACGGAAAGAATGAACGCTATATACCCCCGCTTACGCTTACGCTTACGCTGTAAGGCGGGGGTATAATTAGAATCCCCATTGTCCAAGGAGTCTGCACATATCACTTTCAACTCTCTATTCCTTTTAGAACTGGAGAAGAAGTTGAAAATAGGTTTTTAAGGTTGTGACCCCTGTGACCCTATTTGGGGTCACAGGTTCACCAAAGTTACAACTTAGAATCCCCATTGTCCAAGGAGTCTGCACATATCACTTTCAACTCTCTAGTCCTTTTAGAACTGGAGAAGAAGATGAAAATAGGTTTTGAAGGTTGTGACCCCTGTGACCCTATTTGGGGTCATGGGGTCACGGAATCTACAATTTAGAATCCCCATTGGCCAAGGAGTCTGCACATATCGTTTTTAACTCTCTAGTCCTTTTAGAACTAGAGAAGAAGATGAAAATAGGTTTTTAAGGTTGTGACCCCTGTGACCCTATTTGGGGTCACAGGGTCACCAAAGTTACAAATTAGAATCTCCATTGTCCAAGGAGTCTGCACATATCATTTTTAACTCTCTACTCCTTTTGGAACTGGAGAAGAAGATGAAAATAGGTATTTAAGGTTGTGACCCCTGTGACCCTATTTGGGGTCACAGGGTCACCAAAGTTACAAATTAGAATCCACATTGGCCAAGGAGTCTGCACATATCGTTTTTAACTCTCTAGTCCTTCTGGAACTGGAGAAGAAGATGAAAATAGGTTTTTAAAGTTGTGACCCCTGTGACCCTATTTGGGGTCACAGGGTCACCAAAGTTACAAATTAGAATCTCCATATGCTAAGGTACTTGTACACAAAATTTCAGCTCTCTAATGTGTATGGTTCATGAGGAGAAGTCGAAAGTGTCAAAAGTTTACGGACGGACGACGGACGGACGGACGCCGGACGACGGGCCATGCCATAAGCCCATCTGGACTTTCAGTCCTGATGAGCTAAAAATCATATAATTAACCAACTAACGTGGCAATGTCCCCCGCCATTTGGATATTGTGATAGAATTGTCACAATAAGCAAATGCTATATTCCCATTGACAATAAGTGCAATGGTTCAAGAGATATGGTGTTATAAGTTTCAAAAGTGGCCAAAGTACTGTTGTGACTAAATGTTAAGGTCACCTGAAGTGACTGGTGTCTGCGTAATCCCCCAAGGTAGGTTGTGACCAAATTTGAAGACATTGGGTGCAATGGTTCATGGGCTATCGAGTTAACAAGTGTTTCAAGAGTGGTCAAAGTGCCGTCCTGACCTTGAAAATAAGGTCAAGGTCACCAGTTCGTGAAATATTGCGTTAACAAGGATCCGGACGTATGTACGTTAGGACGCCGCTGAATACAATATCCCTCGTTCCGTGCTGCGACGGGGGCTAAATATGCATTTATCAAAGAAGATGAGAGAACCGTTCACAAAACAGAGTTGTCCACAAGGAGTACAAGAACGATGTTGTTACATGTTTCAGAGTCCACTCATCAGACCCTTCTTAAGCTGCATTTACAAAAGAAATTCCATGCACATCCTACCGTCCGAGCTGTCCGATGGTTTGCAGCACCGTCTCCTGTAGGCGGATGTTGTTGTCGGTGTGAGCCTGGAAGTAGACTTGCTGCAGTCTGTTCATGATGAGGGTGTCCACCCCCTCCTTGCCCTCCCCCTCCCCCTCGCTCTTCTCACCCAGCAGGTGGTGGATCTCTCGGCTGTGGATAGAGATAGGGGTTAGTTACTGCAGGTGTGTTCGGATGAGTCAGAACCAAGCATTGTTAACTCCTTCACTCTTCAAAGCAACATTCAGAGTATTCTTACTGATTTTTCAGGTCAGAAGGGTCAAACATGGCAACGACCTGCGAGTAAATGATTTTGTGTCAAATTTCCAAGTTTTTCATGATTTATCATAGCTTATGCTCTTTTCTCCTATAAGCCCTGACACTTTCTTTCCTGGTGGATCTCTAGGCTGTGGATAGAGAAAGGGGTTAGTTCATGTAGGTGTGTTAAGGTGAGTTAGAATCAAGCATTGTTAACCCTGTTACACCTACAAAGCAGAATTCAGGCTCAAAAAGTATTGTTACTGGTTCTTAGGTCAGAAGGGTCAAACATGGCAACAACCTGAGAGTAAATGATTTCATGCCACATTTCCAAGATATTTTTCATAGCTCATGCTCTTTTCTCTTTTCTCCTATAACTCCTAACACTTGCTGTTCTTTCCCAGCACATGGTGGATCTCATGGCTGGTGGTATTGATAAAGGTGATAAGCTCTGTGTAACATAAAAATAAGCCTCAAAGGAAATGATAGAAATCATATCATATTTACATATACTTAGATTTACAGCTTTTGTGCGACCAAACAAACACACCCCCCATTCTTTAGAACCTTGATACGGCAGATAAATTTCTTTCGAACCAGGATCATTATTACTTTAATATTAATAACTTAAGAAATCAATGGTTCTGTACTTAATTTCTGAAGGTTTCAGATATTTATTAAAAGGCTCCTCCTCTGCTTCTAAACTTCTTACCTAAAGAAGATCCCTCCTGAAAAACAAACAAACAAATCTGTACAGATACAGATTCTTCGAAGAGGACTCTCTAAATACCCCAAGGAGAGTCCTTTCTGAATAAAAAAAAAGAATTTTCCACCCACCTGAACTGTTTGCGGACAAAGTAATCTCCATCATCTACGAGGACGAGACACTGAGTGAGCATAGAGGTTGTCACCTGGCTGTGGGCCCGGATACTCAGGTGACCAAACATATGCTTTATACTCCTGATGAACGCTGGAATAAGGTTTTATATACCACTCAACAAAAGCTGAAATTAAGGGCTGGTTGTACTGACACATTTTCTGACGCAAATTACGTAAGTTAATTTATCTAATCTATATGTTTGAGTATGAATGACACTTGGGTATGAAGAAAGACGAGCAAGAATTTACAATGTCTGCAGATGCAAAAATTTTCAAGTCTCATTTGAAAGTAAGTAAAGTTTTATAAAATATAACATATCTTTATTTCTGACTTCAGAATGAAACTGTCTTACAATGATCATCTAAATTTTGTTTGATATAATTTGAATAATTCATCTTAGATGGAAACTGTTTTGAAACAAATCAAGGCATTGACAGATTTAATTTCTGTATTTCTGCAAAAAGAAAATCATGAATAACTACTGAGAAAATAGTATTGTAATTACGAGTTGTTATAACCAACTGCATTACCAGTTTTGACAGAGACTTGTCCTGTGTCCAGGAGACGCATGAAGGGACTGAACATGGCAGGTTCTATACTCCTGGAGCGGTCCTTCTGTGTGCTGGGAGGATCCTTGCCTGAAACACAATCAGAAAAATAAAAGGAAATTTTAGGAAATATATGGAAATGATGGGAAATATATGAAAATTTTAGGAAATAAACGGAAATTTTGCCAAATCAGATTTCTTCGAGAATAGAAATATGCTAAAACCATAAGGATATCAAATTTAAACTTTGGCAACAGACACACAGATTTACAGAAGGCTCTCAATGAGATTGAATTAGCAGTAGAAAGCACTTGTTGGATTTTGAGAGTTGAATAGGTCAAATAGGGTTACATGTAAGATAAAGTCTCATACACAAGTTTATTTAACAGAAAAATAGTTAAAAAAAGCTATCTTAAGAGGACTTACCTGCTTGAAGGTTGTCACACAACGAACACTTGATTTCACATTTATTGTACAGAGGCTCACTGGATTGGGAGAAGTCACCACTAAAAGGTAGAGAAAAAAATGACAATTAAGACTAGTACTAATTAAGCTAACAAAAGAAGCACAAAGAAAAACAATGCAACAAAACACCTAACCACATTATAGATTAAGATGACCACATCTCAATGTGTAGAAATTCTATGTGGATAACCAAATTAAGTTGTAATACAAGTTAAGACATTGGGTTTCGTAAACATCATTTCATGTAATGAAAACAATCAAAATTCAAGGAAGGTGATTATTCAAGGATTTATCTTATGCTGACATTGACAAAGCTGTCTTACTTACCACTTGAGGAGAGCTTTACGACTGACGACACAGGCAACGATCCCCAGACTGCTGGCCAGTGTTTCTATTATGGTTGGATCAGAGTCGTCTATCAGTGGACTAGAGAAAAAATAAATTAAGAATACACGATACAGGAAGAAGCTGCATTATATTGTGAAAGCAAAGCTAGAAAATTTGGTTAAATGATAGATTAAAACTCTTATCCACTTAAACCATGAAATAAGAGCAAGAAGAAGGCCTGCAATGCCAATGAGTATTATAATGAACTGCAACTAATAACTTTCAGCATTTGAATAAATTTAAAGATAACTCAGCTAAATTTTTTCCAATACAATGCATTTATGTATTGATAAAATTTAAACTTAGTTTTTCAAGATTATTTAAGACAAGCAACATAAAAACAAGAGGAAGTAACTTACTGCAAGAAATCCTTGATAAGGTGGTTGCCATTTGGTCCCAGGTTAAAGAGAAACTCTGGAACTGTCTTGAGTGAAGCGAGACGTAAAGCCGGGTCACTGTCAGCCTAGCAACAAACAAGGAATGTCTGTCAAACTTGACAATTAGTTCAAAATACCTCAATATCCTTACATGAACAGTGCACTACTGTTAGTTATACATCTGTTTTATAAAAGAAGCAAATAGTTTCTGGACAATAATATATTTCATTTCTAGATGGCTTCCCAGATACAGGTCTGTGTAGATGCGAGTTGATGATCTTGAGCATTTTGACTTTTTCATGTAAAGTAAACAAATTGAGATATATTCTAGCCTAAACTGCTTAGTTTCAAATCAAGCTCTCGCAAAAGTTAGAGACCAAATTCCGGAAGGCGCCTAGGCTGCTTACGCTTAATCGTATCGAAAAACTCGGAATATTCCGGGATCTGAATGTTAAGAAATACTTACAAAGGTCTGTGTGTAGATGTGTATTCTCCATTTGGATGCAACATCTTTTGGCAAGAAAGAAAGCACTTTCAGGCAGTCACATACCAACGAGGTATCTTAAAGAAACAATAAAACATAGTTGTCAGTTAAAAGTTCAGAAAATATTTCACAAGACATTTTGCAATTCAAAATATGATGTAGAGTATTTTGGGTTGTTTTACAGTTAACTTAAGTAATTGAGATATATTCTTTAATGATTTTTTTTCAGATCAAGAAATATGAGAGACAGGTAATACTGTATACATATTTTGTTAAAAAAATCTCTTACTGAGTGCCTCCGATAGTTTGTTGCTGAGTTGTGCTATCTCCTTAGCTCTAACTGGTCTCAGGTCTAGCCATGATGGATCATTCTGAAATTATTACAAATGAAAATGACTACAAATGAAAATTAATTGTTTTGACATGAAATTATTCAAGATTGAGAAAATTCTATTGATATATATCACTTGTTCTCTGAATGCCTACTTCATCAATTGATTGACATTGATGAAATATATCACACTCTGAAAATCCCAATTGAATACTCATAAATTCCCTCACCTGAAATGGTATTTAACAATTAAAACCTATTAAATTATGAAAACAGTACTTTTTTACATATCAACATGTAAACATATGCCTTCTGTAGTGTTGTCACTTAACAATACCAAGTTGTCATCTACAATCAGCATTCCTTTTCTCAAACAATCCTTAATTCAATGAAACAACAACCTACACTCCAGAAGAATGTATCAATCTGTTTATTCCCCTTCAGGGAACACTAAGTATATCTTACCGGTAGCCATGGTAGAGACAAGATCCAAGCATATTCTCCAAGGATGTCAATTTCAGCAAATACAGGATCTGTGAAACAGTGGAAACATGACAATTTGGTTAATGAAGTTTTTTAGTTACTATTTTCAAGTGAGTTTGAATATATTGGCTACTTCCACCAAGATCTGAAACTGATGCGGCTCCACCCAAACTCTAACCTAAGTGTGTTAATTTGATTGAATTTCTAATAATTCCATAATATTTACCTATATTCAAAGACCAACGCCAATATTATTGCAATGGAAACAGCACAAATTTCAAATGTCAAAACCAGAGAAGGAATAGTTCAGACAGAGTAAGTTAACATTAAACAAAGGAGGGCATTTTTTTAAACACATACCCTGTAGAGCGAGTAGGGAGCCAATGGAATTGACGATAATTGGGAGTCCGGTACAGAGACTGGAGATGGAGATGTGCGACTTGTCCTGCAGAAGGAACTCGGCCCACAGATCGTACAGCTGCTGGATCAACGCTCTACTCAACCAGGACTGCAGCACACATGCACTGAAATATACAGTTACATTGGGAAATTATTGTGAAAAATAATGGGAATGGATACAAACTTCAACCCAAACTTCTTGGCAAAATGGTTTCTATCAGCTTTTTTGCATTCACAATGTGTACAAATTTTTATTAATGAGAAATGGTACATCAACACCAAATGAAGATGTCATTGCATTCAATGTATAAGTTATGAAAATCTGCTAAGCAGCAACACAAGAATGCACTGATAACAATTTTTGAACTAAAAGCTAGGGCTTCAACGATTATCTCTACAAAAGGTGTCATGAAATTGTTGCTCAGCCTAGATTATAAATAGAATATAATATAATATGAATATCCTTGACATATATTGTTTATGACACAATTTGTCACACAAGTGTCGTCAAAGCACTGTTTATGATGTGACAATGAAAAACTTATATCTTTATGATTGGCATGAAAATAAATTAAAACAAACGATGAACGCTCTCATAGGTAATAAACAATATATGTAAACTTATAAATGGTCATATATATATGAGCATTAATTTCTTGACATGTTCATGCCTTAGTGCATTGAGAAAGGATAGCACTAAGGTGAACCTTAGCGTTCGGATTGTTTTGGGCAACAACTCCCTGGTAATTTAATCACCTGTCCTGACTGTTGTCGCAACCAGTATAATGTACGACTCCTCGTGCCGCCAGCTCCACAACCACCTGGGTAACCTTCAGGGCTGTCATGTAGTCATTCTGCAACACAGAAAAAATATGAGTAATGAAACCAAATCAACCTCTTTTTTTGCCTTCAAATATTTCATGTAGTCATTCTTAAAAGAGAAACACCACATAGCCTAAAGACTTGACATAAAGACTGAGTTGATTTCTACAATTGTACAAGACATGTGATAAGAAGTTCTCATTTCTGGTTTAACGCAGCTTTCAAGAGTATTTCCCTTATATCACAGCTGCTAGTATTTTTGCAGGGAGAAAGCCCCCAGCACTACTGTGGCTATGCATTGAAGTGAAACCTGAGAGCGTTGCCTGAAATAAGCGAACCATGGGTGGTGCTGCGCCGAAATTCAGTTTAGCATTGCACCCATTACCATGGAGATTACTAGAATAGTTCTCTAGAATCTCTACTGCAAACAAATTGCTGAGCCCCTGGTTGGATTGAACCCTGGACTTCTTGATTCAAAGCTGACTGCTGAACCTCGGTATCCAATCCCTTAACAACAAGATATGAAGTACCTTTCTATTTATGAAGGCCATCCTCAGCTTCTGGATTGCCAGGCCATAGGTCTTGGACAATTTCTCCATACTTCCCTCTCCATCATCTGTCAACTTCCTACACAACAAACAATAATAATCAAAACTATCAAAAGAACAATGTTACATTACAGGTGATGTGGGGTGAGGCGATTGAGGGTTTGATGCCACTTACAAGAGTATTTCACTTATATCAATATGCTGTATTATTTCAAGGTGAAAGCAAGCATTGTGGCTATAACAAACCTGCCAACATCACCTGGAACTAGCAAACAATGGATGTTAGTGCGCACAAATTCAGTGAAGCTTTGCATCCAATCCTAATTGCATGTAAAACACTTCTCTACTGTATAAAAAGTTTCTGAGCTCCTGGTGGGATTAGAACCCCGGACTTTAGGAACTGAAGCTGTTACATAACAAATTGGAAAGGAATTGATTGAAGACATACAAACACTATTCAAAGGAAAAATATGACACATTATGTAAGTACATCATTTTATCTCAATACTTTTCTATTACAAAACAGTTTCTGAAATACACCTTACCTTTTCCTCTTTTGAGACAAGCCAGACCTCTTGGTATTTTTGTCTCTTTTCTCTCTCTCAGCCTCTGTCTCAGTTGCCTCCCTTGATTTTCCTAAATTACCATGCAGCTCTGTCACAATCAACTTGTGAAGTGGGTTCACAATGAACTGAAACAGGTTACAAGAGTCATCAGTAGAAACGGTCCCAAATCAGTTTTTAAATAAATCACATACAAAATCAACATAAAAAAGGCACTTCCATCTCTGCTGACTTATCCACATACCAAGTTTCAATGACAAAGGTAGCTTTTGAGTTCTGCTCTAGACACGAAATGTACGGACAAATATCCTGCAAACTGTACAGACGAATGTACGGACAGACAGGGCAATGATTATTTCCGACAGTATAACTTAGCATTACGAAATAAAACCTGAGACTTTCATAATTCCCTCATACTCAGAAGCCCATACGTACCTAAATACGATGATATATCTTACATAAGTGTTACCTTATAGTTGACAGTCGATCCGAAGACCCCGAAGAGAGCAGTAGAGAGCTGATGGTTGTAGAACTTGAACAGTTGGCTCTGCTTCATGTCGTGAGAGAACTTGCCGAGCAGGTGACATATCCAGTTGGACAGACTTCCTCTCAGCATGTCTGTGTGTAGCTTCGTCAGACCAAACTTGACTGCCATCTCGAAGAGTCGAGAGAGATGGTTCTCAGCATCGCCTGAAGATAGTCCTGTGATCCTCAGGGGTTTGGTGTCCGCACTGATGACACTCGTAATGAGGGTCGCACTTGCTTCTTCTATCTCTGTAACTTCACTGTGGAACAGATCATGATACTTAAAATTTAGTTTAGTTTAAACATATTGTATTAATGATAATAATGTGCATACTTATATTGCGCCTTTTCCACGTCCGAAGACATGCTCAAAGCGCTATATTATTACCCTGAAGGAGTGTACTTTCACAGCTGCTACTTAGCACTAACAAAGGTCAGTCCATCCAGTTTTCAGGTACCCATTTCAACAGCTGTTAGACTGAGTGCAATGTGGATGAAGTGGCTTGCCCAGGATGAGACCCAAGCCACAAATTTTTGGTGTCTCCACAAGGATTCGAACCCAGGTCTCTGGCGTGAGAGGCCAGCATGCTAACCACTACACCACCGTGCTCTATATTTCAATTCATGCAGAAAAGGATAAGGAACAAATATCCAACTTGGAAAGTTCTCTCTCCCCAAGTCAATTAAAGTCTTTTTCTTGATATTAACAATTCATTGCTTTTTCTTGATTTTTGAATGACACAACACATATCCTTAATTCCCTACCTCTCTTCAACATCAACACAACCGTTGAGCACCATTTCCCACAATCCTCCAACACATGCCAGGAAGTAGTTGAGCACCACAATCGGTAGTCCGCTGATTGGTAACAGGTCCGACAGGAACTTTAACGAACACTGAAATAAATATGATACATGTATCAACAGTATATTGTCATCGCAACAAAGCAATGTAATGTCAAAATTGATGAACCTTTCCAAACAAGTCAACAGAAGGGGCCTTCTTGATTTGATAGCTGACACAATCAAGTGCGATCAAAAAATTACTTATTACTTGACGTCCTGTATAAAATTGTTGTGGTAAGGATGGCAGCATGAAGCTTACGGTAATTAAAAGGAAGGAGATAACTATCATCAACCCATGAAATCAGCTGCCGGAGGATCAGGAGGGGCAGAATTTTGTAGTTACATGTTTTTGGGGTTAGACTCACTTCATCAGACTGAATTATTACTTACAACTTTCAAAGGAATGTCTCCAAACTCCAGATGGCAGCACATGCAGCCCCAGAGAATCTGGGCATGTTGAGCATCGACGATACAGAAATCGGCCAGCATGGAATGGACTATTTTCCTGCAATAGAAGTTTTGAGAGATTAATATCCGAATAAATAAAAATGATTTCAAGAAAAAATCAAAGAAATTTTTTAAAGTGTCTGCTACCATTTAGGGTTCTTTGGCCATAATTTGTTAAAAAAACATTTTCACTATTTAAATGGCATGTATATTTTTTAACAAATCGATAAAATTCATAACATTGTCTGACTTACGTGAGATTGATCTGCAGAAGTTCACAGTGCTCAGGTTCACTGATGTTGATCACAACATTCTGTAGAGAGAGTCCCTCTGCTTCAAATTCCTATAAATCAACAAAATATTTATAGATAAGCATGATAGCTGAAAAGTCCATTAAACCAAGTAACCACTTAAATTTTAGTTTAACAAGGTTATTGTTTGGCATCTATTTCTGAAGCTAATGTTATAGAGCATGAATAAAAACTCATTTGATTTATAATTATTATAAGTTCAATTTCTTCATCCTTATTGTTATATTTGAAAAACTTCCCACCTTGCCAGGTTCCACAAGGCTCTGTTTGATCATGTCGAGGGGCACCTGGAACCTGGTCAGAGGGACGAAGTCGGGGTTGTTGTCTTCATACAGCTTCTCGTTAATCTTCACCAGGTCTGTTGTGAGGCAAAATATATCATTCGACAAGTGACTCTCACATACGAGACTTACTTCACCATATCAAAACACAAAAGACACCATCAGTCTAGTAGGGAACATATACTTGAAACAACATTAATTTCCATGACTTTTCCATGGACTTTCATTGTTGCTGCATTTTCCATAAAAAAAAACCAGGGTTTGAGTGTGTGAACAAGAATTTGAATGCCACTATCTTTGAAAAAAATACTGACCATTAAAGAAGATCAAGGTCATAGAATGGATATTATACAAAAAATACAAAATCAATGACTTTACCATGACTTTTTGTCAATTTTCAAAACATGTGGAATAAGAATTTTAAATTTCCATGACTTTTTAAGTTTTCCATGATCTACATGAACCCTGGTCGAAATGTGTTTCACATATAACAAGACTTCATATTTCACAAAAACCTATTAAAACACAAGATAAATTTGTGGAGATTATCACTCTAGGCTGTGACATTTGAAAAGTAGATTTCTTCTTCACTTGATCACATGTACATGAGGTGAGTGAATTGGAGTTTAGTTCACCGTGACAATATTTCAGCCATTAGCAGACATACAGAAATGTCAAATATCATTTGTATAATCATACAAACCTGCGAGACTGTGGATAATCTCGGCACCAATACGTTTGAAGACGGCCATCTCCTTTGCTCTGAGCACCTGAAGCAGCATGGTGATGATCTCCCGGCAGTTCTTGTGGAGGATCGAACACTCCGGCCTCGCTAGGAGACGAACCAGCCGTCCGATGAACCATGTGCAGAATGCTGCAAGGGGGGATAATCAGGGATATGATAATAGAATATTGTATTTGTCATAAGCATAGATGTTGTATTTGAATCCTACTATTACCAAATCTTTTGACAGATATTGGGGACAATGAAGTATAAACCCTGGTATCATCTTTTGCACAGGTTTGATTTTAGTGCTATTTGAACACAAGTATTATGAGCAAATAAAAATCATAGGAAAACTTAAACTTTGATGATGACGGCCAATAAAATGAATGAAGATTGAACAATGATTGTGTTTAGTCATAATATTTATGCATTGAGAATCAACACAAGATAGTGACTTCTGCTCTCCCTCTTGGCAAGTTCGTTATTCAAAATTTACTCGTTGTAAAGTAAAAGGTATTATAAGAAAACCTGCAGTACCTCGAACACGAAAAACATACATTTCTGATCCTCAATAGAAGATATTATACAATAAGCTATCCCTTATTCAGTGTTGTTCCTGGAGAGGGCCCTTGGAAATTTGACCACCCTTTTGGCTAATTTTCCTTAAATTTGGAGAGGATACTTCTACCATGGCAAAGGGTGCCGTCTGCTCAGAAGAGGTCAAAATGACCCCTTAAATTGATCATCTAGGCACAGCAAAGCTCATCATCATTAATGCTACTTACCCTGTGAGATCTGTACGACCTGGGGAAACTCTCCTGGTTTAGTGGGCGGATCTGCAGCAGACCCAGTTGTTGGTTGGAGGAGAATGTAGATCTGGGGCTCATTCCGCAGACAGTGCAGACACCACATCAACATGTGGAAACACTCGCTCTTGTCACCATGGTTACGGAGGGACTCTGACACTGCAATAACAGTATGATAATGATGATCATAATAAGGATTTATCTTAGTTGAAAATTAACACTTGTCTATAGAATGAATAGGTTTTTGAAAAAAGTTCCTCTGCTGAAATAATAAGTGCCAACAACTTTGAGAAGTTACATGCAGGAATCACAATAAATAATAAATAAATAATTGGTGTAAAGATACACAGGAAAGAAAACAGAAAGGGTGAAAGTCAAACATGTGATTACTATTTTGTCTGTTGTCAGAGAAATTGCCTTTTTTCTGATGGAGACAAAGATTAAGTATCTCTTATCATTTGGAAAGTGAGAAGTGTTTTAAAAGGAAATTTCCTGACGAACCATTGTTTGAGGTTGCCAGTAAGACAAGTTGCTGCATGTTTATGACATTGTTTGAAAGTTTGTAAAAATTCAGCAGTATATTAAATTTCAATTTACATGCATTTAGAACCTACCAACATCAATATCCGCAAAGAAATCATCAAGAAATCTGCAGATAGATTTCCTACAGTCATAAACCTCAAGACTTTTCTTCAACCTGATAAATAAATGAGATATAGATAAATCAGTAGTCTTCAGGCAAAAAACAGCATATTATCACATGAAAGTATTTATCAGATGATGAATTAAATTTTGACAAAAACTGAGTACATCAATGAGAATCTTTACCAATATCAATCATTACGGTATGCAATAAATGCTAAAACTATTAAAGAATCGACAGTAAGTAATTGCAGATGACACTATACCCGGTAAGTGGGATTCGAGTTATGAATAACCACGAATAGACCTGCGTAGCGATATTGTGTTTCATTGTTGACAACTTTCTCTCCTATAGTTTATTGTATAGAGGAGGAGATATTGTTCTTTATATGTTATAGATTTAAATATTGATTATTGTTGACTTCCAGTGGTTGATACATACTCTGCTATGATTTTCACAGCCTCTGCCAACTGACGCTTAAACATCTTGGCATCCGGTTGTCTCCTTGTCTATTTGCAGTCCATTCTTGATATACAAAACAATATGTTAGTGGTTCATACTGAGTTGTTTTTATGGACAAATCATGATATGGGCCTTTTGCATAAAACAGAATTTACTCATAACTGATATAGTATAGTACAAACACCTTACTCAAATGACTGAGTTAAAGACTGACATGTCATATTGTCAGGATATATATGCCTATATAAAACATATTATTCATCATCAGACTGAACAACATTGTGTCATTAACTTGAGCATATGTTGTATCCATGTGTTTGAAACATATTAAACCCAAAATCATACACCACAACATATAATGAATCAATCTAAACACAAATAATAATTAACTTTGAGAATTGATAATTAAATTAAATTAAACATTGGCCAGGATTTCTTGTTAATCTAATTATCTTTGTCAGTATAAATAAATATGTTTTGACAGAAGAGAGATTCTCTTTTAAGTTGCATGTTCAAACAATAAGTTTAATGACAATGACATGTCCAACCTTAGAGGTGTGTATTATTTACTTCTAATAACTCTAAAACTTTTATTGTTAATCAGCCTAATGATTTAAAAATAATTTGAACATCACCTTGTCATAAAGTTCAATATTACTTAATTTTAAAAACAGGAACGAAATTCGATGTCAGGTATTTCTTTATATGAAATTCAATGAAAAACATAAACATCATTGGCTAGCAGTTTAAATGTTCATTACACTGGAGGAGTGTTTCAGTGACAGATTGACAGTTGATATTTATTAAAATATATATAGATTCCCTCCTTTTCCTATGCAATTAAAGGCACTAGATTTATGTTATCACCATAAAAGTGATGTTTTATCTCAAAGAAGTTGGTGAGGTTCAAAGGAGAACTTCGACTGCAGTTATCTTCCCGCGCAACTTCCAAACTTTGTCCACTTCCGGGTTTTATCTCCCTTGTTTCTAAAATTAGAAATTAGTTGATCACAACCGGAAATGTAAACAATAATCTGCCGACGACTGCATTTTATCATTTATTTTATAGATAAGTCGTTACTACCAAGTTGTCATTTCATACCTGACAGTTCTAGACTACACAAATACTGGTAAGTTGTTATTTATATGGCATGAATTGTCCATATTTTCTTATTTATATTTTTACTATGGAAAACAGTGTGATTACTTAGTGGTGCTGTTCAGATTGTTCAGTTCAAGTAACTTTGTTATGCATGCCATGTTCAACTGTTACGGACTACTCTCATTTTTGCCATTCAGGGACCACACCCACTTTGTTATTTACTATTTCTCGTAAAAGGTAGATTTTGACTATTCTTGAATGAAGGTTTGTTTACTTAAAAATCGACATAATAACCAAATAGATTGCATACATACTTTTAATAAAAAAAAATAAAAAAAAGTTATAATTTTTTATGACACAGCTTTTTATATCTTGGTCGAGTGAGTTTGTTCTATTAAAATGATATGAGTCAAAGTGAATTTGAAACATATTATAGTCATGTTAAATAAAAATACATATTTAAATAAAAATAAAATATATATATTGACTCCCCTCACAACCCTTCATTGTGTGATAGAAAAGCTGTGTCAGCATAATTTTCTATAAATAAATCTTACTCATATGATTTTGCTGAAGTTGCATTAACTATATTTTTAAGAGTTTGCACCAGTGTTGTCTGTCTTTGTGTTGGTATTAATTGGCACATAACCAATTACTAAACTTGTGTCAGGGAATTATGAATTCTAATGATGATTTATTTTTTGTTTTCCTTATATTCCTTTTGTTAAATTTTTAGTTTCCTTAAAATGAAAGAATCTGTGGACTTCAAAGAGTTTTAGTAGATTGTGCATATATCCAGCATACATTATTGGACCTAATAAGCGCCCTGCTCCAAGAAGCGCCCCCTAAATAGGTCTTATAACCGCCCATGTACCAGCTAAAAATACTACGATAAATAATTGTCACATAAATATACATGTACTAAAATAATAAATTCAACATATTCACTTTGTTTCATGAGGAATTAAAGGATAGAATTTTTTTTAAATAAATTAGCGGCAATAGGTGTTATTTTCAACTCAAAAATGTGTATGTATGTTTTGATTTCTTGTATCAGTTATCAAAGACAACCTAAACACAGTTTCACTTCAGTAGTCTTTATTTTTCGATCCTCATTCACATCACTTTAATAAGCGCCCACCCAAGTCAATGTTTTAAGCGCCCTGGGCGCTTATTAGGTCGAATACCATAACGATATTTGTATGATGACTCATGATCATATTACAAAATGAATTTTTAAGAGTTCTTTTGTTATGATCTATTTTAAGAAGCAAAGTCATCTGCTGTTAAAATACATTTGACTTGTGATAGAATGATAACCCGTGGACTCCAACAAAGTTAAGTGTCAATATTTCTTTACATTGTAGAAAAAGGGTTATCTTATAATGGCAGAACAAAGTAAAGATTCACCTGGAAAGATGAAATCTAAGCATTCAGATACTGAAAGGTTTGTTCCATACATAAGAGGGTTTTCTCCACGACCAAAGCGAGAAAGAATGGAAGCAATTGGATTTGATGTTAAGAACATTCCACTACCATACTCCCCGATGCCTGAAAATGATTTCTTCAGTCCGTTACAACGACCAACTCACATTGATGACTGGCTAGCAAATAATCGTGAAGATGGACAAACATTTCGAGGGTTCCAGTGGCAATCCCCATGGCTTACAAACAGGAGCCAGAGAAACTGGAAGAAGGAATACAACGGTCATGGAAAAACTCTATCTGAAAGGTATCCTGGTGGGAAGATCTACATAGTTCCTGTAGGGAATATTGACCCAGCGTACATCAGATTGGAAGATGTGATGAACTATGTTGAAGCGTATCTCTGCATCCCTGTGGCATTAGCACCAGCTATGAAGCTGGAACAAGAAAAAGATTCTCTCTTCCTGGTTGAAGAGTCAGGGGAGAGAACTGAGATAGAGATGAGATATGAGCCGGAAACAAAACACTCACAGATCAGCATATTGTCCATCCTACCAGATATAAAGTTGCGGATTCCGGATGACGCTCTCTGTCTGATTGGTCTCACAATGTTTGATCTGTATGGAGATGAGGAGGATCTCTTTATGGCAGGACTGGCTCAGTGGAATGAGAACATAGCAGTGTTTAGCATATTCAGATACGACCCTCGACTTACCTTTTCGACAGAGCTCTGGTATGATGTGAATTCAGCTGTCGAAATCTCTGATGATGTGAGAATGAAGCTGGTCCTTCAGCGCAGCTGTAAGCTGGTGGTCCATGAGATCGGTCATCTTCTAGGCATCGACCACTGTGTATATTTTGATTGTTGCATGAACGGGTCAGGTCACCTTGAGGAGGATTTCCGTCAGCCCATGCACCTGTGTCCTGTGGATCTCCACAAGCTGCAGGTGCTCACAGGGTTCCATGTTGTAGAGAGGTACGAGAAACTGCTGCAGTTCTACAGGAAACATGGGCTGGAGGAAGAGGCTCACTGGGTCAACAGGAGGTTGCAGTTCATTAAAGAAGGGGTGATGCCGAAGGGACAAGCAAACAAGAAGAAAACCCTTAAGAAGAAATAGATTGAAAACGCTATTGTGTATTTGTTATAAATATGTTCTGGCATATCGTAGTTTATGGATACTTAGATCACTTATTTTTAACCCTTTTAATTTTATTGTATGTAACAAAACTCAAATTGACACTTGGGGAGAGGATACTATCAGAAGTAACTGTCCCAGAGTCTTGTATGACATGGTATTTTGAGGAACACTTGTACCAAACTGCATGTTGCTTTCAGATTGCTCAGTGAATTGTCCTGTTTGTCCTTATAACAAATTTATTGAAGTCAGCCCTAATGATCCGTATGAATAGATTTTATTTCTTATTTAGTATTTATCATTATGCTGTTAATTGTTGGTTGTGTAAAAGATTTTGAGTTTGTTTGAGTCCTTACAGTAAATCTACCTTGCAATGTAAGAAATATTTTTTTTACATTTAGTTATCAGACTTTTGACTTTATAGCATTTGTCAGTATCTATTGGTACCTATATTTTAAAATACTTTATTATTTGATTTTTATATTGTGTCCTTTTTTTACTCTCAATAATTGTTCTCTTAAGTAAATTTCAGTACGGTATAAGAGCACTTTTGTCATGTATGGTTAAATCTGTACAATAATATATTTTCATATCAAAATATGATTTCATGGTAGTTGTGGGTACATCTTTTGACAAATATGTAAATAAAATTAGAAAAAGTTTAGATTCAAGAACATTTGATGGAACTTTTGTTTTCTTGTAGGACAACCCTTCAAATATATAACAAATTCCTTGAAAATGGGTGGAAACAGATAAATGAAGTCCAAAACGTCAAATAAAAGAGTGAAATATCAACCCTATGCAAGAGGCTATAAAGTTCCAAGAGAAAAACAGAAATTGAAAGCAATTGGTTTTGAGGTCTCTGAAATCCCTCGAGAATACAACCCGAAGTCTGAACACAAATTCTTTGCTCCCATTCCTCGTCCAACCAGCATAGATGATTGGTTGGCAGATTGGGCAGAGGAGGGTCAAACCTACGATGAGTACGTGGCTGAGTGTGCATGGCTTGATACCGAGAAGAAACATAGAAACGTAAGTCACAAGTTTGTGGAGGGAGGGAAGACACTAGCTGAGAGGTACCCTGAGGGGAAGATATACATTGTTCCAATTGGAGAGTTTGATGAAGAGGACTACTTTGCTTTTCAGGATCTTTTGACCTTTGCACAAAACTACCTCAATCTTCCTGTTGCAACTTTGCCAAACTTCAAGCTTGAAGTGAAGAAGAGGACACTAACGTTTAATGGTACCGTTATCAAAACCAGACACCATGCCAAGTCTGGGAAGATGCAGATCCAAGTTCCACCATTGTTGACAGAGCTTCAACATCAGGTTCCTGATGATGCCTTCTTCCTGTTGGGTTTGACTGTACATGATCTGTACTGTAGTGATCCCGATCTGTTTGTTGCTGGCATAGCATGGGGAAGTAACGTAGCAGTGTTCAGTGTTCACCGGTACAACCCCAGGCTCACATTCTCTCCCGAGTTCTGGTATGACATCAGTGAAACTGAAGAGGTTTCTGAGCAGGAGAAAAGAAGACTTCTACTTCAGAGAAGTTGTAAGTTGGTGGTTCATGAGATTGGACATCTGCTTGGATTTGGTCACTGCAAGTTCTACAACTGCTGCATGAACGGGTCAGGTCACCTGGAAGAGGATTTCCGTCAGCCCATGCACCTGTGTCCTGTGGATCTCCACAAGCTGCAGGTGCTCACAGGGTTCAATGTTGTAGAGAGGTACGAGAAACTGCTGCAGTTCTACAGGAAACATGGGCTGGAGGAAGAGGCTCACTGGGTCAACAGGAGGTTGCAGTTCATTAAAGAAGGGGAAAATGATTGTAAAAAGGAGGAAGATCAAAACTAGGCAAAAGATATGTTACAGAAATGATTTTGAGGTCACCTCAACCAGGATTCAAACCCAGGTTGAGAGTAAGCCAATCTACTAATAGGGCTAAAGCGATATCCCCCTAGCTAAGGCCTGTAGGCATGCTGAAATCTTGTGATGATAAGTATCTCATTATAAATGATATATTCTGGATATATATCTGTTCTGATCAACAGTGTGTGGAATAGCTTTCAAAAAGCTAGTTACCTGACTATTGTTTCCCCATCTCTTCTTTAAAAGATGGATGAAAATGACAGTTCATGAAACTCCTAAAGCAAAAGAAACATAAATTGAAAATGAATAAGAAATGAAAGTTTGACTTATAGTGCGAAAATATATTATTTGTGAGAGGGATCCAGTTTAACAATATCTATATATTAATGGTGTATATTCATTTTCTGTGTTATAAAGACTGTGATATGTTTCATATTAATCATTTAATGTATATCTTTTCCACTTTGTTCATTAGTTTTCATATATATAACCTTAAATGTATATTTTCATGGTTTATGTCTTATATATTATGTAAAATGAAAGACTGATGAAAAACCTCATATAAATTCATTACCAACCTATTTTATTATTGATCATTTATAGGGTATTGACATAATGCTTCTAAAAATGACTGTTTTTGTCTACTCCTTTGTGACAGTTATAGTCACTTCACTTATATATTTGAAAAGACGCAGGACGATAGACTAAAGTTGAATTATACTTTTATTGGAAAGTATGTTTTTTTGATAATAATTCTTCCCATTATGCATATCTATAGGTGATTTTCCAAACTATTTTGTTATTAAGGCTGTAAATTCATCACCAATATTGAAATTTGCTAATTTGTAATTATTCTTATATTTTATTTTGTATCCAATCTTTAATGTTTGACATAGTTTATGTACCTATGATAATCTAAGAAATTGTACACTAAATGTTTTTGTGTGTTTTCACTTTTGATTGTATATTTATAATCTTGGTTTGTTATAAATATTTTTTATACTGAATGAATCTCGTGGTTTGATTATTTATTGTACATAGAGGTTACACTAGATGCATACACAAGTAAAGTTAAAATCTCTTATTTATCTTTATGAGAATCAATATTAAACTTATTTGATCAAAGACTTCACAATGTATATAGATCATTGCTTTCTGATGGTCCTGCTGTATTTATCAGAAAATTAGAATTAGAGAAAATGAATATTTAATTTAACTTAACAAATAAACATTAAGTACCTTGTCATCTTAGATTCATCAAAAAAGTGTCAGAATATTCAAACAGTATAAGACATATTTGAAAACATTTGCGAGTGAATATGAACATTCAACCATGCCTTTCCAAGCATTATCACAACCCTGTGGTATATAATGAGATCACTGAATTACCCTTTCTGATGTAAGCTATTCAATATTTAAGAATTGTTTTATATATCATGGCTGCCAATCCCTTGAAATTAAACTCAATGACAGTAAATGGGTATCCAATTTGATCCTAATACCAACGTTATTTCTGCAAAAAATTGAATAATGAAATAATTTTTTTAAATTATAAGATTTATTCCTCATTAAATAATACACAATTGTACAACTTACTACCAGCATAACTTTGATATTGTAAACCAAATAATTCTATATTGGCCAAGTAACTGGTACTGGAATTGTTAATGGCAAGAGTCACAACAACAATTAAAGGGGCAGTAGCACATTTTTTGAAAAAAATTTATTATAAAATTTTCACTGATAACTGTACGTTAATGCTAAATGTATTATTTTGATAGTGTCTAAAATCTCATAACACAAATCAATCATCCACAGTCAGAGGACAAAGTATAAAGATTCACATAAAATCCATTGGCGGCCATTTTGTTTGAACACCTTTAATTCAGTTTTTGTATGAAAAAGGAATCGCATGGTAAAACTTTACATCATATATTTGAATTATTACTGCTTCATTTAGTTTAAATACAGTAGAACTCGGATATAACGAACTCCAAGGGACAAAAGAATTTAGTTCGCTATATCCGGTGTTCGCTATACGCATATAATTTTAATGATATTATATAGGGACGGGACTTGAAAATGTGTTCGCTATATCAGAGTGTTCGCTATATCCGTGTTCGCTATATCCGTGTTCTACTGTACATTGTCTTTAAATTGGAACCATTAATATTCATTTTCCTGACGTCACCTTTGTTCCCCCGAAAAAAAGGTGCTACTGCCCGTTTACAGGGACCTGTAATTTGCCAAAAATGAAAGAAGTTTTCTTTAATGTTTTTAAAGTAAATCATTATGTGTGTATAGAGGTATTTTTAGTGTTGAGGTAGGATGTTGATGTTAGGGTGGATGTCTGCACAATTCATGGATTATTTGACTCAACATCCCTCAACATCTGAAAGCAATTGAATGGGGACAGTGTGGGATATTGATGTATTAGTTTGTATTTTCTAATATTCAACATGAAAATGGAAATGGTAACATACCAGCTTACGATTTTTATATTTGAAAAGATTCATTGGTATCCAAAAAGCTGATTTACCAATGTCTTAAGTACTGTTTTCATACTTATCCTGATGTGCTGCAATTGCTCAAATTTTGAAAAAAATATAAATATAAATCTGGCAACACTCTAATAATGATATTCTTCATTTGCAGGTCAAACAAGACAACAAATTTCCAAATCCTATGAAACTGATTGCAGACTAACAAAATGGACTCAATTGGCAAAATTAAATCCTCCAAACATAAAGACAAGAGAAAGTCATCACGTTTTGTACCTTATGCAAGAGGATTCAAGGTTCCCAGCAAGGATAAACAGCTGAAAGCAATTGGATTCAATGAAGACAAGATTCCACCACCATTTCTTCCAAATACTGGAGACGAGGCGTTCCCAAGTATTCCACGACCTACCTCAATAGATGATTGGCTGGCCCAGTATGATGAAGAAGGACAAACGTTTAAACAGTTTCTGGATGAATGCCCTTGGTTGTCAAAGAGAAAGTTCAAATACATCAAGCACAAGTTTGTTTCCAATGGTGAAACGATTTGTCAGAAGTATCCAAATGGAAAGATATATGTTGTTCCAATTGGTTACTTTTATGAGGATTCTTGTTTAAAATTTGAGGACCTTCTGGACTATGCAAGACGATTTCTGTGCCTTCCCATTGAAACTCTACCAGAACTGGAGGTCAAGTTTACAAATGGTCAACTAATCCTTGTAGAGGAAGCTGGGCAACATCCATCAGGGAGGAAGAGTCGCAGACGAGAAGTTGTGATCGACACGAGATATGATCCCAAGTCCAGACACTTCCAGATAAACGTTGGGTCCATGCTGCAGGAACTGAGACGAAAGATCCCTCAAGATGCCCTGTGTGTTATAGGGCTGACTCTGTACGATCTGTATGGAGATGAACCAGATCTCTTTGTTGCTGGCATGGCTGCTGGTAATCAGAATGTTGCAGTCTTCAGTGTGTTACGTTATGATCCAAGAGTGACATTCTCCAAAGAGTTCTGGCATGACATTAAGAAAAGCAAAATTGTACAGGAGCCCGACCTGAAAAGATTGATCCTCCAGCGGAGCTGTAAATTAGTGGTCCATGAGATCGGTCATCTTCTGGGCATCGACCACTGTATATATTTTGATTGTTGCATGAACGGATCAGGTCACCTGGAGGAGGATTTCCGTCAGCCCATGCACCTGTGTCCTGTGGATCTCCACAAGCTGCAGGTGCTCACAGGGTTCCATGTTGTAGAGAGGTACGAGAAACTGCTGCAGTTCTACAGGAAACATGGGCTGGAGGAAGAGGCTCACTGGGTCAACAGGAGGTTGCAGTTCATTAAAGAGGAGAAAGAAAGTATGCAGAAACATTGACAATTTGGTAACTTAGTTTTACTGTTCGTTTTCACCTGTAGGCTCCCTTTTGGAACGCAAGATTTTTTCATTTATGATGATGTTGAATAATTTCTAACTGAGATGTCATAGAACACTTGCAAATCCAATAAAAATATTTAATGAATTTATTTACTTCTCAGTTTTTCAACAACAAAACCTGTTTTTTAAAACATGAAATATGATAAAGTTTTACAGCAATTAACAATATGATTTCAACCCTGACTTTCCTCCAACACAAATAATGGAAGGCTTGTTCACTACTTCCCATAAGATATTTCCAATCTTGGTACCTTCTCTTTTGAATTTATCGTCAGAAATGTTCATATGGATATCAGTTTCATTATTTAAACTGTGCAAAAATTATTCCTGTACACTCTAGGTTTCTACAAATAATGACTAAATTATTTCTTTTTCAGAATCATCAATGACACTTTCAACAAATAAACATATGTTGGCAAGTGGTAAAACTAGATCAAGAAAATCCAGAAAATCCAGAAGATCTGTTCCATTTGTCAAGGGTTTCAAACTACCAAGCAAACAAGAACAGATAGATGCAATTGGCTTTGATATTGATGAGACCCCACCTGAATTCAACCCAGGTCCCCGCCTGAAGTTCTTCAAATCCATTCCAAGGCCGACATCTGTTGATGATTGGTTAGCTCAATACAATGTCTCAGGTCAAACATTTACTGACTATGTCTCAAGATGTTCTTGGTTGTCAGGAAGGAAATCAAAAAGCTTGAAACAAAAGTTTGTTCCTCTTGGGAAAACTTTAAGTGAAAAGTTGCCTGAGGGGAAAATTTATATTGTTCCTTTGGGTAAATTTGACGAGGAATCATGCTTCAAGTTTGAAGAACTCTTAGACTTTGCCAGACAGTATCTTTCTCTTCCTGTAGAAACTCTTCAATACCTGGACATACACAGAGATGGTGAAAACATCATACTTGGGAATGATCCTGATGTGAGTCCGGTTATGCAAACAAGGTATAGCTCAGACACTGACCATATACAGATCCATGTGAACTCACTTCTTTCTGAGCTTCAGATGATGACCCCAAGCAATGCCCTCTGTGTTGTGGGGCTCACCCAGTATGACCTCTATGCTGCAGATTCAGATCTGTTTGTAGCAGGGATGGCATCAGGTGGTAGAGGGGTGGCAGTGTTCAGTGTTCACCGATACAACCCAAGACTCACCTTCTCTCCTGAGTTTTGGTATGACATCAGTGAAACTGAGGAGGTTTCTGAGAAGGAGAAAAGAAAACTGATGCTTCAGAGAAGTTGCAAGTTGGTGGTTCATGAGATTGGACATCTGCTTGGGATTGGTCACTGCAAGTTCTATGATTGTTGCATGAACGGGTCGGGTCACCTGGAGGAGGATTTCCGTCAGCCCATGCACCTGTGTCCTGTGGATCTCCACAAGCTGCAGGTGCTCACAGGGTTCCATGTTGTAGAGAGGTACGAGAAACTGCTGCAGTTCTACAGGAAACATGGGCTGGAGGAAGAGGCTCACTGGGTCAACAGGAGGTTGCACTTCATTAAAGAGGAAACAGAAAAATTTACATATTTGTGATCTTGTGAACTGATTGAGAAGTTCATTTTGGACACACTGAAATGATCATAGTCTAACATAGAACGTACTTTGGAGAAAGACTTCATTTAGTAACATGTTGGTATGAAAAGTGAAATAAAATTGAATATTTCACAAAACAGATAATGTTAATGTCTCTCAGAAGGAAAGCATCTTGTTATTCTAATATATTGAATTGTTATTTTATAGTTTGGTTGATTGTTGAACAAAAATATTTTTTATTGCTCTTTACCTTTGCATTCTAAATATATTTTAGTTTTATTTATTTATTTGATATTAATATACCACTCAGCAAAAGTTTAGACTAAGGGCTTGATTTAACAAACGCAACGTAACGCAAATTTCGTAAGTACAAAAATGTAAGGAAACCTAGATTTCATTTCACCCCATCATCAAAACACTGTCCCTGACTTAAGAGGGTCATAATGACGTTAAAAACGCGCATTTCAGCGATGGCCTTTGACTTAACTGAAAATTTGTCAAGTAAATATTATGAGGCACAATTTCATTAAGATCCATTAAAGTCAAATGCATGACACTTTAGTATCAGGATAAGGCCTGAGCAACCATGATTCTGTTTTACAATGTTTGCCAATGCTACAATTTGAAAGTCACACTTAATAGTGAGTGTGAACTTTTAAAGGATATTGATATCAGAAAAGTATTACCGATAATTATTTAATGTACTCAAAAATTTACTGAAAATATTTTGTAGTGACTGTTTCTTTTATACTTGAACATAAACATTATATCGTTTTTGAACTTTAATAAAAAGCTCTATATATATTCTAACATCGAGTTGTTGTAGATCAAGTGTTTTTAATTAAGTGAATGATAATGATAATATCCACTTAAAATGCTTGTCTTAAATCTACTGTGAAGGTGAAGGCATTAAATTTTATCACATTAGACAAATGCATTAGAAGCCAATCAGGATATCATCTATTGTTTTGGATGTCTCTTGTTTTCTCGTAATAGCTTCCAAGAAGGTTTTACATTGGCAATCCAGTGCATTATGTTCATATTTACCTTCACGAAGGTTGGAAGGTTTTTATATTTCAAAGTTGAAGGTTTTACTCTTCAATGTACGACTCGAACCCAAAGTCGATAAGCTTTTGAGAAATATCTCAAAGTTGCATGCTTCTAAGGGAGATTCAAACCCCCGTCCACCTGCACCGTAAGCAAGCACTCTGACCACTGTTCCAACCTGCTAGACAGAAGGTCATTCTCTCCCCACAGAGGCAGATCAAGTCATGAAATGTTGAAACAGCCTCTGTTCTATTGCGCCGACTTTGTGGGCTAGAATGAGAGATGCCATTCTCTCCCAACAGAGGCAGATCAAGTCATGAAATGTTGATACAGCCTCTGTTCTATTATGCCAACTTTGTGGGCTAGAAAGGGAGATATTTGATTGGAGGCAATCAAAGTTAGTTGTGCAATCAGCGACACTGTTGTAAATCATCATTTTGGCTACTGAATCATTGCAAAGGAATTGTGATATGAACCACCCTTTCCATGCGAGAAGCGTTGTCATTGGATACAGAAATTCAATTGAAATGGATTGTGATGCAATTATTTTCCCGCCAGGTGATACTGCGAGAACCCTAAGATTTCAGCGTAGTAGAACATAGGCTGTATCAACTCCTCCTTCTGTAGGGAGAAAATGATAGAACTATTGAATCTATTGATTGTTATTCAGGTTTCAGTAATTTGTTCCGGTCCTGAAGCCATTTGATATCCAATTGCACTTTAATTGCCATTTTTTGAAAAGCATACAAACATTTATGATGGATATTTGTAGCGTTACGTGATAAATGTTAAGAATCCAAATACGGTATCAATCACGAGATTTGTCCTTTGTCATTTAACTTACGCTTCGAAGAATGCTTTGCACGTGCATTTTGTGCTATGTAAATTACAGTCTGTTTAACACGCTGTTTGTTTTGAAGACAACTCATTTTAATCGCTTTTAATTCAGAATTAAAGAGGAGTCATAAAGTCATCTTATTCAATAATTAATCTTTTAAAAATTCGACAAACAAATAAGAGCTTTTTGTCATCTTAATCAAATGGAAAAATATCACATTAAAATAATCTTAAACCAAATGGATATCAATACTTTATATATCAAATTCATTGAATCACATCTTTAAAGGGCCCTTTAAATGGCCAGTTGCATGAAGTCAGGAAAATAAAAATAAATGGCTCCAATTGAAAGACAATCTATTTAAACTAAATGAAGCGGTAATAAATCAAATATATATTGTAAAGTTCAGCCTTGCAATTTCTTATTCTTACCAAAATGAATCAAAGGTGTTCCCACAAAATGGTCGCCAATGGACTTTATGGGAATCTTTATAATTTGTTGACTATTGGTTATTGATTTGCGTAATGAGATTTTAGACATTGTCAAAACAATACGTTTAGAAATAACGTATAATCGTCACAGCCCCTTTAAAACGAAAGGCATGATATCTTCAAAAGTTTTTTTAATCATTTTGATAATTTATTAATAATTGATAATATGTATGATTCTTCAATAAAAGCAGTTGATAATAGAAGCAACAAAAAACAATATAATATAAATCGTTTTAAATAATATCCATTGAATAATCTTTTAAACATTTTTTTCCTATGCTTGAAATCATGTTGATGCCATTATTCAATCATCGGTAAAAGCTTTGGGTCTCAACAAATACAATGCAATAATAATTAATAATATAAAATGATACATCCATTAATACAATGATTGGATCATCAGATGTGTAACTTTCTATTAAGAAATGTTTAAACATCTTGATATAGAGTTGTGTCTGTTTTTAAACCTTCACATTGGTTTGTAGAAACAAAGATGTGCGTATTCATAATATCAAATGGTATTATTGAATAGAATTTAACTGATATTCGTCGGTTATATCCTGATATCAATATGTACATTTCTGTTTTATACCATTGAAATGTCGTCAACCAATGGAATTAAGTAGTAACATCATAAATGGTTAATAAACAGACGAGAAATAAAACTTTCTGCTCATGGACAAGTTAAGTTTTGCTTAAATCAATAACATTCATTAATTGATTCCTAAAATGGTGTTAATCTTTCCCAAAGTCATGATTGTATTAAGGTTCAAGAAAGCTCCTCATATAAACCATTTTCTCAATGAATTAGGAGGCAAAAGACAATAGGACCACATATTGACACTGAAGCATGTGTACACCTGTCAGAACTGTATCTCGTTCATTAGGTCATTGATATCCTGAACTACAAGGATGGACAGTGAAGTAAAATGAATGAAGCCTGTATATCGGTTTAATGTCACCTTAACAAGATTTCCCGGATAAAGGACCATTTTCTCAAGAACCTAAGAGGCATAAGATAATAAGACCACTTATCTATATTGACGCGTATATGACCATATTGAACAGTATCTTGTACATTACGTCATCGATTATCTGAACGACAAGGATGCAAGGACAGTGAAGTAAAATGAACGAAGCCTTTATATCGGTTTTATGACACGGCAACAAGATTTCCCGGATAAAGGGCCATTTTCTCAAGAACTTGGGAGACATAAGACAATAGGACCACATATCTATATTGACACTCATAAGACCACATATTGACACGGAAGCATGTGTACACCTGTGCTAACAGTATCTTGTCAATTACGTCATTGATATTTTGAACGACTAGGTTGCCAGAAGTAAAATGAATGAAGCCTCTATATCGGTTTTATAACACCGTAACAAGGTTTCCCGGATAAAGGACCATTTTCTCAACAACTTACAATAAGACCACATGTCTATATTGACACTCATTAGACCACATATTGACACTGAGGCATGTGTACACCTGTGCTAACAGTATCTTGTCAATTACGTCATCGATATTCTGAACGACTAGGATGCCAGGACGGAGAAGTAAAATGAATGAAGCCTGTATATCGGTTTTATGACACCGTAACAAGATTTAAGGGATACATGGTTCCGATATTACTTAATTAAATGTGATCTGTCTAATTTTTAGCCACAAAGCCAGATATGCTTATCTTAATGCTTATCTATTGGTTTTACGTCACGAAGTCGGTTTAGGTTTAGCGCTTAGTGCCTGCAGTATTTCAGCTATTAGAGGCGTGTTTACCATGCACGCTGAATACATCGACGTACGCCAATGGTGCCATGTTGACTAGAAATACTGAACCTGTACATACAATGGGTAGCATTGATCGAAGCGATAGAATAATATTTATAACAGTTTCACCAAGGCCGAGGGAGCTACGTTACAGTTATGAAAACCTTGTTTTACTCTACATTGGAGTGATTCAATATCAAAACAAGAGATATTATTTGTGAGCCAAGATACACATGTTTTGGTACATTTACTATTGAGTTTTATTCTAATGGACTTATACGGAATGCCAAGCATTAATCAATATGTATTGGGTTCCTGTGTGAATCGAAAACAATACTTAAAACTGTCGTTATAGAAGTATTGAGAGAACGGCACGTTAAAGCATGTTCAGTTAATCATTTGACAAAATATGGATTTATTGTTAACGAGACCTAAAACATTACAGTAATGGAGAAGACCTAAATCACCTTGACAACACTCGTTGTTTCCAAGAAATGTTGGAGTAACGGTTCATTGCAAGAGTGTGGGGCTCTGTACAAGTGTGAACAGTTTCCAAATATATATTGTAATAGCTGTAATACAAACCATCTTGAACGCTGACCACATCAACATCAACATGTGTAAAAGTTATTTTTTTGTGATGCATTGTAAGATGAATTATCACAGAACAGTTTGGATGCGATGACTCCACAAGTTTTAAAGCATGTGCTGGACCTGTATTCTTCCAAGGCTGAATGAACTCGTGAAGATCGATACAGTTGTGCAAATCAGTTTGTTTAAATCTGTCGCGCTGCAAAATGGAGACGCGAAAAATTGTGGCCCTCGTCACCTTATACATCTGTATATGTGTATTTATCTATATGTTCGGTGAGACTCTTTATGGAGGACCTAGATTCGTGGTCTTCACTCTGCCAGCTTACAACAGTCAGGGAAGTGGAGTGAAAAGTTCCAGAATCACAGAATCAAATGCATCTTCCAAACAGGACTATGGAATTACCTTATGAAAGGAATGGTTGGTTAACGTTTTCAAGAGAGGACGAGGCTCATTGCTTGAAGTATAAGGGCAAACACCTTCCATTACTATGTCTAACTTGAAAGATTCAATACGAGGGGACATTTCAATAAATTTGGAATTCACGTATGGATATTTTAAAACATTATTTTGTCATATTCATGATGCAGGAACAGTTGTTAACATATTATTTATTGGCACAGAAGGGATTATCGATGTGTTTCATATATTAAGTGTGAATATTGACATTATTTGCCAGATCTACGTTGTGTTGAGGTGTTGAGAAAGTTGTCCTGAATCTGAAGTGTTTATGATGATTTTGAATACTTCTATCTTTTTTAAATGGTACAGATATAAATAATAAAACACCAAAACAACTGTTACAAATTATAAAATATGTTTTTGGTGTAAAACTGTTAGCGAAAACTTTCAGGTTTGGACTGAGCTGATACGGAGACGGAGATCATGATCCATGTTCTCAAGAATTCCCTAATGAAATTCTTGACGATTACATACACAAGGAACTTCATTAAACAACCCCATTTTGTGAAATGAATTCGGGTGCTATTGGATTATTTTGAATGATTTGAGCTATTGACCACTCCAGATTGCTTTTTTTATTGACTATTTAATTGAATTAAACATCGCTAATATGCAAAATAATGAAAATATGAGAAAACAATGTGATGGTACCGAAATTTTGCTAAAAAATACTATGCTCATTGTGGAGAAACTACACAAAAAACTTAGGATTTTTAATAACAAAAATAACATTTTTTTATCCCTTGTTGACGTTCATACGTAAAAGACTCTTTTATCATGCTAGAGGCTAGTAGGAAATTGATTTGTTTGTACTTTGTTCATCCATAATTGGGAAAATGCCTACAATCTTAATCAATCGGTGAGTAATACCCCCTTTACACCAAGCCCGTTCTCAGTACGTTCTTGGGTTTTTCTCAGAACGGGCTCAAACTGTCTGAGAACTGCCCGAGGACGAAATGGACGTTGTTGCAACTGTTAACGAACTTTATGAACTGGCTCGGACGCACCAAAAACGGGAAGGTGCTCCAGAACGTTTGACATGTTAAACGTTCTCCCCGTCCTGAAATTGGACTGAGTACAAACGTACTGAAAACGGGATTGCCGTACTGCGAACGGAACTGCCGTACTTCGATCTGTCTAAGGACGAGTAAGAACGTTGCGCAGTCGGGAATCGATTGCAATACGTTTGTGCACAGTTTCCACCCCGTCCATTTCGTCCTCAGCCTCAGTGTAACTCGTTCTCAGATCGACCATAGTCAGTTGTTCGTACGTCCTAATAAGTGTAAAATATTGAAAATGTTCTGAATCAGTGTGTAGTACGTTCTTACACAGTCATAAAAGTTCTAATACGGTCCTCATTGCGTTCTACTCGTTCTTAGTACGTTTGCAAAATTCTCACACAGTTCTTACTACGTTTACAATTCGGTATGTAAGGACTGGTATAAATACACAAGTAAAAATGATAAGTTTATCATTCGTGATAGAGAAGTGATAAGAAAAACATGAAGCAAGTTACTTGAAGCTCTCAGCATGATGAATAAGGGTTTCCTACAGTTTGTGATGGAAGCAGAGAAACAATGTGAAGTGTTGTTTGCCTTGGCCACTATGGCTTCTACAGGGCTAGTGGATCTGGTATTTGATTTCCTGTGAACAACCTTCCTCCGACCATACTTCTTCTTTGGAAGCATGATGTTTTCGCCTTGAAATTGAGAACGCTAATGAGAACGGGCAAGGACGTGCTGGGTTTTTATTGAAAACGGGCCAGAACTGGATGATTTTACAATTAGGACGCACTGAGAACGGAATCGGGACGTAGTGAAAACGAAAAGAACTGTCTTAAAACGAGTTGGTCGCAGCTAGGACGGAATTGTGCGTATCAAGAACGAGATTGGTCTAGTTTAGAACGGATTTGAACTGTCTAAGAACGGAATTGAACTGGTTAAAGACGTCCTGAAACAGGCTATACTATCCGATCTAAACGTGTTAGAAACTGCCGGGATAAAGACTAGATGAACGTGCTGAGAACTGTGTATGAACGAACTGGCGTCACATTTGGATAAAATATAAACAATCGTTACTCGTTTCCATCCCGTCCGAGGCCGTTTTGCTTTTAATTTTGGACGGAGTAGGACGTAGTGAGAACGACCTTGTTGTAAATTCCAGATTCTTTGAGTTTAATTTGTTGAACAGTAGAACGTAAAGTGAAGTGTTCGTTCCTTCACTGCCAGATGATCGTTCTATCGAAAATCTCTAACTGTTTGCCTAAAATGTGTATTGCTTATTATTGGAACCCTTTTTTGATAAAAAAAACAATGGGGGCTGCTTAATATTAAGTTCTTTGTGTATATGTTTGTTAAGAGAAAATGTTAAAAAAAGTTTAGACAGTTGCAAAAATGTATTATATAAAGCTAATGGACGTTGTATTGGAAAAGAGGACGATATAAAGGGGCAGTAGCACGTTCTTTAAAACTTTTGTATTTTAAATTGTATTGATAATTACACGTTAATGCTTAATTAATTATTTTGATAGTGTCAACAATCTTTTTACACAAACCAATCAGAGTCAGAAAACAAATTATAAAGATTCTCATGAAGTCCATTGGTGCCTTTAACACCTTTATTTCGTTTTGTGAGAGAAAAAGAATCCCACGGCTGAAGTTTACATTACATGTATATATTTGATTCATTACTGCTTCATGCAGTTTAAATAAATTGCCTTTCAATTGGAACCCTTTATATTTTTTGTCCTGACATCCCCATATATCGATAAGTTATATGTAATTTGGGAAACTTATCGAAAGCACTCAGAATAACAGTTTCGAGTTGATACTGTTCGATAGGTTATATAACTAGTATCCATGTAAATTGGACGTGTGATGTCTACTTTACTACCTCGGTCACGGTAAATAAGGTTAACAGACTAATGGTGTAGCGCTAATTTCAAACAACAATACTCTAATGGAAATATCACTATTTTCATGTTATCAATCTTTTCTAATATAAGAAAATATCAAAAGAGGAAGAATTGACATTCTTCTATATTCGAAATCTCGTCATTGTATAAAAGTCAGGCAGATGAAATGACACGGTTGCACTGATTCACCCTCCCACTACGACTTTGCACTGCTGCATGCTTTTCGCGTGCTACCCGGAAACTCTCTGTCGAAAAGGTTGCTTAGCTCGAAAAGTAGCCTCACATCCCTATGTCACGTGGTTTTCTTAACCAACCAATGAGATTAACGCTAGGGTTTATTACACATGTGCAAAATATCGTTATTAATGTCATGACTTATTTCTTCACAAATGGATGATAAAATGAATCTTGCCATTTACGTTTGTACCAAAAGAAAACAATAGATGAAAATCGCGGAGTTGCTCTTTAATGAGGCTTAGAAAACATTTGCTGAGAACAATCTTATAGAAGTAATTATGTAATGCAAGTTTGTTTATTATCATGTGTGTATAAATATTCTACATCAATAAATATAAATGCTGGCGCATAAATGAATAATATTTGAATAATGTGTTGCCTAGATGTTCGGTTGATATAAATATATTCGATTGATCTGGAAGTTATGAAAGGGCGATAACTCGTCAAGTACTAACAAGCAACTTTCATTGGCTAATGTTGAATTGCACTGTCTTCACTTTACTTATATGCTTCACATATACGTTGTCAGTTATTTATTCCACTTATCTACTATTAAGGCTACACAGCTGTAATAAAACATATATTACATGAAGTAAAAATCGTAAAATACAGTCTTTATCTTCTATAATACATAATGGACGAAAGTATAAAAAAAGGACAAGAATGTATATTATCGAGAAACTACTAAAAACATATCTGTGTATTAAACAGAAAATTAAAAGAGGATATGTAATGCATTCTTTATAGAATAGCGGATGAATTTCCCAATTAACATCATCTATTTGGATGCAATGAATTCATCATATAATCGAGACTATATGTATCTCAATTAGGCTGTTATGTGACATTTTATACCCCGTTTTTAGAGCATCGCCGAATCCCACAAACCTCTATCAAACACACACAGCATACAACCACTTCCCATAGAAGTAAATCAGCTGAATTATTCTCACATGGCTTGAGTAACTAACCCCTGTATGGGAGAATAACCTGCAAGTTACAACACATCCTCTTGCACTAATTGACTTTAACAGAAAGACGTGTCATTAGGTACAGTGTATTGTTTATTACTATCAGTAGCGATCTTATAGTGGTTATTCGAAGTACTGCCCGAAGGAGGTAAAGTATATTTACATCATTGTATGTCGGTACGTATGTAACTGAGAGTTTTTTTTTGATTGTGAAGAATACGGAACAGTTGTAATTTGAACGAGGTGTATTGTTTTATTATTGTCTGCCAAACATAAATTGTAGAGAGAATTAAGAACACTCAAGGTAATGTTGTTATGAACCTCTAACATTTTGTGTGTTGCTGGTACGAGGAACAAGGTGGAATATATGAGATGTTATCTCTCAAGGAAATTGTACATAGGTCGTTTTGGTTCATTGTGAAGGGTACGGGACATTTGTATTAGGGTGTGTTGGTTTCATATCCAACCAAATTGTAGATAGAATTCAGAACACCCACACTAACGTTGTAATGAACCTCTAACATTTTTGTAATTTGTTGGTTCTGGAGAACATGATGTGAGGTTAAATAAATGGGAATATCTCTCAAGGAAATTGTACATAGGTCGTTTTCGTTCATTGTGAAGGGTACGGGACATTTGTAATTGGAAAAAGGGATATTGTTTTCTTATTGACAATCAACCATATTGTAGAGATAATTAAGAACACTCATAGTAACCTTGCAATGAACATTTTTTATATGTTGTGGTTCCTGGAGAACACGACATGAGGTGACATAAATGAGATGTTATCTCTCATGGAAATATTACAATTTCTAAAGTCAGAATGAAGTTCCTCCAAGGTGGAAGAATTACTTACTTTACAGTCAAAGTCACTGTTGGTTAACGGAACAACCTAGAATAATAGTTCTATTTATTTTAGTACAACAAAGGTATGTTTGAAAGAAATATTTGACATCAAAGACGTGCTTACATCTAGGTTAGATTTTTTCAAACAATAAACATGAATATCCGATAGCACCTTGCAGTTGTATATAGAACAGAAAAGCAGTAGTCAATATTGTATTGTCTCTATCAATCTGAGTAATCCTGGATTACACTAATGCCAACTCTAGAATCAATAATGGATACAATACGCTTTCATAGAACCAATGGAGTCTGAACCATTCCTGTCTAGGTCATCGAATGACCTCTAAACTCTGACCTCTACGAGGCACTGCAGCAGACGACATCGAAACGGTTTAATTTATGTCGAGCATCCGTTGTCGGCCATTATCCGTATGTTCTGTGTCCATGGTAAGCTGTTCCACATCTCCGATTTTAATCTTTGTAATTCGAAGCAGCTGCTGTCGCATCAGTGACACTGAATCGGTAAATGTTGCCAAAACACATGTTACATATTCATGAAGCTCGTTTCAATCGATATACCGTGTTGAGAAAAAAAATCAACGGCATGGTGTTTAATGTTCTTTGTCTGCATTGTTAATTGATCAATCAAAAGTCATTGAGCCAACCATAGGCTACAGAAGCCTAACGAGTCATATTTTGTCGTGAGCAGAAGACCATTAGCCTCATCTCTGCATCAGAATTTTTTATGCTAGGACGCACAGTGAACCAGAGTTGTGGCACTAATAAACCAACTTCCTGTCCAGCAGAGTGATGGGAGTCCAAGCAGCAGAACAAGATTCCCGTGTCCAGGCGTGACGTCCGTCTGTCCCTAGTCCAGAGCAGGTGTAGAGAGACTGGTCTGCACACACCTCTATGCTGAGTGACGATCAGCTGCTTTGTTGTCTTCCACCGTTGTTGAGACGACTCAGGCTGGATTCCCTCGCCAACTCCCGAGCCTTCAGGACCAGTGTCTACCGACAGTCGGACACATGGACCAGGTCAGTCTAACATTGTTTGGGTAACTTTAGCTTATCTATGTGTCTTATTAATAACCTTTGTCTTCATTTACATGTTTGATGCTTGTTCATTTGTCTCACTGAACTTTGTTTGGTATACTTTTCGTTTTATCAGATGATGACCTTGTTGTCATATTTTAATCTTCCATCGTTTTTATCATCTCTCACAGTTTGAATAACTTGTATCTTAATCCAAACGTTGATTGAAAATACTACGGTCAAGTTGTACAGCTTCTTCCATCGTTTTGCTTTTAAAGGTGTGGTACCTCATCTACATTAACGTTCTTCACAACAGTTATCATTCATGAATTAACGATTTGAATGTATGACGATAGTAAGGTGTTTAAAGTGTATGTATAATGAACATGTGTTGCCATAAAACAATGTTGTTATTGGGGGTAAGTTTACAATCAATATCCAACTAACAACAACTGTTGTTCTACAGATTATGATTATTCTCTATGATATTAGCATTTGAAATTAAATTCTTTTACAACCATATGGAGTGTGGATTATCTTATACGATATACGTTGTTTATCGAATAATATGACTTGATAAAGGCAAATAGAAAATATGTAGATTGAAAAGAAAGAAATCACATTTGCTTTGAAATTTGCGTGTATCAAATGACATGATTATTCAACAACATCAGTTTTTAAATATTTATAGAAATTCACGTTTTCATTGAATGTATACTTTAATATGAATGCAACTAAATATTCAATGGAACATATCTTAATCTAATGTAGTAAGTACTCCTCTGTACAGTTTTAAAACACATAATGCTAAAGTTTAAAGGGGCAGTAGCACGTTTTAGGGGGAATATAAGGTGATGTAAGGAAAATGAAAATTTATGGTTTCAATTGAAAGACAATGTAATTAAACTAAATGGAGCAGTAATAATTCAAATAAATAACGTTAAGTTTAGCCATGCGATTCCTTTTTCTTACAAAAAATGAATTAAAGGTGTTCACAAAAAATGGCCGCCAATGGATTGTATGTGAATCTTCATACTTTGTCCTCTGACTATGAATGATTGGCTTGTGTAATGAGATTTTTGACACTGTCAAAATAATACATTTAGCATTCTCTTACAATTATCAGTGAGAAATTCAAAATATAGAATTATCAAAAAACGTGCTACTGCCCCTTTAAAACTAACTAAAAATGCATCAATTAGAGAAGTCCTTATTCAAGAGCACGTTGACACGAACCTAGCACAAACAAAGGGTCACATTCCTCTAGCTTTAAGCATCTCATTGTACATTACTGAACCATCCCATTGCTGTATCCACGGCAATCTAAATAAATTTAGATCAACAGGTTTTAGATAAAGTCATAATATGACCTACTATAAAACCTGTTAATTTTATATAATATATTTTACTATTTTTTTACAATCTAATTTTTTTTAGATCAACAGGTTTTATTTTAGGTCATACAATGACCTAATATAAATCCTTTGACCATAATATGATATGATATAAAAATTGTTGATCGAAATCGATTTATTTGTATCCACGGCGTATGCTGTTGCAGGAATTCAGCATGTGAAGATTTATTTGAGAAATTGATAAGAAAATATATTTGTTTCAAATAATACATGCTTAAAATAACTTTTCTATGAAGTTACTAGAAAAAGACACATGGTTTACAAGCGGTAACACGTTTACTTATTCTCACAAGTTAATATATAGAAGACATATAATTATACGTAAATCAATATTAACCATTTTTAAATCTTTAAATTCTGTAAGAATTAACGATGTCTGTTGCAACTGACGATGTAAATTATTTTACATACTTATTGAATTTAATTTCATGACCTTACCCTTTTATTGAGCGTTAGATTCCTTTCTGGTAACACTGGATATTAGGAGATGTTTCATTACCAACTTGAGATGAAAGACCGAGATATATCATGTGTCTTAACACAAATTACTCAAGAACAGCAACATCGCTAAAGTGCACACTATGCATGTAGGTACTCGTAACAATAGTGCTCGAAAGTTAGTATCCGAACAGACATAGATTGATGATAGGTCTACTTTACGGGCATCATAACCATTCCGCTTATAAATATTATTACGAACTGGCTGGAGTATGCTGTCAAGCATTACACTACATTTGATTTAAGTTTGGTTGGAACTTCATTGTGTAGGCGTTACTTACACCCTTGGTTTTTGTATTTACATAAAACCCGGATTTTTGCACATAGAGAAAAAAACAACTTGTTTCAAGATATATACGTTACATATAAAACGTTTGAGGGGTTTTGTGCTTCCGGAGTAAAGCAATTCACGTGATAACGGAATATTAAAATGTACTGACTTTTTAAGACAAACCGTTTTCTTGCTTTCAAAAGATAAAAGTCCTAACGCCTGACGATAAGAATCCAGTATATTGAAGCATTGTAATCATATGTAAACGTCTAAAGGCCAGAGTCTTATATTAAACGTTGTTATGCAACATAAAGTTTCATAAAGAAAACACCTAAATGTTGATGACTGCACCAGCTAAAATGAAACGTTTCCAAAGAAAGCGTGTCACAGGGTATTTGAAATGAATTTATGTTAAAGACAATACCCCTTTTGGTTTGCAAATCATATTTTATAAATCCTTCCCTATCATTTAGTATTTCAAAGCATTATGAATCCCTTATTGTGTATATAAAAGCTCATACATTGTACATGTAGGTAAAAAAAATGAAGTCAAATTTTCAATATCAATGAAACCATTTGGAAAGATGGCAAGAAATTGGAGCTGTGAAGCGTCAAAAGTCCTTAATAGTTTAAAAGAATTCATTCAAGCAAATAGTAAAAAAATCAATCGTGCAATAACATGTTTCATACAGACAACACATTCGATGACTGCACGACTATGTGAGGGCGACATGCACTGAGCATGTTTCTATAATGAGCCCGGGGCAACTGCATTAATCAGCCGTGCCATGTACACCTTCTCTTTCAACAAACCCAGGTCATGTTGAACTTTCCCATCATACCTATGTATCCCTTCACCTCGAAAGTAAATAGCATTGCATATTCTCGATGACTAACTAGTAGCTAGCCCATTACAAAGCGACTCAAACATTCGCAACACATTTACTGTTAATGCTATGGTAGGTAGCGGGGCTCATTGTCTAGCCACATACATCTACCTCCACCAACCCAGGACTGATTGATGAAGGAGCAGAGCCGTGTCGGCCTGAGATATAGTCGTGCGGTGATCACACATATCCCGGCGAGGAGATTTGGGACACTGCACAGACGGGACAGGATATGTGTGGTGTTCTCACCACCTGAGCCGCTCATTCCCAACCTACAGCCAACCTCCGGTATACGGCGAGCTGTGGACTCGGCGACTCTCTGACGTGTCGGCAACAGCCATTGGACCATTGATTGGACACGGAAATTCCTCTGAAGCAGACGATAACCTGAGGATCCGAGGGTGCCAAACTGGAGTGTTACGATGGCTGAGGAGGTGGAACCCGAGGAGGAATCTCTCTGGAGCACAGTTTCCTGGCTCAGGTAACGCTGGCTCGGGGATACCCCCATTTACATATCCACATATCCCCTTACATTCACCCAGGTCATGGCGAACACCCCTGCACCATCCTTCAACAACATGGCATTCATTCACCCTGCAGTAATTACAGGTCACTAGATGCACCGATACACTTTAATTTAACCATCACAATGACAATCTGGTATTGACAGAGGGATTTCTGACATGGTCGTGTACGAAACTAACTGGTGTACTGTGATAGCCTGCAGGCAGTCGCCATAGTGTTGATGTTTATATCGATCTCGATCAGACCCATCTGGCCTGTTGTATACTTCCTCATATCTTACAACTGTCCATGATGTTGGTATTAAACATTCTTGGCATTACATAACCTGTCAATATAGATACAAGGGACGTATATAAACGGGTTGATAACCATATACAAGCTACGGATAGGGTAGTCGTCTCATTCTTTAGGAAAAATCTTTATTGATAATTGCATTGTCATTGGCCTCTGTCATACTTCGTCGTATTCTTTAAGATCGATTCTGTTTATGTCATAATAAAGCTCAATTCTGATCTTAAGATCCAAAGCAAAAGGACAATTTCCTTGTTTCAGATGAAAGTCATTTACTGTGTATAAAAGAATGTAACCTTTTAAAGTTGAGAGCAGTTTGAATATTGACAACATGTTACCCTAAAATGATGAAATATGTTTGTCATTTAATCATATTCTAATAACATATTTATTATCAATATCTGCTTTGCAAAATAATTTTGTAATGTTATGATTATATTCTTTAACCTTTATGGCGTGCTGTAATAGCATGCAACTTTGAGGTAAAATATTGTTATCAATATGATTATATTCTAAATGTTGTGTTTGTATTTAATAACAATGATCAGGAACATCCAGATTAAAGATAATTTTTTAGAAGTAAACATTATTGCGTATGCCCGAATTTATTGAAAATGACTCTTTTAAAAACAGACAGCTCTCTGTCCGAAATACACTCGTAAACAATGAAAGTATAGAATTTGCAAAACAAAAAACATTTAGTAATGAAAGTAAAAACTGTTATCCTTTAAATGAATTCGTTTTACTAGTCAAACAATATATCTATAGATGGTTTTACACCCATTTTGGAATACATTAAAAATGGATGTAAGCGTAATTCTGATATGTCAAGATATGTATTTCTGTCAACAGAATCTGAAGAAATACTTGTTCTATATTGTATTTTAAACATTACATTTATTACCTCGACAATATTTCTGTCGGTTTATGAGGTTGTAATATCAATCAATCAATCAATCTTAATTTCTTGTGAGGTTGAGGTTGTAAACCTTAACTATGATTGTATAAATATATATTTGTGTAAATATGCTGAACTGTTTGTTGTATAACTACATTCTGCCTGTAGCATAACAATATAAAGTTAGGTTTGAGTTCTTTGAAAAGGTCAATAAGAATTAAAACCTGTATGTAACAAACAAATAATCAAACAATTTAGATAAGCCTTACAAATATCTCGAACTTTTCTATTTCATTTTTTTGCATTTTAAAACCAATCTTAATATTATTCAACATCTTGAAAGCTTTTATTTTGCTTCGTAATTTTTACTTTCCCATGTTTACCTTAGTAATAAATGCTCTAAGCTGCAGATTTCAGGAAGCTACTTATATTCATAGTACATTAACCCTATACCAAGAAGTGGTAGAAGTCATCGTTAAAAGTTTATTACTTAATTATATAGTCTAAGACACAAAGATGGATTATTCTACTTACAACCAATGATTTGTTCTGACTTTTCGAGTAACATGTTAATCCATAAATAGATTTAGTTAATCCATAAATAGATTTAGTTAATCCATAAATAGGTTTAGTAGCTTGCATAACATTACTAGCTGGATTGAGGAGACTTCGACTTTTCTAACTTTTCATGGGCAATATTGTAAGAGACTGGTGAATATGCTATTAATATTATTAGGATAAAAAATACAATTAAAAGTCAGATGATATGCTTTATTAACGGAAAACAAAATAAAATTAATGTTTTCATTGTTTAAAGTTGCCAGAAGATTACTTTTATTGCAGATAATTCTGAAATAATATTGTCATTTAAAAAATGAATGTATCTATCACGTTAAAAGCATATACAATGTAGAATTACTGTCACATCAATTTCTTCGATTTTAAAAGTATACTGGACTTTTATTATTTGTTCAAGAAGTTCAACGTCTTCTAAACACGTAACATAATTATTAAATAACAATGTACCTGAATTTTGAATTTCAAACACCATACAAATAACCTATGGCCCAATCATTTCAAAGGATCTTTGTGTATGTTATGTTTTCATAAATACAGGTAGACTACGTCAAGATCGGCAAATTCCGTAAGATTTCGTCACAAGTTTCATTCGGGATAGGCGGGGCGTATATCCGAAAACTTCCTTATAAGGAATATGTATATCCGGTGACATTGTGGTTTCAGATTTGAATATCAGTTCATCTCACAGCTTAGCACCCCGTCTTTCGGGTTCGTGAAAATACCTCGATATAACGTAAAGCCAAACATAGACTTAAAAGTTTTAGAATCACACTTCATAAGTTTAACCATAGAAAAGTTACACGTTTTTGTATGAGAATATGCAAGGAAAAACTTAATTTCAAATAAATAATTGCAGTTGTACTTTGTTGTTATATCGGGGAATAATGGCTTCCCCCACGACTACTCTCCTCCCCCCGGCAGTCCACTAGCTTGTGTATACGATGCGGCTAGAACCAGCCAATCAGAGGGCTTTGGTTTGTCTATGAAATAAATATAGCTGTATGCACATGATAAGACCGGTATAAGCATATCACCTTGTCGAAGACACAACTAATGTGTGTGGGCAGACCTGTTGTTTCAGTCGTATCACCTTTTACCTGTTGGATTGAAATATGAATATCTGGCTACAAAGGTAAGAATATGATGTTGGTTTGATAGGAACACTAACAAGATCCGAATGGATGCCGGTAACATCCGGTGTCATATTGTCATACCATGGATTGACATTTAAATCTATTCAATTATATGTGACAAACATTTCTCCTATAGTATGTCGTGTTAACAGTGTTTTGAGAATTCAAATTTTACTTCCTCGTATGTGTACATTAACACTTTAATTTCACTGACACATTTAAATTCGAATTGATGATTATGAAGATCATATTGTCACAGATGTTACTGTTAACCTTAGTAAGTACCACGTGTTTATGTTTACCTTAACTTTAACTGTTTACTTCAACGTTAGTTTAAATTATTTTGCTCTAAAGATTTATTTGACATTTACACAATTGTCAAACTGTTTTAATGAGATTGTAAATTCCATCCTTTGTTCAGGTAGATTTCAACGTGAAAAGGGTCAGATTGTGGGAAGTACTATAAAATGTTAATGTGAGGGTAAACGAGACAACTCTGACAATGGTTTACACAAACACTGTAGGTCACATCCATTCTTTAGGAGGATTCTTCACGATAGATACAGTTTCTGTTACCTACATCCCTCATAATACGCCGATATATTCCACTTTATGACAACTTATTTCCTGTTGGCTACCTTTCCTACTATTCAGATGACTTAACTTTGAACGGCAAAGTCTAAAAACTTCTAAAACGCCCCCCAATAATAACAGTTACCTTCTGTGTTTATAGTTCTCATGATATATCTCATGATGTTCAATACAGTTGGTCTACTTCATGTTGATGGTTAAAGTCAAATTTGTTTGGGAGAGTATGAGTTTCCTTGTAACTGGGAGAGTATAACTATGTATATAATGTATTTGTCAAGACTACGAACTATCCATACAGGAAATATCAATGGGTAAATGACTGTGGGTTCATGACCTCATTAGTTAGAAATCCAATGCAGTGTTTACTTCATATGTGAAGGTAGTTTTCCAATTGCATTTTTAATCATCAGTGTCGAATGATGACTGTTAGGTTTGACATGATATGTGATATGTGTTGTGTATTATGATATGGTCTTGTGTAGCATATCATATGAGATGTTATGTAAAAACACAGCTGTATTGGGTATGTTATGTTTTTGTAATGGGTATGATATGGTATGGTATGATATGTTGCGACATCTTATGGCATGGTATGGTATGGTAAAGTATACTGTGGTATCTGTTGTTATGTTATCCATATGTTATGGTATGAAATAGACTACATCAGGACCAAACGATTTTCAACATGTTCATAACCTTCAAAACAAAATGTCCATATATGATATCATCTCAACTTTTTATGTTTTGGAAATATTATATTTTGTCAAAGGAAACCGTTTTTCTTTTGAAAATGTGTTTGTGAAATATCACTTAAAATGTATTCATTCTAAGGTAAGCAAAATGCCCCATATAAGTAGTAATGTGTCAATAAAGTGTCCCCCCTGTTCAATATGTGGATGAGGCCATCAGCTGATACTATTGTACATCCTGAAGACTTGCAAAGCAAGGTAAATACTCCCTGCTGGGCTCCCGATTCATGACCCTGTGAGCAATTAACCTTTACAACCAACTGTTCTTGAGCATGTGAGTAGACTGGTCTTTCAGGCCTTCAGCTTACAGAACTGACAGTCAGTCTTCGGCATCTGGATGAAGGGACATCAGTATTTGAATAGTTTGCCAAGTGGACAGGTTGTTATACGTTGATGTGGAAGAGTTTAGTTCACTTCCTTCAAGGATGGCGGACGGGTATGTTGTTTGCATCTTATGGATGTTCTCTAGGATTGAACTAAGAATCCGGATGATATTTGTCCTTTTTCTTATATTCCTGAATAAGGGTTAATGTTGAGATATTCTGTTTTATTGGTATTGACCAAGAGGCATACATTTCTTAGTTGAAACAGGGACGTGTTACAGCGATTTGTCTATTTGTACATATAAAACAAATTATATTTATTCCTATAACTATGTATATATAAATTAATTACAAGAGAATGCTTTAATCTCGAATATACATTCATATGTTTCTTTATGTAAATCATTATGCTGATTTGTAAATGCTATGTTAATCATACCTAGATCTTTGAACAAACACTCGTGGTACAAATCAGAGAGTAGATCAAATAGTGAACCATAAATGATATAGGTCAACGCATACAAATATATGTACTTCAATCCAGTTATCTGATGGTAACAACAAATACGTGACCTAGTTACTTTCCTTTGGGGTCACAGGATGGTTGATGTATTAAAGAACGATGAACCGATCCCCTCAACCTTATTGTTATGACGATCAACGTCATGTCTCACATACCCTGATGTCTATCTCAATACACTCCTACTCCTCCACAACGATCTATCATCGACATGCTCCATTAAGAAAGTGATAGCTATAGATTGTATATCTTGAACGTCCACGCTCTCGTGAAGATCGTTGTCAATCCACCTGTTACTGTATCGAGCCTTACATCTCTTCTGGTGAGTTGGGTGAATATGTCTTTGGTAAATTATTTTTGTTTGGATCGTCAAAATTAATTCTGTGGTAAGTTTGTCTTTAAATTTCTGATATTAAGTTAGAAACACCCCTTGTATGTTTTCAAGAACTTAATAGATGTATGCTTTCTTTTCTTCATTCATATCCGGAGAGATTTGTACCCTGTTACCCATTTGTCGTTTCCTTTTGAAAATGTGTCGTCTGCTAAAGACTTGTCGTCTGCTATAGGGGTCGTCCCAATATGGCCGATGCATATCCAGCAGCGCCACCTATAACAGCTATTTTCAACTAGAGAACCTGTTCATACAAGCCTATAGCTTTCGGGCAAAATGTCGTCTGCTCCCAACACCCTATTACTCGTGCATATCACGCAGGGCCAACTAAACTTGCAACCTACAGCTCAAACACTTGTTGACAATGCTTTGTGTTGTACGCTAGGGTATATGGTAATATATCATGGTTGACTGAACCAATTTGTCACATGGGTTTGAAAGGCCCCCTCGAAAAGAATAATTTCCTTCCCTAGGGTAAAGTGAATAAGCGTTTTCTACATTAGAAACTCACACAAGATCTTAGCTGCAAGACCTGTTAGGATTTCTTCAACAAGGTAAACCACTTATTTGTTAGCAGAAAATTCATATATCTTCTTGTTTAGTTATTTCCATTGTTCAGGATAAAGTTTCTTCGTACAGATTCTTAGTCTAGTTTATCAAGTGATCAATGAGAAATCAATGAAAGGTGAACCCCTTAGCTGCATTCCAAAAGTGACTGATAGCAAAATATTTTGGAATTGTTAAATCTATGTACTCCCTGTGAGATAAGCAGGTTAGGATTTACAACAAAGTAAACATGATGGGGCTATAAACTTGCATGGGGAGGTACGCTATGGGTCATATGGTTGTTAGTATCCCGATAAAGTCGTTTATAGCAGCTGCTAGTGAAACTGCTTTTCCTGATTAACTTGTAGGACAGCATTCAAAACATTACCATGGACGGTAAGGCCATATAAGTTGAAATCCGTGTCAATTAGTATTAGATGACTTCAAGTGGGAGTTATATCCGTGGATATTTCCTTATCGTATACGATCATAGAGTTAAATCTGCGTGCTTTGTGAATCAATGTCATTGGGGTACTAAGGCTTGAGACCATTGACCCATCATGGGAACCAGCCTGTATGATATATTTTTCTCTCACTATCTTATTTTTGTGCATGGATTTCTGGACGGAAATTGCCAATGAAGTACATGCATGGCTAGTTCAAGACGTGTTTTGATCAGAATTGAAAGTGAACTAATAGTTACAGGCAGTTGATCTAGCCTTTGAGGCATATGAGTCATATTTCGAAATGTTGCATGAAGTTGTTTTTTTTTGTGTCAGTTAAAAGGACAAGTTTTACTTTCAACGACTGCTTAACATCGTTTGATGTTTGCAACAGGAACATTTTGTGGTTTAATTATGATGTTTTGACAAAATATCAACCATATTTGTTTTTCACATATATTTTGAATTAATAGCATCAGCTTATGCCTGAAGTCCTGACCAAGAGGAGCAATCAATCAAAACGAGTTCTATCGGTATGAAATTTCTTAAGGTCAAGACTGTGTTTCGATGTAGGTGCTCCACATTTGCCAGATACTGCTACTGTCTTCATCAAAGAATTGTAACAAATATTTGTATATCATATATTTATGAGTATATTAACGCCTCCTCCTCTATTGCAGAACGCGGCGCGACCTGCTCCCCCCGGTGGTACCCAGCGTCTCGCCCAGACCGTCCCTCCCCGAGTTCAGCAGCATGACGCAGCCTCCCAGCACCACGTCGGCACCGACCACGACTACCACTACTACAGAGGAGGCCGATAGTGTCCAGTTGGATGAGAAACAGAAACAGTTTGAACAGGAGGAGATGGAGAGAAGAGGTGAGGTTTTATGTAAAGTTTAAATGTAAAGTTTAAATGTAAAGTTAAAATGTGAAGTTTAAAATGTGAAGTTAAAATGTGAAGTTTAAAATGTAAAGTTAAAATGTGAAGTTTAAATGTGAAGTTTAAATGTGAAGTTGTCGTTGTTATGGTGAAATATTTTGAGAAAGTGTCGCCATTCCGAATATAAAATAGTGTACCTTTAATCAGATAGAATAGAAGCTTGAATGAAATAAGGAAGGAATACGTATTTAAAGGGACAGTCCTACCATGGTATTTTTTGTGGAACGAAAATCGATTGTGTACTTTTCTTTACAAAGTTGTCAAATATGAGTAAACATAAATGTTACCCATAGCAACATATTTAAACTTGGTTGTTTTATAATCATGTTCTAGAAGCATTTTATGCAAAACATGCTATGTCCCAATGAATTTCGTTTCCACAATGAATACACCGATAGGACTGTCTCTTTAAATGGTAAGATTTAACAAAATAACGTGATTACATAATACAGTAAAGGGTACCAGGAAGGTAAAATAGGGGCATAGGGTATAGAAGGAAAGCTTACAGAATCAGTTCTATTTAGCACATACAAAAGGAAAGGAATGTACAACACGTCAGGGCTAGACCTCGCTTGTTGAAGCAGGATGGGTCAATCCTGTGAAAGGGAATGCTGTCGATAAGCTACATAAGGCTATAAACTTTGGGTGTGGTTACCATTGCAAAATGTAAAACTATAGTGTGTTTGTTGGCAATATTCCTTTAATCAGTGAAATCTCACAAAATCCTATGTAGCATTGATATGCAGATGTTGGTAGCTTGATATATTTTGACGCTTTTGACATAAATGTTGTTCACTTATGGAGATTAATAGGGTATGACATTTTCGAATTTCGAAGTGATACAATAGAGAATATACAATTATTAGATCATTCTAGTCGAAATTATTTACCAACTGACATTTAAATGACAGTAAATGTCTGGAATAGCCAATTATTGTTAAATACTGACACAATTTAGCCCTGACAAGTTTCAAAACAGCCTGTCATGATTGTAAAATTCATGTTGTGATTCATTATAACCCAATTTTCCGATCGGTTTACTCACTGCATTTTTTCTGAAACCTAAAAAAATGCAAAACTAGCATGATATGTAAATATAAGTTTTGAAAATGTCAATGAAACTAAAGTCCCTGTTTCTTTGCAGAACGTTTCGAGAAGGAGATATTGGCCCAGCAGTCCCAGTCGCTATTGGACAGACAACAGGAGCAGTTGAAGAAGCTACAGGGACCGGAACCATCGACAAACAAGTTCCAGGAGAAACGGAAAAAGAACATCATATTTGACGAAGAACGCTTCGAGGAGACCTTCCTGAAGTGTCTGATCTGTCGGGAGAACTTCGACCTGGATGAGAAGACGCCCAAGATGCTTCCTTGCCACCACACCTTCTGCATGGACTGTCTGTGTCAGATGTGGCGGGTTGAGGGAGAGTTCAGACAGACCCTCACCTCAGCCTTCAGAGGAATGCCAATGGCCGTCAAGATCCAGTGTCCAACATGCAGGGACGGACTCATCACCTCCGAGTCTGAAGTCCGACGTCTTCCCAATGACCACACCATCATGGAGCTGTTGTCCTTCATGGAAGGCACGAAGCGATCTGACGTTCAGTACTGTTCCAAGCATCAGATGCAGCACCTCAACTTCTTCTGTGAACCCTGTGTGACTCCTGTCTGCTGTGACTGCACCGTCATCGACCACAAGGAGTCCAAAGGTCACATCGTCGTCAATGTGAACGAGGCTTTTGACAAATACACTCCTATTATTGAAGCCACTGTGGAGGACATCAAGACGGAGACGACACATCTCGAGGAGAAGAAGAGTGCTCTCATCAAGGGAGCCGAAAAACTGGATTCCACACAGAAAGAAGTCAACGAAAAGATCAAGGAAATTTTCACCAGGATGAAGGAGACCATTGAAGAGCGAGAGCGGGAGCTGTACGAGATGACTGAGCGAGAGGTTGCGAGAAAGCGCGAGAAGATCGAGGAGAATCTGAAGGTTGTGGTTGACAGAGAGGGAAAGCTGAACTCTGAGATGAAGAAACTCAACTCCGCCAAGAACGACAAGGATATAAGCACAATGTTTTCTGGGCACAAGAGCGCCAGGGATGTTCTAGGGCAGAAGCTGAGCGTAGTTACAGACTGTGCAGACAATTTCTCTATTGAATTCAACTGTGATGATCGCAAAGACAGATTGATACGACAGGAAGTCACAAATCTCGCTGATATAGTGTTTCAGGATTAGACGATGGTTCTTTATATTGACTCTCACGGTGCTGTTAGTTGTGCAAATGACGTTTTCTACATTAAGTGAGTCGTGACTTCCTGTCATGAGAGTGATATGTTTTTTTCCGACCCCACTAATGCTTCTTTCATTTCGCCTGCAACTGAAGAAGTCTTTCACAGTGAACCTGGTCACACCTTTACACTGATAAACTTTTTACATCCTGCTGTACAAGGGTATTTATATCCGCAAGGCTCATTCAATCCTTGGAACCATTATCAACATATCCATTCATGACATTTTTCTCACGCTGACGATCGGCGTCTTATGCACATAAAATACGTTTTACAACCTTTGAAATGACATTATCCAATTTCATTTGACATATTCAAAAGTAACGGTCCTCTAATGGAATGGAAACTGTCAACTGATATCCACTCTTGGGAAATGCCATAATGGTATCTGGAGATTGAAGGAGCTGAGTTGATACAATATCCTGAAGGAAAAGAATGCTTTTGTACAGCAGAGATATCCCCATGAGCTGATTTCCCTGTCTCCTTGATTTACATTGTAGCAATATATATTGAAATTATTTCGATATAAGTTACACACAGTTGTATACTTTTGTAAAGACAAGTTACGATATGCAAACATCAATAATCTCTCATAGTCACCTATCAAACTGGATGTTGGTACGATATCAGAAATACTTCGTATGATATGTTCCCAATATTTTGTATGCACGGCATATATAAGCAATACACAATTATCATTACTGTAATTGAACTCATACACAAACAAATACAAATAATGACATTGTAAATATGACAATACACTGAATGTATGAATTCATACGTGAAAAGTTTTTTTGTGATACCTAAATAATCAACACACTTAATTCAAAAGGCATTTTATTAGTTTACTTTTAAAATCAATTTCTGGATGTCGAATTAAAATATACGTTTATACAAACTATGAATGTCTGATAAGATGAAGGATAGGAGTTTTCTTGTTGCTCTGGCTGGCAAGGCAATCTAAATAAATTTAGATTAACAGATTTACAACAGTATGACCTAATATAAAACCTGTTGATCTAAATTTATTTAGATTGGCTGGCAAGGCAACTGTATCTGAAAGAAAACATTCTCACGTACAAATGTTGTTTATTGTGCCTCATAAACAAATGTCACTTTTATGTTCTGTATATATTTATATGCCGCTACTTCTGTGATCTCAACGCCTTTTAAGATCTGATGTACATTCCTTTCTGTAAATTTTGTATATTTTCTTGGTTGAATAAAATTATTCAACTTGATTTCAATTATTGTCTTCCCTAACGTCTTTGAGTGTCAACGGTGGAAAACCAAAATGGACAAATGTTTTTGATTAGACTTTTTTGCTAAAATGAAATTTTTTATGGAAAAATGCAGTTATCATTACATCGAGAAACAATATTACCTTTGTAGTATGTATCCTTCAGTTTAGGTTCCAATATTGTGAAAGAGATTAAATGTATACCATGTAACATTAATAATTCCATAGTACAAAGAACAAACAAAAATCATTTTAAAGCCATACTTACCACTATGTCAAAAAAGACCCAATTTATTTTTTAAAGAAAACAACAACGTTTTAAAACCGTATCAAGGAAACCATCTGTTATTTGAAAAGCAACGACTTGACTGGCTAAATTTAAACGTGGACGAGCTCACCGAACTAACAGGTTTGAGTGACATTCTGTATCCGGTCCAGCAGCTGTCTTGACAACGCTATGAAGATGCTTGATGAAGGGCTGTCAATTTCAAGAAACGTTTGAAGGGTTGGAAATATATTAGAACGAAAGATTGAAATTAACGTCAAATACACATTTGATATGTTGATAATTATGAAAACATTATTATATCACAGTTTATCAATTAAAATGATATAATTTGAAATATCTATCTTGGAACATTTGGAACACCTTTCTTCATTGAATAAAATATTCAAAAAATTAATTATTAATATAATTCTACGCTCCTGGAAAAGTATGAACATAGGTATTTGGTTTATGAATTTGAAAAACACTATTTTCCCCTGCAAGCCAAAATTGCTATTTCTAATAAAATCATTTCGAAAATTCGAAAAAGAATGTTCCCATGGATAAGTCAATTCAAGTAGATAAACTGAGCCCAATTTAAATGAGTGAAATGTTTCCTGACTTAGAGTTACGCCCAGGGGAAGGTCACATGTTTGCATCTGCTGACGAGTTTAGTAAGTTCTATAAACAGAGTAGCCACTCCGTGATCTCAGAGGGTGACACGACCTTCGATATTATGAAAAGATAAAATTGACGGTATTTTACGATTAAATCGATACATACGATAACTTCTCGTACTGACGAATTGCTAAAATGGATAAAATTATTAAACGTAAAAGCATAAAAATTAGTAAATGTACTAAACAAATAAGCTTCAGGTATAATGCTTATGGTAATAGTATTTAACGTAAAAGCATGAAAATTAGTATATAGTAAACAAAATTAGCTAGGGATATAATGATTTTCTTATCATCAATATATCATCTGGTGATAAATGAAGTTATATATACTTATTCATGAGTAATTTCAAAAAGCTAAAAAAAAACAATTGTCCAGCATATGACATACGGGAGAACGCGAGAGAAAGATCCTTAGAATATATACATGCTTCGTGAAAGATTCTTCATACGAATATACAAAATATGAGCGAGAACAATAAGCAACAAGGCTTTATGAGTCAAAAGTTCACATTTGTTCCATTTTTATATATACCCATGAACATAAAAACACTCATTGTTTAAAACACCTCACACGTGTAAACACTTGTCATGATCACCGTGAACAGTTATCATATATTGACAGCTTCAGTAAAAGTATAGAAATATAGTACCCATGATTTATGAATTCATCTATAGTTTTATTGATGTACGTATTGAACGTAAAAACAGTTAAATGATACAAGCAAAAAAAGGAAACTGCTCATTTTGCCTAGAGGCGTCAGGTTGGGTGAGATTTGAATTATAAAGACAAGATGTTACAAGCACCAGTTGTCTGGAGTGAGAGACGGGAACAGATGCAGTGAGTCACGGGATGTACAGGACGATCAATCTTATAAGAGAGCACCGGCTTGCTCCTTCTGAGAAATAGCGATGAAACATTTTTCAAAAATGACTTATCAACAATATGCAACATACGAATTCTTATCAACATGTTACAGAAAATATGTGAAATGAAAACTTTAATCAGAAATCAAAGAAAAATTATGTCAAATTATCCGTTCAGAATCAACAGTTCATCAACAATTTATCCGACTGGAAGTTTATAACTCAAAATAAATTATTTTGTTGTGGATTAATGATTCTTTATCCTGTGAAATGGGCGCTTCGACGTAAAGCAAGTCATTTTGTTTGACAACGACGTAAGAATCAATGTCGCCTTTACAAAATAAAGACGTTGGTTATCCAGGGAACCGTTAGCATCAATCTAAACAAATCAATTCTAAGAAATTCACTAGAGCATTGTATACGAAATGCAAGATTTTCAAGAGTACATGTTTATCTCTTCATCTGGTGGAAATTCTTGATCAAGTAGAGAGCATATTCTTAATTATATACGTTATTGTAAGGAAGGTCGTTTATTCTTTAAACGGATGTAATCTGCATAATAGCATTCTCAATAGAAACATTTTGCAGCCAGAACCACATTTGCTTTTAAAACGTACCTTCTCTAAAATATATCTCCAGCAAAAGGGCAAGAAATTTTTAACTGACAATTTGAAATCCACTGTCTAGTACAACAAACGGTGATCCAAAATCACAATATAACAGGGGCAACCTTTATGCTTACAACAGAACAAAAATGACGAACGAGAATTGGTATCTTATCAATTGAGAAAGTATTTTCAAAAGAAAAAGGGGCTTTTTTGTTCATTTTGTCGCAGCAATTTCTTTATCTGAAACCTATTAACATGCAGAGTTTTTCAGATATTGATCTTTAATTTTGAAAGATGGCATATACAGAAACCGTTTAAGGATATACGCTAAAAAAAGTTAATGAAATAACAAAACAAAAAAACCAGTGTGTTTTATGATGATTTTTATCGAAACCAGAAAATTACTACCAGATGATATAGACAAAAAAGAAAAGAAATTCAGACCCTTTGCAGAATTTCTGTCGACTTATTTAAACTAGTATTCAATTCTTTAAATCAGTTAAAATCTAAGACCCCATTTGATTAACGATACAGTATCCACGTGTTTGCATAGATAAGAACATGTTTATCAGAGTTACCTCCCTTTTACATACAATGTCTATACGGAGGAATACATGCAGTATTTGAATCACGTTTCTCTATCATAAACACATTACAATCTTTTTTTGAAAAAATGTCAATCTGGTCTTTTCTAACTCCTTTACTCAGTTACATTTGGGAAAAAGAGGAATAGTTCTCAATTCCTTTACAGAAATTCACGTTCGGTGCAGACAACACATTTAACTATGACATCATCAACAAAAGGAGAACGCGGATGTTCTGCAAACCGCATAAAGGACCTTACTGACACGTATTGCATGCATTTTTTAACAAATTGAAGAATGCTGAACTTGTATTCAAGAATATGGACGCAGTAGACATATAACGACGCATTTGGTTTGAAAGCTTTTACCCAGTTGTAACTTAATCTGTCAAATTAGAAAATAACACATGAAATAAAAATAATAAATTGGAATGATGCCTTGATCACATTTGCAGTAACAATATGTACGTGTTGTATGTTTTATATATGCACGTGTGTCTTTGTTCACTAACTGATTATGATAAACCAAAATTGAAAGTTGGTATTCATTCTACATTGTTACTTCATCGATGAATATGCGTAGTACCTCCTTCAAAAAATATAACTACTATCTAACATTTTACAGTTTCATATTTATACTATGATGACATGCACTTTAAAATCCCACGATACTTCTGTTGTCACTCCTCAAAATAAACATCTTAATGTATACTTCTCCTTCTAAACGTTGCTATAAGGTAAACGAAAATACTATGTATATATTTACGTGTATCATATAACAAAAGCAAAACATTCACCGAAGAATATCTTCAAGATAAATGACTACATAAACCTGTAGTTAAAGGGAGCCTACAGGGGTGTATACTTTGTCCCGTGTATTTATGTACGACAATCTACATGACTGGGACTGAAGGCGTAATGACAGACTAGCTAACTACAGCTTAACTACAGTACCAGCACTCCTTGTGAGCTGTACGTTCGGTCATTCACCAGCAGGGATCTTGTATACTAGTAATTGAATGGTTCATAGACAAATTTTACAGAGTCCATAAAATGATATAAATGTACATGTTAATGTTCGGTTCTTGACCTGTTACAGATACCTAAATAGATGGCTTCATGAACACGACGATTTACTTCGTATCACCGTTATTTTTTACATCTTGCTACAAATAAACACCCTAGTGATGCTTTTAAACTAAGACTGATATGGAATAAAAGACACCAGATTTTTTCTATTTTTTTAAATCTTTACGAAACAAAATGTATTTTATGTGATAGATACAGGAAAAACAAGCTTTTCGTTGGGCGGAAATGTTTATGGTACGGTTTGAATTGTTAGCTCATTTTGAATTTTAAATTTTACATGAGTACAAACCATTTTCAACTTAACACATAATCATAACACTTACTTTAAGCAAAATAGAACAAATGAAACATTGATAAATTGTGTTCTATTTTGCTTAATATTAAAACTTCTTTTTAAATGAAGTTATTTTCTTGATCAGAAGAAATCTCACAGAATGATTAACGGAATCGTATGTAATAAAGTGTGTGATCGTCATTTATGTACCATTGAGGATATTGTCTGTACCTAGTCAAACAATAGCTGTGAAAAAAAATCAATTTTCTTTTAATAAACTTTCATGAATGTACGTTATGTAAAGAGATAGTGACACATAAGAATATATGTCTCAATCATGTTTACCTGACACGAAAATTAAAAAGTATTACAGTAATTTCCTATAAGTATCCTGATTAAAGGTATTCTTTTGTCATGAGTTTTTCTAAATCTCAGAAAAAATATCATTCTTAACAATGGTGTTCTTAAACAACGTGAAATGTTTAACGTTTGTCATTAATGACATCAGCATCATGTCATCGCTCCAGCAACAAACTTTGGTATTCAGCAGGGTTATTCAATTTGTATAAATGAACATCACGTTGGTTTGAAAATTGATGCAATTATCATTGAACTTTTCATGTAACAGTAAGCCTCATCACATACACTCATCTTACAGGAATTTGATTCAAATGTCACTTTCTATTTTTATTACAAGATGAATAAGTAGATAATAGCTATCATAAATATTGTTCGTTAAGTTCGATGATCCGAATAATGCAAAACATGTACAAAATAGCAACACAACGTGATGACAGACCATTACGGTATAATTCATATCCACATTGGCTTGAGTCAGACCATACCCCGCACCTAGACATTGTATCTTCACAATAATCACATTTCAACCAATACGACAAGCCCGACAGTGACTGAGGACCACGTATTGAAAGTATTGTGGTGTGGGCGATATGGTTGACAGACTAAATGGGTCAACCAGGCGACCCGGCAGTTGACAGTTCGCTGCGCATGTGCAGTTATTCCCCGGTTCAAGTCGAAAACACAAACACGCCGATAATCCGAGTCGGTTGAGACTAACAGGTCGTGTAGGGGACGTCCAAGCTGTATCTGTCACTAACGGTAAGTCAAAACTATCGTCTGCTTCAGAAACATGTCGTCTGGTCCTTCAGGACACTGAGAGAGTTCATCTGAATATGCATTGATCAGCTCAAATCTTAACATGCTCTAGATTTATATGTTATGACCGGTTTCATTCAAATATTAGAAGGAGCATATGCGTAGTAGTGCTTGGAGCAAAGTCGAATTATGATCTGAAAATCATTATAATCTATCCAATAAGATATATTACCGATAAAACCAGAAAGATTTACTGATAAATGATCAGTTAATGAGAAAATGTAGCAGCTACATTGATCCGCCAGGTCCAGCTACAGGCAGACCCGCCTGGGGCATGTAGGTATGATATATATAACAGCGTTATGTCAGGTCAGGGGACTTGAAGGGCCAAGTATAGACTGGTCAGTTAGGAGTCCAGTCACGGACAGACATCGTGTCGTCATCTCATTGTTTACAGAGGGTCAGTTTGACCTCTCCCATCACTCCGGCAAACAGAACAGTAGATATACGGTTACCTATGTGTACATTGTACAAACCTCAGTCCGTTTACTATTTGTCTGTGGAATTAAGAGGCTTTTATTTAGCTTGACAACAACCAAAGAACACACAAGGGGACTTAATTGTGTTCCTATATGTTCTTTTTTGAAGTGTTGGTAAAAGTATGTATGGAATTAGACTAATAAATTCTTGACAAAACATAGAATACAATTCAGTATAATATTATAGATTGCTCTATATCTTACTAGAAGCTTAAATGGTACAAAAACGGAAATATAACACTATGGCATAGATAGGTAGTTATCATTTCATATTCTTGCTGCAAACCAGAAAATAAGTCACCAAGGGTACACTTGGTATAAATGTTTCAGGTAAATGTTTATTAGGTTAATTGTTATCATAACGGAAGGAAATATTAGCAAGTGTAATGTGATCTATTGTTATTAACGACAACTTGAAGACATGATTATTTTGGTACATGAGCCAAATTGATGTCATAGTATACAAATAAAGTTAAATAAAGCGTCATATCACTGGCTTTGCAGTGATTATTACAAGAATTTATTTTGGATGTCTCAAATAGTGACCCAGACAAAGAAATACGACTGAAGAATGTTGGATGCACAGCTTGAACAAGATCAATATCAGAGAGGGTCAGGGTGTTCTTCCTTACACGTCTCTCCTCTTGTATAAATCATCGATAACTTGTTCAGGGAGATGTTCAAATAGAAATTGTACAACTGGTAAGCATGCGTTTTAACTGATAAAAGGAACGTTATCTTACCGGTTTGTTGCAACAACTACTTATCGACAAATCTTTCAAGGAAATGTAGAAATAGAAATTGTGCAACTGGTAATGATGAAACAATGTTGCTTTTTAAGTGATAAAAGGTTAGTAATCTTACCGGTTTGTTGCAATAACTACTCGGGAATATTTGTGTATATATCTATCTCAAAGCATCAAATTTATAAATAAATATTTGATTCATATAGATTCAGAATATAGGCACAGGCTGGGTTAGGTTAAAGATGAACGTGTAGATACCTTTTATAGGAACCTTGTTTGCATGATCATTCATTATCAGAATATATATGACCTGTAACTGCATTGTAGGCTGATTAACTATACACCATATTACAAATGGACCTATTGAACTATATGTGATTTGACTCCAGTAAGTCCACCTACTGAATGAATGTTTGTTAGGTGGCATTGCTGCAAGTACTCGTAGTACCAATGAAACCATTTGTGGTTTTGTCGGCTACAAAGCATTGCCAATACTAACTGCACCACATGTAGGAAGACTTGCCGGCAGGATACAAGCCTACTGATGGTATCATATGTAATGCACTCGCTGCAAGATGTTGCACCTTTTGATGGAACCCTTCTAGAGTAACTTTGGCTCAAATGTCAAATCTACTGATAGCACCATCTGCAAAAGCACACCTCAAGCCCACTGCTGATATCATTTTGTAAACTCCTTTGGTACAAGATGTTGCACCTCTTGAAAGTACCCTTCCAGAGTAAAATTGGCTCAATATGTTAAATCTACTGATAACGTCATCTGCAAAAACCCACCTCAAGCCTACTGATAATATCATTTGTAATGTACTTTGCTACAAGTTGTTGCACCTTTTGATAGAACCTTTCTAGAGTAACGTTGGCTGAAATGTTGAATATACTGATAGCACCATCTGCAAAAGCACACCTCAAGCCTTCTGATTAATCATTTGTAATGTACTTTGCTACAAGATGTTGCACCTTTTGATAGAACCCTTCTTGAGTAACGTTGGCTCAACATGTTAACCTACTGGTATTGGATGACTTAGCTGCAAGTTACAAACCTATTGACGTTATCAGTTGTAATCTCCTTTGCTAAAACCCTTCTAGAGTAGCTCTGGCTCAAATGTTAAATCTACTGATAGAACCACCTGCAAAAGCCTATGTCAAGCCTACTGATGATTTCATTTGTAATGTACTTTGCTACAAGATGTTTCAGTTTTCGATAGAACCCTTCTTGAGTAACGTTGGTTTAAAATGTTAAATCTACTGATAGCACCATCTACAAAAGCACACCTAAATTCTACTGATGATATCATTTGTAAAGAACTTTCCTACAATATGTTGCACCTTTTTATAAAACCCTTCAAGAGTATATTTGGCTCAAATGTTAAATCTACTGATAGCACCATCTGCAAAAGCACATTCCAAGCCTACTGGTGATATCATTTGTAATGCACTTTGCTACAAGATGTTGCATCTTTTGATAAAACCATTCTAGAGTAACTATGGCTCATATAATATTTTATCTACTGATGGCACCATCCGCAAAAGCACACCTCAAGCAGACTGATAATATAATTTGTAATGTACTCTGCTACAAGATGTTGCAGCTTTTGACAGAACTCTTCTTGAGTAACGTTGGCTCAAAATGTCAAATCTGCTGAAAGCACCATCTGCAAAAGCACACCTCAAGCAGTTTGATGATATCATTTGTAATATATTTGCTACAAGATGTTGCACCCTTTGATAGAACCCTTCTAGAGTAACTCTGGCTCAAATGATAAATCTACTGAAAGCACCATCTGCAAAAGCACACATCAAGCCTACTGAAGATATCATTTGTAATATACTTTGCTACAAGATGTTACAACTTTCGATATAAACCTTCTATAGTAGCTTTGGCTGAAATGTTAAATCTACTGATGACCATCTAGAGGAAATTAGTCCAGCCTGTTCTATCTTCTAAGCAAACACGTCCATCACTATCACAAAAGAAAGTCGTGATCGCACATGTGTCTTCCCTTTCAACATCACATAGCTAGGTGTAATACGATTTCCTCACAATAGAAAGTATGTAGAGCCCATACGTAAGATTCTTTAGCGACCCTTTCACGATATTCTCGACATAAAAACACACTTCCTTTATTACCTAAGTAACGTAGGTTTGGTGTGGGGTGAGTCAGGGCTCCATGATGTATGCTTGATTAACGATAACGTATTAAGCTCAGAGCTATGGGTTGAAACACAATGATGCATATGTCAACAATATTAAACATTGCTCAGATGCCCAGGGGAAATATGCACTCTGGTTTATAGTTATAAACGAACACATTTCAGAGACTTAAATTTACTGCTTTCATGGTTACATCAATATATTTTCCATTTCATTTTTTCCATTTTCTGACATCTGCAGATTTATGTCAGACTTTCTGACCTACATAATAAAATAAACTGAATCACTTTGGAGAAATAGGACATTTATAAGAGAAAATATGCGAACAAAGCTTAATTCAATCAGCCCATTATTACAGTTTCCTTTAAGTGGGTTCGTTTGTTGTTGTCAATGACAATTTCTATTGTTGTTAAATGTTTATTTGATTAACGTTTTATACCAATAAGAGAATAGGTCACATATACTCCTCACAAAAAAATGATCAAAATATATAATTTGGAACAAATGCATCTTGTCTAATTTGCATGCTTATTGTTTGGTGTTGTCTTCTATAAATCCGATCAATGAACAGATTTAAGTTTATGTATTCTTGAAGTTATACTTTCTATTTCTCAAAAATGGCAACCTTGAATTTGTACATAATTTCTGAACAAATATTCTTAATGCTTATTTTTTTGTGAGGAGCAATTTAGGTATGTCGTAAAACAGATCTAGCGTTCGTCTTGAAATCACTTCATATACAACCTATATGCCACAGGTCTCTTTCATTCACGCTCTCATCAAGACGCTTGACTTGTAAAAGGATAGTTCAGTCTCAAAGTAAACAAATGTTGAATCTTGTTCACAATTGTTACACTCATGAACTTAACCCATATCCGATTCTTTCATTCACACTGTCATCAAAACGCGTGACTTATGTAGAAGAGATAGTTTTCAGTCTCAAACTAAACAAATCTCCAATCTTGTACACAATTGTTACAACCATGAACTTATAACCTGGTCGTGTTGCAGACAGTTGACTCAGATCTCTCATTGAATAGTACTTCCTCACAGAGTTCGCTCCTTTCAAGATATGAATAATATATTCTTTATTGAATGTATTGACAGATCCTACTCCTGTTAGCTGTTGTGTTGCGAGGCAGACTTCTAAATCGGGACCAGAAGCAATGTGATTGATTCATGTCTGCTAGTTGTTGGACAGATTCGACCACATATTAAAACACGGAATGATAAAACGAAGGAGCAATATTTGTTGAATAGTCTCGACGTACTCCTATGGAGAACATTTTATTGCTGAGTAAGCATTTTTTTAGAAGTGTGAATGTATGTTATGTACTTATGCAGTAACGTTGTTAACTGAATACTGGTAGTAGTAGGAACATTGTTTGTTGAATGTAGTTCAGTCTTGTTCTAGATACTGGCAGGGTTTTGCTGAGCAAGCGTTTTTATTCGCTGATTTAGGTATGCCAGTTTCTAGAATCAATTTCGTCACATCATTTCCTGAACGATGACGGCAGTGAACTCAATCAAAGCTATAGCGACTAAATTCACTGATTGTGAATAGTCGTAATTCAATTTCTAGTAAAGATATTTACGCAATGATAACAATTGTAAATTTAATTTATGATTTATGATGACAATAATGATGTTCCCTGAATTGTATTTGTAGTTGTAACATTATTTGCCAATAGATTACAATGATTATAGAATTTTTATGAAAATCATAAAAGAAACCAATCTGTCCAATGTTTTTGAGATTTTAAAAACGAGTAGCAGTGAAACAAATACTCTTTTTAAATAGGGTTGAGAGTATTTGTAGAGACTTGTTAAGACCGTGTGCTAGTATTATTTCGTTGTGTTTGTTGTACCATATACTAATGACAGCGTACTTCATGATACCAAAACGGGAAACAAAAGAATCATTTACTCGGGAATCCTTTTGATATGATACCATTAATATATATATATTCAGGTTGCTATATCTAATATAACTTGAGTAACTAATGATTAATTGGTTAACATTATACTCGAGGCTTGTATTGGGATATAAACACCCAACATTAATCCGTTATATCAATACAGCTGGTTCTGTAGTTTATACCCAGCTTATGTCCAACCAAGTGTTCATAAACTTAGAAGTGTGAAGATCCGCCTTTACCATGTTCTCATATATCGATCAAGATAGAAATGTCAGACATTATTGTCAGATAAAATCGATGAAATCACTGAATTTGAACAAATAGATTTGTCAATATTTGCCTTCGACACATTGATGCCATTTATACACGATCCTGACAAACTGGTTGTCAAATGTCATAGACATTATTTGAACAATACATTTATGGATTGAAACATATTTCATTGATTAAAGAAAAGAATTGGGCAAATTTGTCCAACTTTGAAAAGCAATCTCTTGATATGTACAGCCTTCATCTTACAACAATGTACAAGTGACGGTAAGAAAGTTCTAGGATAGGTACAAGAGAAATCAGTGAGAGTTTAGTTTGAGAGATATAAATGTGAATAGATTTTTTTATTAATTTTCAAAAATGCTCAAAACAAGTTCTTATGCTTAAAGCACATACAACAGTAAAATGGAAATCCTTTTCGAAGCAAAGAGGTCATCTGAATGACCTACCATATTTATAACGTATTTGCGATATACATTATATACTAAATAAAGAAATAAGGGCCCTCGACTCTGTCATGTTATATTTGTTTAAACGAAACTATATATCGCATTCCTCTTAGCCTGTATTGACAGATCATATATTGACTTTAGCATGCCTTTAATATCTTACTTTGTTAGATATCCTTAAAAGGCGTATGTTCGTATTCTACATTTAGTCACCCGGATCATTCAGAAGTATTATATGTTACGATTCTCACATGGAACGAGTAGAATATGAATAGTGACACATCAGTTACAAAGATGTTAATTAAAGATGCTGTATCATACTTGCAAGCGGTTCAGGATGAAACTTAGCTATTGAGAAATGAAATACATCACTTTGTAGAACAATCTTTCGTCGAAATTTTGATATCATTTTTAGATTGTTTAATCAACAATAACATACTTATTTCGAAGCTTCAAGCACAGTACCCCTCCTAGAAAGGGCATGTCATTTAGCGAACCCGCTTTCGGTGACGTAATCATTATGCTTGTAGGATTTACACCGTGTCTCAACTACCGTAATTGCGTTCGATGGGTATCAACTTTGACAGCAACGAATACCTAATTTGGAGAAAAGGAATATAAAATCTAGTTGAGCGCGACAAAGACGGTTTTCAAGCGTACATTTAGAAACCGGAAGTTGTGAAATGGCCACACTTGATTCGCCCTTATGTCGACTGCCGTTTCGGTATTTTTTGGTAAATTATCTCCTATTTGATGAATGTTGGTCCGATTTTCTCAAGTTTGGTCGCTAAATTTTTCTAAAAATACCACGTATACATTAAAAATACTTTAAAAAATATTGCAAGTATGATACAGCCTCTTTAAGGTTTATCATACATTGTTTTGCTTGATGCGATCGTTTATGTCATTATTCATTATATGAACCCGAAGAAACTCACACATTCATCCAAAAATGGGCATTATATGATAAATACTTGTTTTAAATGAAAATGTAAAAGCAGTCATATATGTTCGCGGAAGGCGAATTCACATGCCAACTTACATGGATACTAGTTACTATATATCCTATTAAACAGTATCAACTTGAAATTGTCAATCTGAATGCTTTTGACAAGTTACGTTTGACTGATTGACGCGCGTCATTGTCCGGTTTTTTGATCAGAATCATGTCTTTAAATCTTCCTTTTGTCACTGTACAACGTCGATTAGCTTAAAGGGGATACTTTCTTGCAACAGTCGACACTTCTAGATCAACTATCAGTTTCTATAAGGTGTGTCACAAGTGGCACCCAACATTTAACGGAGGGGTTCTTTAGAATAGAAAACCGTCGATGGAGGATGCGGTAGTTTACTACATAGGAGTCAATATCGATTTGAAATGAACTTGAAATACATGTTTTAGAATTATGACGTACGTATTATTGACACAAATCTAACCTTTGACACATCGCCGACGATTTCCCAACATTGCATCGGAGTGTTGTATTGTGAGTTTAAAGCGTAAAATATTTTTAGTAATTCTCTTTATAAAATTTATTTCAGCCAATATGGGAATATTTTCAAAAATAAGAAAACAAGTCTTGTTCAAGCTGTCTGCTGAGTTTTTATGAACCATATATCATTCGTTTTCCTTGTCAACTTTATTTAGTCTTTAGTTTTTCCCAATTTTCTTTAAAAAGACTTCCCCTTCACTGCTAAGAGTGTTTAATGCGACACATAATAAGCCATGAGAGACTTAAAACAATGTTTTAGACGATTCACATTTTAGATGTTGAAACCCAAACCATTAAATGAGTAGACACGAGAGGAGCATCAAGCACCCTTCTATGCATCTTCCCACGGTATCAGTTTACGAATATGCATACATACCCTATGTTTCTAAAAAAACTTGCTCTGAAACCTCGATGTTTTTAAACTCCTGTGTCAATATAGAATCCATCCTTAATCAGAGACTCACGGGAAAATAGTCTAGTTTGACGAAAGAAACTATTTGTTTAAAAAAACGCGATGTAAACTCTTTTCGTATGTTATAAATGAAATCATTGACTCGTTCATATTTATATTATATTATTTTTCATGTATGTATACTCTTTGTATAAATTGCCTTCTTGAGAGGGGATGCCCTTGATTTAAAGTTGATTGGAAACATGGAGGAACATTTGTTTTAATTACATTTAGGGAAACATATCATATAACAATGGAAAGATGAAACGATAATATCGAGTATATGTACTTTCTTTTGAAATATACATATTTACCTACACAAAGGAAACCAACACCTGAATAACATTACACTTCAACCTTGTTCTATGGACACTTGTTTGTAAATTATAAACTTTCACTTCCTACCACAGCGGTCGACCTGTAACCTAAAACGTATAGCAATGTTATTCACCGCAAGTATGTACAGTCGAGACTGGGTGTCTAAGCAAACATTACACAGTGGGCGCACTTGAACTATTTGTTGTTTGAAAATGGGATTGTCGGGGTTCCCCACACCCTGTATATATATATGACAGGTGTGCGTAGGAGTTATCTCCCCTCCCTCTGATGTAACCGTGTACTGTTCTACCTGGATATATTAGTCACACCTGACGAGAGCCAGGTATGTGTATATGATTGATATAACCGTCAGTGGCTGCTTAATGACTCGACGTACTTACCGTTTCTAATCTAGGATTATTGATAAACTACTTATATTCATACTTACAAACTGGACTCCGTACCTTTCAAATACAGGTAGATTATTTTCTTTATATATTGTGCGACTGTTTACTTTTTATTACCTTATACATTTTCTTATTGGATAATATTACTGGACATATTGTTAATACTGGCCAATGATAGAATGTCTTCATTTAGAAGACCACACCATTCCAAACATGTGCTGACACTATGACATGTTTTAGCGTACTATGATATGTTAAGATTTTCTCTTCCAATACCAAAAGTACCATAAAGTTTACATTTATATGCTATACTATACTATACTATACTATACTATACTATACTATACTATACTATACTATACTATACTATACTATACTATACTATACTATACTATACTCCATTCCAAACATGTGCTTACACTATGACATGTTTTAGCGTACTATGACATGTTAAGATTTACTCTTCCAATACCAAAAGTACTATACTATACTATACTATACTATACTATACTATACTATACTATACTATACTATACTATACTATACTATACTATACTATACTATACTATACTATACTATACTATACTATACTATACTATACTATACTGATGTCCCGTGCTGTGCTGTAACATAACATAACATAACATACTTAATGACCGAATACCAATACTTCTTTTGGTAAGCCTTTCTTGAAGTGTAACATATCTTTCGTGTAAACAGTGAGATGTGACAGTATCTTATACCAATGTAGTGAAGTTTGTGTATCTAGTATCGTATTTCCATATGAACCATGGTTAAATACTACAATACTACAAATGACATCGTATGTTCAATCAAGATGTTATGTTGTTAAGCCCTGGGGACACCTGTGCGACACACCTTGATCATACCCCTACAAATACAATATGTTATCATATTACCTTTTTAATACTATCATTACTAAACAGTCTGTTTTGTTTGCTTTGATTTGGTTTAGCTCATTTGATACCAAGTCATTAAGTTATTGAATAACAATTTTATGATTGTTGTGGTATGTTATGGTAGATATTTTGCGAAATATTGTATTTCATGTTATGGTTTCATGTGATACTATGATGGTATGGCTGAAAACAGGTGACATGGTCAATTTGTCTTCCCTGAAACCTACACCAACAGCTTGTACCGGTGATTTAGCTATGTGTCCATTTACCTGTAATTTACCCATTAACTTACCTGAAGCGTTGTGTTCTCACCTCATTCAGGTGTGACAGGTTACTTACAAAGCCATCAAGTCACACGTGGGCAGTGTGGACTCGATACCTGCCAACCGGGGTCATAGATCAAATCCTTGTCCTTGGAATGCAAAAGCTTGCTTCTTTTAGACTAATTGTATGGTTAAGAGACCAATTTTAACAGAATAAATTTTCAAGTGTTCCATTGCATACGGAATCAACTTTCTAATTGGAGATGTTGTTCTTTTGATACCTCTTGATTTCCCTCGTCAAGGGGTTATCTGTAGAAATTCAGTATGATTTAGATGGACAGTACACATTGCTTTGACATGTCACCGTAAATGAATTCGAATGTGTGTCCTTGCGCCACAAGTGATGTCTTTGTTACAAGCAATTGTATTCCTGAGTTTATTTTAAATATATTGTGTCATTTGAATAATTATCCAGATCAAAATTATTTCATTATCTATCCGAACCATAAAAGATACCATAATTGAATATGTCCCTTTGGCACACTTTCCCCTTAACATGATTCTTCTAAAGATAACCGAAAGCATCTGAATTAACACACTATTATAATTGTATCGTCACTGTTACAAGCATCTGAATTAACACACTATTATAATTGTATCGTCTCTGTTACAAGCATCTGTTTTCACACACTATTATAATTGCAATGTCTCTGGTACCAGCGTCCGAATTCACAAACTATTATAACTGTTTGGTATCTGTTACAAGCACTTGAATTCACACACTATTATAATTGCATTGTCTCTGTTACAAGCACCTGTATTCACACCATTACACGGGTAAAACAACAGATGTTGGTGACTCAGGTGTACTCATCAACCTTTCCGTCTCTTTCTTTCTCTCCATAACGCCCTCTCTTCATCACTTATTCATTCAGTGTAAACTAAACAAAGACTTCGTAACGCTCCGTGTATTTCACCTACCTTGCAGAATTTCAGCTTGGGGTGGTTGAGAATAGGCTTATGTATGTGAAGAATTTCTCGCATGCTTGCTTGAAATGTGTTCATATACTTCAGGCATTGTGCTAAAAATGACCTATTTTTGAATGGTGACTATTTATCCGATATGCATGGTTCAACAATTACCGTAATAAATAAATGTAAAGTGGGAGTTTCATAAGGTTGGATTAATATATCCGATGCTATTTTTTGAGTAGATATATCTAAATGAAGCACAGATGTGTAGTGGCTAGCATGCTGACCTCTCACGCCAGAGACCTGGGTTCGAATCCCGGAGGAGACACCAACAATTTGTTGAGATAAAGACGGGACTTCATTTTGCTTTTAAAACTGTTAATGTCCATTGAAAAACAACAATATGTTTTTTGAAAAATTTATAAAAATGCTTTTTATGGATTATTATCTAAATTAAAACTTTTTTTTTCGACATATCATCTTTATAAAAATGAATGAGTTGAACAACATAGCTGGAAGTTGAACAATTTAACATTTCAGGTAATAGGTATTCATGAAGTTTTCTTTACGTGCTAAGGCATTCCATAAATAACCCCTGGCAATGACATATATTTCCTGCACGAAAAAGACAAATCTTATCTCCTCGTTAATAAAACGCCTGCAGATAATGAGAAAAGAAATTGGTAATGACATGGTTGGTTGGATTTCCAGGAGAAAACGGCAGGTTATTCCGGACATGTGGCGTTTATAAACCCATCTTGTCATATTTTATAGGAAAATTTGGTAATCGTCGACCTAACATTAAAAAATGTTATAAATCAAAGTCGAAACGGATTTACTGATCTAAACGTATTGACATGGATGAACATGGTAGGTTGCCATAGCCTAGCGGGAGTGAACAATACCTGAACTTCGAAATTTGTTGATATTTGGTTGTTTGGATATTTGAGAATATTTGTTATTGTTTCTATACACATATTTATTGTAGCAATTCAATCTCCTTTTATGAGAATGAAGGGGGAACCATAACGCCGCGGCCGATTACTTATTGGTTTCTTTTGAAGTTGTGATGTTCGAGAAACCGAATCAAAATTTAGGAAATATGTTTATAAAGTTATTTGGAACTCGCTTCCCAGAAAGTTGGTCATATTCATTAGGATTGAAAGGCTATTAGATTATGAACAAATGTTAAAATGAGTGATCTCGCCAGATGTTTAAGAACCCCTTTTGCTATAATATCGATTTCTTTTCTTTCACTAAATACCTTGATATCATAAAACCTTGTAGAGAGGTGAAGACAATGGTTTTATGGGGGCTAATAATCTTTATAATTTGATATCAACAAGAAAATTGAAGTAATTTGAGGACTTGGTAGCTATACTACTGGTTAATATGGGCTAGAATCACAAAAATGCTATCATTGTTTCATTTATAAGATTGTTATCCAGGCATAATATACCATTCATAAGGCATACGAATCATTGAATGTAAATTTACATGATTCATTGTTCAAGGGTTAAATGCATCAAACAGATTTGCAAGACAAGGACACTATCAGAACCCTGAAGCATGCATTATGTATGCACACGTGCAATTTTCTGAAAGATGATGATAAAATAGAGACAGGTGTGAATTTATTGTTTCGGTCAATCAATAGTTCTTTATTTGGAGCAACATGTCACTCGAAATTGGTATTTTAAAACCATCTGCGCGTTGTCAAGACATTATATCCGAGATTAAGTTATTATTGGAAGTCAGGATCAGAGTATATTAGTATAATCCGTTGATTTATAACGAATATCATATTAGTATGGCGTGAACGATGTTATAGAAACATTGGATTAAGTTTTGATAAGATTATTACATATTTGATTTAAAAAATAAAGCTTATTTGCAATGCATTACCATATGGTGTGAAGGAAGGTTACAAAAATAACTTCCCTTTTTTGATTTTATATAAAATCCTGGTTACGTGTCAAAAAAAATATTTACAGTCAATTGAAATTTGAGGCCATTGAAACTGACATGAGTGTATGGGCACTAACCATAGACTCTGGTTGATAAGCGTAACATCCCATTCAAATTTAACAGCGCATCGTTGAAAGAATATAAATACAGGGTACATCCACTTAAAGTCTTAAACTGTCACCACAGTCCTTGTGTGACGTCAGAGGATGATTAAGTTGGTTTACAAACTTTCGAATCAAGGTAGCAATATGTAAACATGAACTGTCTTCTTACGATGAAGGATATATCTCAAATGGTGAGTTTTTGTTTAGTTTAACTTGAAGACATAGCATGTATCAGTGTCACTTTTGTTATGCATTAACAACCATTGACATAGAAAGCCGGTAGGGAGAGAAAATCTCCTCATATGGTAAAGGGTAAAAATGGCACACATTTTATAAATAGCGAAACGTTCATTGTGATATATTTACATAGCTATGGTATAACCTTAGTTCTCTTTTGTACGGGTATGCTTGTCGATGGATAATGTAAGTAAAGTCATGTTTCATATCACTTGAACGTTAGTTGATAAAGCAGTACTTATGTCAATATATAATAATTGAAACTGTATTGGTCACTAGCCCTGTTCTATAAGCTCCAAAATCCAAAACGATATTTTCATTTTGTATTTTACCTTAATTATTCGTATATATATTTTCAATGACAAAAAGAAATGAGAATGATAGTTTATTTTTTGATATTACACTCTGATATGTTTTATTTAAAAATGTTAGTTATTCATTTTATAAATGTACATTGCCTGTTCAGCTTGCCAGGATATTTGATTATATTTCAGTTTTCTCAACTTTGTCAAGTTTTTTTTCTTTGGTTGTAATGGACATACCAAACGGATGGTTAAACCCAACAATTTGCATTTCACAGTCTAGTTAGTTTGAAGGGCTTCATTCTATCAATTCGAACATCCTTTTGGCTATTCAACAAAGTCTCTGATGGGTATCCAGCGTAATCCGAAGGGAGAAAGGTCTTCACCTTGTCGACTGCCTGTCCGCCATTACCTAGTTGCCATGGCAGCAGGTCAATTGCACCTCTTGTGACGACACATTTTACTGCCTAGAATTATTCAAACAGAATTAGGACCTCCAGAAATGTGTTAAATAGGAGATCTATTCAACGTGTTGTTGTATTGCTGTCTTTGATCGCTTTGTACTCGTGTGATAATAACCATGACGGTAGCAGAATATCGAGAGTAACTGCCATCTCGCCTGATAGCAGCAGTTATATAAATGATTGTGTTATGGGAAATGCTGTGCATTAATCAATCTTATTGGATATTTTAAGGGCGTAAATTTTATTTAAATAAGAACCCTCCTACCTTCAGTAGGCCTATGAATTAAGTTAACAAGGACAAACTTAAATTGCTGGCAATTTTGTTAATCAAAACGAAGTCTTCAAACAAATCCTGTTTTGAGCAAGCCAACACAATGATTTACTTCAAACCCCATGTCCTCGGTTTGGTTTAAAGTCCAATCCTTATATATAAAGTTTACATCCCGCCTAGGGTAGTGTGTGTCTGTGGCTGTATAGCGAGGCACCTCGTTTTAACGAAACGGGGACACGTGTTGCCACCTCGTCATTGAGCGGGACTTGCAGTGTATGGAGCCTGTAGTTCCTATAATACCAAGAGGCTCTGGTGTAATCAGCTACACTGTAATTGAATAACTGTTGTTAAGTACAGACCTACCACCACTAGGCAGAGGTCGGGTTTATCCACTCTCAAAGGGATGATATAAATGATGGATAAGGTAGGTGTTGGTTGAATATTTAATGTTCCTCTTTTCACCATATTGACAAAGAATACGATTGGTTGACGCCTTTGGTCAGCTGGTATGTACTGATATGCTGTAGATTAACCTTCAAACGTGGCTACAGTAGACAATAGATTAAGTTGCAAAGTGGTCGAGTCGAAATGACATAGGAGCTAAGGTCAATCGAGGGCAATATTGTTTTGGCGGCAAGCTGGTAATGGTGGATGTTCAGAATGACACTGAGGGTAGGTAGGAAGTCGGATACAGTCTCGTCGTGTGATACTAATCAATAACGCTCTCATATGTTTACTTGTTGTCTAGATCGTTGATATATTGCCATATATCCGTGTTACATGTCAAATGGTATAATATTGGCTTATTTCGATGGTTATTCATAACATGCCAACTGATGCTTCAACGGCGTGTGGTGTATGTGATGTATTTGTAAAGGAGAAAATGATATGATTATATTCAGACTTGTGATACAGTGTTTGCTGTTTATATTGTTTACTTTCTGCGTTCATATCTGTATGAAATTGTTAATTGGCTACATTTCTATGAAAATTTCATCGAAGACTATCCCGTGTAGTGTCCTTTAAACTAACTTTAAAATAACACTGCTGACATTTATGCACACGTGTCTTCTAAACAAAGGATCCCTTTTATACCTCACAAAAGTTGCTTTTGAAATTATTATCTACATACATCGGCAAAACCATTAAGATATACTTTATCCATAGTAAAGAAAATAGACGAAATAACCTACTTTTTGTTCTCAATGTTATTTATAGAACAGGAAATTGTTCTTTGTAAAAACAGATTTGTTTGTAGCATATGCCAGAAATTGGCGGCATATGGACGAACAACTGTTAATAAATGCTTTAATATATTATTATCTTCACAGAAGATTCTATGTTCTTAAATCGTTTGTGAGCAACAACTATCTGAGGTTTATGAATTAAGGAAAGCTTTATGTGTTAAAAGATATTTTCGGAAGGTTCAACAATGTACTCTCACGTAAAAATATCTTTGCTTGGTTCATTGACATTTTGAACATTTCTGGTTTTCTTGCATTTCATACATGTCAATATTTGATGAATCCACAATAATATTTATTGATTTTCCATCGACATGCATCATTAACTTCCAACCCGTAACAGTTGGTGCGCAACAGATGTCAAAGTGACTTTCATATTCATATGCTAAACTTTCACATTTGTATCATACTCAATAACGGCTGGATATTCAAACATTTATGCATTGTATCTATACGCAGTGAAACACCCTGAATAGAACTGTTCAGCTTCGATTGACTATTTATGAAACTGAAAACAGTTCCGTCTGTTTTATGACCGACCCAGTTAGTGTTTGGTCATGCACAGAAACTATGCTTATCGAAGGGTTCATGACCCCTAAGTCAGTCAACCGTAACGATTTTCTTGACAAAAAGTTAGTACTAAGCTCTTGGCGCATTGAATCATCCACCTACAAGCATGTGTGTGATAATTTTATGCAAGAACATGGACAGATTAACTACTTAATAGTATTTAGATAATCTATTTTTAACATTAATTATATCGTCACTATTGGATTCAAGGAAAGACTGATTGCCTCATTAATCTCTACATATAAATTCAAAAGAACTGAATGCGAAAAGGTAGTCCATTCAACTGTTTCTTGTACATTTGCAAGTCTTTTGTGGATGAGTATGTTACCTTTTCATACAAAAAATGGAACAAAGCTGCCAGATTTCTCCCTTAAACGGTAGGATGTTGTCGATATTAACACAATTTGCTGTGAAGCTTTACTTGCCCTTTTGCAAGAGATGATATTTTGGTTCACAAAACAAATTGTGTTTTTGGATCAAGTGGAGCTGCAATGACAAGTGATATATTGAAACACTGAAGTTATATCATTTGGAGATGTCGTCAAATGAACTCATGTAATAATGATCACTTGTTAATCGATCAATTGTTTTAAATGACCTTTCAGGATATCTTTGCATTGAAGACCATCTTGATACTGATTGTTTCGTTAACAACCTCCAGATGTTGAAACACCTACAAAAACAGTATTTTATCATCACGGTCATGCCTTTCTCACTATCAAAATCATCTTCAGAATTTATATTGATGAAATAGGGCCCCTTGGATATCGAGACCCACCTTATCAATGCAGGAGCCCCGCCCTCTAGCAACACTCTAACATACCTGGGTGGTGAGCAAGCCATGTCTGCTGTTTGAATAGTGGACTACATGACATAACATATCAGATAACTTGCGCCTTGTAATGCAATACTTAATGTAGCTCCTTCCTTCACATGCATTGTGCTTTTTGAAAGGCAAATGATGTTAAATGTTTTATCTGATAGTCATTTTATACACTAAAGCTTTATGAGAGCTGCTTACTCTTAAATATATGAGGGAAGAAGTCAAGGGTAAGATTGAATGTAGTTTTCATCTATGGTTGTTAATGTATTTGTTCCTTAATCTTCTGTATATTTATGTGAATACTTTTCCTTTTGGGACATATTGTTTGCATCTACTTAGGAACTGTCACACAGAACTTAATCATATCATGCATGCAAATACATGTATATACTTTACGTGTTAGTTCATAGATCTCCACTTTAAAAAAAAGACAGCTTCTTATTGCTTACTTCTTTAGAACCATTTCAAAAGTTGGAATGAAGAGAAATGAATGAATGAACTTCCTTAATCATGGTATGCTACGTTTCAACACAGGTTCTTGTGTTGTTCTTAAGCAGAAGTGTCGACATATTTGTCTAAAGGTAGCATAGTATGACTAAAGAAGCTGTCATCCATATGTTTCTCTTCATTAGCTCCTTCTTGCAATTCATCCAATTATATTTTCAGGGAATTTTCAAACTCTATATGTTGTTAAATTTAAAAAAAGGTATCAATCATTGTAGTATAAGAGGATAAAATCCGATGTGAGTGATACATTTTTAATGTAATTGATATATTTCAATGTAAGTGACAAAATTTCAATGTAATTGACAAGTTCCAATGTAAGTGACAAATTTCAATATAAGTGAAAACATTTCAATGTAAATTATGATTTCAAATTAAGTGTTAAATTTCAATGTAAGTGACAAATTTCAATGTAAGTGATAAGCAAGTGTTGTTAGGTTCTAGGTTTCTTTTCAACTGTTTGTAAAGTGTGGTTGATTCACCAAGCTGTATGTGAACATGTACCGATATTATTTACTCACCCCTCCTTAACATTCTTCAACTAGTTGAGTTTCATTTGACATTTATACATCCCGATGACGAATTGTTACATATGTTGACTAGTGCTTGTTCCTGGCTCTTAAGCTATAAAGAAGGGCCCTGGAACTAGTATTTGTAGATGGTCCGTCATATCAGTTTTGATGTAATTTAAAAATAGTAGAACAATTACAGTATGAGGATATAATTCTCCAATTAAATCAGTGTTTGATAAATTCATGTCATACATTGAAATACTTCGTTGAATCGTTTAAACCTTGGATTTAAGGCGAATGTTCTACTACATCAAGTTATACCAAATTTTAAATCTATCCTTTCAGAAATTCTATTAAATTTGTTAATTTGTAAACGAATATATATAACCATTGAATATTTCTTCTCTTGAAGAAATTCTTCTCCGAAACAATGGTCTGGCTTCAATAATTCCTAGATTTATGTTATTGTTTTAGAAATTTATGATACTACCGATTAATACAAATGAAAATGCAAGACGAAATAACTATTTATTCAGCAAAACCATAGTTTAATGAATGAAATAAGGAATATATAACTGACTTCTTTTAGAGGCATTTAGATGAATAAGGAAGAGTTCTGTTTTTTCAACTACTTTATTACAGGAGTTTATATAAATATAAAAAGTAGTATTCAATATATTACTGCCCAATGCTTTATCTATTTGATGTCGTAATATATGTACATTGGACTGTAAAATGTGTCTTTCCGACAGCTAGGCCTATACTGTATAGATAAGATCCCTCGTGTCTTGTACAGTAGAACAGAGGCCTATGTGAAATAGTGAGTGGGTGGTACCCTCTCGTCGTATTTACTCAAGCACTATTTATTGCCGGTTACAACACTTGAAGGCTTATGTCGAGCCCACACGTCGGTGTAAATCTCCAATTTCAGTCAAGTATAATGCACAATCTAAGCGTTGACCGGTTTCCTTATCTACCTAGCTAACAGCATTTCTGATCGAGTCGTCGTTGCCACGCCTTACATGAATGTTCTCTGCAAATGTGCATGTTTATTCTTATGTGAATTAATAATACTTCTATATTGAAATAAATACGTAGATAAAAAAAATCGTAAACCCAGTTCTTTGTCACCTCTTGCAAAAATACTTACTGCAAATGTGCATGTTCATTCGTATATGACGTAATAAGTAGCACTATAGTGAAATAAATATGCTGATATTGATAGATAAAACGCATTATCAAGTTCGTTGCCACCCCTTGCAAGAATATTTACTGCAAATGTGCATATTCATTCGTATGTGGTTTGATAACTTACACTTTTATGTTGAAATCAATACGTTAATATTATTTGTATAAAACTCAATACCCGGTTCGATTTACCCATTAATAACTTGTAACAATAATTATCTCGTCTGATGATTAATCGTTGTATTTTGTCTAGTAACCACAGTTTTAGATTATCCGTTTATTCTATATCACATCATTACAGATGTTACACATGCATGTTTTTTAATCAAGGCATGACATCTGTTCCCGATGAGTGTGCAGAATAACTTATTTTCCTGAATTTGTTTGTTTATGTTGATATTGTGTTTCCAGGGAAACGGTGCATGGTACAGCGCTGATGATGGCCAAAGCCAACGGCGCTGAGGAGGAGGTCAAGGTCAAGGTGGAAAAGGAGATCACTAAATCTATAACAGAAGGTCAGTGGAGGTCACCAACAACAAATCCAAAGTCAAATTCGGTGGTACATGAGCATAGAACATATATAACAAAGAAAAAACATAGTTTCCAAGATGGACAGGGCAAAATTTGATGTAATTAATAAGATACTAATATGAGTATAACGAACTTGTTGAAACTTCTAATCATTCTCATACAAACTAATTAGATAGTGAACAAATGTATAATTCATATATTTGGGATGGGTCTATCTTCCCATTTACAATTCTTTTACTCTTTTGGGTCGAGTAACAACAAACTTGGTGTAACTTCTTATCATTCTTATGAAAAACCATTTAGACAGTGAACAAGTGTATCACTAATGGGATTTAAAGAACTTGTTGCAACTTCTATTCATTCTCATACAAACCTATTAGATGGTGAACAAATGTATAATCCATGTTTTGGAGATTCTCCTACCTGTCCTCGAACACATTATTTGACTCTTTCGACTCGAGTCCATTTCGGGTATCAAACACACACACACAAATAGTCAGGTAGTATCAATTGAGCAGGGCTACAGCCGTAAAACTTCTACTTTAATAATGGGTTTCAAACCAAAGAGAGTTATAAACTTCTCCTGACCATATCAATGAACTTCTTGTTACTTTCAATCATTTCTGATTCAAAAGCGATATAAGCTAGTGAAATGAAAATGTTCCTTCAAAGATTATTTCCAGACTAAGGAATATAGTTTGCCCCTGAAAAGATAACTAAAAAGCACATTAACTGTGAATTACTTATAAAAAATAATAATTTCAGATTCAAAATAGATATGAGATAGTAAAATGAAATCGTTCAACAAAACAAAATATTTTCAGACTATTAAGAATAAAAGTTTCCACCAATGATAATGAAAGCCAATTTTAAGCGATAGGCATTACTTCTCACACATTGAAGTATGTAACAAAAACACATGACGTTCATACAAAGGCACACGTTTCATTAGATGAACATCAATAATACACACCATGAAAGAAGGCCAATCACCTGAGAACAATTAAGATGCTGACCTATCCCACTATCAATAAACAGCTACAATACGAACCACGTGTCCATCAGATTATTGATGTCTTTTGCCGATCATATATTGATGAATCTTTTATAAAACTGACCTTCCTTCTCGATTCTTTTGACAATGATTCAAATCATTACTACCGGGTACATGTACTTGTTGATGAAAATTATTGCAAATTAAATTTTTGCTTCAAAAAAGTTTTATTAGCGAATCTATGGTAACGATTATACACGATATATACACAACATATGGTGATACGTTTAATGTATAATTGTTGTTTGGTGGTAGCGATGTTATTAATAAATTGTTTGATTTTCTTAAATGCGTTTTCATTTAATTAGTTTATCGGTTGATTTGCTAATGGTGCGGTATTGAGCGAACGAATTTACTAGTATGAAGGATATGTTTTGATAAGGTGAAACAAATGGTTATTGGTTTCTTAACATTGTAACCAAATATGATTGCTTATTAAAAACCGTGATATGATTTGGACACATTGAAAATATCACTAATTTATTACACTTAGCAACGTATTCTCAAAACAATACTTATAAATGTTTTGGAAATAATTATTATCTAAGCAGTTAATGTTTAGATTATGAAGACGTTTTGAAACTTGAATAAGGATTGAAAGATAAAGATGTTTTTAACCACACCCGTTTTATTTGTTTCAGGTGTGACGTTAAGAAAAAATGTCCACTATGACTCCAAACACACCTTGAATAAAAGGTCTTTAGTTTTGGACGAGGAAAGTTTCGAAAAAACCTTCCTTATCTGTGGCGTATGTAAAGATTCCTACCGAAATCCCTTGAAACCTCCCAAACTCCTTCCGTGCCACCACTCCTTCTGTTTAGTGTGTATAAAGGCCCTGTACAAGACAGAGGTGGACTACCGACTGAGTCTGGCGCCTCACATGCGGGGATCCCCACACACTGTCAGCATCCACTGTCCATCCTGTAGGGGCAGTTTCATCACAACCGAGGACAAATTGAAAACCCTCCCCACTGACCATAGAATCGTCCAGCTCTTAGACTTTGTGAAGCACACTGATCGCTATACGGTCAGCTTCTGTTCCAAACACAGCCTGCAGCCACTGAACTTCTTCTGTGAGCCGTGTATACGACCCGTCTGTCGTGACTGTACTGTTAAGGAACACAAAGAGGTTGATGGTCATGTGGTAGTGAACCTGAACGAAGCGCTAGAGAAGTACACGCCCGTTTTAGACTCAGCAATAACCGAGATGGAGAGCGAGCTAACCATCCTGAGCAAGAAGCAGGAGGTTCTGGACACGGCCACCAAACGTCTGGAGGAGACTAGGTCGGACCTCCTGAAGAACATCCATGACGTGTTCGGGCGATTGAAGGAGCAGCTCGCTGAGCGGGAACGAGAACTGGAGGGCATGGCCGAGAACGAGGTGAACAAGGAGAAGAAGAAGCTTGATGAGAAGGTGGAGCTCGTCTCGGGTCGCGTCAAGGCGCTTGAGGAGAACTGCTCCACTCTGAAGCAGGCCAAGCAGGAGACGTCTATAGAAGACATGTTCACCTGCCATCAGAACGTGCGGGACTACAAGAGTCAGCCCGCTATCCGCATCAGGGAGGTTGACGACGGAGTCATGACAACCTTCAACTTCAACTCCAGGGATGAGTCACTCATTGTATCCAGGATTAACAATTTCGGTGACATAAGTGCCAAAACTGAGTCGACCTTCAAAGCTTCTACCAAGACCAATCCTCTGCCACTGTATTCAAGTAGGAGCTCTTACCGATGAAGTCTTCTTTACTTTTTCGAGAACATTTTTCGTCTTTCAGCTTTTGATTGCAAATTCAACTCTTTTTATGGCCTTTGAACAACTATGAGTCACAAATGTGTTTCAGTGACACGTATATTTCACCAATACGATGTGAACTAATTCAAAGACTATGAACATAACACAAAGAATAACATATCTTTTCCTCGCTTTGAATTTTCTATTCGTGGCTCTATATGAACCTAACAATTACTCTTGATTGGGAGCTTGAGAGAAAGTAGTCACGTATGGTATAATGGTAAGGCTCTGTGAAGAGAAGCCATGAGTGAAAGATCTCCCGCCATATTGTATCACAGACTGAGCGTGAGTGAAGCATTTTGCATCAGATCTGAGGATAAACTGTGGCCTTTGTAATAGTTATCAACTGTACAATAATCTTTCTGTACTCATCAATATGTCCATCAAGTTATACATTTATAAATATGAGTATATGTGTTTTAGCATATACATGACCTTAAACGTTAGACAACAAATGACCCATATACAGAGTAAGTTAATTCTTTGTCTATAGACCTCTCATGGTCCTTTTTTTCGACGCTTAAATACCGTTTTTCAACATCAACCTGTCAATTGCTTTGAGCTCAAAGACAACATTTTAAAAATCAAGGTCGTGTTCTTTTCACTTTATATCACTGACATAGATATATTAACAAATATCATCTCATTAGATTCACAGAATCTTCGTCTCAAAGTTGCCTACCGAAATCCCGTTAGGGATAGTCTCCATGACTTCAGATGATAAAATCAAAAGCAAAAATCGTCAAGAAGTAACATTTAACGCGACATAATAATTGACACTCATTCTTATTTTCTAATCGAGCTTGTTATGCTGTCATATATATCTTTTCCCTCTTTTGAATGGTCGCCATGGATATCTTGTGATGAGGAAATGCAATAATCACATACCTGTACATATGCAGTTTAAGGAGGATGAGACAAGGTCTAGTCTAGTCTCACTACTGATCGGCGCTGCGCAGTTCCAACCTTTACATTACATGGTTGATCCCATTTCAAGATGCAGTAGATCAACCATCCTTCTACATCAGCGTATATGTCTCAGCGTTATGCTCCAACCTAAAAACGTGGAGACACATACGCTGATTTAGCAGGATGTAGATGAACCATTCCATGAATTAAGTGTCTGGCTTTAATGAAAGATACTGTCTTAAGTAAAGAACAAAAATTCCCATTTTGACACATTTTGCTTGTAGTTTAAGGGTGTAGTGAGGAAAAAATGGTGAAATTTAATATGTAATATATAACAAGCAATGAAATAAAGTAGTTTTGTTTACGTTAACAATTGTACTTTTCACTAATCATTTCATCAAATAAATTCATCTGATGAATAACGTTTTGTAGTTGTCTTTAACTATCATCCATGGTATATGCAAATGTTACGTACCCCTTATTTTTAAACTTAAATGTCATGCTGTGGTCCCATACTATATGTTATTGTAATTCCCTTAAGTAGACTCCCCTCGCTATTTAAATGACCCATATTATGACTAAATTATTCAAAGACAAATGATTCATGTTGACATTTGAAGAATTGCGACTCAACTTTCAGTTGTGATGCTTTTTCTATGAAAATAAGTATCTTGATTTTGATGAAATCATCTGATGAAATCTAGACTTCAGATGCAAAAACAACAACAATGCCTTTACAAAATTGACTTACACACATCAAAATATCTTGTTTCGTGCAACATAAGAGGTAACTGATTCCTTAAATGCCGTCCTTTTTAGTCAACAATGCCAACAAATACTGGAACAAAACTGCAAGTTTGGAATACATTTGAAATTCTTCAGAGTTAAGTTCAGTAATGTCAACACTTATCCGTGGTTTAGGGGGATCATTACAGTAAAGGGACAATCCTGTCGGGTTATTTTTTATGGAAACGAAATTCGTTTCTGTGCTCTTCTTTATCAAGTTGTCAAATAGAAATCAACAATTGTTACCCCAACATGTTTCATTTTGGTTGTTATGATCGTGTACTAATAGGTTTATATGCATAAACTGAAATGTCCCCTCGAATTTTGTTTCAACAAAAAATACTCCGATAGGACTGTCTCTATAATTCTGACCATATTTATCATTGGGCAACCTTAATTGATATTTTGGGTTACAAAATATGTGTTTTTGAAGGATAATATTTAAAGGATAATTATTAAAGTGAAGTTAAAGTTCAATTACTAGAGGTAGGATCAGTTCACTCGAAAGAATTAAAGTAAAAGTAAAGTATCAGTAAAACCAAAAATAACATGTTTATGAACACCAAATCGGGGGATTTTATAATGCAAATATATAAAGTAGTGAAACGTTGGATGAATGAAATGTTTGAAATGCTACATAATGACATAAAATTAATAAAACGATTACTTTTACTGACAAGTTCTCATCTTTCTACATTAAAACTTTGCTGATAAAAAAAATTGGTTTGGGTTGCTTAACATTTCTACTTGAGTGTCCGACACATACCTCTATCGTTTATAACCCTCAGTTTGTTTGGCTTTGGTACATGCAAAAAAATCATATGTGCCGATAAAACTAAACTTAGCACTAAGATTGCATATTCATCACGTCGTTGAAACTATAATCACAATTTATAGTTCTCAATGTTAATTCATAAACAGATCAATTATATAGATAAACTGATGATTTTCTGCAACATTGAAACTGTTCGATGAAAAAACACCATTGATAACTTTTGCAATATATTAATCACTAACCCTTGGAAGGTAAGAATGGGGTCAAAACCCCTTATGATGCACGCATGATAGGCCTGCAGCTTAATAGGCACATGTATTATTTTGGAATTAACTAACAGAAAGGAAAATTGACTAGTTTTCTGATGTAAAATCCTACCATATGTACATTAAAATGCTAATGCTAAGAGAACGAATTGGCTAAGTGTTTTCGGCTCACAGCGGAGCAGGGTTTAAACAGTATTTAAAGCAGTATTGCCATAAGCTTGATATTATCGCATATATCACAGCAAAACGCGTTATGAATATGTTGTCTCAACTATTACTCGCCTTCTCGAAATACTTTAAGTTAAACTGTTATCAATTTAATTCAGAGTGAATTCGAAGAAATGGATTCAGAAATAGTATAGCGAAAGGGAGACTACTCTTGCAGTCGATTTTGAGGATAATAATATATCCAGTGCTAAAGGATATCTATACTGCTGTGAGTAAAGCAAATTATGAACAGTTGCAAAACGACTGGGATAGGGGTAGCACTGCCAGGCATATTCACTTCTCATGCCCTATTTAAAGTTGTTAAGCACGCTAAGATTCGTCGACAAAACTAAAGACAAAGTAATTCTCACTCGTTTAAGACTTGGCCATTGTGGACTCAATGCTTACAAGCACGTTTCAGACAATGATTTATCTCCTTCGTGTGTTAATTGTTTTAATAATTGTCCAGAAACTGTCCTTCATTATCTTGTTGAATGTGAGGGACAGTTTGATCACCGTGAAGAACTCAGAGTCGGTTGTTATTTCCAAATCAAATAACTTCTCACTAAGATTCTATTCTTGGTGAAAATTTTATGTTTTGCGAAGTCCAAAGATCAGTTTCAAATTTTATCAAGAACACTGGCAAATATGATCTCATTTAACATTTTATGCTCAATTTTAACTTTTAAACGTTTTTAACTCTCAATAATAACTCCTAGTGCCGGGCGCATGTAGGTCATCTTTGGCCCAAACTTCGCCCTTAATTTCACCTACCTACCTACCTACCATTACCAAACCTCGGGTCGATTTTGAGGATATATATCCAGTGCCAAAGGATATGTATGCTGCTGTCAATAAAGCGATTTATGAACAGTGGCAAAATGACTTGGATAAGGGTAGCACTGCCAGGCATATATACATCTCATGCCCATAAGTTGCTCAGATTCGTCGACAAAACCGGGCAGACTCAAGTTATTCTCACCCGTTTAAGACTTGGTCATTGTGGACTAAATGCTTGCAAACACATTAGACAGATTTATTTTCTTCATATGTTCATTGTTTTTTAGTGCTCATAGCGTTAATCTTTTCTGTCAGCAAACTATAACGCAATTAAGACTCTACTCTGAGATAAATGAAGCTGAATAGGCCTACAATATAGACGAGAGGTGAGCAACTGCTTGAGTATAATCTTCGAATAAATGATGAAATAGGCCTTGACGGTTTTATTTATTAACCTTAATGAAAAGGATTGTAGTGTGGCATAATAGACTATGACGTTCTTTTAGGACTATAGAACCATTCAACAATTCATTGATAAATTGATGTATAAATTCGATTCAGGCAAACAAAAATATGAGAAAATTTGCAGAAAATGGAAAGATTTACAACTTATGAGTAAATTGTCTAGGCAAGTTGCTTTCGTAGTTAATTTACAGAACCTTCGAAGGTATAATTAATTTTCTCAATTGAGCAAATTGATTTTATCATATCCAAAAGTTGATCTGGTTCTGTGATCGCCAAAAATATCTGCAGTGAGAAAAAAATATTTGACTCGACGGAATGCAACTGTCAGAAAAAGAAAAAAATCCTGGTTATGAAACAAGGGTTTAATCGTCTGTAACATCCTGTTGGTCGTCTGTAACATCCTGTTGCTCTTCTAAATCATTTGGTCAAATTCATCATGCCGCATTTTACAGAGATCAGTAGAACCACTCACCACTGTGTCATGAAGCCAGGAGGGTCCAGTCACTTCTAAAGATAACCCAATCACATTTAGTTGTGCATTCTCGTTATGGTTACAATGATACAGCCTCTGTTCTATTACGCCGACTTTGTGGGATAGAATGGGAGATGCCCGATTGGAGGCAATCAAAATTAGTTGTGCAATCAGCGACGCTGTTCTTAAATCATCATTTGACTACTGAATCATGGCATTGTGATATGAACCACCCTCTCCATGCGAGAAGCGTTGTCATTTGATGAAGAAATGAAATTGATTTTGGTGCAATTTTTGTCCGCCAGGGGAAACTGATAGAACAGAAGTTGTATCAAAATTTCATGACTTGGTCTGCCTCTGTTGGGAGAGAATGACACTGGTTGCGGCGCGGTCGATGGTTGAATATATTTCTGGTTCGGCTTTGGTAAGCTCTGTCATTTAAGGATTTCTTGGGATATTTTGCATCAGCTAGGAGTTTTGACATGTGAAACGAGCTTTTTGGTTTCACCAGGGAACAAAGCATTTTGTCTTTTGTAAAAATATTGATTTAAAACTTGAATGTGTTCCGACCACTCAACATTGATGTCAGTAATGATGGTCATAAATGACATGAAGAAATGTAGAATGAGAGTCAAATTCTTTTCCATTTAATCGTCACCGTGGGCAGGAGCAAACCCAATTATTGGTATATGGTGCCATCAAGGGCGCTATTACAAAATGGAAAATGACATGTACGAGGGTTGTTCATTTCTTCTAATTTGTTGTGGACTGAAATAGAAAAAAACCTAGTATTGCTTTAGTCGTTGCTTTCTTCCATCATTTTATACAATTATAGGGAGTTTGCTCAGTAGTTTCATCTTTCAAGACCTGACTTCCGAAAGTGAAGGAGAAAACATGTCCCCTTCCCAAACGACCTATTGGTAGGATCGAGTTGGAAGTTTGATGTGAAGTATAGTAAGTCTCTGTAGTCCAGTAAAATGTTTTTTCAGTAAATCTGTCATTACTCTGTGCTGGTCCCAAAGACAAAGAGCGTGACCTTGCCTGCAGATTGTTGAACTCGTGCATTCTTTGGTGCCATGCTCGGGAGGATCAGTGATGAATCCAGGCTTTGGAATAAGCCAATCAAAAGAGTTCGTCTAATTTTAGGCACACCTCCAAAACAGCCTTTTAATGTACCAAGTAGTAGGGTTCTTATTTTCAAGTAACAATCAATGTATACATATATTTTAGATATCAAATTGTAAGGTGAAGTTATACCTGACAGTTTGTAACGAGATTATACTTAGATTTTTTAGGTCGTTGTTGATATATATATATATCCTATTATTACCAAAATATTTTGTAATATTATGTCCTGCATATGTTATCCATGTGTGTCTTATTACCAGAGTAACTAGATGGACAACAAACAATCAATTCATGTGATCATTTTAATCATAAGTTCTGATAACATCCATTAATGATTCCCCAATGATGCTAATGACATATAAGCAACATGGATCTGTAACTTATATACAGTATATACACGTAACAAGTTCAATATTTACACATGTACAGTCTTTAACACTGTAATATTCAAACAAAATATATTTTATTTAACGCTGAATCATCTAACCTTTAAATTCATCTTAAAGAGCCACTCTGTGATGTTCGTGATATATTGTTATGCTTAAATACGAACATAAATGCTATAATTCATTATATACATAGAGGATATATTTAACTTTTCTGCCTCACGAGATGAGATAAACATGGTTTTTGTCAAGAATATACAGATAATCTATTCATTATAAGACGAAATCCTTCTTATTACATCAAAAAAGGCCAAGTTTATGTTGAGCGGCCGCTTGGAGGAGCCCGTCATCGTGGTAACAGTGTGACGTCATATGAGAATTCATGACGTCAGACCATTGTTATATGATGTCAAACTCTTGAACTTGACGTCACTCGAGTGGTGATAAAGTTTATCACCACTCAGTAGAGTGATGATAAACGCTATCCCCATAGCCAGATAGAGGGTTTATTTCACTGATAGAACAGAGTATATCACCCTCAATCATATAATAAATCCAAATATCTCACACATTCATCTCAAAATTTTAAAGTCACATGTCCGATTTCATTGATACTAGTCACACAAAAGAAAGCGTTATTGTCCGTTTTAAAAAACAATTGCCAATTTTAACCTTTCTATTGTCATTATACAACAATGATTAGCTTTAAAATGAAACTTTCTTGCAAAGGTTAAAAATTCTCAATCAAATGACACCATTTGTCAAGTCGTCATATGAGAGTGGCTCTTTAAGAAGACAGATGAATATCATCCACATATCTTTTCAATCATTCAATCTTATTGCATGAAAATAATGTTATTTTAACAATGAAATATATTAGGTCTGTTGTCATACCAAGTCCATATCTTCTATCTGAACATACATAAACCAATTTTTATAGCACTTAATAATACAAAAGAACAAACACTTTTTATTTATTTGTAAACATTTAGTGAAAATGTCAATACAATATGTTCAGGTCAGTTACAAAACAGTGTCGCTAATTAAACTTAAAATTATGAGATAATTAAACTTTCTGACAATAACCTCACTTAATATTGTTTTAACATTCCTTCTATTAGAAATAAAACCATTACGTCTTACCGGTTACATCTTCACACATGTGAACAACATATAGCTATGGTCATCACAAATGATACCGTAAATATAATGTTGTAAAATTTATTAAAGACAATTTCTTAATCAGATATCTTACTCAGGCAACTGATTATATGTAACATGCATTAACATGATTTTATTCTTATGGAAAAACAACAATGTTCTTGTTAATTCACTTTTTTTAAAATTATGCCATCTTTCTCAGTGAACATGTTATGTTAAGAGACAATTACCTTCAAGCCAATCTATCCTTATTCCTATTTTTCACGTAAGATTAAATTTGCATGACTGCTGTTACCTTCAAGCCAATTATTGTTATTCCTATCTTTCAAGGAAGATTTAAATTGACATGACTGCTGTTACCTTCAAGCCAATCTATCCTTATTCTTATCTTTTAAGGAATATTAAATTGGCATGACTGCTGTTATCTTCAAGTGTATGTAAAGGTTTATTTATTGAATCACATTCAGAGGGCCCCTCTCCCATTATTAAGTAGCACCTCACTTGTCAGGGTCACACAATGCTTTGATTCAGTTATGTAAATATCTGTACATATCACAGAGTTTGTCTTGATTATAGCATTGACAATCGCTTACAAAAGCATAAATTATCTTTGAAACCAAACATGAATATCTGCATCTCTCAATGGACAAATAGCACACAAAATTTAAGTTTTCAAAGTTATCAAAGAGAAATTCAAGTCAAAGTTAAACATATAATTTCAGATTTTCAATCTTATTATGTCAGATCAGAAAGAATATCACTTCAATTTCAAAGTTTGCAATCAAACAAGTTTATCTAGTACTTTTCAAAACTTTTATCAGTGAACAAACATATTTTGAAAAGTAATTCTTGAATTACCTGGATAAAATGAAAAACGAAAAAAGAAGTTTGTATAGATCTACATATGTGCAAGAGTGGTACTCCAATTATTCAAATAGGGTTCCAAATTTGTTATATAAAGAAAAACATTTAATAATTTGAGCATCAGCTGTCGTTTAGCAAGGCAGTTACTCCAGGTCCCTTTTATATTTTGTCCAGTATATGAGGAATGTGATATGATGAAGGCCCTCTAAGGGTTGAAACCTGTAGGTTCTATGAATAAATTTCTGCGGCACGGACATCTCTGGTTGTTATGGTTTACTCTCCCTTCAGAATTACTTTTGTGATAAGAAATACCTTAACAGTATATATTAGAAATATAAATCTTATAAACAAATCAAAGTTTTATAGTTTACAATGATTTCTTTGAATCAAATCATAGCAAAGATATTATTTCTTTACACAACAAGCTAAATGACTTGAATTATTTCCCTTGAAAGCAAGCCATCAAAATCCCATACACTCTCGAACATGTACCAACAGCTGAACATTTATTGTAAAGCTTCAAATAACCATAATAAATTAAAACTTCTCCATTATTTTCTAAAATCCATGATCTGTCAATGGTTTGCCTGTCTGAGACCTTTCTTAGAAGCTTGATGAATGTTCGCATCCAATTTATCTGGAAAAATGAAGAACATTTATTGGTGTCAATTATCATTGAAAATGATTGAGGGACTTTCAATAAGCCTACAGGATCATCTTATACAAAATTCAAATCATTGCTTTTCATTATTTATTAAAGTTTCTTCAAATTGCGGTAAATATTCTGTTGCAAGTTATTCTTGACTTTTTCAAGCATTCTAGACTAAAATTAAATGCAAAAGTAGACTGTTCTAAACGCAATAAAGGTGCTAGGATTAGCTTACAGACACTTGAGGAGATAAAACTTAAAGTACTCACATATTTTATGCTTGCCCTTGACGGGGAACTTGACAATGAGTTCTTGAGGATTGTCACAGATGAACACGTAGGGGGAAGCAGATTCTCCATTGGGATACTGAACAAGGACATTTTCAAAGATGAAATGTTTTTTGAATCATAGATTCAAAGAATTAAGGTGTCACAAAAATACTGTTAGATGAGTAGATGTAGATGCAGATTTAAAAAATTTTAAAGGAGGAAAAATCAAGTTATTTAATGACTGAGACAAAACATGACAGAAAGTTATATGGCACTCGAAGAAAACTTTGACACACTACATTGAATAACAATATCATACTACACTGAAACCATCCTGCATGTGGTAGAGTTCAATCAAAGCTGAGTCTCATAGTACACTAACACTCTTATCACAAAATAAGAAAAACTTTGAATATAGATGGCTTAAATACAAAGATGAGGTGAGATAAAAAAGGTGTTTTAACGCCGCTATCAAGAGTATTTCCAGCAAACAATGGGTGGTACTGCGCTGAATTTCAGTGTGGCATAGCACCCAAACCTGACTGCATGTAGAACAGTTCTCTACTGACGACAAAGTTCCCAAGCCCCAGGCGGGATTTGAACCCCAGACCTCTTGCCTGTAGTCAAATGCGCTATCCAGCCCCCACTAAAATACAAAGCATTAAAATAAAGACAGCAAAGAAAGCCTCCAGTACCTGTTGCCTGTAGTCCTCCTGTGAGAGACAGTCAGTGACCTCAACACACCCCAGCAGACACCCCACCGGGTACGTGCTCGGGAACTCTAGGTTAGGGTCTGCAATACAATCTCACATGTTTGAATACAACTATAACTATAGTGATAGGTAAAGTCAACAATACAAATATCAAGGAGCATTCCAATAGTCAATACGTAGGATCATACGGGTTGTGATATGAACTATAACATACTTTTACATTTATTGCTATAGTAATGTTTTCCTTGAAAAAAAAATCACATGCCATTATTTACTCATACACAACAAATAGTTGAAAACAAGATATGAGACAACACTTTCAATGGCTGATATGTTGAACTCTAATCACTCACTCAAACCAAAAGAAACTAGGACACAAATATGTCAAAATAACTGAATGATAGTTAATTCAGTAAAAATAAAACAATACATTCTAATAATATTCATAACACTTATATTGTCCTCAGTACATGCAACAGCGGGTTCAGGCAATTTGGGTTGTGCCTACGCACCCGCCAGTCACAGTGCAGCACCAGTTAATGCCTTTACAATGCTGAGTGTCAAGCATGGCAGCAACAACTTCCACCTTTTAACGGCTTTTGGCATGACGCAACCGGGAATTGATCTCTTCCAGATGACGAGCGGACACTCTACCAACTAAGCTACATGAACATGATAGGTTGATGAGTAAGAGTAAGTGAGTATATCCACGTACCATCATATAGATACTGGTAGGTCTGTTCCACCTCGTGTACCTCCTGGGTGGTGGGAGCCTTGGCAGTGGCAGCGATCCACAACCTCCCTCGGTGTGCGGTGTACCATGTCCTCCCTTCATGTCTGGAAGTAGAGAATATCAAATATCAATTTAAAAATCTATCTTAAAGAATCTATGTCAAGTTTACACATTAAACATAGCTTGTGAACTCCTTAGAATAAGAAGGGAGAAGAGGATCAACACAAAATGTTTGAAAAATTATATTTAATACATATGGTTAATAGTTATGTTCTCATTGGTCAAACACTATCTTACTTAAATTTTGGAATCAACTACTGAAAGTGATGGGTTCTGACCAGCCGGGATATCCACGCCACCACAGTTTCAATGCATCCACCTTTGTCGCATGTTCAGACATAAGCTCATCTAACCAATCGCAGGGACGGAAGCAAAAGCTTTCAATATTTTTGAGCGATAGAGACAATATTTTTACTAATTTAACTTTGAGCAACGTCGATTTAGATCAGACTGCATGTTTTGGCTTATTATCAGATGACTGCACACACGACACCTACACTTTAATCCCCTTCACGAGGAGTGTGGCCCACGGTTGATGCATGCTCATACACATGCCTTCGTCTGTCATCTCCATCAGCTCGCGGTCCTGGATCCGACTCGACTTCACGTGGGGGTCGATGTCTGCTGATGAACTCTGACCTATCACCTTCCGACTAAACGATGGTTGGTTTGAGACAAACTGCAGAAAAATATTGAGGATTTTGAGAGAGGAAAGTGATACATAGCATTTTATGTAAAAGGTGATTTTCTTGGCGACAGATTCTTTACTTCTTACCTTCAGAAAGGTACCAAAATTAATGTGTATTTAACAGCAGGGATATGAGAAATATGTAAAGACTCTCCATAATGCTCAATAACGCAACACTTTATTACAAAAAATATTTTAATTCTTTTGATTAAAATACATGTATCAATATAAGAATAGCAACTTTTAATGAACGTATATTTTGATTTTCAAACTTAAATAGATTTTTGATAAAAGACCACCTACCTTTGGAGCTGGTTGGACAATGGTAGGGTTGATAATGTTTGCTGATTCTTTAAGATTCTGTGGAGAATTCTTACTCCGAGCACCGTAATGAACTTCCTGTATGACATCATCACTAGCATCGTACATGTATTTACCAGCTTCTGACTCTGCATCCACCACTTGCCGACCAGCAAAGTCAAGAGTTATTTTTCTGTCCTTCCTGGACCCAAATCTTTGATTTCTTAATTCCTCTTCTCGCTTTTTTAAAGCTTCTCTGTCTTTTTTATTTAACCACTTAGAATCCGAGGCAAAATAGTCACTTTCATCGTCTATCACTTTGGTCCTTCTCACACTGTTGAAAGAGAAACACTTGTAAATAAAGAATCAAGAAAATGATGGAAAATTTATTTGTTGTAACAAATAATGAATGTCAAACAACATAACAATCCATAATGAATCAGGATGGGTATCGTTCCTCATTTCCATATTGCAATATTAAAACAATAGAAGTGTATTGCCATACGTATTGTACCATATTGGCACTTTTAAAAATTAAAATTTTTGTGTATGCTTTCTTGACTAATTAATCGTAAAGAAGAACAGTAAATTGCTCAGCTGTCCACCCTTCAGGAAAGGAGGACTTATCAATCACTGGTTCATCCTCGATAACCCAGCGCTTTGTTCCGATAAATCTACACTACAAGCCCTGGAAAACTTAACGGGGTTTTATCTCAAACCCAATTACCTCCCTTTGCAATGACTCAGCTAAACGCTTGCTTTTTAACATACAATGGGATCACTTCTGAAACCAGTTTTCTATCTCTCACTATGCCTTTCTTTCTGTGTTTTCATCCTTTCGATCCCTTTCTCCCTGATCTGTCTACTCTTTTTTGGATGGCATCATCCAAGTGTTAAATAGCTGAAAAATTGCTACCAACACGTTAAACCCCCAACTCACTCACTCACCTGATGTCTCGAACGGTCGAGTTGTTTACGCACTTGGTGTCTGCGTTTCGTTTCTGATTGGATAACATGTACTTAAAGGGAGGTAATTTGGTCTGAGACAAACCCTGGTAAAGTTTTCCAGGGCTTGTAGTGTAGATTTATCGGAACTAAAGCGCTGGATTATGGAGGATGTCACTGGTTGTGAGCTGATTCATAGTTGCACTTTTCAAAACAAAAGTACACACTTTGTTTACAACTTACTGTAACATAACACTTATTGCATCATGTTTTCCTGCGAATCTAGATGGCAAATGTTATTTTTATAACGTCCGATATATTGAATATTTTCAGAGGTGGGTACCGATTTGTATCATGTTATATATGTATTGCAATATACCGATATATCAATAATACTGCGCATTTTTAATATTGAAACAGTAATTGCATAGAAAGATGTAGATCAAATATAAGTACAGTGATGGCAGTTAAGAATTTAAATTTCATGAAAAATCAACGAGCCATGAAAATCATTTTACTCCCAAAATAACCCTGACCTGGTTCTATCATAGTCCAGCAGCTTCTCCTTGTGTTTGAGAGCTCTGTCGAGTCCATCAGAGAGTTTGGCGGCAGATGACGGGAGGGGCGTGTGGTTCTCTACCTGCTCCAGGTACGGCACGATCGTCGCGTCCTTCATCAGCTGCTGTCTCAACTTCTCACTCTTCTTGGAGCCGCGGTTCAAGATCTCCTGTTCTTCTCGTGTACACACCTAGTTGGAGTGGTAGAGTTTAACGGGTCATAAGCTTGATATAGAGGTACACAGTGGATAGAAATCTAAATCTATCAGGTCTTTGAATAAAGTACAAGGTTTTATCGCTATCCCACTTCTTTTTTCACAGAATAGTGACATTTCTTATCAAATGAATCAGAGAGAGATACTTTTTTCAAGAATGAAAATGGTTTAAGGATCCTTACAGAAACTTTGTTATTCTGTGAAAAAAAGAAGTTGGATATCCATAAAATCTTTTACTTTATTACCCTACAACATCTAGAATGCCACTAGATGATTCAAACAGTTTTAGGTCTTAGAAGAGTAACGTGCAAGTGTGAAAACATAAGCTCAAGAGAAGGATATACATCTTAGATTTTAAGAAATCTTTTGAGCTGTCAGTTCCAAGGAAACCAAAGAGATGGTTTTCAAAGAAGCCAACTGAAATGTAATGATGACACTGCTTACTTTTATATTTCAAGTGCATGTATTAGAATCACAACTCCTATGAGCAAACAAAATCTAAGAGAACACCATATCTAAATATTTACTGTTTATAATTTTACAACATCTTAGTCATTTTCAATCTTATCCTTATAGCATATTCCTTGCAGGCTCTCAGTACGCTCCCTGGTTTTTGGGTATTGCACAGAAAAATAGCTGTTCCCCCCCCCCCCCCCCCCGGCATATTTTTTGATATCTAACCATAAGCTCATCACGGCTACTCTTTTTTTCTACATCAAATCAGCCCTCATAAATATGTTTTCACATGTTTAGTTCCAATAAAAGTTTCTTATTTACACAGTACATTGTTATGTTGTTGCACCAACTGATGTTATACAATACAAATGCATTGTTCATTAAGAATCATTGTCAAGTAACCAAACGATAAGGAAAGGGAATGATTCCTAAAGTCCTACCAGAGTGCCACAGAAGACGCAAGGCCCGGAGCCCTCCTGCTTACAGACGACACGACCACATCCTGTACAGTTGTTGACCAGATTGTGCTTGGAAGCCTGACACTCACACGTGTGTCGCCCTGTAACAGTCAACATATTGAGACATCTAAAGAAAGGTTCAAACATCCTGGAAAGACTATTTCGTCATTGTATGTTTCAGCAGAGTTTTGATCAAACGTTGAGAATTTTTTTATAATACTCGTTTCTTTAAGGAATTGGCAAAGATTTACCCTTGTATGAAATATCTTAAAAGGGTAAAAGTAACTTGTCAAAGGCAAATTGATTGATGGAACTCTGTAGTTTGATCAATTAAAATCAATTAAATATAATGTTAAAATTTTTGTTCTTACAAAGAATTTCCTTTGTTTACGTCTGAATTCCTACTTGAGCCGTTTTAGCTTCACGTTCAGTAGAGGTGTGGGGTTAAATGCCGCTGTCAAGAGTATTTCACTTACATTGTGGTTGCATGTAGTATTGCAGACAGAAAGCCTGCAACACCATTGTGCCTATGCATTGCGGTGAAACCTGCTAGTGTTGGCTGAAACCAGAGGACCATGGGTGGTATTGCACTGAAATTATTTTAACAATGCACCCAAACCTTACTATGTTTTAAACAGTTCTCTACTGAAGACAAAGTTGCCCAGCTCCTAGCTGGATTCGAACCTTGGACATCTTGATCCGTAGCCATTTGCTCTCAAAACTCAGAAGAAGAAACTCTATGTGGTATAAGCTAACTTTCTCACCAGGTAGTTTGAGGACGGTCCTTTCCTGGCCCTCCTGACTGTACAGTGGGACAAACTTGGACTTCTTCTTGTGACTCTCTGCTGCAGCATGGGAGGTGTCTACCGGAACTGGTACATTCTCCTGCAAAAGAATCAATAATCCATGCGGGTGTCAGCATACATTGAACAAATGCTAATGTCATTTTTAGATCCTTCTTTATCAGTAACAAAATCTTGAAAAGCTGCTACATTATGGTATTGGTAAGATGTCATCAGTTTGGATAATGTACATAGCCTTTAATTAATATCAAATTATTAAGAATAAATAAAAGAACTATTTTGCTTTTAGTTTATTTGAACTTCTTCTTTCTGAAAAAGGGACAATCAGAAAAGCGAATTCAACTGCATTTAAGTCATCAATGTTGCAAAGATTCAAAATGGTAAAAGTTGCATTATCCATGTCAAATTTGCATAAGCAGTATCACCTTTACCAGTATTTTGTTCTGTCCCCTATTTCTCTGGATATGTAATGAACAAGTTTATGTTACTTACAGGAACATTGTGCCATTCTCCATTCAAGGAATCAGTTGTAGCATTGTTGTTTTTATTTTCTTGCTTTTGCTTTTTCTTCTTGGTTTTACCAGAGACAAACTCATCGTTGTCTTTAGGCTTTCTGTATACCTGGTAACACAAATTCACATATCAAATCTATTCCAGCCAGTAAGACAGTAACTGGCATGACTCAGTCTAGTTCCAGTAAGAAACCTTATTTTGAAGATTCAATTTTTCTCCATTTCGAAGAGGGAAATTAAATAAAACAAATTAATTGCTTAGAGCCTAAAAATAATAATTATTCATTACTTATTTTAGTTGATATGATGAAACACTTTTGTAATGTTTGTATATTATATTTAGCCTATATATGATTGCACTGTAAATGACATTGACAGTCACACTTTTAGTTAAGGAGCATATTGATATGCATAATATCTACCAGAACATCGTCAGGCAGGCCAGGAACACGAGGGGGAGGGCGCCACCTGTGAAGCAGTTCCTTCACAAACTTGCGAACTTTTGGGTCACTTCCATCCAGCAACTCTAGCATGTAATCTTCTAAATCTTTGGCTGTGTCAATTGCGAGTATGTACCTGAAATGTGGAAAATGTGTACATAGAAATAATAAATCATAAGGAAAAGACAACTTTCAATGTACTGTTTAAAGCATATGTAACGTTAATGAGAATTTTCTAAACAATGGCTTTAGCAACAAACCACGCACAACTTTAATTAAAACACAATTAACAAAAACTCTGAATAATTGAAAGAAATGTATTACATTTATTCAATCGTAAAAGTACAAACCTGAGTAAGTAAACATGTTATCTTGGAAGTCACAATACATTATTTCTATATATTATACACAACACTTTAACCTAACAATAATGGTTCAAAATATGCAACATGTTTTCAGTACTGATGCTTTCTTTGAGTACTTTTTCATTATAAATCTTTTCAAACTTATTAGAAAATGATTGCACAATTCAAAATCTTACCAGCAATAACAAAAACTTGAGTATTAAACGTTTAAATATGTTTATCTTAAGCTCAACGAAACTCAAATTCAAAAGAGAAAATAGGGATGTATTAATTTGTTACATGTCATCATAATTCCAAGAAGTGAAAGAAAAAGTAAAACCTGATATTTTGTAGGGACTGCACTTTATGTTTGATATGTTGGCGCAAGTCCTAGGTCCCATTGAAAATGATTTGTTCCATAAAAGTAAAACATTTATATGCGGAATAAAAAAACAAGTGTCTTGTCTGATGTCGCAAATGTATTGCACAACCACTGAACCAGTGGCAGTGACCAGACTGTTAATAAATTATCACTCCTGTCGCATTTTAAATAAGTCTGAAGTCACATAAAATGAAATGATATAGTTTGTATGTCGATACTTCTCAATGTCAGATGCAAATTTACCGTGCGCTATCTTCATTTGCATCAATGCCAAGCTTGGCAAGTTCTCCACACATCCAGTCTTCTGTGGAGGCAGCCATCTTGAAATTGAGCATAAGGGAGGTAATTCCAATCCAAATGGCATACCGCTAAAACGGGACCAGAGCCTTCAGGGGAAACGGTCTTTTCGTAGGAGGATCCCTTTCGTAACTTCGTATAGGTCTTTTCGTAGGAGTGGGAAAAAACATATATTTCATTTGAAGGAGTGGTAATAAATATGTATTATGTAGGTTTAATATCGTTAGCAGAGCCAAGTAATCGAAGAAGAAATAATAAGTTCAGCTCACAGGAACCCGATATATCGTAAATACTCTATTTACATAGATGGGACGGGTCTTTCTTACCCACGTTTTATCTACATTTTATTTACGATATCGGGTTCCTGTGGTTCAGTTGGAACTTTCTATTAATGTAAATTTACATTGTACTGAACAATATCCTAATTGGCATATTATTAAATGTTATCAAAAAATCAAATGATTAGAGCTGCCTTTCGAACAAAAATATTTTACTTGATTTAAATTCTTAAAAAAATATCATCATGTAATTGTGTCTGGATTGAGCACAAAATGATATTAAAAGATGTTACCTACCTGACCGTCAACATAGTTTATTAATTTTCAGTCCTTATGATCATTTGGAGCATGTAATACCAATCTAAATATATTTAGATCAACAGGTTTTCTTATAGAAGACTCTTGATTTTGTAACAGAAGTGATTGTGAGATCATCTCCACCGTGATTCGAACCCGTGACCTCCCGGTTTAGAGGCATACACTCTACCGATTCGGCTAAAGAGACATCCTTCTAACCTTTTATTAACCCTGCAACAACAGCATTCGGTGTTTTTAAAGAAATTAGATGAAAACTCGCGCCTTTTGAAAACCAGCATCATTTTCACTTGATATATAATGAAGTTCTTCAAGAAAATAGGCCTACATTGTGCGTATCATGTGTATTGCTTATGTTTTTGAATGCAATTGAATCATCTCATGGCAAAATTATTGTCTTTTACAAAAAAGTTTTCCTATGTGTAAATGTGTTAAGGATATCTAGTTCTGTCACACTATTAGCGAAATCTATTTCAAAATGTGAGTGTCATTCCTCATATTGTGAACAATTTTGCATGTCACAGACTCACATCAAATGATACGTTACGTTTAATAAGTATTGTAATGTCTGATGAAATATCGTTAAAATGATTTTAAACCTTGCTTGCAATTTGTCACCACGACATTATTCGCACTGGGAGTATGTGAGCTCTGCTCGCTAGTACAAGATGATTTTTAGAACATTGTTGAGGCTTTGGACAGTTGAAGGTGATCGAAGCGAAGAACTCAGGTGACACACTGAACTGAACTACAGAACTGTCCACACTGACATCAATAAGACAAACTGGCAATTGAGATATCCTAATGACTCCAACAGGATGGGTTGTCTAACCAGAGACAATTGTCACAATTGGGAATTCCATGTTAAAATCTATTTGAAAAAAACCCTGCAATTATTCCACTACATTGACGACATCGACAGTTTACCCTTGTGTAGAAAATATGCCATTAAAGATCGAGACAGTCCTATCGGGGTACTTTTTTCAAGAGTACTCCTCTGTTTAAACTTATATGATCATTTCGTGATTATTTCACACTTAGTTTCATATATGTTAGTGAGGGTAACATTAAGTTGTTATAAATTTAACAATTTAACAAAGAATAGAATGCATCACTGCGTCTTCTTGAATTTCGTTTCCACAAAAAGTACCTCGATAGGACTGTTCCTTGAAACAGATGAAACGAAAAGATGATTAATAAAATCGTGGACCGTAATGACGTGTTGGTTTGAGAAACATCACCAAATGTTCGACAATGTTAAGAACAAAATACTACTGCCAGACAAAGAGGCTTTTGAAAGTCATTCACAAGCATGTACTTCGACGGTAAATGGTATAGGGGAGACCAGGGCAAAGCGCGCCGTCGGGGCAAAGTGACTAAGCGTTATTTCTCCTTAACGATTGACAGATGGCGTGGTTTGTCATTATCAAACAATGCAAGTAAACGTTAAGAAACGTTGTGATCGTTAGCGTGAGTTGGAGACTTACCATTGCAAAAAGTTGAAAAAACGGCATTTTTCTTTAACGAAAGAATATGTCCGAATTCCAATATTTCACATAAACATAAAACGCAACATTAAACTCTAGGACACCTATTACACAAAAATATATCATCTATTCATTAAATAAGTAAATTTGCAATTCGTTGCTTTAGTTATTTTCTATGATGCAAAAAGCGAATGCTACCCTCAAAGGGGCAAAGTGAGCCGGGGGGAGCGCTTTGCCCCGAGTGATCTAAAATATATATTTATGGTCAACACATTATAGTTTCAGAGTTATCAATTAATTTAAGAAGCAAATATTGTAAAATAAAGTTGTTATTTTCATTCTATTATTTTCCTATATTTTTTAAAAATTGGTATTAAAATGAAGAATAAAAAATATATCATAGGGTTTTTGTTTCATTTGAAAACACATAAGTTTTCTTTGATTTTTTAATATTAGTTAAATATTCATCATAAATTTTGATTTTGAGTTTAGATGTTTGTAGAATGTTAAATTTGTCATTCAACCAATCAATTTCTTTATTTCTTTCGTATATTTGCTGGTTTCTGATAGTAAATGAGTTAAATTGTCAAGACTCCCATAGGTTTTAGAAATTCGTTTATATTAATCATGTAAGTTTTTGGATAAGAACTTCGAAAATAAAGGTACATGACATATACAAACATATTTTGTCCTCTTTTTAATACCAAGCTTAGAATTTGCATTATTTGTTTAGTTTTATAAGGGTGCCTGTGAGCTGCATGGCACTTTTAAAACACTTTTTTGTATGGTAATGGCTTATTATAGGTGTTTGACATATCACAATTCGCATGGCGCACTTTGCCCCAAACTACGGGGCAAAGTGGACCGCCTTTGACGAAATACATTTTCGTTAATATCTTTTTATGCAGGCATGGTAGTTTAAAAAGCATTTGTCATAAAATAGTTTATCAGATGAGAATTAGAGACATGCTGCAAGTTGCATTCTAAACATGTTTATATGCCCAGAAAACACGTTTATATGTTAGGGGGCGCGCTTTGCCCTGGTCTCCCCTACATTTCATTCATCTGGCGTATGGTCCATTTTAAGATATATTTGTCAAAATTGTTTTTCAACAAGATGATAAGCATTTAAGAATTAATTCGTTAAAACAATGGAAAACAATGAAGGCTGGTGTTGTCATGATATTCCTTGTGTTTATTTATTCGTCACTTCTGTAAGTCGCAATGGTCATTGATGTATGATTCATGATAAACTACTTTCAACCAGGGACATTATATAAAATAATTATGTATAGAGTCTCTGTTTTAACTTACGATTCTTGGACATGTTTAGACACTAACTTACATTTATCCACCCAAAGGTATTTTATCTTGTATTTATGCATGATGGAGTCGTTCTATTTCCTCTTATATATTCCGTATCGATTGACAACGAATTGGATCTACAACTGAGACCATACGGAAACAGTAACATAACCATGATAACATACATGGTATTTTCATTGTCAATCTTAGGATCGTGTTTGACCATGAACATTATATAAGTTCTTTGAGAGGCATTTTAGAAGTTGGAATGTCCATTGATGCAGAGGAATCTATGGATGACAACCTCTTTATTCATGGTATGCGAGCATATATATATATAAGTAAATGGTACAATATATGCTCTTACCTTACTACCCATTAGGCTACCTCTGCTTGAAATCGACACAAAAACCTGTGTCGAAACGTCCCATACCATGAATAAAGAAGTTGTCATCCATATATTCCTCTGCATTAATGAACATATATATCTGAAGGACTCAAGGTAACCCTGAATTGCTCTTTCAAAAATCTCATCTGATCACGTGTTTAAAAACGTCTTAAATATAAAAATAGACCACATAAACAATTATGAAAACCATAAGTTAAATTTGTTAATGCAAAATGCTACCCTTTTAAAGGAACTATATTTTACACTTTTATAATGTACATCTTTGTTTGTGATTTTGTTTATTTTAACATTGTTTCCATGTTTGTCTCTTGTTTATTGACAATAAAAACTTCAAATAGTATGAAAACAAACAACATGTTTATTCGGCATACAAAAATATAAAATCCAGCTATAAATGTCCATAAACAACTTCTAAAAAGTAAGATATATGGATGGTATATTGTATATAATGATTATAAATTCTTTGTACAAGTAACGATATTTACAAATGTTGATAAATAAAACAAACATTGTAGCATTAAGCTAACACATAAAACGTTTATGGTATCTTACCAAGGGCCGATGGCCTACATGCACCCTATGGAAATAAACATATATAGACGTAACGTCAGGCATACACAGGCTACTTATATGGTTGGTTTACGTTATTCTTAAATGTTACGTACCACTTAAACATCGCTGCGATAAGATTGAAAATTACTCTTAAACATGATAATTCTGTTTATGTCTGGAATGTACACTGTACAACTGCGAATGTGCATTCATTCACATCCGATCATTATCGATATAAATTGTGTATAGTCAATGCAATGCAGGTATGCACATGCTACTTATATTGACCATAAAAGAGTGGGTTTACTTCATTTATAAATGATACGTACCACATAAACATCGCTGAGAAAGATTGCAAAATTACTCTTAAACATGGTAATTCGGTTTATGTCTGGAATGTACACTGTACAATAAAGGATATCTGCATGTGTATGCTTTCACACCGATCATCGATTTAAATTGTGTATAGACAATACAATGCAGGTATACACATGCTACTTGTATTGACCATAAAAAGAGTTGGCTTACTTCATTTATAAATGATACGTACCACATAAACATCACCGAGATAAGATGAAAGGTAAAAGGGTATAATCTATTAAAAAATGGTAAATCAGTTTATGTGTGGAATGTACAATGTACGATCAAAGATAACTGCACATGCATGCATTCACAACCGATCATTATGGTAATTGTGTATAGAAAATTATATTTACATTAAAAACTTGACAATAATGCACAATTGATTTATATGCGATGTACTGTCCGCATACATATACAAAACGGTCTCAACTATTTTGGTACAATGTAATTCAGTGCTTATCAAAAGTAAATACAAACCAAAAAGTCACAATGTTTTGGTGAATTAATCACGACAATGCTACACGATAATAAAGATTAACTCTTAACTTGAAACAGATTAAGTAAACTTTTTTTCTATGAAGGTTGCTAAAAGAAATTTATCATGAAATAAATAGAAAAAATATGAAGACGTTGATAAATCACTAATATTATTTGGTGTCTTATTCAATCAAAAGAGAAAACATCTTTTGTAAATGGATACTGTGATTCTTTACATGGAGGGCTTATGTGACGAACTGGTGAATTACTTTAAAACAATTTCTTCTGAACTCTTGCTGTTTCTGACTATGAGAAGTAGGTAAGGACGCTCTCCTGGTTGCCACGCAGCAGCCATGTTGGTGGTAAGCCTTTTGTCAGCATTTCCAGCCACGCCATGTAGAGCCCCGCCGGACATGATGTTATGCGCAGGATCGGAAGTAACCTGGAAAAGAACATCAACTTTACAATTTGATTCAACCATGTAGAGCATTCAGTACACAACATGTTACGTAAATCTTATGTTTACCCTTTTGTGCGTATGTTACGCCTTACCATACACTAACTTTCGATGCGTTACGTTCTTTTGCAATAGAAAAATGGTTAGGATATTTCGTTGTTTTAACGACAAAGAACACATAATATTGCAAGAAACTGTAAATGGATTTAAAAATCTAGATTAAAGTTTAGTTCTTGTAAAACTCCAAAGACAAAACAGACAAATGAACATGAGTCAAAATATTTCAGCTCCATCGTTTAAATCATTTCAATTAGGCCTAAAATGTAACATAACTATTTTAATTTTGTTTTCACTGTTTACATTAGGCCTAATCGAAACATAGAGATGTTTTAACTCTCAATACTTACATGACAATGAGTGAAGCTCCACAAGAGTATTCCAGTAGAAGTTCCCTCAGTCGAAGTTTACTGTAGGTCTGCAAAATAGATGTCATGTTTTATGAAAATGCATCGAATTCGATGACTTTCCTGACGTGATGGCTATAATACGAGCAAGTTAACTAAGAAAAGCTGAATTTCAGACATATGAAGGATTATTATCAAATGTAAAAAATATCATGTGCTATCACTTACATGGAATGAACATAAATGCTTTACGTTCTTAGAATGTACACCAAAGGATAGTATATCTTATAATGATAGATTGGATATATTATATCATTTTATTCCTTTAGATAGTCAAACATAGTTATCATCTGTCGTTAAGTATTATGACATTCAAAGCAGGCGATATTCAATGATTTACGGTGAGTCAAGATTCAACCAATGGTTAAGTATCTCACCTTCTGTTTCTGAGCCCTGAGGTCGGCGTTAGTGATCAACCAGGGACTCTCTTCCTGTGACTCTCCAGACGGCAGTCTCCAGCTGTTGATCATCGCCTCGAACTCCTTGTATCTGGAGATAGCAGGCTACGTTGTACTTACTTATATATTTATAAATTACGTTCTTATTTACTTACCTACTTACTTACTTACTTACCATATTCAAGTATCTATAATTGTAATGGTTTTAGGATATTATAATGAAATTATCATAAAAACCATTCCTGAATTTCTAGCGGCCGTCAACACGTTGCCTACATCCAAATATAACCTTGACTTCTATTAAAACAAATTTATGGTTGAGAGGATATCACAGTTGTACCATTCTCCCTTATAAGGGACATGGTCTATTTAAACAATGAGGCACGCTAGGTGTTGATTCTTGTATAACTATGAGTATGTTATGACCTCTGTTAGTAACATAAAAATCGACTTGAAAATTCGATAATGTCATAACGACGTAATTTCTTACGTTGAACGCCTCGGTTTCCGTTTTAAGTCAGGAACAACAATGATCTCCGAGTACTCTATCCTGAACTTCTTCAACAGGAGTCTCATGCTGTAATAAAGGAAAATACATCAATCTAAATTCATTTTCCCAAGGCAATGTGAAAACGTATGAGGAAAGTTTCTCATTTCGGACGTTCTGAAGATGACTAAAGCCTTAACTGACACAACTTAAATTGCATTTTACCTTTGGCCAGTGGATATATTGTAAACAGTAGTTTCATAGTTGCTATAGTCTAGTTAAGTGTTCTGCTAATTCTCAGATCTATTTCTAAAATTAAAACGTTCAGTTACATCTGGCTTATTTTTGAATTCCTTCCTTAAATTCCAAACTTAAGATATAATCAAAGGCTAATGCTTTTTTTAATTTTGGGTACATATAATTGCTTCTATGATAAAGTCATGTTTACCTATGCCTATCTTCCTCCTCTCTGCCATTTTTGGTACCTGCGCAGAACACTCTGAGTTTACATCCCTTCCACTGCTTCCGGGTTGACAGGATGTGGGGCAACAGCAATGCCAGGCCTTGTGGGTAAACAGATAAATTATTCACATAGTCCTTAGGGCAAATGTCGATTTATATATGACGGTACAAATTCTAGGCAAACATGCCAGGCTTACATTATATTTATTTATCTACTGAAACATATCTAAAAAAAGTAAATATATATTACATAAAAACTTATCGCAACAGGACACTAGTGGTCATTTTAATAAGCATCACTGATTTATCTATCGTCTTTCTTCGCCGATCTGCAAGCAAAGAAGACACAGTGTCACATCCCAGAGATAGGAGATCAACGAACACTATTAATTAATGATTATTTCATGTATGTGGTTATTCCTGAAATTACATTAATTAAGGAGACCTTACCTCCGTCATCAAAGAGCCACCAGACATCAATGGTCCCCTTCTGCTTCCTCCTGAACCTGTTGCCGAGCAGTTCATCATCCACAGAGATTCCCTTAGTGAGCTTCCTGATCTCCCGTCTGTTGTCCAAAGTCTCAGCATCTTCATCCTCAGGCTGAGTCTCCGGTTGATACCCTTCATTGTCCTCTCCGTCCTTGAAGGAGATTCTCTTCATCGGTATTGACTCCTCGGTACCAGGGATGTTGCCGTTTGGTCCGGTCTTGACGTTGTTGTTTTCATTGGTCTGGTCGTCGTGAAGGCCGTTCATCTTCTCCGTGTGCTCAGCCTTCTTGTCTTCTTGTTCGTCGGTCTCGTCGTTCTCGTCATCGCTCTTGATGAAGTCTTCATCATTGTCTGCAGATCAGGACAATAATCTAACAATTCTACCATGAAAGTGCTTGATACTGGATTCTGATTGGTTCTCTGATTTTGAGGCCGCTTCACTGCCCTTACCACATCTGACTGGCAACTATAGAGCTGCGCGTTCGGTTCCAATTTAAAATTAACTCGTTACCAATCCAGTATAACATATTTCTGATTTTCAAACACACTAGGTTTATCTTCTAAATAATGTTTTGTATAAGAAAGGGAACTCTGTAAGTGTACATATTCGTTACTTTCTTCATTGAAACATTTTCTATACGCCTTTATAAATATGACATACTGAATAATAATTTTGACAGTGACAATTCTTGGAACTCTGTAATGAATGTTTAAGGGATCAATCAAATGTTATCTTTTGTTTACCATCTCCATCATAGTGAGTGAAAGCCCCATCAGCCGGGTCACCTTCTTCAGACTCTGCCAGCAGATCATCGGACACCTTGTGCACGTCGAACCCTTCAGACACACGCAGGATACCAACTCCGTACCGCAGGTCGAACGCGTCACTGGGAGGAAAATATAGTTTAAACTAGTAGGCTCGTGGATAGGTCACAAACATCAATTTATTTTTATCACATTATTGAACAGCGAGTTATTAGAAAAAAACATCACATCTCCATTTTGAAGATTTAATTTACAATTATTTTGTGACAAATCTAATTTTGTGAAAGGTTACACACGTTCGTTTAAAACACGATTCCACGATTGAAAAGGTCTATAATTTCACTGTTCAGCGAGGAAATAAAATCAAATGCCACGGTTGGGCATATATTATTAGTAACCACTATGATACTCACTGTAGAATGCCGACGTAGTTGAAGACGATTCTGGGGTCGTCCACCTCCCAGTCGTTCTTGAAGCCCAGGATCAGAATACTGGGACGGAGCTTACCCACACCCGAGGTCTGAAGAACAGTTTATTGAATAAATGACACCTTTCTCTTTCATAAGCAAGAATTCATCATATTTTTTTACCAACAGTGGACAACAAACCTCATTTGTTAGTAATTACAACCCCTTCAAAGCGTTGCTTGGTTTCATCTTAAAAGGGCATTTATAGAAGTTATAATCTACCTGGTTAAGGGTTAGCATATACTCAAAATATTATTACGTTCATATCACGACGTCATCAGCGTTTCTAACCTGAAGTAATGTTTGGACGCCTATCCTGAGGTTTGGAGCTGCGATGTTTGCGTAGAAGGCCCGGATGTTCCTGTTCCGGTACCACGTGTAGGCTGCGTCTGACCGGATCTGACTGGCGTGCATCGTCAGGTCGCCCTGAAGAAGCAACAGGTCAGTGAACTACCCTTTGATTCAATTCAAGGACTGGACAGTTCAATGTCCACGAACATGTAATGACAAACAAACTGTCAACAGTATCCGCCGTTCATAACTTAGCTACGATGAGTAGGTTGAGAAGGTCTTCACACCACCCTTCAAACCAGTTAGGTCAAACCTCTCAGTGATTTTCTCATATTGTTTTGCTTTAATACGAACGTAAATGGCAAAATTCATGGTATAATTTTAAAACATTTCATATATTCTCCAAATGGCAAATATATTATAAATACTTGTTTTCAATGAAAATCCTCAAACTGTCATGTATATTCACGGGCGCCAAATTCACACTTACAAGTTACACGAATACTATAACAATCTATACTTCTCGATCAGATGACACAGTTGGCAAAGTTTGGCATATATGACCCTGACAACTCAAGTAGTGACTCTTTAAGGTCTGACTAAGTAGACTCTGTTTTATGGTTATGTCATTCAAAACGTTTACTTCAAAATGTCAAAAGATAGGGTCAAATGTTCAATCACGAAATTATCATTCACTTTACACAACAAGCCTTACCAGCAGTACATGTCCTGAGATAAGGAGACTCTGTTTCTGTGTGATGGTAGACACGAAGTCCATCAGGGCGGGGCGGTTCCTCGGGTAGCCGCTCAGAACAAGGATGTTCGGACTGTAGAGAGAGGTTGATGTTATTGATAACTGTAATACACCAATAGAGGACGGTTTAATGTTTCAAACTGGATCGCCAAAACATCTTAATCACAGAAGCAGTACATAGGCAAAGTAAAAATCTTTTTATAAAGCTAATCGTACCGGTAGTTCTTGACATGCTCCTCAGTGTCGGCCAGCTTGAGGGAGGAGGAGAGAGCAGCCTTGTACACGTGGGCCTGGGTCGAGGAGCCCCAGTTCACATCTGGACGTGCGAGGGGAACATAGAATTGTATTTTATTTATTTCAATAATCTATGACAATTATTTCATTACAAGAGTTGTTTTAAACTTACAGGAAAAATTAGCCACAACATATGTCTGAAATATCGATTAACAATCACAACGTATATTCCCTAAATAGATAAATTCAATTCGAAAGTAACCATATGTGTTAATACTATAATAGACTCCTCACAAATAATTAAGGAACAGGTATATTTTGCCAAAATATATCTATCATTTTAGGTAGCCATTCATCGCGAAATAACGAAGACAGAGGGAATTTGAGGATACCTAACCTTAACATAACCACATTGCTTAACCACAACCACCATAAAAACATGAACATTGGACAAATTCTATATGGTTAAAATTTATCATGTTGCTTAATTTTTTTGTTAGAAGTATTTAACCTTTTTTTTGGGGTGGAGGGCCAAATTCTAATTCATGACGAACGGCGTGTTATAAAAATTAAAACCCTAAAATAAAATTTTAATGACATATATATTCCACAATTAACCCCTAACCTGGCGACTTGTGTTTGATGTAGAGGTAGAGGGCGGTGGTGATGACGAAAGTGACGAGAGCTGCCCACCAGTTGATGAGGAACATCACAGCTAGACACAGCAGCGCCCCTAGTAGCGACACCCACTTGTTGTACAGCTTATAGGCCGGTCGGAACCCTGTACACAGAGGTAAAGTATAGATGATTTACCGCCATGCAAAAGATAGTATAAGCCACAGTTTGTTTAAATTCACTTAATATCAAAGAGGCATGCGACGTTATACGTTATGATATTTATAATATCAAAGGGACATATGAAGTAATAAATAATGACATGTTAACAATAACAAATATTTAGCAATATTTTGAATAGAAAATTGTTCTGGTTTATGTTTTGTATAGGTATTTATGTTCAATTAAGGCAGGGGTAGGAAGTAGAATTTACGAATTCATGACCCCTACCACGTTAAAATGTTGTCAATATGTACAAATAGGCACGTTTAATAATGTTCACATAGATTATGTCTTCCTTGTTGATGAACATTTGTTTTTTATCAAATTCAAGTTTAGAGAAATTCATTACACAAAATTTCATTTGTTGAAAATAGATTTAAATAAGCTTAAAAATATTATTTTAATGATGATTTATCTCTTATTCTTATCAAGTTTACTAACCAAAAACACGAATTATCAGAAATAGAAATTCTTACATGTGATATCTTCAACTGAAGTGTGTACTTTCTTTTGCCTGTCAGTTTATATGTCGTGTAGGAAACAATTAATTCAAAATTAATGAGATTAATGGCACCGTTGTACTATTAAAAATAATCATTGACCATTCTCTATAAGGACTATAAAAGTGGTATCAGAAGCGATACAGCGGAACCCTACACCACAGGTGGTATGTGAATGTAGGTATGTAGATGTCAACTATCAAAGAAAAGGTCTTATAAAATCAACTTATCGTGACTCCTTGAAAATCAGCTTCATAACATACCTATGACACCCTAACAAATACACAGGCGCCATAATCTAATATTCTATTGCATTCTAAGGGAGTTCAGAAAAACAATAATATTTTTTAAATTTCATACATCATTGCTAAAATATATCTTTGAGTAATATGGGAATCCAATATTTCTATAGGAAAGAATTACGGCGATAGTTATTTGTCAGTACAGGTAAAGACATTATGGAGTAGGTTAATTCTAAAGGTATATGTTACATTTTGGACGATTTGTAAGGATTATGCTTGTGTTAATAAATATTACAAGTACACATGTCAGTTTTTCAATGTCAAGTACAGACTCGCCGAGACCTAGATAATTTGTGATATACGGCGATTGCGTGTTCACATTAATTTTAGAACAAGAGCTTGTGACTTTAATAGATTGTTGACCTAAATTGCTGGTAACGGTATGCCTTTGGATGTTCTTTATGTTCGCCAAGCGCCATACAGCATTTCATTCTTCTGAACAGTTCCATTGTTTTTAACTTTAACTTATTCTTATAGCGCCTTGAGCCTGAGTAGGGGAGACCAGGGCAAAGCGCGCCCCCTAACATATAAACGTGTTTTTTGGGCATATTATGATTATTAGAATGCAACTTGCAGCATGTCTCTTATTCTCATGAAATAAACTATTGTATGACAAATGCTTTTTAACCTACCATGCCTGCATAAAGAGATATTAACGAAAATGTATTTCGACAAAGGAGGTGCACTTTGCCCCGTAGTTTGGGGCAAAGTGCCCCATGCGAAAAGACACACAATTGTGATATGTCAAACATCTACAATAAGCCATTGCCATACAAAAATGTTTTAAAAAGGTGTCATGCAGCTCACAGGCACCCTTATGAAAACTAAACAAATAATAAAAATCTAAGCTCAGTATTCAAAGAAGGAAAAAATATGTTTGTATATGTCATGGACCTATATTTTCGAAGTTCTTATCCAAAAACTTACATGATTACTATATACGAATTTCTAATAACGATGGGAGTCTTGACAATTCAACTAATTCATTATTAGAAAACAGCAAATATATGAAAGAAATAAAGAATTTGAAAGACACATTTAGCATTTTACAAACATCTAATCTCTGTCGGATTTGCCCATACGGCCTATCTTCTTAAATGTTTAGGGATAAAACAAAATATATGATGAATATCAAATTAATATTAAAAAATCTAAGAAAATATATGTGCTTTTAAATAAAACAAAAACCCTATAATATATTTTTATACTTCTATTAATAACAATTTTTTTAAAATATAGGAAAATAATAGAATGAAAATAACAATTCTATTTTACTATATTTGCTTATAAAATTAATTGATAACTCTGAAACTATAATTTATTGACCATAAATAAATATTCAAGATCACTCGGGGCAAAGCGCTCCCCCCGGCTCACTTTGCCCCTTTGAGGGTAGCATTCGATTTTTGCATCATAGAAAATAATTAAAGCAACGAATTGCAAATATTCTTATTTAATGAATAGATGATATATGTTTGTGTAATAGGTGCCCTAGAGTTTAATGTTGCGTTTTATGTTTGTGTGAAATATTGGAATTCGGACATATTCTTTCGTTAAAGAAAAATGCCGTTTTTTCAACCTTTTGCTTTGGTAAGTCTCCAACTCACGCCAACGATGCAAACGTCTATCACAACGTTTCTTAACGTTTGCTTACATTGGTTGATAATGACAAACCACGCCATCTGTCGATCGTTAAGGAGAAATAACGCTTAGTCACTTTGCCCCGACGGCGCGCTTTGCCCTGGTCTCCCCTATCTGTTTATATTGAGCGCATTAGAAATGCATATTTATCATCATCATCATCATCATCATCATAGATGAAATGTAATGACAATAAATAATGTTTTTCTGGATGTATTATTGTTTGTTTTTATAATTAAAATGATCTTTTTCTGTAAAATTATGATAGTATTGCGAAATTTGAAAACCATACCTGGACTATTGGCGAAGGAGGCATCAAAGCAGGAGAAGTTGATGAGAGCATACGCCATCAGGAAGAAGTTGGAGATGATTGGTGCGATGATGTCTAAAGCTCCTGGATTCAAAATGGTAAAAAAATAATACTTCATGCACATTTTAAAAGATTGGTGCGATGATGTCTAAAGCTCCTGAAATCAAAATGGTAAACAAATATCATAAATCATACACATTTTCAAAAATTGGTGCGATGACGTCTTAAGTTCTTTGAATCATAATGGTAAAAAATTACTTAAATCGTGCACATTTTCAAAGATTGGTGCGATGATGCCTCAAACTCTTGGAATAAAAATGTAAAACAAATATCATAATTCAAATACATTTTCAAAGATTGATAAGTTTACCTATATATAAGTAGCATTCAGACATTTTTGTTAAGGGAACCTACCTACGCAGGTCATGGCAACACAGATGACAAAGGTCAAGAAGTAGCCTCGTTTTGGTTCCCCGGTTTCGCCGTACCCTTTGGCAAAGAAGTGGATATAGGGAAACAGTCTGTCTTTTCCAAGAGCCTGTAAACAATCAAGGTTTATAAATATGCAAATTTCTCAATATTGCTCTGAAATGAATTCTGTTGTGTACAATGAATATTAAAGGAAACAATATTAAACTTGTTTGACATTACATACAAGGCGTTTGAAGAATAAAATACGAAATGCTGTTCAAATACGTAGAGACGACATTGGCTAAAATGACACCAGTGACAATTTACACAATTTTAATCCTTCCTTTGTTGTTATTGAGTAAGTTTAATCGACTACAAAGGGAATGATATGAAGGATATCTCACCTGAAAGACCTTCGGTGCACTGACAAGACTGGCGAGCGCGGATGAGAGGGTAGCAGAGAAGATACCGGCAATAATCAGGGGCTTGAACGCAGACGCGATCCCCACAGCCTGTAAGCAGGACAAATATATATATGCTTTTATATAGATAAGACTTGGAAAAGTTTACTAGTATACAGTTTTACATAATTAAAAGATAAAAAATGACAAATATGCTTTTATTAAGTACGGTTCTTATTTAAATTTGGGGTTATTTCATTGAGAAAAGCCTGTCCTTAACCTATAAGCATCAGATAACTTATGTGATGGTAAAACTGTGAAGTCAGGATAATGAGCTAACGTCGACGGTTTCATGTACAGACGTCTTTACAAAGAGATCCTGAAGTGGTGTCATTTAAGTGTAATTTCACTAATTTGTAATACTTTTAGCACATATTAAAGTGTAACCCTCTGAAAATCCTATCTACTTATAATGTAACTTCACAGCTGACACAGCTTCACATTACTGCTGTAAAAAGGATTGCATGTAATTATTGTTATACCTTTCTTTCGTCAATATTTTCACCTCAAACACAGCCATTTCACCAAATATTAAAACATGCAGAATACACAACAATCTTAGTAATTAGACAATGCTGGATAAGTAGACTCTATGCAACTAAATGATACAGAAAAAACAAATGAATTTTCCATATATCAAATAGAACGTATAGAACATATTAAAACAATGATCGTTGCATACTTCTGTTTATACGTTTTCAGATTATATTAAGTAACAAGGAAGTTATGACATACTAAAAACTAGGAAGTGTCAATATTTGATTTTGATAATATCTCTTTGGACCTTAAGTCTATTTAACCAGAACCACGCAGGAAGTTTGAAGAGTAACAGAATATATTTGATAAACACGGAAGCAGTCGTATATTGGTATAGACAAGTTATACATGTCGAGGATAGTGTTTGTCAATAAATGCATTATCTGTTGACTGATCTACTTTGATAGCATGTAAATTCAATGATCGACAACAGTTTAGGTTTCTGTGTTGAGAACTAGGAAGTTGATACAGTATCTTAAACTCTCACAAAGATTGGGTAATTGGTAGCAAGTATTTAGAACTAGGAAGTTGATACAGTATCTTAAACCCTCACAAAGATTGGGTAATTGGTATTTAGAACTAGGAAGTTGACATAGTATGATACCTATTAAAAATATAGATAAATATAACCTAGATCTTTTGATTTCAAGGTCACGTTTCGATCATGATACTACCTTCTGTAATCATGTTTTGAGATGACAATATATATGTGATATTAGTACTGCTTTTTTTGCTGGTTTTGGCGTATTTTGGGAATGTATTTAATACTGCTTTGTTACTTTACTTTATTTTGCTTTAATGAAGAGTCTTGTCACTATTATTCAAAAATTTGATTTGACGTGTTTGATATTGAAAAAGCAAAGCGTGGTTTCTCCATTTATTCTTCCATAGTATCTATAAAGTTTAGATATCATTCATCATATATCTTTGAATTTTAGTCGTCCTAACATTGGGACAAGGTTAAATACTACTGATATTCCATAGCCAAACGTGTCTCTAAGTTACGCTGAATGATAAATCCATACCACACAAAGCAATATTGTTTGAGTTACTAAAAAGCCACTACGTGGATTGTTTTCGGTCACATATGACTTACTATATAATAAGTGTCATTTGTTTGAGAAGTTTTTATTTTAGTAATTATCATCTTAAATCTAATCGACGTTGTACAGTGAAAAACGGTTTAGGGGTTTATGATCGAAAACCGGACAATAACGCGCGTCACGTGAAAGTAACCAGAATGACAGTTACGAGCTGAGTTATATTAGGTTATATTACTAGTACCTTTGTAAATTTCACGTGTGAATTTGAACATTTAGATTTTGTTTTAAGATTTTCATTGAAGTATTTGTTGAATAATTGCTATTTCGGAATGAATGTGTGAGATTTCCATTTTTGGATAATGAGTTATGCCATTTATTTTCGTATCACAGCAAATATGTGATGAAAATAACGGAGTTGCTCTTTAAGAAAAACTGCCAGTTGGTCAATTTTATAAATACCGTTGCTTGTAAAATAAAGGTTATAACATGTCTTCTAGAACAGAAATTATTGCTTTATTGTTCTTCTCACAAAACCAACCACATCCCGTTTAATTGCAATTTACAAAGGAATGTGGGTGTGAGAATGGAGGAAGTCATGATTCTGTTAGGACATGCATATCATATATTTAAACCATGTATCTAAAGCATTCTCCGCTGTCAGTGGAAAGTCATTGGGCGGCGATGACATCAGAAACGACCATAAGCAGGAAGCTGTATCATTCAATATTTATATTTAAAAGATTATCAATCTCGGTGATTCATCAATAAGCAAAGCTAACTCCAATGTCATGGGAAACCATGATGTCAGTTATAGCCATGATGAAGTTGAGAAGGTAAACTTTCATACATTTCCATCATATAAGTAGAAGTAGCGAGTTACAAGGTTTACAAAGGAGTCTCGCGAGACAATAACAAATGTAACCAATCTTGATACAATCCCTATCTCAAATGGTTAAAAACATTTTTCGCTTTATACATGATAATTTTACAACGACTTAAATAATGAGACTTTTGAACCTCTGAAAAAAATCAAATCGGTATTAAAAAAACAGTGAAAGAAATTTTTGGAATTTATTTTAATCTACCTACCTACTTAACTTACCGTTACTACTTAATACTCTTGTATGATAATGCATATAACAAAACTTAACTCACCCCGTTATCATTGAGCAGCCCATAAGAGCAGGTAGTGTTGACGCACTGGTGCAAGACGTCCGCGGTGTCCATGCTGAGGGAGGAGATGTTGCTGGTGACGTTGGTGTTGACGAGGACCACACCCAGAGCGTCTCTCACCAGACAGCTACCGGAACTCCACACCATGCCCAGGTAGATGATGGTCGTCAGGATGATAGCCAGGAACGTCCCCTTCGGGATAGCCGAGGACGGATCCTGTTGGATAGGTGAACCATTTATGAAATTTGAGAAAAAATCTTGTGCATGTTGGTTTTCATTGGATAATGTTTTGTTGGTTTATAGTGCCATATTCTCTTTTATTTGAATTATATAGTTTCTTGTCGTTTTAGATAGAGAAACGGATTCTTTGAGGTAGGCGTTTATCTCTCGAAAGTCAGTAATGATAAATTATTCATTATGATGAATAAGCTATAATGATGAACAGGTAAAGATTTGATTAAAACTCACGCCACATCAAAAAGGAATATATCGTCGATACGTCACTACCTCAAACGAATATAATGTCGACCCCAAATGAACAAGAGAATATACCATCAAAACCAAATCAGTAAGCAAAGAGACATTCAACACCAGCTGAGCAAACGAATCTAATGCAATGACCACTGACCTTGAGATAAATTATTGGGAACCCACCTTGAGATCACCTGAGATGTTCGCACCTGCCTGGATACCTGTTGAGGCGGGGAAGAAGATGGAGAACACCTGGAAGAAACTCACACCCCGGAACTCAGGAAGAAAGTTTTCCATAAACAGCTCACCTGGAACGTATTAACCTTCTCGTTATTCGTGAGTGTAGTGTGTCATTTATGTAGTTTTGTAGTCTATGTGAAGTAATGACAATATGTCATTCCAGAGGTTTACACTTAAGTTATGAAGAACGATATGTAATTTTTGACGATATCAAAATAATGGAGTTATTTTTGGCAGGTCAGAGCAATTGATATTCATGAGTAGGTTATCTTGTAAAATGTAAGTTAAGGACTCGAACTAGTTGACGTGAACGTCCGATGTCACATCCTGGTATAATTAAGCAAAATGTTTCCCTTTAAATTTTGGCCACTTTTCTTCACTTATTTGTTTAACATCCTTATATAGGATACCTACAGTCTTAATATGGAGTACGTACCTGAATATCCGACGAATCCCTTGGCTTGTTTCTCCGGGGTGGCAGGTAGAAATGTTCCAATGAAGAAGTTCAGAATGGCAGCCAATAGAATCACCAGCAATACTAACTGGGCCTATCGGAGAAAAAGGAAGTCAAATCAATATTGAAACATGATTCTTCGACTCAAACATCGGTAAAAAAAAAAAGTCTCTTTATGATTTTCTTTAGTCTAGTCTAGTATAACATACTCACCTTAGCTTCAAAGTCGAGTCCAATGAGGACGATACAGAGAATGAGAACTGAAGTTGCCACCCCGATGATACGAACTTCATGTAGAGGATCTCCCGTGATCACAGCCCCGTACTCCTGCAAGTAGGAGCGCATTGTCAGATTACTTAGTGTAGTGGCAGATTTGGGTAGTTTGTGTCGAGATATTCAATTTGCACAAAAACTAAAACAGGTTTTCGAAAAACAAACTCATAATAAATAAAAAAAACTCTAAATATAAGCTTGATTATTAGGGCGGTGCCATAAAATGCATTAGCCTTAAGGAGTTTTCTCTCAGTCAGCTATTTATTTAATGTTTCAAAAGTTAATTAATTCCAAAGGTAAGGAGACGATGATATATGTTTAGATAGACATACAAGTTTGATTTGATCACTTACCCACATAAGGTCTCTTACAGTTTCCGCAAAACCCACAACATACATGGCAGCCGCTACGGCGTTTGCGACAGAGAATATCACTCCAATAGCACCGCCGAATTCGGGGCCCAGACTCCGGGATATCAAATAATATGCTCCGCCTGAAAAATATTAAGAAAACTGGAATTTTCCAAAAATAGTCAATAGAGTTTCAAAAAATTTGTACACTGTGATCCTTAAATTAAACAACTAAACTTGACGAAACTAGTACTTCTATTACTTTTGATTTAGTGACAAATTATTAATTGATATACCTTTATTTCTTCAAATAAAAATAGTGACTTACCTCCCTTGACTTCCCCATTAGTACAAATGGCGGCCATTGACATGGTTGTGACGGAAGTGACGAAGGCGGACAGCAGGATGATGACACTAGCGAATCCTATTCCTGCTTGACCCGTGATCCAAGTCAGTCGCAGGAAGAGCATCACGCCGAATATGTTCAACAGGCAACGGATCTGCAATCACCATGGTAACAATGAGCTTGGCTCAACTAGCCTACTGCAAAATTGTCGAGGTCTTGATGGCCGAGTTGATAACCGGTAAGGACAGCCTGTGCTGGCGGTTAATGTCTGATTTTTATGGTATGGGATTCTCTCGAAAAGGCACAAAGTTATAATAAATTTGGATAAAGGGAGAAAAAACTTGTAACAGAATGGAAAACTATGATGTTTGCATTTATGATAAATATTGATAGTATTAATCTTCTTAGTTTTGGTTTTTTCTTTATGAAAAGGTAGTTCAAAATGACGTACTTTTTGTAATAAACACCAAACCAGAAAAAAAAAAATTACGGACGAACTTTTGACCAATGAGAGCTTGTCTTTCCACATTGACATTTAAGGGACATTTTACATGCTGAAATTATCGTGGAATCTTAAACAAGTATATTAGACTATAAAAGTGAATGGCTTAAATTAGACACTTAATTATCAAAATATTTCTATGATTATAGAATAATATGTTTCGCAATAATGAAGAAGAAAATTCATTAGGTTAACAACCATCTTCCCACGGCAAGGTGAAAACGTATCGAGCAACTCTCCTCGCTTTAGACCTTGCCTTCACAAGGTAGAAAACTGGTGATCCGGAGCAGCGACACCTATCGTGATCACGAGTTACGCCCCTTATCAGCTCTTACAAAATAGCCAATGAAATTTCGGAACAAATTCAAAATACTAACAGACGATCTTTTTGAAAACTATCCGAGTGAAATTTAATTTCAAATTTCAGTCCGCATGGTTGTTTTCACGTTTTTGATGAGCATCGAGAATGCAGAGAAGACAAACATTTATGTATCACTCAAATTAATTGTTTCTCGCCCTTGTAAAACACATACAAAAGTATTTTTTTCAAATCGGTTCAGTTAACACGCTGTCTTCTGATTGGACTATTCTACTTCCGTGCAGCGGGTTGAAATGGTAGCACAGAAATCACGGCCAATGATGTCAAGGGAGGAATGGGAAAGTTTAGAAACTTTTTCGTTTCGCCCGTGACGTTGTGAAGATGGTTAACAACATGATCAAGTTACTGCTTTGACGAAGAAACGGGACGTCTTATACGTACCAAGACCCCTTGAATCCAGCCCATCTTTTGACTTGGTTTGGTTTTGGACTTGCTGCTGTCATTATCGTCATCATCGTCCACATCATCACTAAGGTCATCACCCATCTCCGTCACCTGGGCAACAAGATAGTGATGCTATGATTATGACATGTACGAAAGGGGCAGAATAGCCTCTTTTTTTTAAAACAAAGGGATGTCAGGGAAAGCGAAAATCAATCATGGTTACAAATTGAAAGACAATCCTTTCTAATCGAAAGTGAAAGTTTTGAAACAAATATGTCAAAGTCGGCTAAACGACACGATTCCATTTCCGTATCTAATTTTAATGAAAGGTCTTCTTTTAGAATGGTCGCCAGCAATGTTATTGATACTTGATAAGTACTATAAGTACGGTTACTGTTATTTGGGCCGAGTTAGGAGATATTTGACACTCTGCAGAGCATTTAGCATTAACTACATGTATTTATTTTGGAACATTTGAAGAAATGTATTTTCAAAAGACGCGCGTCTGCCCTCTAATGCCTGTTGAATCACTTTAATCTTTCCGTTTTGAAGTTCACAGTAATTTAGCAATATGTTGCTGAAATGTCTTGTTTCTTCAAGAACGCACTGGTCGTATATAAAAATAGAATTGCAAATATTATATTACATTTTCCATGGTTAAATAAACCTGTTATCAGTCTCAATGTATCTACAATAGCGTTATTTCATTTCATACACCGCAATGAATGTCAACATTACAACTCCCCATGGAATACAAATCTAATCATTTTGCATGATGTACATTAATGTGAAATATGTTTTTGAATTTCGAATTTAAAAAGTTTTTGTCACCAAATCTCTTTTATAACCCCTGACAATTGTGCAAGTTTAATGACTTCTATATGCATGATGAAAACTAAGCCTTTACAAATAGAATTAAAAATTCTCCTTTTGAAAACTTTCTGTTTCTTCGACTTCTCATTGTTATTAAAACCAAAACTATAATGTACTACATGCTTAAAAATGTTATCAACTGTAAACAGAGAAAACTCTTTATGAAACAGCACAAACATTCAAATACAGCAAATTTGGCAATTTGGTAAAACGTATTAAAATAGTTCCTTCATATTTCCCCATTAAATAAGTACCAATTCATATCTCACATGTAAGTTGTTTGTAACAGAGCATATGTTGAAAAACCGCAACGGATTAAAAGCATGTTTGATTTTCATATTATTCGTATTTGATCAAGCTTTGCGTGCTCTTTCGGGTTCATCTTGCATTATACAGGTATTATATGCTTCTCACATGTTGAACAGAAGATATGATAGTTTTATGAGACATGGTGTGTACATCTTGAGTGTTTCTCTGTGTGGCCTGACAGCTCGGAAAGGATTGTCTACAAGACAAGACAAGCTAAAAACTATTAAATAAAATCATTTTTCACGCATGCCAGAAACAGCATGTCATAACTTTGTATTCATGCGTTTCCATTTTCATTTTCTCCACTCCTCATTCTATTGTTATTAAGTCTCGCATGACTTCACAGATATATTTCTTATGTGAGTCATGTTAAAGAGAATGTGAAAAGGGGATAATCGACGTTAACAGTAAACAAATACACGTGTCTTCCGAAGTTGTTTGTTTCACACATTATGCATCTTGATTAAACCTACCTGCTAGTTTTATTCATAATTATTCATAATGGTTGAATCAAAGTCATCGCTTTTAAAACGATAACAAAATAAAGGATAGTTGCAAAATACCTTACAGATATGATAACATAGCTGATATTCTTTTATATATTTTCTTTAAACTACTCTTATTTAGAAAACAATCTTTTGACTTGCTTAATTTTACTTTTTGAGATCATCGGCAAATATAACCTTATGGATTAAAAATGTAAACTCACTTAATGTAGAAGAAGAAGAAAAAGAAAATTTGTTTATTAAAGTGTCATACTTTGCAAGTTTACATTACAAAACATGAAATATCACAGAAGAGTTTAAAAGCAAAGTCCAGCCTATATAGGCTTATGAGACATCATGATGTATCAGTTCATGCTTAAACATTTTCTGTACATACAACATAAATTTTCAATCAAAGGCCAATAAACAACGTTTATAATGAACCAATATAAATTTTTCCTCAGGGTAGATACACTATCCACCCAGACGTTTCAATTGTCAGCCCTTGGGTCATGTCTGGCTTTTACATGAAATTATTCTTTGAATTCGAAAACCTTGATATCATGTAGTTATATATCATAAAGCACGTAGCACGTTTATGGGGAATATAAGGTGATGTCAGAAAAATGAAAATAAATGGTTCCAATTGACTGACAATGTATTAAAACTAAATGAAACAGTAATAAATATATAATGTAAAGTTAAGCCATGAGATTCCCTTTCTTACACAAAATGAATTAAAGGCATACACATAAAAATGGAACCAACGGACTTTATGTGAAACCTCATAATTTGTTCTCTGACTATGGAAGATTGGTTTGTGAAATAGGATTTTTGACACTATCAAAATAACACATTCAGCATTAACGTACAATTATCATTAAAAAAAACTTTTTTTTTTTAAAAGTGCTACTGCCCCTTGAATGGTTTCATCGCCGAGCATTTATCTAAAGAGATGTAATCTCGAGTAATGTTTACAGTGTTAAACCAAATAAAGTCCCTTATACCAATCCTTTGAACAACATCCATCGTAAAGTGTTCATAACCTCAGGTTATTGGCATTTACATCAGTAATAATTAATATTTTCTAGCTGTTAGTTTAATGTACAAATTATGTCATGGATGAATCGATAACAATCTATTGCTTTAGGCATTGTCCGTATTCATCCCAAGAGTAATAAAGCTTAAGGAACACGATAAACTACATGATATAGATGTAAATGACGTACCAATATTTTCACATATCACTTAGATAGATGTTCATCTTTCAAAAGGATTACTAAGGAATTTAGAAACATTGGGAAACATTTTATTATTATGCAGCTGAAACTGTAGAAATTGACTCAGCTTAAAACAGAACTGAGGCACCATCTGCTTTTAACAGTTTTTAAAGGGATATTAAAGGGGCAGTAGCACGTTTTTTGATGATTTTATATTTTAACATTTTCACTGATAATTGTATCTTATGCTAAGTATATTATTTTGATAGTGTCATAAATCTCATTGCACAAACCAATCATCCATAGTCAGAGGACTAAGAAGATTCACATAAAATCCATTGGCGGCCATTTTTTGGTGAACACCTTTTATTCATTTTCTGTAAGCAAAAGGAATGACACGGCTAAACTTTACATTATATATTTTAATTATTACTGCTCCATTTAGTATAAATGCATTGTCTTTCATTTATTTTCATTTTCCTGGCATCACCTTATATTCCCACTAAAACGTGCTACTGCCCCTTTAAATAGCATGACTTTTAAATATCAATACTTAAAGAGGTGTTTATTTTTTTTAAAGTTAGGAATTGAAAAAATTAAATGAGATCTAGTTACAAAAATATGGTACAATGTCATGAAAACGGGAAAGTAATATTAGATAATGAACACAAAAACAACCAACGTTTATAGTTTGCTCAATTACATACATTGTCAAACCACCCTTAGAAAACTTTGTTATGGTGTAAGACTTATTTCTGATTGTTTTTTGTGTTTTTATTTGATTTCTGATTGAGCGTTGTTGATCCTACCTGGATGTGATTTATTAGCAATTTCTGAACATATGCAGTATGCAATAATTAATCAGAGGAAAATGCATAGAACCACACGTGCACTTATGGCGTTTCTTATTTCCATGCCAGAGTGATGAAAAATAATGTTTTCGTTCTTATGTTCACATGAATCAGATAATTAATGCATTTATGTATTTATGCAACGATCTCAGAGAGCACATTCAAAATAAAGTTATAAAGAATTTAAACATCAACTTTCATAATCATCTTGTTGTAGCTATCAAATGCATTTGAGGTCCACGAATACCAATGAAATGAGATGTTCGTGTTTTACTATTTTCACTTTTTTTATACATTGGTAATACATCTGACCTAATCCAAGAATTATAATGAATACCTTTGGACATCAAATTAAAGAGCCACTCCGTTAGTTGTTCGGGCTAACATATTTATATAAGTGTCATTAGTAATGACTATGTAAGATCACATTCAAATGAACATAAAATCTCAAAAGACTACTGACCTGTTCCTCTCTAAGCTGCTGCAGGGTGGGTCTCTGCCTAAACGAGTGCAGAGCGGACAACATGTTCTGGTAGTGGCTGACGTGGGGGGTCACCTCCATCGAGTCTTGGAAGTCCCAGTCCCCCTGGATACTCGGTCTGCCGCTGCTCTGGAGCGAGAACATCGACATTCTCGACATCCTTCTGGATGCCAGGTTCGACATGTCGAAGCTCGACCGGTTGGAGTGGTGATGGGGTAGGTTGAAAAACTGTGGTTGATCGTGGAAGATGACGGTTGAAGTCTTCCGACTTGGGACTCTGGAGGATGATCTTGAACCAGTGTCCTGACCGAGAGAGTAAGCGGAGTATTTCCTGAGGTTGGATTTACCAGGTTTCTTCTTCTCATATAGTTGGTTTGGATTTTGAAACCTTGGGAAGGTCGGTTCTCCACTGTCCATACTTGTCCTCCTGGAGAGGCTTGGCTCCGAGTCTGGATCAATGAGGTTGATTGTGATGTACTTACAGCCTCCAGGAGCTGAAGAGTCCGGCATGTTGACGGTAAAGGACTTGCTTTCTGTAAAAGGTTCGCTCTCGTTCATCGGCCTTTGGCTTCCTTCAGAGGCAGGCCTTGGTTTCTGCAAGTTTTCTGCAAAGTTCGGATCCATCACAACCTGACCCGGTCTCCTTCCACTTCTTAAAGGCTTCAGTTCATCATCAGGGACATCCTTCTCAACTGACTTATCGGCATCATCCATTCCTTCCATGGCTGCATCTTTCACGTTGCAGACAGCTTCAGTACTAAGTGCCTTGACAAAGCCGTTCGTTTGTTCGGCTTTAGTAGAATCCATGTTATAGCGTGCTATGACATGAAGCTAAGACCGAGTTAAGAGGGTATGACAATAAGAGCGAGGGTCCCTGCATTAATAAGGTGGAGAGCGGTGGAATGATGCCTGCTGGTCCCACTAACACAGCCCCGAGCTATCATCAGCTTGTCACAGTGTTATGTCTCTATGTGACGTCAAGACTTGCCGGGATTTAAGCCGGGACATATATTACTCCCTGAGAAAAAACGTCAAAACTTTGTTTGCTTTTGTTGCTTATACTTTTATAACGGGTTTACGCTTGTTTTCAATTGTCAACATAATATTTCCGATATGATAATTAAGTGACGTCATTTGAAAAAAAGTACAACTATGTTATTTCTTTGAAGAATTTATTTTTTTGTGAACTTCTAAAAGGAAATATAGATCTTTTAAGAAAATATTGCAAACAGCAATTACATTTTGTTAAATTTTTCATAAAAATTCTTAGTTTAATGTTACAGACTTGCTCAGTCTGAGCAAACATGCTAAATCATGATCTATGTACACACACAATCTCACACTATTTACTCACTCCGTATTATGTGCAACCGATATATTGACATGTATATGCACATTCGTAACTGATTCCTACTACAAGTGTAAAAGTAAAAGTATTGATAATAGATCGAATCATTTTGTTTCACAATATGATCATGCTAGAAGATATGAATTTATCATATTTTGATATGCAATTTTGTATCGACCAGATTCCCCCAAGCTAAGACAGCTGAAGACATTTCGAATGTGTGTTGATTCGGTATTACGAGTAAGGCCATCAAAAGCCGTTTCAGTTATTCTTTCTGCACAATATATAACTCGTTAATGGGGATCATCAACTTTTAATTGGATAAGTTCTTTCTGATCTCAAAATACAAACTTCTCGTTCGAAAAGAAATAATTTCATATGATTAGGGTTTATGATCAAAATAATTTACTTGAGACAGGTTTCGAAATAAAAGATCTTGCGATAGCATTTGTGAATTTTTCTAAGAAAATGCACTGAAAACATACCTCCATGTACCAACAAGGTCACTCTGCATGGTTTAAAGTGATAAAACTCTGACAATGTTATATGAGCGAGACCAGGTCATTTTCCTATTGAAATGTCTATGTCTTTAAGTGGTAGCTTCCGTGTTGCCCCCATAACTAGGAATAGATCACCCCGAATATTGCCGTCTTGTTTAAACTTCTGTGTGTTACTATAAACGTGTCAAACAAAATCAAGAGGTTTATAGGGCAAACTACAAATGTTGCGAACAAGTAGAGTGGTTATAAATTATTATCATTTTGTTAAAAGTGTTCATTTGACATTTTCATTGTAACGGGTAATTAGTGAACTCACCTTTGAAATATTTTTGTTTTTGTTTGACTTTTTTTGGGTATCCTATCGATGCAATGACAATACATTTGATACTTTAAACTTAATGTTTACTTTTTAAAATATTGAGAAGGTGAAATGGGCCCTTAAACATATTTCGTATCATGTAAAATGAAAAAAAAAATTTTTTCACGTTTAATTAGATGATCGCAATTGAATATAAACTTAAGATTTATATGGATTTCTGAAGCAATAGTATACGTTGTAGCTGGAACACATTACGAGTCAAAAAAAGAGAGTTTATTAGGTTAAAAACCAAAACAATTTAGCTCAATTTATTAGGGAAACATATCGCTCACATTTCATAAATTATTTCTCCTTAACTCAAACCCACCAACATGACCTTTTCTATTGTATGTGGTAAGAAAGACACAACACTACAAACTCTTCCGAGAAAACACGGTTTTCAAAAATAACTTGACAGTTTGGGGTTTCCACAATTTTTCATCTTACCTTCAACGTCATAGGTGCCCAAGGCCTTAACGCAATCTACCTTTAATTACTCTTCTTATGCATGCACAACAGGTAAATGAATGCGTCTTGACCCTGCTTAGGGCGGCTTGACGACGAATGTAGGTATTGTGTACATCTGGACATTTCATATACACATCAACCAATGTTTACTTTATAAAAGTTTGAAATGGGATGATTTTAATTGAGATATGTAAAGATTATATCATATAACAGTATGCAGTAACTAAAATAACTAAATAATATTGTATTATCATTTGTATGTGTTTATTACAGCAAGGATCCCTGACTCCGGAATGTAACCAGGGTTCATGAATACAATATTGATTACAAAAATAATTTAATATATAAATTCTATTAAGAAATGCGTAATTTTGCTTATCCCATAGTTGCTGCTGTGTGAATGTAATGTAATGTGCCAGGTCAAGGATAGTCACCTCTCTGACATTTACAACATGTCCTTAATAAAATAATATTTCTCTCTAAAGCATTACAGCCCTATATACAAGTGCCTTTCTCCCACCGCCGAGGTTACTAGACTCCTTTATCACTATGCGAGGGAACAAAGACTTTTTTAAACTTGGGGAATGAATGATAAAGGTGCATCCTCGGTCAAAATATTGTATGTTGAAACTACTTCGTGGAACTTTAATTGTGTCGAACAATATGAAGAGTTTTATAACGAGGACAACATATCTTGTAACAAGAAGTTTTAGTTTTATTTTAGTCATAAATCAGTACCTTTTTAATTTGTTTACCCAGCCTAGATATTCTATATGTATTTATTCTATAATATTTATTTATTTTAAACTTACTATTTATTTTACGGGTGTATGTTTATGTCATAAATTTTACTAAATAGTTTTACCTAAATACCAAAGCCTAGAATCAATTTGTTTCATGCACTCGGTTCAGTTTACGGCGGGTCATTAGTTATGTCAATATAAACACTTTCTACAACTGAATCAACAAGTTCAGATGTCTTATAGTCATGTTTTGTGTTACCCATGTTTCAGTTTACGACGCGTGGTTAACCTGACAAGCGTAGTGTGTTGACATCGCGTCATGCTTCTCTTGCCTTGTAACAAATGATTATGTTCATACTCATCTTCTCTCACATTTATTACAGAGAGTTCCCCTTTCTTGGTTGATATAATGACTAATTTAATGTATGCGAGAATAAAACACGGATTGTACAGTAAACAAATCAAGAAATGTCAGATAATCACCCATTATGGTATGGATGGTCGTTTTTTGCTTTATTTATAACATTTCGATAATATGCAATGAGAAGTTCAATTCAATTCTTTATTACAAATAAAGTGTAGGCCATCGGCCGATGACTACAATAACAATTGCTAGTCAAGACGCGTTTACACGTGTATATATGAATGATGTTACAGTTTAGTTTGAAAATGTTCATTTCTTTACTGCATAGTTTTAAAGATGTAAATTGATAAATATCTTAAGTTTTCACTATTAGAAGTTGACATTATTATATCAAAATTAAGCCTGGTTGGAAATGTATAGTTCTTACAAGACATATGCTGTTGTCTTAGTAAGATTCACCCTCAACATATCCAAAATTGCACATATTGCATAATCTAGCATCTCCATTTGTATTGTAGTACCGTCCAGTTTCAATATGGAGCTGATGAGAAAAACATATATCAGAAGGTTAATTGGTGCATATGGAAGCTGACAACGAAAAGAAATAATGCAGTTTTAAACGGCGTTGCAAAAATATTGTTAAACCTCTCTGAATATTGACCTAATATTATCAACGACTACCATTGATATAAGAATTACCATTTCTCCTTCTTTCAATTCTAATGATGAATTCCGCAATACAGAAAGTTTGTCAGATTTTTCAAATCAGAGCTCAACGACGATGGTAGTCATCGGTCACTTTACAGTAGCTGATATTCATAATTTCACTGAAGGTCGGAAGGTGGGAATTGGCAAACAATTATAAGATTTAAATGTGATTGTAAAGTTCTCAAGGCTGGTCAACGATTGCACGACTCACAGAGGTTTTAAAGTGGTGTTTGATGCAGATTTATCGACCCCATTATACGTTAACTGTTTTTTGTTGAATTGTGCGTTTTGGAGTGATGGCACGCGAGTTGTTCATATTTTGTGACTTTTACGAAATTATTTCGTCAAAACATTTTTAACAAATGTCTGTCAAAATTTGACCCCTACACACCTTAGATTATTGTACTGCACAATTGGTTTTCCCGTTTATTTCGATGTTTTTTGCCTTTGCTTTATGGTTTGGTTATAAGAGATACTGTCTGCGGCTTCTAAATATAAAATATGGATAATATTATTTAAGACTGATTAAAAAGTCTTGAATATGTCATTTAAGTAGAATCATGGTAAAAGTATGAAAGATAGAAATTTTATACCTTCCTAACTGTCTTCATGTTCATGCTCTATCATCTTTGAATTTTTTTATATAATCCATATACATTCCAAGTCTAAGTCGAAGTCGGAGAACTTGTTCTTTTCTTCATGAATGAAATAAATTTGAATTTAAACCAAGAGAGAAATTCAAAGTTGCCTCATATATACGCAATACGTTTGACAAATTTCAATAAAAGTACTCTTACCCCGTGTTTTGTAGAATTGTTCATGTTAGCTACAATTTATAAAACAATGTAAGTATATTTGCTCCAATTAGACCACTTACAACGTTATTGAACTATAATTCTATAGATTTAACGATATCTTTGAACTTTTTATAATAATTGTTGTGGAACTCATTTCTAAAAAATACACATGATACATTTAACTAAAAACAATATGCGTTATAATGAACCATTGTAGATTTGAACTTAACCCTTTTTTAAGTTAGGGTCTAATGAAAAGTGTCAATTGTCACAGTTACCTCCCTTTACTCTCAAGATGGCTGCTTCTATAAAACAAGGGAAAATTTTATTGAGAAAAGAAATGAAGGCCAAATTGTCAGCTATGCCTGACAATCTGAAACGGATTCAGTCACAGATTGTTACAAGAAAAGTAAATATAGGAATATATGGTTTGCTTCTTTATATTATTCTAGATGCGATATTCAGACTCTGGTGGATTGCAGTTTTAGAACTGTACTGCAGATTAGGTGAATTCGTAACCAAAACGAATTCGTCCAAAGTAATTTCGTACACAAATCAGAAAGTGACGTCGTAACCAGATTTTATCATTTATAAACAATGTTTATGTTAATTAAAATGGAAAAATTAAGTTCTGTTTATACACTAATAAATAATTAAGTAATGTCAATATGTCTTTATTACTCTTTATTTTGAAATAATTTCAATTTTGCATTCCGACAAAACATTTGGAGAATCAGACAATCAATGAATATGTTGCATTGAAGCCCACAATATATGTACACAAACCTAAATGAGAAAAGTTGTTCACTTCAATCAAGCTATAAAATTATGCTTATAGTTTAAGAATTCAGGGGACCAATACAAGATAATCTGTAAATTTCTTAAACACTTGTATATATTCTAGTTCATCTAATATAAACTCGTATTCCGGCTACTGCCTTCATAGAGTTCTATGAAGGCAGTAGCCGGAATACGAGTTTATATTAGATGAACTAGTATATATACAAGGGAAAAATAGTCTTTTGATTTAAATAAAAAATTATGGGGATAATGAAATTTCTATTTTATAAGTGAAGCTTACTATATTGCTTTCAAGATTTGAAATTTTCTGAGCAAACAAAGAAAATATAAACATGCTACCAATTTTCAAAACTTTTGATCTGGATTTCGATAAAAAAAATGAAAAAAATGTTTGATATAAATGTAGTCTTGTTTTGAAACAATGCAAACATACATAAATCATATATATTTCAGTCTCAATTATCCCAGGTTCTCGAGTTACCTGAATACAAAAGAAGCCAGCGAGTGTCCGTGTACCTGAGTATGAAGAATGAAATCAACACAGAAATGTTGGTAAAAGATCTACTAGCGACGGAGAGAGCCTGCTATATTCCCAGATATGATGGATCCTCGATGGCCATGGTTCGACTCAAGTCATGGCAGGACTATCTAGATTTACCCGAAACAAAATGGAAGATAAAACAACCTCCTGTGGATGAAAACAGAGAAGATGCCCTAAACACAGGTACTTTGTTTCATTCACAAATTAAAACACTTGTTCAATGTTGTGATGATTGTCTAAACAAAACTACGTAACATGACATTATGACTTACTGAAAATCCATTTATATCTTTACCTTGAAGTTGTATACTGAGACTTTAGGTCTTATTTGATATGCTTTATTATTTGATAGTCATCCATGTTAGGGTTTATCAAATCAGAAATGATTCAGTGGTTTACCATTCTCTCCCAACAGAGGCAGCTCAGTCATATAAGAACAAGCCTCTGTTCTAATAGGCCAAGGGCCGATGGCCTACATGTACCCTATGGAAATAAACAATAAAATAGGCCAAATACATGGTGAAGAAAGGTAGAAATCTGATTGGAGGCAATTAAAGCAAGTTGTGCAATCAGCGAGGCCTTTTCAAAGCCTCGGTCATTTCAGTATGCTTCGGCAAGCTATCAATTAAATTTAACATCCAGGGGAGATAACTCTTCCTTTTACAAAACATACCTTATTACCTTCTCATTAGGTTTTTTTGGTTAAATAGTTTAATAAAAAGTTATCATAAAACATATAATAATTTATACAATTATTAAACAGTTACTATCTTATTAAAAAGCAATCCATATCTGATTTTTAGCTCATCTGGCCTGTAAGGCCCGATGGGCTTATGGCATGGCATGGTGTCCGGCGTCCGTCCATCCGTCCGTCCGTCCGTCCGTCCGTAAACTTTGTGGAATTTCTACTTCTTCTCCAGAACCATAAGGCCTAGAAAACTTAAACTTGGTGTACAGACTCCTTGACTAGTGAGGATTAAAAATTGTAGCTTTGGTGGCCCTGTGGCCCCTAATAAGGGCCACAGGGGCCACGCCCTAAAAAGCTATTTTCATCTTCTTCTCCAGAACAATAAGGCCTTGAAAGCTGAAACTTTGTGTACAGACTCCTTGACTAGTGAGGATTATAAATTGTAGCTTCGGTGGCCCTGTGACCCCTAATAAGGGCCACAGGGACCAAGCCCTTAAAACCTATTTTCATCTTCTTCTCTAGAACCATAAGGCCTAGAAAGCTTAAACTTGGTGTACAGACTCCTTGACTAGTGAGGATTAGAAATTGTAGCTTTGGTGGCCCTGTGGCCCCTAATAAGAGCCACAGGGGCCACGCCCTAAAAAGCTTTTTTCATCTTCTCCAGAACAATAAGGCCTAGAAAGCTGAAACTTTGTGTACAGACTCCTTGACTAGTGAGGATTATAAATTGTAGCTTTGGTGGCCCTGTGACCCCTAATAAGGGCCACAGGGGCCACACCCTAAAAACCAATTTTCATCTTCTTCTCTAGAAGCATTAGGCCTAGAAACCTTAGACTAAGTGTACAGACTCCTTGACTAGTGAGGATTATAAATTGTAGCTTTGGAGGCCCTGTGACCCCTAATAAGGGTCACAGGGGCCACACCCTAAAAACCTATTTTCATCTTCTTCTCCAGAACAATAAGGCCTAGAAAGCTCAAACAAAGTGTACAGACTTCTTGACTAGTGAAGATTAATAATTGTAGATTTTGTGACCCTGTAGCCTCTACTAAGGGGGGAAACACATTGGCCACACCCTAAAGCAAAATCAAATATACAGCCTGATGAGCTACAGAGCCAATGGCTCTATTTTTCAAATATTCTCCCTCACACTGTTAATGGAAACTGGTAACAGGCATGCTATTTTCCATGTCACATGTACGACTTTACGATGATCCCAGTCAAGGGTATCCAAGAGGTGTTATTATCGGCTGCAAATCAGGGAGATTTTTTTAGTTGAAACCCTTTGCAGCTAGGACAATCAGCCGGAACCCCGGGATCTTGGCTTCTTAGAACAGAGACTTGCTGGCACTGAGCTGTCTCTGTGGGGAGAGAATGTAGGTTTACAGGAATTCAAAAATGATAATCCACTAGCCCATGGTTTGTCCAAACATGCTTTACCGGTATTAGTTAAATCAAAGTAGGGTTTGTTTGGTATTTGAGAACTTCACAATATCATAAAAAAGTTTGATGATAAATGGTATAAAGCAATGGTGTCTAGTATAATACTGCTGCAAATGCCACAAACTAGACAAAATAAATAATAAGCTTTCCAGGCTGTTGTATACAGCTTTTTATTCGACAGGTGGCCTTGACCTTGTGTTGACCCCAGGAGTGGCCTTCACCTCAAGTGGTGCCCGCTGTGGACATGGCAAGGGTTACTATGACAACTTCTTGCAGCTGTGTGAAGACAAAGGATTCAAACCTACAACTGTAGCTCTAGCATTCCGGGAACAGATCTGTGAAGAGATTCCTCTAACACCAGGAGATAAACTACTGGACTTAGTTGTCTTCCCCACAACCACTGAAATAAAGGATGAAGAGGAAAAAATATAACCTAATGTTCATATACAGTGTAGGCCTACTCCCTCTAACTTGACGCAGCTTAAAGGGATGTTAAGAGTGTGAGACATGTCATTTTTGAAGTAATATTGACTGTTAAAGGGATGTCAGTTTTTACTTGTGGATGTCAGTTTATTAACATGGTTGGCTGAATTGAAAGGCATATCAGTTTAGAAGAATTGTTAGTTAGAGGAATGTCAGTTTAGGAGAGTTTGCTTAGAGAAATTTCAGTAAGGAGGTAGGTAGCATTGCCTTTAAGAAGGGTGTCAGTTTAAAGGCAAGTTGACTTAGAGAGGTGTCAGTTTAGAGGGAATGTTGATTAAAAGCGATGTCAGTTAAGAGGGAGCATTGGCTTAGAAGGGTGTCAGTTTCGAGAGAGTTCACTTTCGGTCAAAAGTAATGCAATGTTTTTGCAAGAATGAAAAGCATTTTGCCTCATTTGTTAGATATTAACCCAAACATTCTTTTATCAAGATGGACGAATTAAATTGATGGTAAAGGATAATTAACTTTCAGTGTAATTTTTCTTATGTTTAAGATTTGATCCAATATAAGATATTTTACTAAAAAAAAGTATCTGGAATGTGAGATATGGTTTAAAAATCCTATTCAGAGTTATTCACTTATATTTGGTGCTGGTTGTCAACTGAATGCTTCAAGATACGGAGCTTATACTTCCAACACTACTAATCCTATACCATAATGTTGAAAAAGGATGTGTTTGATTTGTATAATGTATTTTATTATGATGTGAAAATGTGTTTGTTGTATTCTAGTATATTCATTTAAAAGGATGTATATGTTAACCGAGAATGAGAAATCGTGCCATTTTCTGTATGTCAATTTCATATGTCATTCATAGTTTTAGTTAGAAATGGATTCTTTTGTTGTATTTGAGATTCAAAATTGTTCTACATTTAAAACATAAAAACCAAAACCAAATTTCTGTATTACTGTTTTATGATATCCTGATGTTTGAATTGTTTTTGAGTAACATGATTACTAACTAACTTATGAACTGAAATACTGTTTCATCATTTATATTTTGTATATAAACATGTTGATTTTGATTAAAATGATCTCTAATTAACAAAAGTAATGAAAATCATTTTCATGGTATAATTGTGTTAATATCTGATTTTGAGTAACATGAGTAGATACCTTGAAGAATCTCATTTACTGATGGGAGTGAGTACATGTAAAGTACATGTGTAGAATATTTGTGACAAGTGTACTTTCTTTTCAGATTTACAAAGTACAGATTTTATCTAACATCAGCTGCAATGAATATGACAAATATGAAACATATATCTTTAATCATATCAATGAAAGAAATGTCACAGATTTCACATTTTATGTATTATGAATAAAAGTTAATCGGGATCTGATGACATTTGTGTGTTAATTGTACATGCTGAAGTGGAACAAAGAACTGAAATCATATTTTTTTTATTGACAAACTTTTTCCTATTTTTTTCAACAATCTGAGAAAATAAAACTAAGCACATATTAAAATTATATGAATCGAACCACAATAACTACAATGGTGTAAATGTGTGTACAAATGGGTTTGAATCTTTAGTCAGGCATGCAACAGACTCAACACCACCGCCAGTGATCCAGACATCACTAACAGTCTGGCTGATGGATATCTTGCCTTGACAAGGGATAAGTTCAATAATTTGTACTATTGCAGATAGTGTATCACAAATATAACATAACTTGTGTTCACTGTCAAGTAACATGCATCTCTAATCCCAGTACAACAATAATTACTAAACAACCTTGTTATAGAGAAATTACAAGCATATTTATTGTTCCTGTAGTCTGTTAGCCAGAAAAAGAATTAAACGAGCCTTCTTAAGTCTATACAATGTTGGCAAGTCTAGAATTGTTCAGGGCTCCTTTAATTTTAATATCAAATATTTAAAATTAAAATTTTAGTGAATTTTTTTTTTCAGGGACTATATGTTAGTCTATTGTAGCTGTAAAATTCAATGAAAATGATTCATGTCTCAATTAAAACCAAAATGGACATTAAATGATTACGTTTTTGATCTGGATTATAATACAAGAACACTACTATAAACTACTGGGTTTAGCTCATCTTATGTTTGATATATAACCCGGCAACTCAATAAAACATGACTTTCCGCTTCACGTAATTAATGTCAATATGCTGGACTTTCATGTTACTATTAAAGAAGACATATTCATGTATTCACATAAAAAAATAAAAAACCGTGTCTCCGGTAGTCTTGCTTCTATGTAAACTCGCTTTTGTAATATTTACTAAAATCATAATTCATACTAGAAAGGCTTAGCACTAAGAATTCTAAAATGTTTTATTTTAAACTTATTTCACATTATAATTATGCAACACTTATTGATATAAGTGTACAGTGACGTGTTTGTATTCTTGGTAAGAAAAGTAGATGTAATAGGAAAATATCTTGGCTCACAAGTTTATTCACTACCACATGTGATGCAACATGTTATCAATTTACTACGTTATAAAACAAGTCAATTAAAGTTGATCCCCACCTAAAGCGCCGATGACGCGACTCTTTTGATCACGTTTATCTTGCTTATTACAACATGGACAAATTAGATACTTTATCTATGACATCATGAAGGCAGCAGGCTTGAAGCACTTAAAAACGGTGTTAGAAAGACATATTTGTAAATCCTACCCTTTACTAAACGAAAAGAATGTTATTGAATCACCTATCCTTCATCAACCTTGTATATGTATAAGGGAACAGGGTCGCTAACTGGAGTTGATGGGAAAATAAAGTTAGTATTTTAAACCTATTGATAGGTTCTGTAATTAGTGTCCGCTAACAAGGAGGAGCAATTTCAGCTTCTGCGTATTTCTTAAAGGGGCAGTAGCACGTTTTTTGATAATTTTATATTTCAAAATTTTCACTGATAATTGTAAGTTAATGATAAATGTATTACTTTGATAGTGTCAAAAATCTCCTAACACAAACCAATTATCCATAGTCAGAAGACAAAGTATGAAGAATCACCTAAAATCCATGGGCGGCCATTTTGTGTGAACACCTTTAATTCATTTTGTGTAAGAAAAAAGAATCGCATGGCTAAACGTTACATTATATATTTGAATTATTACTGCTCCACTTAGTTCAAAGGCATTGTCTTTCTATTGGAACCATGAATTTTCCATTTCTTGACATCACCTTACATTCCCCCTAAAAACGTGCTACTGCCCCTTTAAAACTTAACAACTTTCAATTGTCATTATGATTTGGCATTTCACGCATTAACAAGTGCGACATAGTTGGGTGAAATCAATCAACACGTAACAACGCTAAGTAAAATGTCACGACAAAGATTTTTTCATCTCATGTAAATAACTATCTATCTACAGGTGATATATACTTACGATTTGATAAAACTTCACAAAATTGTGTAAAACATAAACAGAGATATATTTTTAATTCGTAAATGCAATCAATGAAAAATTGAAAAAATGTACAAAGTTTCATGAACAATCCATGTCGTTAAAACTTGATCCGAATGTTGGAGTTTCTTTCTCTCATTTAAAATAATACCAATCCACCTCACATTAAACACTAATTTGGAAAGCTTAAACAGCCTTTATCGCTACCTGTCAAGCCAGAACTGAGAACTTAGACCTATTAACTATCGGACAATCAGCATATCGTTGCGGAGTAATTAATCAGAGTAATTAATCAGTCTATCACTAAGGAAGAACAAGAAATGTGTTCGTGTAAAATAGCTGTGCAATCAATTGAAACTTACTCTCTTCATTTACATCATATATTATATTGTTTTAAAATGTAACCTACGAACACACGCAGAATAAGGTTTATAAACGTTCCGCTGCCAATTCCAATAAGGTGAAATGTATACTTGATTGATCACAAACTAAACTTGCCTCATTGAAATTAATTTCCGAATTAATATTCATTCATGTCAGTAGGCCCTACAAACTCTTATAAAGTATCTAATAAATACAAAAATCGTTTTCAGGGAAAATAAGATAGTTTATATAAGGTACAGCTGTACAAGTACATGCTCATGTATGGAGAAAGACTTTGAGGATGACAATTCTAGATTTAAGATTTAGATATCGAGAATGATTATTCTTGAGTGTCTGTTACACGTGGACTTCACGTTTAACTAAAGAGATCGGGAATGATTATTCTTGATCGTATGCTACATGTTGAGTCTTCGTTTAGCTAAAGAGATCGAGAATGATTATTCTTGAGTGTATGATACATGTGGAGTCTTCGTTTAGCTAAAGAGATCGAGAATGATTATTCTTGAGTGTATGCTACACGTGGAGTCTTCGTTTAGCTAAAGAGATCGAGAATGATTATTCTTGAGTGTCTGTTACACGTGAACTCTACGTTTAGGTAAGAGATCGAGGATGATTATTCTTGAGTGTATGCTACACGTGGAGTCTTCGTTTAACTAAAGAGATCGAAAATGATTATTCTTGAGTGTCTGCTACACGTGGAGTCTTCGTTTAGCTAAAGAGATCGAGAATGATTATTCTTGAGTGTCTGTTACACGTGAACTCTACGTTTAGGTAAGAGATCGAGAATGATTATTCTTGAGTGTCTGCTACACGTGGACTTCTCATTTAACTAAAGAGATCGAGAATGATTATTCTTGAGTGTCTGTTACACGTGAACTCTACGTTTAGGTAAGAGATCGAGGATGACTATTCTTGAGTGTCTGCTACACGTGGACTTCTCATTTAACTAAATAGATCGAGAATGATTATTCTTGAGTGTCTGTTACACGTGAACTCTACGTTTAGGTAAGAGATCGAGAATGATTATTCTTGAGTGTCTGCTATACGTGGACTCTCCGTTTAGGCAAAGAGATCGAGGATGACTACTCGAGAGTTGCCTGCTACCAGCACGTGTCCAGAGGAGGTCGTGCAGGCGCAGCTGATATTGGACAGTCCATTGACGTCAGACAGGGGCACGAAGCGTCTCAGTCGTCCACTGGCAGTGAGTATATGCAGACCATTCATGGCGCTGTCCACCACGATTATCTGCCCGTACCTGTCAACAAACACCTTCTGGAGATCATTGCGTGAGTCCACATCGTACTTCTCTCGGAGCTGACCGACAGGAGACAGGATCTTCACACTCCTGTGGTCATCACACACTACTACGTCGTTGTTGATGTTCACGTCGATGAAGATGGGACAATGGAACAGGTACTCATCATTCCATGTTCTCAGTTGGCCTATGATTGTACCGTCCAGGAACATCACTCGGACGTTGCTCTCGTGTTCGTCGCAGAGATAAAGACGACCAGAGGAGTCCAAGGTTATGCCTGCTGGAGACTTGATGTTTGGGACGACCAGCTTGAGAAATGTACCCGCTGGGCTGAACATCTTGACGGACCCATGGCCTAGCGTGTCTCCACAGTCGGACACCACGAACGTTCCCTGTTCTGTGAAGGCCACATCCCATGGTCTTACCACTTGAGAACTGAGGTCCCTTATTAGCCTGCCCATCTTGTCATACATCACACACCGTCTGTCTTGAAACGACGTGCAGACGATCTCACGGTACTTACTCATAGCCATTCCAGAAATGTGACCGATAGCCGCGAATGAAGCAATTATCTTTAGTACGCCAAAAGTTGGATAACTGCCTATTTCTCTTAACTCTCCGACCGATGGCGACACAACTAGCTGACTGAGGGTCTGACTCTTCACAAACAGAATGTCCGAGTCCATCATCTTGCTACCAAGACCATGGTTCCGCGAATCCTGATATTTCTGTTCACAATAAGACACAAAGGTGAGAGCGTCAAGGTCGTTGGACTCCTTGGTCACGGATAGAAGCATGCGTCTGAGGTGATGTGAGGATTGCAGACGCTCCTCTGCGTCTCTGATGACGTCATCTATTCTCCGCTCCTCCTCCCCCTTCTTCTCCTGCAGCTGATTCTTGAGGTCAGTGGCGGCATGACGTAGTAGACTCTCAACGTCGAGGAGGGCTCTGTCCACTCTATCCTCTATGGCGCTGAACTTCTCGTGTAGCTTTTCCCGTCGACACCGCGCCAGAGTTTCTGCAGATTTGGAGGAAAGGATGCTTTGTTTTACCTTGCGTTCGAGCTCTGCAGCTTTTCTTTTCATCTTGTGCCTCACCTCTGTAATGGTTTCGACTTCATGGTCTTCGTGGTAGTCGTTTCTGTCAGTGTGGCAGATGAAAAGTCCACAAGGCACACAGCGATAAGCAATCTCTTCCTGGTGATCCTTGCAAAGAACCTCCCTGTTACCGGCGTATATACAAAGCGGCGATTCGTTAGCTTGACTTAAAGGTATCACTGTGTGAGTTCTGGTTACTCGCAGGTTCGAATGAGCAACTTGACATGGTTTGCAGATTGCCACGTTGCATGATGTGCAATAGAACTCCGGAGTGATTGGCTTTTCGCACGCTTGACAGAATTCCGGTTGGGCTTGTGACCGGGTCTGAATGTTGAGCAAGTCTTCATGGGTATAACTCGGCGTGAGTCCTGCTGGGCCCTGAGGGGGCATCGGCTGGCAGGTCCGACAGTAGCTGCAGATGACGTAATCGGCGTCGTTCTCTCGGTACGTCTGCACACACTTGTTGCAGATTGAGTGGAGGCAGACGAGAAGTTTCGGATCTTCATAAGTATTGTTACACGCGATACACGTCAGTAGTTTCTGGACGTCATCTAGCGTTGGGCTACTGTGAGACCTCGACTCGGCTCGACGTCTCTGAGTAACGCTTTCTGATTCGTCTACTGCGGAGACGTCGGTGTCGCTCGACGTTGTCGGGAGGTTGTCGTTGCTGGATGACGGTGTCCTCACGTTAAGCTTCTCACTGCTTTCACAAGAAGTTAGACTCGTACTGTCAGCGATCAGACTTTCACAGGATGTTTGACCGGCAGTCTCAATATTTGACTGTCTTCCCTCAGAAGTTTCATTGATTTTGTCCGGCAACGTCATATTTTTGTCAGGTGTGGTATCGGCATTGTCCTCTATAGACACACTTTCGTTGGGCGTCTGATTGTCGCTTTCTGCCACAGACACACCGTTATCAGAGGAGGGAGCGACATGTTCCGTGAGAGACACACTGTCCCCAGAGGTGAGACTAGCGCTGTCCGGGGTGGAGACACAGTCTACGGTATCCGAGATGTTGGACAAACTGCTTCCTGTTGATGAGCGACTCATGTCTTCATCTGAAGAAGGATCGAAATTATCATCAACATCGGTTTAATAAACGGAATAATGAAACAAAGAACACTTTTGATAAACTCACATATTATCATTCGTACTGCAATGATTGAAGCCTTTCTTACTTTTAAACAGGAAATTGTTATCTGGTGAAAGTTTTTTTTAGAAGTGTTTATTATTTCCCGTTATCACTGCCTATGCGGATCTTTCAATTCATCATTTTATGTAAAATTTATCCGGTTTGAATAATTTCGGATTTCTTGAGAATTCAGAACTTTCAGGGCTGAATGAACTTCAACGTTCTCTCGGCAGGATAAAATTGTTCCTCGAAAAAAAGAGGCATTGGCTCTGTAGTTCATCAGGTTCCCTCATTTATAGGGGCCACAGGGTCACGAATCCTAAAAATAAGTATATATAGGCGATGTCATTTCAGATACCGGTAATCAATTCAGAAATGGTAATTGCTCAAATACTTAATTGACAATTTAGGGTATAGGATACAAAGGTTCGCCAAAACCTTTTAAGCGGCCTTTGGGTCACCAAAACTGTAAATTACAATCCTCATAAGTAGGAGTCTCTATACCAGGATTTCAGCTTTCTAGGCATTTTGCTTCAGCAGAAACAAATTAAGGTTTTAGAGTGTGACATCTACAGCCCTTGTTAGGGGCCACAGGGCAACCTTAGCTATAAATTATACTCCTCAATTGTCAAGGAGTCTGTACACAAGGTTTCAGCTTACTAGGCCTTATGCTTCTGTACTGGAAGATGAAAATATGTTTAAGGGCGTAGTCCTTATGGCCCTTATTAGGGGCAATAGGGCAACCAAATCTACAATTTTAATCCCCACTAGTCAAGGAGTCTGTACAAAAAGTTTCAACTTTCTAGGCCTTATGCTTCTGGAGAAGCAAATGAAAATAAGTTTTTAGTGCATGGGGGAAAATGCACAAAGTTTCGGACGGACGGATGGACGGACGGACGCCGGACACCATGACATGCCATAAGCCCATCGGGCCTTACAGGCCAGATGAGCTAAAACTTTGAACTCTAATAAGCATTTTTTGATCGTATTCATTTATGTATCATTACTACATTACAGGGTCCCTGGAGTCTCAATAATATCCCCTAAAGTCTCCTATTTCACAAAAATGCAAAGCTTGGTAGATAATACATACATGCATATCCTTAAGTGATTGATTCTAAATGCGTACAATTACCAGTCTACGTATACAGTAATTGGCACGGATCTTAGATTGATATGTCAGAAAAACATTGGCGAAAACTGAAAATGATCAATCACATGGATCGTATAGTAGTGCAGACCTCGATGGCGTCATTGTAGGATTACATTCACAATTTTCAAAAATATCTGAATGATCCTCTGTTCGTGTTTTACCTTAACTAGGTATTAGAAACATTGGATCACCTATATTTCAGTATTGTGGTACGCTATTCAAATGGTTTAAAGTTACCTGTTGGACGACGCCGAACAAGGCGAAATTTCTCTTGAGGATATGCCTAATGAAATTCGTACAGAACTTCTATAAACTGGCATCGTACCTCCAGTGTTATGCCTTTAAATCAATTTATATCCGCAATTAACTGTTCCCTGGGAATACGTGCATATTATTTCCTGTACTGAAGTACTACAGGATAAATCTTTGAAAATGTTATTAACTCACGACAGAAGATGACACATTGGGATGTTAATCCATCAACGGATATAGGATATATCCAGCTTGAGTTGAGGGGCAGTAGCACGTTTTTTGAAAATCTTCTATTTCTAATTTTTCGCCGAAAATTGTATGTTAATGCTTAATGTATTATTTTGGTAGTGTCAAAAATCACATTACACAAACCAATCATCCTTAGTCAGAGAACAAATTTCAAAGATTTAAACATTGTCCATTGGTGGCCATTTTTGTGTGAACATCTTTAATTAATTTTGTGTAAGAAAAAGGAATCGCATGGCTGAACTTTACATTAAATGTCTGATTTATTACTGCTCCATCTCATTTTTCAATTGGAATAATTTATTAAAATTTTTCCTGACATTACCTTATATTCCCCCTAAAAACGTGCTACTGCCTCTTTAAGGAGCTGTATCGGTTCGTCAACCGTAAAGGAAAAGATATATGGTGTATTTTTGTGATACGCCTAAAACTCATTAGTTTCATAAATTTACGAGCGGTTTGTAAGAGTAGTATCGAGTCAAACTGGCTTTTGAGACACATATTACAATGCGATATTTGAATTAAAAACATGTATTATGTACCATACACATATTCGGAAAGTTTGTGTTTGCTTGAAATGTCAACTCAACCTGAACGATGTGAATAGACAAGCCACGCTCCGAACAAGGAAGTTACATGTTAGAACCATAAAGCTTCTTGTGAATTGAACCTTCAAATATAAACACCTTATCTATTGTTTATCTGGCTATGTCAACAAAAATTTTGGAATGAATGACATGTTATCTTGTCTCTAGTGGAAATCAATTGTGTATAGTGCTCTACGGAGTAATTTTATGTACGTTTTATCAAATTAATGAACAATTTAAACTTAAGCAAAATATTTACGTTGTTAGGCAAATTTAGCTTAATTCAAAACCTGTATTTAAGAAATACACAAGAAAATGCAAGACTGAACTCAATTCAAACACAGATGAATATTTTAGATGAACCATCGACGTCGTTTTTGATATATAACAAAACTGTCCTATTTTGACAGCATTGACTAACTTATCGTATCGCATTACAATTTTGAACTTTAATGGCTTGAAAGTAGTATTAAACACTTATTACTTAACAATATTACTTGAACAAGCTACATTTGATTGTCATGTACAATATTCGATATATCAAAACGTGTTTACTATAACGGGGAGAAAACAGATTTAATAAGCGTTATCAAACAGCCGCATCAAATTGTGCCGGATAAAAAAACCCAAGTACAACTTAAATTCTGTTTCCATACAAGTATCCTGTATTACAAAATGTATAAGTATCCATTTAACCATCCAATTATCAATCAAGGAAACAATATATATCTCACCTTCCGTTCCCGTGAAACAGTCAATATAAAAACAACGACCCGAACCGATGGACAGAAGGACTCGCTTATAAACTAACGTAACTACGAGTTGGACTTTAAACCATTCATGTCCGGGGTATTTTCGTCTACTTGCAGTTTCGCATTCCGCGTGAGTCACTGTTTGGGTTAGTTGGTTGAATAATTTATAATAACATACAGTTGATATAAGTAGTTATTCTGTTACAATTTGAGGTCACAGCACTTAAAGTTCATACAGAAATTGCATGTTTTGACTGGACGCCTACATTGGGTATGCGATTGCAGACTGTTATATGTCTATTTAGTCTCCGTGGGTAACAGTTGATATGGATGGGTATCGTTTCTTATTTCCGTATTGCAAAATATTGCGATACAGACGAGCCTATTGCAATACGTATTGCAATATATTTGGGCTTCTTAAATTCATTATTTTGGATGGTTGTTTTATATATAGCAGGAATAAAACAATAATCATTGCTTACCTGTCCGTCGCTTGGAAAAGAAGATTTTTCAATTAGTGATTATATCACATTATTCATGTCTGTGCTATTTTCACAACAATTTTACTGTCCTGTCTGATTTCGCATGTTATTTTTATAAAATAGCAGCAATAAATCAAAAATCATTGCTCAACTGTCCGTCGTTTGGAAAATGAGATTTTTTAATCATGTCACTTTATTTATATCTGTGCTCTTTTCACAATTTTTATACAACACAATTTTTTTTTGCAAGTTTGTAATTTGTTTACGGCTTTCTGTATAACCATATTTTATTGGGCTGTTTTTTCTCTCTTTGCAGTTCTAGATTGAAATTGTTAATTTTAATACTTCTGATATAATGGATGTTTTCGGGAAAGGATATTGATTCGTATCATGTTGTAACTGTATTGCAATATACCTACATGTATATACATTGTACTGATCAAATCGCGTATATCTCTAACAGTCAACAAAGAATAATGAAGATTTCTGCCTAGGCTCATGTTGGAGGAATTTGGATAATCCTTCAACACTAAGATTACCAAGTTGTAACAAACAATGCCATGGGCTCTGCAGTATATCAAGCTTGTGTGGTTTGTGATTCAAATCTAAACAATGCATCTGAATATTCTCCTGTCTGATCCTTGTTTGGAAGATGAAATGGTCGGTCGTCAAAACTGATATTTGTTCATTGAAGGGCATATTGTCAAATGATAACATGTTCTTTGTGAAGAAATTGCAATATCCGTTATTTATTTGATAATTATATGTGCATTAACTCTGTGTTGTACATAAATAAAACAGGCCTTACACATAAATGGCCAATATGTTGGCGTCACATATGCCACATTTACTCAATGATGGCATTTGGCTTAAAAGTGAAAACAGTTGACAAGCATCATTTTTAAGCTAATAGATTAGGTACAATGATAAAGATAAGGCTATCAATTTGCGATTATGACCCAAAACCTGACAGTGCCGCGTGTCAATTAGTTACAGGTTATTTGGAAACTTATCTAAAGAACCCAGATGGACAGTTAGTTAATTATTCTTAGAAAGCTATTACCAGTGTCGGTCGTATTATCTTAACTTCTGCAGTCTACATATAAGAGAAAACCAGTATTTATCATACATTTGTCATGTTGCCATTTATAATTGAAATGTTTTGAATTATATCACGATCTTTTGCTTGTGGGCAAACTGACGATGAAGTCGTCATTATAAGCTCATATATCATTATTGTCATGGGCTCTTTATACCTTACTCATAGTCCAAGCTTGTTTTCACAGCCAATACGTCACTGGAAATGTCATCCAATAGGTCAACATGAAATTTAAATCTGCCAAGGACGTGTCAAAATAAGCAAAACATTATCTGTACCTCCGAATGCCAAAATTGAGAAGTTGGCTAATTAGTCCTTCAGTTCTTAAAGGGGCAGTAGCACGTTTTCAGGGGGAATATAAGGTGATGTCAGGAAAATGAAAATAAATGGTTCCAATAAAAAGACAATGTGTTTAAACTAAATTGAGCAGTAATAATTCAAATATATAACGTAAAGTTTAGCCATGCGATTGATTTTTCTTAAACAAAATGAATTAAAGGTGTTCACACAAAATGGCCGCCAATTGATTTCATGTGAATCTTCGTACTTTGTCCTCTGACTAAGGATGATTGGCTTGTGTAATGAGATTTTTGGCACTGTCAAAATAAAACATTTAGCATTAACTTACAATTATCAGTGTAAATTATAAAATACAAAATTATCAAAACACGTGCTACTGCCCCTTTAAGAGGCACGTGATTAGTTGGGGGAGAGTTTTATTGACAGTTAACTTCTTTATTGCAAAGAAGGCAATGTTTTGATGTTGGCATTATAGCAGTATGCCGATATGAAAATGTATAAATATTTTCATCATTTCCATTAAAGGTTCCCCTTTTGTAAGAAGATCAAGGATATTTGTCTTGCCAAGTCCATATTTTCTAAAAGATTTAGTTTCCTTGGCTCGATTCCTTCTTAACAAAATGTTATGTGAGTGATATACCCTTTAATGACATGTTTGTAGTATCTAACACGCAACGGAACTAGATGGAGCAGAAAACTAAAATTGGAATGTTTTGTTTACATAAATGGCAGATCCATATTTCTTTTTTTTCTTTTTTGAGATTGGTGATAAAAACATTATTCTACCATTCTATCTCAATTCGAATAAAACAGTACTACTTTCCAGTTTAAAAATTGAGACATTTCGTCATTCCATAGTGATCGGTTACAAATTCAAATACGCTCATTATTTTCAATCTTATAAACAGCTACAATTATCATGATTATATTCCCTTGGATAATGATAAGCTCCCAAAACGTTTTCGTGCCAACGGGTTAACTTTTAGTCAAAAGTGACAAGTTACACCATAATGAACTTTCAAACCTGAAAATTCTGATTGCTCTGATAAAAAATAAGGTCAGGGTTATCTGTAATGACCCCTCCGAAAGCAAGGAGGAGTGTTTGATAAACGAAATTAACTTGAAGAATAAAAGGTTTATTCCAAAATCGTATGATTAAAGACTTTTTGCCAACAAATGACAATAATTGTTGAAAATAGGTATGCTTATTTAGGATTATTTTGCAAGATAAAAGATGGTTTGATATCTGACATGTGCCCAAATATTATTACGTAATTTCGGTCAAACTATTTTTGGGAACATTCAGTACCATTAATGCTATAGTCATAATTTCTTAAAATGTCAAATAGATGATGTTCCTTTGAAAGATTGTTCTCAAAATCTACATTTTTAGAGTTTCCAATAGTATCATTTTTAACATTTTCATATTTGGGATTTTACTATCTAAATGGCATTTATCTCTAATATCACTTTTTAGTTTTGACTTTATACCGTGCTCAATATTGTTAACGTCAAGTAAAATCCTTATTCATCTTCATAAAACATCTTTCTAACAAGATTTCTGTCTTGTTGAAAACATCTGCATAGCATTGATCAAGAAGCTCTGGAAAGTCGCCACAACATGTGAACAGACTGAATGCACTTTAAAACCAACTCTTAATTCAGTATTCCCTTCAAGTTCCTGATAAGGCTACATGCGAGACTGTCACATATTCAGTGTATCATTCTAGACGTGGCTTTAAGTTGAGACCAAAGCCAATATGAACTCGGAGTACGCCAGTGCCAAATAAATAAATATGTCCTCTTAAAATTACCAATCAGACCTATACTTGAATAAATCAAGATTTTTCGAAATTATTTTAACAATTAACTATACTAAACTTATACTTGACAGTTGGGTTACACATAATTTGATTCAAAATAATGAATTAGGATTGGTGAATAAGCTGACAAACTCATGAAACACCGCTCCTTAACCTACTTGACCATTCATTATGCATTATGGAATATGTACAGGAAAGCAGATTAAGGAAAGACTCTGCCTTTACAGAATGTTGACAAATAGACCGTGTATAAACAATATCATTATCTCTTACTGTTCTGTGTGTCAAACTGTATATAGGGAACTTTCTAACTCATAAGAGCAATTGAAAATTTCGAGTGGTCCCGGATAAAGGGGAGTGGGCTTAACATAGTACAATTTATTAAAGTTGAATACAACAAATCAGGTTTCTGTTTTTCCTAGCTCAGAAAGTGTTCCTCTTCTAACATAAATAACTAAGGAAGGAAAGACTTGAGAAACCTGTGTTTGGAGTTAATTTGTATCCTCATTTTATGTCTGCACTGATAGTAAAGATATTGTACAGATAAAATATTAGTAGACGTGATGGCATTCCTGGCCAAAATCGCTACTGTAAAATTTGTAAATCCAATTTTGTACAGAACGAATTTCATTTTCTTTATAAATGTTCAGTAAATGAAGATCTACCTCTTAAATACTTGACCTGTGTATATTAATGAAGATATCATGAGCCATAACCTTCAAAATGATAATTCTGCTTATTTAATTTGTACATTTCAAATGATATTAAAGATGCCTTAATTTTACGAAATTTATTTATCAAATATAGCAACTCTGAATACATGTATTATGTAAATTCTGTACGTGGGCCGTAGGCCTTTCTACTGAATAAACGATTGATTGATAAAAACACAAAATGTTAAGCAATGATTTATTCAATTTCACAATATATAACAAATTATATATCAAATGTGAATAAATGACATTTACACATTCTGCTCTCAACACATACATGTTTCCATTACCAATTCATAGTACATGTTTTACAGAAAGTATGAGCAAAGAAACATATGGCAAATATGAAGCATGCATAAAATCATCAATTTTGCGAAATTGTACTCTAGAAAGTTTTATAACATTTTTATAGTTCTGAACCCCAGATAATTAACATTCACAATTTGATAGACAAATATAACTTTTTAGTTAACATTATTTTTGGGGATTTTCTTAAAAGTGTAACAATATAATCATATGTTTGGATGATAATGAAAAATAACACTGACAAGTTTTCTTAATGAACAATTCATATATACAAGTCACAATATAACAAGTACTGCACATATAATGAACCATTTTAATTAAATTAAACTACTTGAAATATAGAATGGGGCCTTTGATCCACTTAATTTATCAACAAAGATATTTTGTTATGAAATGAAGAAAAAGATATAAAGAATTGTAGAAGCATAATTTATTCAAATTCATTTTTAATATTTAAGTTATTGATGTATGACTATATGATTTTTACATACAAGAAAAAACATCAATATCCATACACACTGTTTAGTCATTTATGTTGCAAGGAAAATAGTACTGAAGACAGTTATTGATGTATGACTATATGATTTTTACATACAAGAAAAACATCAACATCCATACACATGTTAAGTAATTTATGTTGCAAGGAAAATAGTACTGAAGACAGACTTTTGAATATTCATACTTCCGTTCATAAGGGACATTCACACTTTATGTTCAGTATCAGGATAGTTCTTGTTTTCCTCTGTGTTATCCAAACACCAGCTTGAGCACAATGACAACCACATTAATGCCTATAAGTGGAACTGAAAAATAAAATTTTGATAAATAACAGGTTTGTGTAAAATCAAAATGATATTGTTCAAAATTCACAAATATGATAAAAAAGTAAATGGTCAAAAATTTAATAAGCATATTCATATATTTATATAGCAATTTTCTTATTACTAAACTGTAGTAACCAATTTAACAATTCAAATTATAACAATTTATTATTCATCTGAGTTGAATTCTCTAACATAGAATAGAGAATTTCCTTTAAAAACGTAAATGGGAAAAGATAAACGTATCACATTTAATTTCCTCACAGGAAATGAATTTTTTGATGAAAAATTACTGTTACTAAGGATATTGATAATTTCAGTCATAGATAAATTATTATTCAATTCTTAACTAAGTTAAGGAAAAATATTGAAAAATGAATTCACCAAAGCACAACAAAGGGTATTGCTCATAGGCGTAGGAACCGGAGGGGCAGGGGGGGCAGCTGCCCCCCCAGAGAAAAATCTGGGGGGGCACTGCCCCCCCAAGATTTTTCAAACCTAATTTTTTTTACAGCCCTAAATTCCAATTGTAAAGGAACTTTTAAATATTTAATACAAAACGTGCAAAAAATATGAATTTAATTGTGATTTCAAGGTAAAAATTTAACTTACTCCTCGGTTTCCTTGATAAATATAACAGTAAAAAGGCAAAAGTACGAAAATAACGCCATGACAGCACGTAAGCAGAGCTATTATGCTGTAATTAATGCCCCCTTACGCCCCTATATTCGGAACACCACCATCACCTATATAATCTTCATAATGACAGGACACCCCCCCCCCCCCCACCCCCCCCCCCCGCTCACAAAAAAAAATCTTGCCTCCCCAACTTTCGGACCGTTCCTACGCCTATGTTGCTTAACCATATATCATTATCAATGTTAAAAAGGATAATTAATTCTAAATGTCCAAGGATACTTAGAATCTTGAAATCAATAAAATGCTCATTCAGTGACTCATAAACACCAAAATGTCTCTTTTAGGGACCATTCGGGCAGGGTATTTTTTGTCGAAATGAAATTCAGGAGGATTTTCCTGTTATCAAATATATACGATTTTTACATGATAATTTCACACTTAATTTTTTGTGAGGTTAATATTTCAGTTGTTCAAGATTTAACAATTTGTCAAAGAATAAAGTGTATCACTCAAAAAGAAAAACATTGTAAAATGAAACCAATCATCGAAGCTACGATCATGGAACGCATTACTATGACAAAATGTTGTCATAACTGAAAACTTTTATTATGAATTATTTGTAAATATGCTCCTCCTCCATCAATCAAGTAGAAATTTCTTAATTTAGTTAATGAATTAGCATAATACAGTTTTCTCGCAAAGCTAACATTTCAAGATGGCAGATGAAAGCTGATCGATTGATGCCTTGAATTGGTCAAAGCTACATAAACTGCTACTTACTTCTCATGACAGTTCTAATAGATCTAATGAGGTTGAGCATCTGAGTCTTTATCCCTGGCTCCTCTCCAAACCCTCTCTGATCAGCTCCCCAGCCAACTGTAACAGGAAAATATTTGTTTACTTAAATTGATTTAACATATAGAGGTTATAAGGATGTCACAATACAGGTACATCGCGATGTGATACATATCACGATACTTAGGTTAGATTCAGTACATATCGTGATACACTAAATGCAAAATAATGATGGTGACATACAAATTCACGGATCTAAATGCAATATTTATAACCACTGGGTGTAATGTGTACGCGAGGACGTTCGCTGTTACTGATTTGTCACGTGACTTTTAATGCGAGGAGCGAGACATTCAGGCACATATTTTTGTCAATTTTATACGATTACGAGCATTTTATGAATACATATGAACTTTTAACTATCGATTACTTCATGGACAGATATCTATGCACGAACCTATGAATGCAAATAGGAGTTTAAATTCACTGAATTTTTGCAAACTAACATATTGGTAACTGCCTGTCAATAAATGTTGTCAAAATTTCGACGACCTCTGTACATTTTGCCTACATTAATAGTATTTAATGTCCACTTTATAAAAAAAATTTACGATGTATAATTGCTTTTATAATAACTACAAACAATGGCGAAATTTCAAGGTATGGCACAGTGTGAATGTTTAAAAATCTGTTGTCAAAGTTTTGTCATGTATTTTCATTGCTAAAGTTTCCCGGTGTACGGCAAGTTACCGATCATGTTTTATACGGGATACGGATTGTGCTGATCGAGGGTACGGATTGTGCCTGATTGAATTTGCATTATTTTCTTAATAAATCCATACATATTGGTTTTGAAAAACAAACTTTACTACTAAAATGTCTATTAATTATAGTCTATCATTTTAGACACATGCAATCCGTCTAACAGTATCAAAAACACCGTTTTATCTGTAACTTTATAAATTTGTATATATCTACAGAAAGCATGAATGTTGCACTGTCCCCAGGGAGCCGAAAGAAGCATCTACGATATTAAGGACCCTCTACATTCATCAACTCCTTAAACATACATAGGAGGCTATTTATATTAGAATTAATCATTCAGATCATCAGACAAACAGGAAGACAGGGTCGTCAATCAATCCAAAGCAGATATCTTTTTCAACAAGTTTGTGGTTACTTGCGAGTTTAATGTTTAAATTGTTATTGTAGTACTCCCTGTATTTGAAACAAAATGCTTTTAAAATTGGAGTAAGAATGCTAAATATTCATGTCCATCCATGTTTTCCAGCTTTCCGTTGTTAACCCTCTCATTAAACTAGGTATTTCCAAGACGTGAATTACTCGACTGAGGGTATATAATGACATTATATTAGAGTGTTTTCAAACACATATCTTAAAATCAAATTCATCAAAACACTGCACCAAAATAACGGAATGTTTGCTTTTTCAATAACTTGCAGAATCACACAATTATGAACCAAAGCTACAATTTATAATCCTCACTAGTTAAGGAGTCTGTACACAAAGTTTCCGCTTTCTAGGCCTTATGGTCCTGGAGAAGAAGATGAAAATAGGTTTTAAGGGTGTGTCCCCTATGGCCCTTATTAGGGGCCACAAGGCCACCAAAGCTACAAAATATAATCCTCACTAGTCATGGAGTCTTACTGTAACAGGCCAGATGAGCTAAAATAGCTTATTGTGTGCAGGAAGACGTTTGTTTTATTCACATATTGAGTTAAAAGAAGTTCCAGTTTTATTAGATTTTGAGTTAATAATGTTTATCCAATGCCTTGATCGCTTTTTACCATTGTTACATTTAATCAATTGACAAGTTGATGACCTTCTGTATTTGGACGTTTGTAGTTAAGACACATACACAAAAGCAGTTAATCGTTTTCGTTATGTGTATTGGAAAATGGATACTTTGAGATCTGAAATGCCATACATACAGGCACTTCTTTCGAAATGATGAAGTTTTGAGGAATGGACAATCTATTACATGCTAGTACCGTATTTCCTCGAATAGACGCCGGGTCTCGAATAAACGCCGGGTGATCAGTTGATTAATTAATGCTCCCGTAGTTGAATTGAAATAAAGTATTCCCCCTTTACCCCATCTATACTAAAAAATAAATAGACGCTTGGTCTCGAATAGCCTACACGCCGGGGGTAAAGGGGGGCTGAAAAAATAAACGCCGGGGGCGTCTATATGCGAGGAAACATGGTATGTGTTTTGGTAGTCTTAAATAAGAAATGATGTTCTGAATGATATCACATTCTGTAAGTGATCTATTTCAAACGAAAATTTAACATTTTGGCACAAAACTGTCATTTTGTTCGAGAAATTCAATCACCACAATCCGTACACTAGGTTTGGTGCAATCACTAACGATCCGTATACCTAGACTGAACAATCCGTACACTACGATTCGTTTCAAGGTTACTTATTCACCTCGTCCAAACTTCGTTAATGCAGTTCGCAACCCTTTCAAAATTTGCAGTCTGTTTTAAGGTATATTAAGGGTTAAGTAGGTATGCTTATAATTAAGATTTGTTGATTTATTTAGATGTTAGTAGACAACAAAAGTCATGTGGTGTGGACTCCAAACCACGTAACTGCAGTGATCAAGTTAAAAAAGACAAACATAATTTTGTTTACAAGACTTCTCGTTGTGTATAAGTAAATGGTTAAACCTCAGTAATAGATATATCCCAATATTGATACATGATTTATCAGAATTATGGTGATAATTCATTTTTTATGTAGTGATCAGGACAATGATAACACGCCTCTCGCTCTAAGAGTCACGTGACTGATCAGTAACAACGAACGTCCTCGCGTACACATTACACCCAGTGATAACATATGTTATCTAAATAACCAGCATTCAAACACTTGTGTCAACATATTACCGTCATGTATGCTGAAACTAAATTTCAAGACTTGGGTGAAATGGTTCTTGAGATATTGAAAATCAATCAAAGTGATGTAATGACCTTGAGCATAAGACCAAGGTCACCATGATCAAGTGTTGTCTGTGTTTTCATGTCATGTTGGCTCAAATTTGAAGACCTTAAATGTCCTTACAAAAGTATTAAAAGTGGTCAAAGTACTGTAGTGACCTAGAAAATAAGGTCAAGGTCACCATCATCGACTGGTGTCTGCGTATTCCAGTCATATAGACTGACATCAAATTTGAAGACTCTGAGTGAAATGGTTCATGAGATATTGCATTGACAAGAGCTTCAAAATCTGTCAAAATGCCGTAGTGACCTTGAAATAGGGTCACGGTCACTTTTATCGACTGGTGTCTGCATATTCCCGTCATGAAAGCCGACACCAAATTTAAAGACTCTGAGTGAAATGGTTCATGAGATATAACAAGAATCCGGACATACGTACGGACAGACATCGCTGAATACATTAAAAGTAAATTAATGCAATATTAAAGCTGTCTTAACAAGGATTTTAAGAAACTCTGGAGTTATTGATTCGATATTCACAAAAGATTTCAACGATATTCATAAAAAGATTGAATGATATTCACTAAATTTGTATCACAATACTGTATCGTGTTTTGTATTGTAAACTATACCACGACTATGATGGAAGATATCAGGCTCTCTATAAATGAATTATTATTATCATATATATCCCTAGAGGATACTAAACAACATAACATTTAATACTATATTTATTAAACAAGTTTATGTATGAAATGAGCAAAAGCGAGTTTGATACCGTATTGAGACCATGAGAGTATTGAAAAGGTGTTCGTAATGCTGAATTTAAACAAAAGTTTCAGCAAAAATTGAGCAACTTGCTTCGGAATTTCAAACAATATCTTTGCTCCTTGATACCTTTCAGAGTGAGTGTGTAACGTTTGAGTTTGGTCGTTTAGGAGATAAACCTGCTGTTTACGTTAAACCCTGAAAATTTTAGTAGGTTTATCTCAATTCTACCATGACGAGTTGTTTTGTCATTTTAAATGTCATTTCTTTTCTATCGCGTAACGTCAGCTGTGCTTCGGTCAACACTGTGACGTCATAATGTCTTGTGCTTATGACGTCAAAGGTTGACGTCACTGTTGACATCACTCAAACCAAAACCGTTTACGGTATCATATTGATCTTAATTCAGCCTTTCGCTTAATATTACACTATTTCCTGGACATAAACATGCATGATATTGATGCAACCAAACTCTACTTATATAAAAGTATGGGTAGTACAATGATAAAAGACTTTTAGTTATTACTTTTATTATTCAGACGAAGCAACTCCCGAAGCGTACGGTGACTGCATGCATGTCGACTCGTTCGTTTCTATGGCAGTGTGTATCAAACCGCGGTGAATCTCCCGTCATAAAAATCGTGTTCGAACGTAGGTTCGACCATAGAAATAAACCAATGAAATTCGAGGATTTTGAAATGTCATGGTAGAATTAGTGTTTGTTTATATAAATCAATGATAATATTGCAATCGGCATATCACATTTGATTCATAGATACCTGCGTAACATGTGCAATTAGGTAGACAGGAACAAATGAATAAACAAACAAGAAGCATGGCATATACTATATTTTTGCTCTACACACTATATCATTTATATATATGATTTCTGTTGTACTCTTGGCCATATGGCCTTCAATTCTGAATAAAGTGATTTTAAGTGATTTGATTATGTTTTGGAAGCTAGACAGAGCAACAACTGCTTGAGTTCATACAAAACCCTGAATTATACAGTAAATCATTGCAGTTGATAATCAAAAAGAGCATTAATCCAGCCAACTTATGCAAAATAAAAGCAAAGGGTATCTAAACTAATATTTTCAGCGGTTTGCAAGTATTTTCAAGGTAGCATTTAAAAAAAAGGTTTACTCAAATAAAAAGCTAGAATATTCAGTATATATTATGGCGATTATACTTATAGTAACTTCAAACTTGGGCTGAGAAACTATAATGCCTTTTGATCTAGGTTTGTATGCAGAAGACAGGCCTTTTTGAAAATGTAACGATGCAATCCTTATCAACACTTTTTTATGATGAATAAACAAAATCGTAACAAATTAACTTAAACCCTTGTAGACATCTAAAACATGTTTACCTTTAGCTAAAAATCTTTCTTCGTGAAGAACACATACTGCGTTCAAACATAAAATCATTGCCTCGATCAACGAGTACAGTGTAAACGCCATGTTGGCACCGGAAGTTTTCGTCTGCTCGGGAGCATTAATTGCTAAAAAGAATATTACATCCTGATGAACTAAACATATGTAAAGGTAAATATCAAATGTAGAATGAATTACTATTATTCATAAAATAGCAGACATTGTAAAAAACAAAAGTTTGCAGTTTATTATGACTTTATTTGCTATAATTCCTCTGATACAATAACTATTCCCTTGATGTGCGTTTGAGCGAATGATTTCGTGTAAACCGAGAACTTTGATGTGTCCAAAACCCAATTTAAGAAACCTCTTGGTAAAACTTTTGATATAATCTCATGTGATTGTTTTATACACATGAATACATAGGATGTTTCTTATGTTTTCGTGTTTCTTAACCAAAACTAGTGTTGATTCAATACGTTCAGAGAATCAATATCACAAGATTTTGCATGAAATAATGCTGAAATCGGAAATTAATTTTCACATTCATTCAATTACAATTGATTTACTTAATTACTTTTTTTACTCAATCACTTTATTTTATAGATTGATTACTTTACATGACACCAATAGATACCTATTTGAATATAGTAATTACTTTATTAATTACATTCTTATGAATGGGCCTTTGACAAAAGGAATTGCTATGCAAGTGAACATTAATCAAATTGGTTACAGTTTGTTGCTTTTTTATCATTAACTGTCAAGATTTCAGTTAGATAGTTTGTCCCTGCTTTTATACATGAGATAATCTGTATAATTGAAAGGCGTTACTGATCCAACATTTAATGAAGAGTTATAAAATCCTTATCTTAGATGTATCTTGATAACTTCTTCTCCGAAACGAATGTCAGATCTCAACAATTCGTAAATGTAAGATGTCCGCTTTATTTGTGATAATCCATCTCATTGATAAAACAGGAAAAAAGCTAAGGGCTAAGAATACAACCTTGGCGAACCCAGGCGGATATGTTACCAACTCTAACTTGTTCATATATATTTCTCAACACTTTTATCGTGAACACCCTTTGTTCATTAGGAACGGTAATGTGTTCCTTTTTACGAGGTAAAATGCCTTCTTAAAGTCTATATGTCTGCATGGTTTTGGCTTCCTCAGATATTTCTGACAAAAGGACTGCAAAAGGAACATATTCTCGACAGTAGATTAATCGTTGCGAAAATCTGCTTTAGATCCGTGTAAAATTTCATGAAGATCAAGCCATATTCTTATCCTGTGTTCCAAAATAGATGTGAATATTTTATCGATTGTTTTAATTATGTTATCCCTGATAATTGTTCGGATCAAGAAAATTGCCTTCCATATCATTCCATCATTCAAACTTTCTTGGAAGATACCTGAATTAAAAACAAAATTGAAGAGACGTTACAGAAAAGGGATAATTTAAATAGCATATCTATAAAATTCAGATAGGATCCCATCAACACCAAGGACATATTCCTACGGCAAAGCCTGAGACGCCAGTTTTCAAACTGCCAGTTTTATGACATGCTGCATACACTTGAGGTTTCTGTGCCTGCTATGAGAGAAAGCAATAGTCCAATCAAAGAGTAACTGGAGGTTGCTAACAATCGCCCGTAGAGGCACTGATAACAGCACAGAAAACTCCAAGGTCTGCAGCAAATCATAAAACTGACAGATCGGAAACTGGTGTTTTAGGCTTTGCGTAGGAAGATGCACAAAGGGATGCATAATAATTCTTTGAGAAGCTGATCTGTTGAAGAACAAGTTCATATGGATATTAAACTTCTTCATTGCATGAAAAGTGGCGTTTGGGTGTGTACATACTAACTTCGTTTTTAAATAAGTGATGATATATATTTAACAACCGTAGATTTTCATGCATTAAAGAAGTTGACTATCCATAAAACATGTTATTCATTATTATGCCTATCGTACTATAGAATTCAGCACCACTCACATTAGTATGGTAATAGCCATCGTTGTAACATACACACAGGAGTAACTTCGAAGGTAAATGACAGACCTCGAGAGAATAGGCTATATCGTTGTTGTACCATTGTAGTTGTTACAAACATGACAAGGTGAGGCAAGCTTATTATGATTTTCTGAATAAACTGATTAAATTATTAAATGTTTGCTATCCCTGGGATTTGTATAAGATATACCCACACTTCCCGAGGTATGTCGCCCAATAACCTCCTGTTTGAATCGTGGGTCTCACGATTCAAACAGGAGGTGTTGCACCGAGGGAAATTTGGGTATATTTTACTAATACCCCACTCCTGTCGAATTATTAGACGGAAAAAGCTCTCAATCCTTCACTATACATGGCTTGACCTAACAAGATCATTAGAATATTCTCAATACTCTTTTAATTAAGGTTTCAAAATTATTTACTGACTTGGTACTAAACTAGGTACAAAGTAGTATCTTTACATCGTTTTTGTTGAGAAAATAAGAAATTAGACATAACACAACACAAAGTACCTCTTGTATGAATTCTCTGTGGCTCAGCTAGTATAGTCCTTTGCTTCGCAACCTAAATGTCCCTGGTTTGTATCCCACTTTAATTGTTTAAAAAATCTCAAAAATTTAAATATTGAATTTTATATTTTGATTTACCAAAGTTGATGATATAGTCACCTGATTTAAATGAATATGAGCAAGAGAGTGTGTGCATTGTAAAAGTAGAGGTGTATCCGTCACTACACCGAGACTTATAACAAAGGAAGCCATACCAACGAGATTGGAAGTAGGGTAAAGAAGTAATAGATATACCGAAACTTCTCGTTGTGTATCGTTCAATACACCACCTGTTTGAATCGTTGGTCTCAAACAGGAAGTGTATTGAGTTATGCACCGAGGGAAGTGTGGGTATACCTGACATATTTCACTCTCTACCTACTTTTCCTCATCAAACCATGACTCCGGCGAGACTCATCATCTTGAAATGGATTCAATTTCATGAAATCATTGAGAAATGTTAGGAATCTTTGAATCTCCGAATCTTACTTTCGGGGACTTTATATTTCCCCCAACGTTTCAGCCTTCCCCAATTACTCTCAAATACGGTTCCTGACCATTGATGTGTATTCTGTTTCAGATTGTGTAAGACACGAATGTTTAGTCCAATGGCAATTGCATACTGTTGGTTTTATTTAGCATCATTCAACTCATCGGCAAAAGAAACTTGTCACTATCTGAACTGCAATCATGGAAAAATATGAAATGTGGCGTAAATGTGCCTAAAATGTAGTAAATATTTATTTCACGCTTTGGAAAAATATTCAAACCGGTTGTAAGAAGTCAAACTCGTTAATTGTGCCAAGTCACGTGACACAGAGGTCAATCACTTCTCCTAGTCGTTGATAGTCATCAACATTATGTGAACATCTATTACCCATCAAACTTCACGCCACATAAACATAAATTACTTTTAAAGGATGTACTGTGCACTTTTATTAACCTTAAAAGGGCAGTAGCACGTTTTAGGGGGAATATAAGTTAATGTCAGGAAAATGAAAATAAATGGTTCGAATTGAAAGACAACGTATTTAAATGAAATGGAGCAGTAATAATTCAAATGTATAACATAAAGTTTAGCCATGTGGTTCCTTTTTCTTACACAAAATGAATTAAAGGTGTTCACACAAAATGGCCGCCAATGGATTTTATGGGAATCTTCAGACTTTGTCCTCTGACTATGGATGATTGGGTTGCCTCTAACAACGTAATCTCAAAACGAGCTGCTATTGGTCGGTGTGATAATATTCAAACTGGGATATCACAGCTATTCGTTGCTTAAAGGGGCAGTAGCACGTTTTTTAAAAAAGAAATATTTTCAATTTTTCATTAATAATTGTACGTTAAAGGGGCAGTAGCACTTTTTAGGATGAATATAAGTTGATTTCAGGAAAATGAAAATTAAAGGTTCCAACTGAAAGACATTGTATTTAACCCCAGTAAAAATTCAAATATATAACGTAAAGTTTAGGCATGAGATTACTTTTTCTTGTACAAAATTAATTAAAAATGGCCGCCAATGGATTTTATGTGAATCTTCATACTTTGTCCTCTGACTATGGATGATTGGCTTGTGTAATGAGATTTTAGCCGTTAATACGTTAAGCCTTAACTTTCAATTATCAGTGAAATATATAATTATCAAAAAAACGTGCTACTGCCCCTTTAATGCTAAATATATTGTTTTATATTATAATGTCATTAATTCCTCATTTGAAAGAATCTTGAGTGTAATATTTAAATGAACAAATCTGAAATTTTATTTCAAGAGTTTAAATGCAAACCGTTTTGAATAAACAAAAGAAATTCAAACGCTTTTAAATCATTTATATTTTTATTTGTAATTTGATATGTAAATGTATATCAATTTCCATTCTGTGAAATGGAAACTTAAGTAATGACAAAGAGGTACACCTTGTGCGTGTGTGCTATAATTATACCTATGCTAATTTGAAATTGATTGTTGACCTTACCTTGAATCATTATGGTATCGTTATTGATTTTTAATTTATTTCCACTAAAACATATCCCTTTACATAACTTTTGTTCTGTTAAACCTTATGCATACATTATTGGTTAACATATTCATCTTATTCAATTCCACGTGTTATCTAGAATACGATCCCAACTTAAGTGACATAGAGATGGTTCGTATCATGATATATTCACGTGTCACCATCTGATACCGCCCACACATGGTCAGAATTTAAGATTGTAACAGTGATCTGTCAATTCTTTCCTTAGACGAATGTTTGCAAAGTAGGGTTCCATTGAATCTGAGAAATCTATCTCTTGAATCGTTTATCAGACGATTGATCTTTAACAACGGCAAGGTTCCTACTTGGTACCAAGAGTGTTCTGCCGAGGTATATTCGTGCTGATACTCCTATACCCTCAAGGGTTGTGAAGTTATGTCTACATGACATGATAAAATAGTTAACTGTTTAACAAATTTGAACATCAATCATACACTACAAAATAATCTTTATGGAACATCGTTAAAGAAAGTCAGTCCTTGTTCAGTGGCTTAGAAGAGAAATTTACAAAATAATCCTTAAAAATGTATCTGTCTGTCTCTATCTAAAACTGGTAAACCCCAAACACTTATGTCGCCTTGTCTTATTGGGTATTGTTGGGGTAACTGTAGACATGTACGAACTTGGAAATCCTCCAAACACTCAAGTAAGTAAGATTTATTAATACGCAAAGCAGCTAGACGAATTACTGACTGTTTTATACGTGTCACGACACCAACTCATAAATCTTACATGTTTATGAGGTAGAGTTATTTGAGTTGAAGATCAGTCTCCCAGGGAGTGTAAACACGAACTATTTGAATCACTTGTATCACGTTACCATGTTTAGACTCGAACGTTTTTTAAAATCCTTCTCCAATATCTTTCAGAGTTTACATGTTAATCCAACCCAGGTTTTATGTGACAAATAAGTTATACATATATTACTACACTTCTATTAATGAAAGAAACGACAACCTACTGACTCATTCCGCCCTACATAATGACAAACTGGCAAACAGCAATATTGTGAGCAATAAACACATAAATCAATAACTTCTAAAAGATTCAGGACTACACCTAACATTCCTTATGATATGGATAGATTATTTAGGGTTAGGATATTAAGGTATTAGACTCTTTAGAATAAATGTTTCATACCTTTTATTTTGGTCGAAATTATATTGATTAGATTGCACAGTGACAGCTGCACCTTTGAATGTTGTGAGTTGTGAAGGGAGAGATATTGATTTGAACGTGTTACGCGCACAGTCTAACTTTGGCGCCTGGTCTCTTTTATAAAGCTTTGTTTGAGGAACTGAGACAACGTCGATTCCTTCATGCATAGAGAATTGTGTTGGTAGTCACGACGTTTTCAAGTAACTAATCTGTGTGTATTCAACGATCAAGTATACATAATTAATGTGCGTATACTTATCTTCCTATCTTGACTACTGCATAGCCTGACGACATGTCAGCACGGTTGGTCGATGGCAGACACCCATGGTAGGTATAAAGTAAATGTTTCTATGGGATAGTGGACATTATTAGGTGATCTTTTTGTGGTATGTTATTGTTTTTAATTTACATTTACTATATTTATAACACCCGGAAGTGTAAGAAGTAACGATATGTCCATGTATAACACATGTAAACCAATCATTGTTTGTTAAATATGATAACTTTTCATGTTAACTAAAATATTGATTGAGACTCAGTCTGACTTTGGATCTTCGATAAATGAATGTGAAAAAATAGTACGATTTACATTTGTTGCTTGTACATTTGAATCACTAAGAAACTAATTTACAATAAAATTCTCATTCGTATTGTTCTAAATTTGTTTCAGACATTTGTGATATTTGCAAGTCAGTGATTGAAAATGAAGATGACGATATCAAACTTCAAGAGGGATACTGGTTAGCCATAGACCTTGATGTCCACAAAATAAACCCGTCCACAAAGACTGAACAAAAGGGAACACCTAGAGCTAAGGCTGAACAAAAGGAAGCTCAGAAACGTACCAAGGAGGAAAAGAAAGAGAAAACATCAGAACTTCTGAAGAAGGTATCTGCATTGAGGAATGTAAAAGGGGGTGCTCTGTTTGTTCACCTAAATAACCGCTCCCGGGAAGACTTTTCTCTTGCCCACCTCTCCGAATACATTGACAAGCCCCTAACTGAACTTATAGACAACGGTGATCTCTTTGTGGATGTCTTTAAGAAGGTCTGGTTGAAGGAAAGTACATCTAATGACAAACACGCCGACTTTCTCGTTATCGTTGTAACATCTTCGTCGTCTCTCACGACATCCGACTTCAAGACAAAGGTTCCTACAGACCACAGTCTATCGGCGCCAACCACTCTCAACCTCCACCACTTGTTGCTTGGTGGACGTCAAGTTGAGGAGACCACACCACAGTTTATAGGGATCGCCGAAGCAACAGAAGAAAATCGTAGCGTGCAGTTCAAGTCCTTCGATAAGTCTCCGTACTCGGACGGAATAACTAGTGAAAATCTTCCTGAGGTGATCGAGTACCTCTGGAATGAACTAAGACTGGGAGAGTGTGTCTCGTCTTTGACCAAAACAGACAAGGGTGGTTCTTACTTTCTTGGGATTAGGGAGGATCTCAAACCTGCGGGAAGCAAGAAATACAAAACCAAGACGTACGAACGTACTGGAGTCCGTATACCAGTAGCCCTGCATAGACGATTTAAAGGTGAACTGATAGACTTTGTCACCAATAACGTCTTCATATATCACCATACAGACACTTGTCAGGAGAGTCTTGTTGATGTTGGTTTCATCGAGTTGCCAGAGGACAGCCTGTATATCGTGGAGATAGCCGTGGGTTGTAAACCCGGATGTGTCTTCTATGACAGGGAGGGACCGGAAGCGTTCACAATCAAGGATGATGGGACGATGAACAGATTACCCTTTGAGACGTGGATTGAAAAGCTGATAGAGTTTAGATCAGCGGGTGAGATTTAGCGAAATTAATCGCACTAACTGTTTTAATTCACAGCCCAAGAACACTTGAAGAGACACCGATCTCAAATTATTATATTCCTTACTACCTTAACCTTACGTCTGTTCTCATAAGTATTTAAGACGTTATACGATCTAAATCACCCTTTAAAACGTAATTTCTCAACTATTATAGCTTCTTAATGTTGTGAACAGCCTCAGAAAGAAAACTTTTTCCATTGCATGTTTGACAAATGTCTTTTACGTTGACTCATTAGATATTTAGTATTTGCCAATAGGACTACGAAAGATATTTTTTCAGGTCATGTTATTTATTGTAAGCTTTGTTGTGTTGATAGCGTACAGTTCTATTCAGTGTCACATTTGTTTCATATTTGTAGAAACTGCTTCCCAACAATGAAGAGGAGAATCGATAGAGAAGGTAATGCACCACTTACTTAAAGTTAGGTACATAGAAAATATTCAAGTGCATATCATCATGATTGCCTTTAAACTTCATGAAAACAATCGCTAAGCTTATAAGACAAATACAATAACACGAATTATCTGTTGAAACAAAATATGAATGGTACTCAAAGGTAATGGACATTTCATTTGTTTATTAAGATATACTAACTGACCACGCATAAGTGTTAAGTGAAAACCAAACTTCATTTATCATTCTAGTTGTCTACAACCGACAACCTCAAGAAAAGGTTGTAACTTGGCCAAGCAACTCGCCATTCAAGCCAAAAATACGACAAATGGAGAACGATTTTCCTCAGATCAAGCAACATGTACTGAAGCAAGGTAAAACGTTTCATTAGATCAAGCAACATGTAAATACTTGCATATTTTGTCGATTCAAACAATTTATTCTGAACTGCCTTTCTTAAAGTCTTTGACCATGTCGACATGGCAAGGTCGACCGAGAGGAACCTAATAAGACTCGAGGTTGTTCCAAGATGATAAGATGTAAACACGGCGCGTTTTCGGGGCATCCACTCTGTAACTTCGTCAACGCCTTTCTTTTTTCTCAACTGAAACTATGGAGTATTAAGCTTTCAGATGATATTACCATATTCTTTGAGATTCAATGCCTCCTCATGCCAGATGTTGATGTTGCAGATGAGCTAACAATCTTCCCTCCAGCCCAGGGTCCGGGTCCGGATCTCTTGAGAGAGCGCCTTAGGGAACGCAGCAACCAGTTCAGTTTTGGCCTCGGTTACATATCCAGAGCTTTGCCCGTTCTGATGAATCTTTCGGGGATTGCTACACCAGAGGGTCAAAGGTCAGATGTGTTCTACTGCCCTCCCAAGGGCCCAACTATGATCATGTGTCTTGTGGACAAAAAGACGCCAGAGCTGAACAAATACGTGCTCCGGCTTACTCAAAAGACCATTCTACAGATCAGAAAGTTTACCGATGAACCATTTACTGCCGTTTATGGACTTCTTGACGCAGAAGATCTTGTCTCTCAGCAAAGTTTTGACAGTAGACTTTCAAAAATTGTGAAAGCAACTTCAGCTCTTTGTAGTTCCAGGTCGCTTTACATGTACGAAGAGAAATGCAGGAAAGTTATTTCTGCCTTTCTCGCGGCCATTGCTGTGAACGATTTACCTTCTGCCGAAGAAGACGGGATGATTATATCCGAACTTACTTTTCTGCCTTTACGCCAGTTCTGTATCTTTGTTGATAATGTTGACAAGGAATGGGTTAGTGTACGGGAGACTTCACTCGAGTTCACCATGGAAGTAGCTAGACGCCTCGAGAAGAAGGGAGCAACGCTCCTAGTCCTTGACCTCAAGCAGATGCAACTATTTGACCAGGTTTATAGGTAAGCTGGATAACAGGGTTAAGACTTGCGTATGCAAGAGTTTTAGAAATGAGAGATTTTAGGACGACATTCATAAATTATTTTGATAAATCTATGAAGTTACGACATTGAGTTGGTCTATTTCGGTTCCGCTCGGGAAATACTGATATTTGGGCACTCGTGTAAACAAATTTGGTATGAAATTGACATTCATATGATATTCTTAACTCAAGATAGTAATACTTTTTATAACTTTTACATCAATCAGTATAATGACATATCTGATCACAACACACTCGGTTACTCATATCATTACACATATCGGTCTGAAACGTTATTAAAAACCGTTGATGACTCAAGTTAAATAACGTTGATCGCAATAGTATAACGCGGATTTTGTGATTATGTTTGTGTCCGGTCAATTTTGTAATTCATTCGGTATCGATTTCTAGTTGCGTTAACCATGTATCATGCATGCAATCCATATTATGAGCACCAGTGGACCGATGTTATCGACAAGATTTCCTTCTATTATGTGCAAGATGTCAATAACCATATGGCGTAATCGTTGTTGTGGTTCTTTCATCGATACTGTCCTGGAAACGGTAATCTTAAGCTTGTCGTGCGTAACAACGCAAATGTTAGTTGTCCACACACAGCCGAAAATATCCGTACTTTGATCTCGATAATGTGTGAACATTTGTGTTGTTCCCGAATATCGATAAATAAGATAAACCTCATGGTATAATCGGCGCTTTCATAAGAACTGTAATTAAAACTTTTCTAAGTTTCTTTGATTTGCGTGACTACGGAAAATTTATACGCAGATACTTTGTGAAATATAAAGATTCTGAAGATAAGTAGAGTTGTACCGAATGGAGAAGGAACGATATCATATTTTCAATATATTTCCTTTCATCTTTCCTACAGCCTGGCAATATTCTTAGCAAGGTGTATTTCAGAAACGCATTAAAGCTTTGAAAAAAACCGTCATTCACGAAAACCTTAAACATGACCTAAATCACTTTGTTGCATACGACATCACGCTCATGTTCTTGGGATATTGTTATTGCTCTTTTTGGAAGTCATTTTACTGCCATTGACTTTGCCAAATGTTTTATGGTTGAAACGTGATTAGTTGAATGGACTTTGAACCATTCAAAGTAGGGCTAATAATACCAATTATGTGCTTATACATGTATTTTAAAGTGGTATACAGGGCTTCATCCCGTCTGATAAAGAAGTAAAAATATTCTTTAAAAAAAGTTATTTTTCAACCAAAAAAGAAGCTGTTTAAAAGAAAATACTGCTGTAATTAAATTTCCGAATTCCATGTTTTAGACAGGCGAGGTCGCACGTCTCACACATTGTGCCAACTAGCCAAGTCAGTTCTCTCTGTGAAGGCGGTGGGCTTGAGAAAATCCAGCACGTTGTTACCAGTGGGATGGACGACTCGGACTTCAACCAACTCCGGTCTCGCTGTGAGAAACACAATCTTGTTTTGTGGAGATTCTGCTGTGAGTTTAACCAAATGTTCTTGACAAAATCCCCTGCTTTAACGCGGAACGGAGGTTATACATGTTTACGGCAGCGCTCTCCAGAGTCTTTGAATTAAGGGTATCAATCAGACACCATTCGATTTGTATGACCCTGACCTTATTTCCTAGGCACCACGGCACTTTGACCTTTTTTAAACCCTAGTTAACTTGATATTTATTAAACCATTGCAATAAAAGAAATTTAAAGTGACCAAACGTCCTTATAGGGTGACCTTGCTTTTATTGTCCCCCGCCGCATGAAGAGCGAAGCGGAGGACATAGTATTCAGTTCCGTACGTACGTCCGTCCGTCCCGCTTCTTGTTGCGTGATATCTCACAAACCCTTCCACCTAGAGCCTTCAAACTTGGTATCAGTATTCATTGGGTGGATACGCAGACACCAGTCGGTTTTGGTGACCGTGACCTAATTTTTAAAGTCTCGACAGGACTTTGACCGGTGTGTAAAGCCTTGTTAGCGCGATATCTCACAAACCCTTCCTCCTAGAGCCTTCAAACTTGGTATCAGTCTTTAAGGGGTAGATACGCAGACACCAGTCGGTTTTGATGACCTTGACCTTATTTTCAAAGTCTCGACAGGACTTTGACCAGTGCGTAAAGCCTTGTTAGCGCAATACCTCGCAAACCCTTCCACCTTGAGCCTTCGCACTTGTTATCAGTCTAGATTGGGTGACTACGCAAACACCCACCAGTCGGTTTAGGTGACCTTGACCTAATTTTCAAAGTCATAACAGAATTTTGACATGTATGTTTATCTTGTTAGCGCAACATCGCACAAACACTTGCACCTAGAATCTTCAAACTAAGTATGAGTCTTTATTGGGTGGATATGCAGACACCAATTGGTGTTCATGACCTTGTTATGAAATCTTGTTATCCATCTTCATTGGGTGGTTATGATGACACCAGTTGATTTTTGGTTTTGGTGACATTGGCCTAATTTTCAAGATCACAACCGGAGTTTGACCAATAAATAAAACGTTTTAGCGCGACATCACCAAAAACATGTGTTGCAGTCTTCATTGTCATTGTTCATTGGATATACAGACACCAGTAATGAGTTGGTTTTGGTAACCTTGACATTGTTTTAAGGGTAACTATGAGACACCAACCGGCAATTCCTTTAAGTCAATTTCTCTCTTGCGGCGGAGGGACATGGTCACGTTAGTTGTTCTAACGTAACAATGGCCTTCTTATGCACTTATTTTGGATTCAAAGTCTTCACATTTGATGGCAACCTTTAATAGGGGAATACGGAAACATCAATTTCAATTTCATCTCTACGACTTCTCGAGCACTTATAATATTTCATGAACTATTGCATAACTATTCGCTAAATTTGTTGAAAACTTACACTGACTGATTAAGCAGACACCATTTGGTACATGTGGTATTAAACTTGTTTTGAAGGTTACCACAGCACTATGTCGATTTCTTATGCATTGTTGCACTTGAATTTTTGAAATTTTGACAACCTGGGCAGAGTGAATAGACACAATTTTACTATTGTTACGTAGACTTTATGTTCAAGGTCACTATGTATCACTATATTTCTTCGACCCCTTTTCAATATCTTGTTATCTCACTCAGGTCGTACACATTGCCATGAAAATGGTAAACACTTGATCAATATCAGATGGAATAGGGGTAAAATAAACCATATTTTATGGTGAATGTGCACGATTAAACAAAATCTCTATTAAGGAATAAAGGAATTTGTGTTACATTTAAGTGAGCATGAAATTCAAAATTTTATAACAATATTCAAAATAAATACACAAACATATATACAAATATATACAAATGAAACATACAAATATTTACAAATGCACAAATAGTGTGATAGTGAATAGTGTGATTATTGACCATATCTTTATGGAATATGCGCATAAATGACCCTTTCTTTATGGAATATGCTCAAAAAAGGCGATTTCTTAATGGAATATGCTTATAAATGACCACATCTGTATGGATTATTTGCATAAATGACCACATCATTATGGAAATGTGCATGGTTTACCGTATCTTTATGGAAATGGGCTTGGTTGACCATATCTTTATAGAATATGCGTATAAATGACAATTTTTTTATGGAATATATGGATGATTAACCAAATCTCTATAAGATATGCATAATTGATCATATATTTATGGCATATGTAGATCTGCATGTCATCTCACAATAGTTTAGGCACAGGAACTAGGTGTTGATATCATGATAGCATATAGACAAGGGAAGACACCTCGGTCCTACTCTGTACCTAGGAAAACTGGTATCTCTCACCCACTTCAACGGTTGCTTCAGGTCCCGGGGAAGAGGAAGACCAGGCCGCCGAGGATATTCAAAATGGCGAGGTCAATCAGAATGGCGAGGTCAATCGGAATGGCGAGGTCAATCAGAATGGCGAGGTCATTCAGGATCGCGAGGTCATTCAGGATAGCGAGGTCAATCAGGATGACGAGGTCAATCAGGATGACAGCGTTCTGGATCAAGAGTCCTGTGAGTTTAACGAAGAACTATGGAACATAAAATTGTGGAAGAACAATTTGAGGGGCAGATCACTCAGTTTCAAATTCAATATATTTTTAAAAAATTTATTTTGTGTGAAATGTTCGTAAAAGTGTTTAGTGTGATCTGAATTCATAAGAATTATAATAATAGTTCACACGCCGCTAATAGCTGAAATATTGCCCAAGCGGCGTAAAACAATAACTCACCCACTCACTATAACAATAGTCCACTTATATATATCCATATGCTATGTAGTTGCTCAAAGCCCTACATATCATTAACCTGGCGGAATTGGCATATCGGTGCTGCCGAAGGCACATGTAATCTTAGTACACCCGTTTTCCAGGTACCCATTTATACAGCTGGGTGGACTGAGTGCAATGTCGATAAAGGGCCTTGCCCAGGGACACAACACAAAATGAGACAAATTTTGTCGAACTCGGGTCTCTAGCGTGAGAGGCCAGCACGCTAACCGCTACACCATTGTGCTCCACATTTTGCTTATTTGGATTTTTACAATTTTCCTTTTGTTATATTTTGTTCTAATCCATCTCTTCAGGGATGGAGGAGGGGAAAACTGACTCGGGCGTCTACTCTGCGGAGAGTCTGATGAGGTCGCGGGCTGAAGATGGGTACTTCACCGACTCGTCTTGTAGGATGGCGTCAGACGCCGGGGAGGCCAGTGCAGTGATGATACAAATGATACAACCAAGTGTCATGACCTTAAAAGTAAGGGAACATTATCAGTCTACGTCAATGTGCACAATAACGTTTCTTAACACATTCGTGACAGTGCAACGTTGTTGCACAGTGTCATTCCGGTGTTTCAATTCAGTCTTCATTTTAGCTCATCTGGCCTGTAAGGTCCGTCCGTCCGTCCATCCGTCCGTCCGTATACTTTGTCGAATTTCGACTTCTTCTCCAGAACCATAAGGCCTAGAAAGCTTAAACTTGGTGTACAGACTCCTTGACTAGTGAGGATTAAAATTTTTAGCTTTGGTGGCCCTGTGGCCCCTTATAAGGGCCATAGGGGCCACGCCCTAAAAACCTATTTTCATCTTCTTCTCCAGAAGCATGAGGCCTAGAAAGCTTAAACTTTGTTTACAGACTCCTTGATTAGTGAGGATTATAAATTGTAGCTTTGGTGACCATGTTGCCCCTGATACGGGCCACGCCCTTAAAACCTATTTTCATCTTCTTCTCCAGAAGTATAAGGCCTAGAAAGCTGAAACTATGTGTACAGACTCCTTGACTAGTGATGATTATGAATTGTAGCTTTGGTGACCCTGTTGCCCCTAATAAACGCAACAGGAACGTCCTTCAAATCTATTTTTATCTTCTTCATCAGAAGTAAAGGCCTAGAAAACTGAAACTTGTCGCCTATATACTGAATTTTATGAATGGTGACCCTGTGGCCTCTACAAAGGGGGAATCACATTGACCACACTCTACAGCATAATTGATGATGAAGCCTGATGAGCTACAGAGCCAATGGCTCTATTTTTATGTTTATTCCTCATAGATTGTTATCACCCGCCACTAAGTCGAAGGGGAAATATCGTCTAGGTTTCGGCTCCATCCCTCCGTCCTACATGTTCCGTTTTTGACTTGCAAACAGAATACCTCTAAGTAGAGTTTTCATATCATGTACTCCTTTCCGTATCACGTTCTTAAAGTAGTCAAAGTATCTGTGAAGATCATGTGTCCGGTGACCTTTCCATTATTCCGAATAACTCTCAGTTGCCAATATGCGATAAATAGTTGTGTTCAATGAAAATCTTAAATCAGATATTTATGTTCGCGAAAAACATATTTATTCTTCAAATTTACATGGATACTAGTTATATAACCGTTCGATAAATGATGCCCGATCGCGATGGAGGCCCAAACGGCCAACCACACTGTTTTTGAAAGTTGCTGTATGAAGTTTATCTTCGTTCGGAAAACGCCGACCGACCATCTCGACGAATAATCCGATTGCTTGGATGTATTTTACAATATGATTATTTATTTTCAAAAAGTTTAGTTTAGTTTCTAGTTGTCAAGGACAAATATTGCACATCTAAAAGACACTTACGTAGCGAATAATAATCACAAAGTTAGAGTTTGTTTGATGTAAATTCTTCCGAAAAAATTGTTTAATTAAACATTGTTTGCACTAATTCTTTTCATATCTTATTCAAAGGATAAAACAAAACAGTGAATGTGTCTATCATAAAACCCAGATCATTTCATACAACTAAAATATAATCATCTTAATAATATTTTCTTATCAATAACAAAAACGAGATTTATTTTTTAAAAGAATTCATCAATCGATAGACTGATGTTGAGAACAGGACATAAGACATCATATCATTCTTACATTAACACAATGAAGTGTTTCGAAATGTTTTTAAGTTGATTGATCGTTTAGTGGTTGCCTTATTTGCACACTAAAGGTCATCGGGATGACCTCTCATACTCCAAGTCTGGTCAATGTTAGATCGACGGTATTAACAAATATGGAACGTTCGATCTAAAAAATTATTTGATGGTTCCGAATAAAGTAAATGGGACATTATGATTTCTCATACCTGAAAAATTATAAATGAAAAGTGTAGGGCATGGGACTTCATTTCAGTAAAAGGTTTTTTTTCATGATTGAAATATATTCCAAAGTAATCATTTCAAGAGTCATACCCCTCCCAAACGAAAACCCTATTATATATATCCCTATTCTTCAATTACAGAGAGGAGCCTACACGAGATACAAGTAGATACACGCAGCACTCTATCGTCTCACTCGATCACAAATGTGAAGAAACTGTTGAAAGAACACTCCTTTGTTACCATTATCGGCAAACCAGGCGAAGGGAAGACAACTCTTGCACATCAGGTTCTCATGGACCTTCATCGTGCAAATTTGTAGGGGTGTAACAATACATCAAACTATCGATATATCGCGATAGTTAGCTTGGCAAAAGTACACTATCGATAGGAAACACAAAAAGACTATCGCTATTGCAATAGTAAGGTTAACTATCGATAGTATCGAAAGTGTAATGTTCCGCTATATTTGGAAATATTTACTAATTTTTCTGCGGTTAGTTAAATTATTCATTCTCGAATGAGGACAGATGTGATATTAGAGTGAGGAAGTCATTTGCTAAAGTGAAAAATGACAAAAGCTGTTTAATTCATGATTTTATCACAGATTTTGCCGCATATTACTTTTAGCAATTACATGAATAAAATAAAGATTATGAATATTCTAGCTAATTTTGGATTTTCTTAAGATCCAACACTATCGCAATAGTTATCGCAATAGTGGCTCACAATAGTCTATCGTTATCGCAATAGTAGGTTGCAATAGACAATCGCTATCGCAATAGTCCCACATGGTCAATAGTCGCCACTACAAATTTGGATGTCTACAATTGTGAAACTCCAGCTGATTTCAACAGCATCAAAAAGGGGAAGAAAACTGCGATTTACATCAATGACGCGTTCGGAACAACGAATTTTGAAGTTGGTAAGTACAGGCAGTGGTACAGAGTACTCCGGAAACTTCAGATATATATGTACAAGGATCAGAATTCTGAAATGTTTGCTATCATTACATGCCGGAAAGATGTTTTCTCTGACATGAAGCAGTATTCAAACACATTTCTTGAAACTGTGTTCAACGAAAAGAGTGTTGTCGGTGTAAACACCTGGCAGATCCTCGATGATCCCGAAAAAGCAAAAATTCTTCAACGTGGACTAATTTCTGATAGAAATTGGACATTGATATCACCCTTACGATGCAAATTTGAAAAGTCAGGCCTATGGAAAGCCCAACGTCCTGAACTGTTTGACGGGCTTGACACTAAAGAAGCTTTGACAGTCTTCTTGAGAATACTTGTTGCAAAGCCAAAATATGAAAGAATCTTCAAAATCATACTCCATCAGGGTTTCTTACCTCCAATGGATGATATCTCCGAAAATGACTTACCAGAATTAGTCCATCATGCAGGTTTGGTTAAAATCAATTCAAAGGAAACAGTGGATGCTGTTTCGAAGATGATGAATACAGTCCTCAAGCGTTCAGACAATGGATACATATTTTCAAACAGTCTAATCACAGACTGCATTGTAGAGATATTCACTTCAGAGGATCCTTCCTGGCTGGTGAAGTTCTGCAGTCTTGATGTACTACGGTGGATTACCACAGACAAGCCAGAAGAAAGACCAGGCAGTAGATATTCCATACACATTGAGTCTTCTTTGACAAACCTTGTTGGTGTACGTCTGTTGAAAGAGGCAAAGTATGGAAACCTTCGCTATGTACTCGATCACTCGTTGCTGCACGATCCTACCATTTGCAAGACAATGCTGACGTTCCTTGACGATGGTAAAGCTTTGGCATTGAAAGACAACGTAACAGGCGAGATGCTCCTTCACTTGCTTCCACTTACAAAGTATCCGAAAATAAATCAAATTGTCCTGCAAAGGGCCAGCCATTCAACAGATGTATTGAAGTGCTTAAGGACATGCTGTGAATTCAACAACTTCAAACTCGTTACGGCAATGTCAGAGCGGCACCATGACCTTTTTAAGAGAAATATCAGAACCGTTAGCCGACATTGGCGCATCTCTGCCCGTCTAGGCAACACCGAGGTATCAGAAGTGTTGCTGAAGTATGTTTACGTGAACAGTTCTGGATCAAGTGGAAACACAGCTCTTCATTATGCAGCGAGCTCTGGCAATGTCGCGTTAACTGAAGTGATGGTCAAAAGTCCAAACGTTAAGCTGGACTTGAAGAACAAATCCGGTGAAACTGCACTTGTAAGAGCTCTCTGCTCGAAACATGAAGAAGTTGCAAAACTGCTTATTAGCAAAGGCGCGACAACCATCATACGTGATGGACACGAGCTGACATGTTTCATGATAGCTGCGGCCATCGACTGGGTTGATCTTCTTGAAGAGCTGTTTGATGATCATGAGAGGTTGAAGGAATCTGATGCTGATGGAAATACTGCCTTACACTTAGCAACCATCAGAGGCAGCGAAGCAACGACAAAGTTTCTTGTTGACAACGGGGCTAATGTCCACTGCGTAAATAACGCCCAGCAAACTCCTCTCCACCTTGTAGCAAATTATGGTCGTCATCTCTTGGTTGATTTGCTCTCCACAGCTGATACGGGTCTAAGAAGTGAGAGATCCTGTGGGAAACCAGAAAACCTGAATCAATCTCATTCAATCTGGCAGACTCTGGTGCAGGCGCTGTCTATAGTTTGGGAAGACCCTGTAAGCAATCTGCCTGCTGAAATGAAGTATGGAAGATGTACAACATTTGAGGCCAAAGACATTCGTGGAATGACGCCTCTTCATTTGGCTACAGTTTACAACAACCATCTTACCGTCTCTAGACTGTTAGACCATAAACAGAATGTGAACCAAGCAACAGAAAGTGGTCGTACTGCCTTACATATGGCTTCCCAAGCAGGCAAACTTCAAATAACCCAAACCCTTGTCAACAACAACGCTGATATCAACGTTAGAGATCCGGACGGCAAGACACCACTGCACTATGCTGCGTCTTGCGGGCAACTCAAAGTTGTCAAGGTCCTTCTGAAGGCGAAAGCAGATGTTAAAGTAAAAGACAGATATGTTAAAAATGCTCTTGACGTAGCCAGACTTTCACAAAACAACCAAGTGTTTGAGGAATTGAACAAGTTTATCGAGCAACACTGTGTTCATGACATAAAGCCCAAACAGGTAGGTAAATCGTTGAGAAAGGAAGACGAAAATATGGATGATTATGGTGCTCAAAATTTTTTGGGGAATGTAGCTATTTTGCTCTTGGCTTTGTTGATTGTAGCACTGTTGTTCATTTCCCAAGGCAAATTAATTGAAACTATCATGGTTGTTTTCTGTCCCCTGCGGTTCCCGGGGGCAAACTATGATGCTGGTTATCAGTTCCCTACTGTTCCCGAGGGCGAACTATGATGCTTGTTATCAGTTCCCTGCGGTTCCCGAGGGCAAACTATGATGCTTGTTATCAGTTCCCTGCTGTTCCCGAGGGCGAACTATGATGCTTGTTATCAGTTCCCTGCTGTTTCCGAGGGCAAACTATGATGCTTTATATCTGTTCTCGAGTTTCCCCAGGTTAAACAGAAGCAGCCTTTTGCATATCAAAGTATTTTATGCATTATTTTGATCTTCAAAGGACATCAATATGATATATATTCTGCGTACGCAGACTAAGGACGTACACCAAAAGGTCTGCTATACTGTATACGGTTTGACAAAGACAACAAGCCGACCACTTACGTTTTTGCCTTGCAAACTGACAAGATATTGTTAAGGCCCTTTGGGGAAAAGTACGTCGAAGTAGCAGAATTTCAGATAAGTGACCGATGTTTTTAATCAGTATAATAGGAAAGAAAATAACTATGCATCCTTCTGAGGACGATTGAGGCAGACGCCTATTCCTGCAGTTACCCAGATTGAAGAATATACTTAGATGCTTGTTTTGCAATAACATTTATGCTTATAAAAATTCAACATATCATATAGCTTTATGCTATGGCAGCAAATTGTTAAATATTGACTTTGTCATTCATTCAATTTACAAACATATATTTATTGATCCTTTTTTACAGTTTTTTATAGTTTGTTATAGTTATTTGATTATTTTTGTGTGTTTTAAACTTACCCATTTTTACATTTAATTGTTTAAGAGTATTACCTCCTTGTTACTAGTTACCTTTGCTGTGAATTCTCATACATGAAAACTTGATCGTGGTAACCATCAATATGTATACTACTTCTGCAGTTAGCTAGATCGAGGAGTAAAACTTACTGTCTGCATTGATCTGGTTTTAGAAAATAACATTAATGTTTTAGAAAAATGAAAATTCGACATGTCATATAGCTTTTTGTTGTTGCAGTAAATGTGTTAAACTTGACCTTTTTCATTCATTAAATTTACAAACCTATTTTATTGATTTATCCATATTGAATTTATTTTTATAATTATTTGTTGTGTTTTATACAAAACTTACCCTTGTTTTCATGTAATTGTTGAAGAGTAGTGTGTCCTTGTTACATTTTGCTGTGAATTACAAACTTGATCTTGTTGTCATTTATCAATTTACAAACCTACTTTTATTGATTTATCCAAATTGAATATATTTGTTTGACTTTTACATAAATATTTTTTAAACAATACTTATCCTTGAGTTTACTCAGTTGTTAAAGATTATTGCGCCATTGTCACTACTTCATTTTAAGGAAGACACAAGTAATTATATTGATGAACAACTTCTTTATTGGACGGTGGTGACGTTTCGGTATAGATTCTTATACCGTTTTCAAGCATAGGGTGAAAAATGAGAAGTACATTCATACAGTTTGGTATGATAATGAGAAAAGAAGTTGTTGAAAAGAATTACTCTTGGCTTCCTCATACCACCAACTTCTAGAATGCCACTCAAACAGCTACTTCAGTTTGCTTTGAATCTCTTACATGGCAATCTTGATCTTGTTAAACCATAAACCTGTATACTATGCCAGCAGTAACCTATATTGAAGAGTAAAAAGATATACATTCGGAATTGTAGCTGGTTTGCAATATGATATAACTGTATGCTACGGCAGCAAATTTGTGAAATATTGACTTTGTCATTCATTCGATTTACAAACCTATTTTTATAAATTTATCCATATTGAATATATTTATTTAATTATATTTCTATGGTTTATACAACATTTACCCTTGTTTAAATTGTTAAAGGTATTGCGTCCTTGTTACTACTTACATTTTCTGTTTTGCTGTTTTTTGTCATACGTGATAAACTTGATACTGTCAGATTATATTCCCACTCATAAGTGGCTATTCCAAAATGTACTTGAACAATCGGATATTAAAGGGGCAGTAGCACGTTTTAAAGGGGAATATAAGGTGATATCAGGAAAATTAATTGAAGACAGTAATAAATCAAATACATTATACATGTATATGATTTGCAGTTCAGCCATGCGATTCCCTTTTCCTTCACAAAATGAGTTAAACGTGTTAGTACAAAAATGGCCACCAATGGAGATTATGTTAATCTTTATAATTTGTTTTGTGACTATGGATTATTGGTTTGTGTAATTAGATTTTTGACACCATCAAAATAATACATGAAGCATTAACGTACAATTATCAGTGAAAGTTTAAGATCTAAAATTTTCAAAATAACGTGCTGCTGCCCCTTTAACATTTATGTTTCAATCGCACAAACGATGAAGCCATCACTAAACCAAGTCCACCCCCCATCCCCACCCCCTTAAACAGCCTTAACAGACTAAGTATCCCATATCTCCAAAGAAGATAATAAATCTGTGTAGATTTTCCCTCGAAACTAGTTCTTGACCCCTTCAATATGCCATCATCATCTACTCGTCAAGTAAATCGGAAGTGCCAAATGATGGAATATTTTAAGCTGGATAGTATATCAGAAATGAACCCTGTGATTTATTAGTATGTCCCCCGCAAAGCTTTTCAGTTCCGTCCGAAATTCCATAACGCTTTCGTTTCCGGACCATATCTCCACAACCGTTCAATATTTTTTAACGAAACTTGGTATGTGGTTAGATCTAGTACTGGAGTGGTGCCTTTTGCTATTTTGGTTATTCTGAATTTTTTATTTTTTCTTGTTTCCATGGAAACAATTTGAACTAAGTGCATATTGGGGTATGCTTTCGTTTCCGGACCATATCTACAAAACCATTCAATATTTTTTAACGAAACTTGGTATGTGGTTAGATCTAGTACTGGAGTTGTGCCTTTTGCTATTTTGGTTATTCTGAATTTTTTCTTTTTTCTTGTTTCCATGGAAACAATTTGAACTTAGTGCATATTGGGGGATGCTTTCATTTCCGGACCATATCTCCAAAACCGTTCAATATTTTTTAACAAAACTTGTTATATGGTTAGCTCTAGTGGTGGAGTGGTGCCTTTTGCTATTTTGGTTATTCTGAATTTTTTATTTTTTCTTGTTTCCATGGAAACAATTTGAACTTAGTGCATATTGGGGTATGCTTTCGTTTCCGGACCATATCTCCAAAACCATTCAATATTTTTTAACGAAACTTGGTATGTGGTTAGATCTAGTACTGGAGTTGTGGCTTTTGCTATTTTGGTTATTTTAAAGTATTTCCTTTTTCTTGTTTCCATGGAAACAATTTGAACTTAGTGCATATTGGGGGATGCTTTCATTTCCGGACCATATCTCCAAAACTATTCAATATGATTTTACGAAACTTGGTATGTGGTTAGACCTAGTGGTGGAGTGGTGCCTTTTTCTATTTTAGTTATTCTGAAAAAGAAATTCTGGTTTCTATAGAAACAAGTTGAACTAGGTGTATATGGGGGTTGGGTCTGTTTCCGTACTTAAGCTTAAAAACTATTCAAAATATTTTTACTAGACTTGATATGTGGTTAGAACTACTGGAGGAGTGGTGCCTTTTGCTACTTTGGTTATTCTGAATTTTTATTTTTCTGGTTTCCATGGAAACAATTTGAAATTTGTACATAATTGGAGTAGGGTCACTTTTGGATTAAATTAGCGGGGGACATCACAGTGCATCACATGCACATATTTCTAGTTGTTAATATGTTGACATATTTTGTGTTTACTTTTTACAAATAAAATTATACCGAACCTTATGTTTTACATCATTTGTTGGGACAAAGCATTTTTATCAACCAATGTTTTAAATTCTACCTGGTGACGATTTGCATTGCCTGACATAGTTTACTTTTTGCTAAGACGTCGCCATTAGTTCAAGCCACAAAACAAGCAGAAAAGGACAAAGTCACAATTTGAACGTAAACAGTCTTCGATTCGTATTTTATTCTGCTTTAGGGTGTGGAAAATTTTTGTTCCTCCCTTAGACGGTCCACAGGGTCACCAAAGCTATAGATTTTATTCCTCATTAGTCTTTGAGTGATTTCAGCAATGCTTCTGGAGAAGAAGTAGTAAATGAACAAAGTTTACGGCTTGATGGATGGACGCCGGACACCATGCATAAGCTAATCGGGCCTTCCACTGTGCTCCTTGAATTAATACCAGTCAAAAATTTGCAAGTTATGTAGGAGTGAACATTAACCAATCGGGATAAGAGAGTCATGAGGTTTTGTCACTTTAGAAATGATATTCTTTCAATTGAAAACAGCAACCCATCGAATGATAAAAAACAAACCATTTACTATAATTGATTCCTTTTATTAAAATCATTAAATGAACATAAATAATGAACAAAATTTCAGGCTGAAAGATGAACAAACATGTTTCATATAATTTAAAACAGTAACAATATTCCCCAGATATGTACCTCATTATCCAATATTGCACAGGTAGATTTCTTTCAAAGTAACTTTTGCTTGTGCTAAAACTGTATTATTAGGTATGTCAATACCTTAAAGCTTGAAACACAAATGAATATTGACTCCATTATTTAAGATGGTTTTTGTTGCACATTTAGTGACATCTAAGATGATTTTAAAACAAGCAAACAAAATTCAATTCGTGAGAACCAATCCTTAACTTGACATTCACAATAATAGGGACGATGAGAGAACAAAAGTTCATAAATTTGCGTAGTTGAAACTAAACTAACAACATAAAATATATCATTAAACGTTCTATGCTAAAAGAACACGAAAACATGCATATCAGATTACATGGACCATCCTTCACCGTTTAAAAACGTCACAAAAAAACAAACATTTTTCTACGAATAAGATTATTTAACAAAAAAAAAGGGAGTTAAACGAAAAACGTTTATCAAAGGATCTCAACGTTCGTGGTGGCCACTGCTTGCAGGGTTTGCAACGATTTTTCTAATTTGACTTAAATGAAGTTATTGTATAGCAGATATACATGCTTATTTCCCCTGGAAATCGAAATTGATATCTTAAAGAAATACAATATATTAAGCTTACAAAGAACAGTAAAGAAGACAAACAATAGTGTAGCCTACACTAAATTATGATTAGACTGTTAGGCGGTAACAACTTATGTCATAAGTAATATAAATACGATAATTGGAAATAAAAATACGTTGGATTGAGTAATCAAAGCGATGAGTAATGAGTTACTCGTCCTTTGGCAGATCAGCGGGGCCATCAGCCGGGAAGTGTGGGAACCCATTAGCACTGACCACTTCCGGGTCTTCAAACCGGATGTCGTCGAGGTCAAGGTCAAGCGCCTGAAAAATCAAGGTTATTGGGACTTAAGTGATTGATTTATGAAAGGGAAAATAAGTGTGTAAGTGAGAATAGTGTTTCTCTCGTAAACGACTAAGCTGATATCAGGAATAAACTCTAAGTGATGTTGCGTGGTTCTAGAACAATCACACAATCATTCATAATCGATATCAAACTGTTACATCTTCTTACTTGTGATACATTTTAAGGATCCAAATACGGTATCAACCACGTCTATTTTCATTTGCACGTGCATTTTGTGCTCTGTCAATTACAAAGAGTCGGTTAAACACAGTGTTTGTTTTGAAGGAAACTCAATTTAATCCATTTTATTCAGAATTAAAGCGAAATTATGAAGTAATCTAATCCCAATAATGAATGTTAACAAAATGCTTGATATTTGGGATTTTTTCTGATCAGTTAATAAATATGATTGCAAATACTACAGTATGGACAAATGGTTGTGGGTTGTTAATTAATGCTTAATTACGAAAGCTTAAACACTCGATCTCCCGGTTAAGGTTTAAAACAAGAGAGAAAAAAATAGAGCCATTGGCTCTGTAGCTCATCAGGCATCATATCAAGTTTGCTTTATACAGGCAAGATGAGCTAAAAATGAAACTGATGTTACCTATTGCAAGAAAACCTATAAAAAAATTACAAAACAAATGTATTATTATTCAACACTTTCTAGATCGCCAATATCAGACAGTGAAAGAAGTCCACACTAAAATATCCAAGGAGAAATAAATCATCTAATGGAGAAAAATAGGTTTTTAAGATTGTGACCCCTGTGACCCTATTTGGGGTCATGGGGTCACATAACCTACAGTTTAGAATCCCCATTGGCCAAGGAGTCTACATGCAGTCTTTCAGCTCAATAGACCTTAAGGAGCTAAAGATGATGATGAAAATAAGTTTTTAAGGTTGTGACCCCTGTGACCCTATTTGGGGTCATGGGGTCGCGAAATCTAAAATTTAGAATCCCCATTTGCCAAGGAGTCTGCACATATAATTTCAGCTCTCTAGACCTTTTGGAACTTGAGAAGAAGATGAAAATAGTTTTTTAAAGTTGTGACCCCTGTGACCCTATTTGGGGTCACAGGGTCACCAAAGTTACAAATAAGAATCCCCATTGTCCAAGGAGTCTGCACATATCACTTTCAACTTTCTAGTCCTTTTAGAACTGGAGAAGAAGATGAAAATAGGTTTTTAAGGTTGTGACCCCCGTGACCCTATTTGGGGTCATGGGGTCACGAAATCTACAATTTAGAATCCCCATTGGCCAAGGAGTCTGCACATATCATTTTAAACTCTAGAGTCCTTTTAGTACTAGAGAAGAAGATGAAAATAGGTATTTAAGGTTGTGACCCCTGTGACCCTATTTGGGGTCACAGGGTCACCAAAGTTACAAATTAGAATCCCCATTGTCCAAGGAGTCTGCACATATCACTTTCAACTTTCTAGTCCTTTTAGAACTGGAGAAGAAGATGAAAATAGGTTTTTAAAGGGAGGCTGATCGGACCTGCGAAAATCCTTAAGATTGAGTAAACGCCAGGACGGGCTCTTTGACTTTGTTATTGTTTTGCAGTTGCATGCTGGGAAAATTTCGACTGGTTATACGACTACAATGCGCTGGAATTAAACGCTCTTCTGCTCAACGGATCATGGAATACTAGGGAATAAACGCATATTTACCACTATGGGTTTGAAACCAGCGGTAATAAATACCCGTTTCAAGAAAGAAGCTGTATTAATTCACAGTGTAACACATGATCTGGGTCAGACGAAATCTTATGGGATAATTTTATAACTCATTTTCATAAAGATAAGATAAATTTCTAAACGAAAAGTTTTCGAGGTAGGATTTATTACTCAGAGACAGAGACCATAGCAAAATTGGGAAGAAAGATGCTTTCAATGAAACAATGGTAAAATAAACATAGTACCAGGTTAATTTACATCGATACCTGGTACAATATAAAACATGTTCAGTGAAAGAAAACAACGAACCTGCTTAGTTTGAGAGTTAGCGAGCGCCTCCAGCAGGGCTAATAACGAACCTGCTCAGATGATCCATGTATATAATCTATGTTAATAATGTATAATCTTACAGTTTGGGAGTGTGTCCGGAGGAAAAGCTATCATTCATTAAAAATTTTCATTGGTCATATTTAATGTTCTACAACTTCATTGGTTCATTAAACTAGACATTGTGCCGGAGAAAGAAATAACATTTTCATTGGTCAGATGGTGATGTTCACTAATGCCTACATGGAAGAACGCCTACAGTCTTATCAAAACATCTTCATGCACCAGTGGCTACAACTTCATTGGTTCATTAAACTAGACATTGTGCCCGAGAAAGAAATAACATTTAATTACACAATAATAAGCGTCGATTGTGTATATTTCTTGTCCACTAAGCCAGACACGACGGCGCCATCAAGCAATGGCCCGACAGTTATATGACCTGTTACGACACATGACTAGACTCACTGGACGTCAATAAACTGACACCTCACACCTGTTATCTGTAACATCCGGCTTTTTGATACACAACTTCAAATGGCAGATTCCTCGTCGTCTTCAAGGCACTTTTTAATGTGTATTAGATGTAACTGCAGACTGTTAAATTTATAACTTCTTTGAGAGGCATTTTAGAAATTGGAATGACGAAGACGGTGTCATCGATATATTCCTCTGCATTATTGTTAAATATATCATACAAATTTAAAACGATGTCATTTAACAACGAAAAATAACATAAAAAATATTAGATGAGAAAATTGCTTTTTTTGTAAACCCCATTATACCAATCACTCAGTTACATGATTTCACTGAATAATGAGACAAACATATGTTTATCTACATTGCATATTTAGGCAATAAGCAAACATTAATATCGTATTTCACTCTTTGATTGGATACTTTATCTTCTTAAACTGTGAGAAATATTATGTTCTTTAAGAAGATTTAGGGGGAAAACTAGTCATATGATTTAATCATATTTTATTCGTGAAAAACATAAGCTAATGAATGGATTGATCAAAAGTTCAAAAATTATATCAAAACCGTTCCAGTATAATTATTTTTGAATAAATGTAAGAGATAGGATGATAGGGGCATATTTTTGTTCATATTTTGTTATATGATTGTTAAATCACAAACCTATTCATACTTAGAACGATGTTATCATATTCATAGAATGAAGAATAATATCGCATCTATAAATATCTGATTATCCTGCCTCAACGGTGATCGGGGGAAAAGTCACAGTCCTTCATTCACCTCAACTACCTAAAACTGACTAAAAGCTCTGTCATGAAAGCATTCTTGTATTTCTATATAAACTTCCTTTTCTTGTGAGATCACCATCCATCAACTGGTGTAACATAACTGTTATATCCCGGAGCGCTATCAACATTTAAACCACTAAAAGCTCAGAGAAAATTCATCCTTTCGGACAATGAAATGAAGAAAGCGGACAAATGCTTGGTAGTAATGGTGCAACAAAAGTATCGAATTTATTTAATCCTGATATACCAAATAAAGATATACATAACACGATTTCAAAAATACAAATTACGGACAACTGTGATATTCAATATTTATTAAATCATAAAATGATAAATATTATTAACAAAGACAACATAAGATAAATCATATCATGTGGCCTATCATCAGTCAACTTAATTTCATCACACAGAACTTATTTGAAATACCAAACATTTCAATAAGCATTACTATCATAAAATATTGTGATTTTCCCTAGGCAAATTCGTGACTTTTTTTCCGTTTACCGTGTCAGATGCCGTCACGGATTTCAAAACGATGTACACTATTTTCAACAAATCATACAAAATAGAAATCATTCTTCTATTTGAAAGGGTTTGTTAAAAACAATGCAAATATAAAATAATAATATATATAATAATAATAATAATAAATATGAAAATGCAATAACATAAAAAGTTTCATTCGCTACGTTTATCCTCTTTGTAATAAATCATGTTATTAAAATGTAGCCCAACTGGCCATTTAGAATAAAGCTGAGTGTGTTACGACGGATCTTTGACTATGCTGAAGGCTTTATCAAATAATAGTGCTTTCGTTAGAATTCTTTTTGATATTGGGGTAAAAAACATATTTTTTATTTGTACGATCACACTTAGGTCACGAAACCCGAGGTTACGAAATCCTCAACAGCTGCCGGGCGGTGCCCAGTTCGTGTCACGTGACCGCGTTACGCAACTAAAAAAAGTTCTCGAACTCTCATTACCTTGGCTGATTAGTGTTGTCAGGCCTGAGTATAGTAGTCCGATCAGTCTCCCTTTAAGGTTGTGACCCCTGTGACCCTATTTGGGGTCACAGGTTCACCAAAGTTACAAACTAGAATCCCCATTGTCCAAGGAGTCTGCACATATCACTTTCAACTCTCTAGTCCTTTTAGAACTGGAGAAGAAGATGAAAATAGGTTTTTAAGGTTGTGACCCCTGTGACCCTATTTGGGGTCATGGGGTCACGAAATCTACAATTTATAATCCCCATTGGCCAAGGAGTCTGCACATATCGTTTTTAACTCTCTAGTCCTTTTAGAAGTGGAGAAGAAGATGAAAATAGGTTTTTAAGGTTGTGACCCCTGTGACCCTATTTGGGGTCACAGGGTCACCAAAGTTACAAATTAGAATCCCCATTGGCCAAGGAGTCTGCACATATCATTTTTAACTCTCTAGTCCTCCTGGAACTGGAGAAGAAGATGAAAATAGGTTTTTAAAGTTGTGACCCCTGTGACCCTATTTGGGGTCACAGGGTCACCAAAGTTACAAATTAGAATCTCCATATGCTAAGGTACTTGTACACAAAATTTCAGCCCTCTAATGTGTATGGTTCATGAGGAGAAGTCGAAAGTGTCAAAAGTTTACGGACGGACGACGGACGGACGACGGACGACGGACGACGGACGGACGACGGACGACGGAGGGACGCCGGACGACGGGCCATGCCATAAGCCCATCTGGACTTTCAGTCCTGATGAGCTAAAAATTCAAAACCTTTGAAAAGAATGCTTCGCGGGAAGAAAGACCTCAAGCTTCGCTTTCAGTCTTCTTTCCCGCTGGGTTTGAAATCCTTTCTCTAGTGTTTTAACCTTAACATTAACACTTCTTGCTTTGGTACAGTCAGAACTGCTAAGGTTGTCGATTTTCTGTTATTTTAAGATTTTGATTTTGACCATTGTGGTGTAACTAGTGACCATTTACTATAGGGCTGCTACTGAAGTTTGACCGGTTGGAAAGACTTACATATCAACTGTCAAAATTCACTTTCATTTCTCAGTTTTTAGACATAATTTTGTAAATGTGAAAATCCAAAAGATCTTATGATTCTTTCATACCATACGATTATGTTTACTAACGGTTGTATATGGTTCTTTACATGCAACTTTTGTGGGGTGATTCACGTGTTTCCTTATGTAAAGATTTGCCTTTTGTATGTTTATACCTATATTTTAATCATTCTGTTTACGGTTTTCATGGACACGCAGTCAGGTTTGGGTGCAATGCTACATTGGATTTCAGCGCAGTACCACCCATGGTTTTGCTAGTTCCAGCCGATGCTCGCAGGTTTCACCACAATACATAGCCATGGCTTTCTCTCTGCAATAATAGTAGCAGCCGCGATGTAAGTGAAATACAATTGAAAGCGGCGATAAACCCCACATTGCATCTTGTAATTCGAGTAATTTGTCCCGAGGGTATCTCCTAAACTAGACAAGCTATATTGACCTGACTTAATACAAAGATCAGCCAGATGCCTTGACGTTATTTTTAAAGGGGGTACAACCCATGAAATATGAATTGAAGTTTTTGTGGGTTTTTTTCAGTGGAAAGATGACAAGAAATTGACTGTGGTTGTCAATTTGTTTGGATCATGACTTGCTTCATATTCATTGTAGTTACACCAATATCAAAGGAAAGGAAACAAATAAATTTTACCATGATATATACCAATAAAGAGACATAAAATCTTATAAAATCATCTCAATGCCTGTATTTGTTTTCAACCACATTTGATAAATGAAAACCATATAAAATGAACAATAGTGTATCATCAATAGAAATTGTGTATCATTTTTTATGGAATGGGAGAATGTAACCTACACTGCCTCATGCATGGCATGTGCCGACTTGTATTCATGTACATGTACTTGGTTCCCGAGTTGACTGTATATATATATACATGTTTCAACCTTTTTAAGGGTAAGTAAAACTAATGTTTATTTTTAAGCAATTAATTTCTTATAATACAGTAACCCTTATGCTCGAAAAAGCCTGCCTTAAATTTAAACTTTCTTCTTCAAACTTTAATTTGTTCAATCACAATTGTTGTTGATTACATACCCAGGTGTAAATTTCATATTACATGATTTGCCTTATGTCACCTGTATATGCATAAATGTTACTATTTACAAACGATGTTAAAATATTTCTACAATGTATCAGGACATCAAAGGTAACAATTTCCTTCTCAAAATTAACTGTAAGAAAATAATTTACTTTATGACTCGTCATCCTCACATTTGAAAACAAAAAATATTATTCAGTATGCGAAACAAATTGAAACTTCATACTTATATTACTGGTATGTTGAAGTTTATCACGTTTACTACCATTGAACAGGAGCAATATGTAAACATACACTGTAGTTGCCTATCCCAACTGGTCAATCCCTTAAAACGTACTGCGTTCTTGATATGTGAATACTGATCCTCAAGTGTCTTTTTTACTTGAACCAATAAGCAAAAATAGAGCCATTGGCTCTGTAGCTCATCAGGCATCATATCAAGTTTGCTTTATACAGGCAAGATGAGCTAAAAATGAAACTGATGTTACCTATTGCAAGAAAACCTATAAAAATATTACAAAACAAATGTATTACTATTCAACACTTTTTAGATCGCCAAAATCAGACACTGAAAGAAGTCCACACTAAAATATCCAAGGAGAAATAAATTTGCCATAGACTGTCATCTAATGGAGAAAAATAGGTTTTTAAGATTGTGACCCCTGTGACCCTATTTGGGGTCATGGGGTCACAAAAACCTACAGTTTAGAATCCCAATTGACCAAGGAGTCTACATGCAGTCTTTCAGCTCAATAGACCTTTAGGAGCTAAAGATGATGAAAATAGGTTTTTAAGGTTGTGACCCCAGTGACCCTATTTGGGGTCATGGGGTCACGAAATCTACAATTTAGAATCCCCATTGGCCAAGGAGTCTGCACATATAATTTCAGCTCTCTAGACCTTTTAGAACTGGAGAAGAAGATGAAAATAGGTTTTTAAGGTTGTGACCCCTGTGACCCTATTTGGGGTCACATGTTCACCAAAGTTACAAATTAGAATCCCCATTGTCCAAGGAGTCTGCACATATCATTTTCAACTCTCTAGTCCTTTTAGAACTGGAGAAGAAGATGAAAATAGGTTTTTAAAGTTGTGACCCCTGTGACCCTATTTGGGGTCACAGGGTCACCAAAGTTACAAATTAGAATCTCCATTGTCCAAGGAGTCTGCACATATAATTTTTAACTCTCTACTCCTTTTGGAACTGGAGAAGAAGATGAAAATAGGTATTTAAGGTTGTGACCCCTGTGACCCTATTTGGGGTCACAGGGTCACCAAAGTTACAAATTGGAATCCCCATTGGCCAAGGAGTCTGCACATATCATTTTTAACTCTCTAGTCCTTTTGGAACTGGAGAAGAAGATGAAAATAGGTATTTAAGGTTGTGACCCCTGTGACTCTATTTGGGGTCACAGGGTCACCAAAGTTACAAATTGGAATCCCCATTGGCCAATGAGTCTGCACATATAATTTTTAACTCTCTAGTCCTTCTGGAACTGGAGAAGAAGATGAAAATAGGTTTTTAAAGTTGTGACCCCTGTGACCCTATTTGGGGTCACAGGGTCACCAAAGTTACAAATTAGAATCTCCATTGTCCAAGGAGTCTGCACATATAATTTTTAACTCTCTAGTCCTTTTGGAACTGGAGAAGAAGATGAAAATAGGTATTTAAGGTTGTGACCCCTGTGACCCTATTTGGGGTCACAGGGTCACCAAAGTTACAAATTGGAATCCCCATTGGCCAAGGAGTCTGCACATATCATTTTTAACTCTCTAGTTCTTCTGGAACTGGAGAAGAAGATGAAAATAGGTTTTTAAAGTTGTGACCCCTGTGACCCTATTTGGGGTCACAGGGTCACCAAAGTTACAAATTAGAATCTCCATATGCTAAGGTACTTGTACACAAAATTTCAGCTCTCTAATGTGTATGGTTCATGAGGAGAAGTCGAAAGTGTCAAAAGTTTACGGACGGACGGACGACGGACGACGGACGGACGCCGGACGACGGGCCATGCCATAAGCCCATCTGGACTTTCAGTCCTGATGAGCTAAAAAAGCTAGGAAATCTTATACACAACTAGATTAGCGTTTGCGGGATACCGCAAAAGCAGAGCAGCCCCGGAACTTGGGGTTTCGCCTTACCCTGTTCCGCCTTTTACAGGCCTCACCAAATTGGGAATTTTTTCGTGACCTTGACCTTTGACACTCAAGGTCACACAATCAATGAACACATTTCATTGAGTAGAACATTATTGTAATGAAATAAAGTGTTAAAAATTAAATTAATCCATTTTCTCCATATATGTTGACCTTGCTGTGACCTTGACCTTCGACAGTTCGTACCCAAAACTTTTTGAAAATGTTGTACTTCTCAAGAGATAATATATACAAAATCTAAACTTCATAGCACAAAAACTTGTCAAGTTATTGTGTTTACAAGGTATTGCAATAACTCATATCTCATGACTTTGACCTTTGACCTTCAAGGTCACACAATAATTGAGTACTTTTTATTGAGTATAACAATCATGTATTGATTAAAAGTCATCATAGGTAAAATTAACCATTTTCGTTAAACCATGCTTAAGTCATGACCTTGCTGTGACCTTGACCTTTGACGGATTGTAGCCGAAACCTTTTCAAAATTTTTTACTTTTCCAAGGATGATATATACCAAGTTAAAGCTTCATAGCACAAAAACTTTTCAAGTTATCGCGTTTACAAGGAATTTTGCGGTGATTTTATTACTCGTGACCTTGACCTTTGAACTTGAAAGTGAACATATCATAATGATTCCCTGGAAATATTAACATTTAGACATGTTCATGAGTTCTGAAAAGCTAAATGGGATAAAGTTATACCCAAATTTAGTGCATTTTGTAATAACTCATATCTCATGACCTTGACCTTTGACCTTCAAGGTCACACAATCATTGAACACTTTTTATTGAGTATAACAATCATGTATTGATTAAAAGTGTTCATAGTTAAAATAAAGCATTTTCAGTAAAACATGCTTACGTCATGACCTTGCTGTGACCTTGACCTTTGACGGATTGTAGCCAAAACCTTTTCAAATTTTTTTACTTTTCCAAGGATGATATATACCAAGTTAGAGCTTCATAGCACAAAAACTTTTCAAGTTATCGCGTTTACAAGGAATTCTTAGAGTCAATACATATCTCATGACCTTGACCTTTGACCTTGAAAGTGAACGTGTCAAAATCGTTCCCCCAAGGTATGAGTAATAAGGTATGAATAAGAGTTCTGGAAAGCTTAGTGGAAAAAAGTTATAGCTAGTAGTACGAGTGCGGCGGCGATGGAAACTTCACAAAAACTGATAGCAGCCCCGTCCTTAGACGGGGCTGCTAATTACATCTTGTTACGACGTGTAGGGCTCTGATTAATTTAATGTAAGCCCTATTAAACCAAAACTCTGAGATAGATAGATCTGTGATTCTAACTCTATTAGGTTAGGTGAGGTGATAGGAGGTTTAACTCTGCTTTTAAGAGTATTATATCAAGGATTCTAGTATAAAAGCAGGGAGAAATCCTGCAACACTATTGTGGCTATGCATCACAGTGAAACCTGCAAGATGATATGGGCTTTAGTGCCGTTTTTAAGAGTGTTCCACTTATATCACGGCTGCTAGTATTATTGCAGGGAGAAAGTCTGCAACACTATTGTGGCTATGCATGGCTGTGAAACCTGCAAGCATTGGCTGGAACTAGCAAATGACTAATTTAATCAACTGTCAATACTAGTGTTTTATGATCCATGATTAATTGTATCCTGTATCAGTGTAGGAAATAAGACCTGGTTTTGAAGTTTGTCTTCAAATAAAATGAAAAGTTTCAAAATAATATGTTTTGGACTGACTACAAGTTTACCGTATTTCCTCGAATACAACCCGGGCCTCAAATATAACCCGGGGGGTAAGGGGATGCGGAATGAATTACAACCCGGGCCTCGAATATAACCCAGGACTTTTCTCTTTTGAAGTATCCGTATGACTTGGACAATATGTCATGTCAATTATATTAACACCTCTATTGTACAATTGTATCCGAGTTGTTGTGTTCTTAATGTTAAATACACTGATGAATCCCATATTGCCGACTCAAAGCAGTACATCATGCTACATAAAGTGTGCTGATAGGAAGTGCTGTGTGCATGCAGATGACAACACATTACTGCAATATGGATTTAATAAACACAAAACATAAATAATGATAATATGATTTTAATAATAATTTGATTTAACACTTTTCTATCTCTTGATTAAAGTTATTACAGTAACACAAGAACAAATTATCACACTTAATAACTAAAACACTTTGCACTGAATTAATATCATAGCTGATATCATTTAAATCATCTAAAGCTATGAATTTCCAAACTATAAGTGATGGATGAAAAGACAATGGCACAAGTGTTTGTAGATTGAAAATACAAAATATCTAGAAAACATTATTTTGATAGATAATCAAGAATCCATTATTTTAGTAATTGGTCGAAAAACAGGTACTCAGATTTTTACCGCCATACAAAAACATACAAAATTCAAACATTTAACAAAAACTTCCTGTGAAACACATATTCCCTAAACAACAGTTATCTAGAAAATCTTGATTGCATGAGTATTATAGTTCAAGATAAGTATTGAAACATGTAGCAATAGCACTATCATCAAATACTGACAATGTACATCAAACTCTTCACTTAACAAGGGAGACTACTCTCGTTTATCTGTTTCTTCACTCATTTCACTCATTTCCACCATCTCTGTAACTTCAGCCTTGCGACGTGGAACCTGTCAAACAAAATAATTACCACTTCAAGATCTAGTTTTATAATACCTTTTAAATAAATTACAGTAAACTTAAATCTCAAGCTTTTAATTTTTCCTCTAGGTTGGTAACCACTTAAAGATCAAACTTGCAATAACGATATCTTGTATAGCTAGCTCTTAAATAAATTAACAAACACTTCAATCTCAAGCTTTTAATTCTTCGTCTAAGTTGGTAACCACTTAAAGATCAAACTTGCAATAATGATATCTTTCATAATTTAATAACCATTTTAAGATCTTGGATTCAATACCATTCTTATAAATGAATACCAGGGGTAACCACTTCAAAATCATACGCGTAGGCATACCATTCAGATGATTCTACCGGTTAAGATTTGTTTACCACTAAGTCCAAAGTCTAGTTCCTCTGTTATTATTACCGTAAACACAATAAAAAATGTTAGTTATTAATGATAAATCTGTAATAAATCATTACCGTTTCCAAATCTAGCTTGCAATAATCACCCCCTAATAATTTGTAACCATTCCAAAATGTGATCAGTAATAACCTTTTAAATTTCAACAACACTTCAAAATATAGTTTGCGTGTTGAATTTACCAATGAACTTAGTACCACATCAAAATCAGGTGTCACATGTTACCTTTTAAATTATTGAAAAGTCAAAAGTATTATTACTCATATGAGTTCTAGTATAGAAATCTGTACACAAACACCATTTATTTGATAGCATCTGCTGGCTTGCTGTGTTACAGTAGCAAACCAATATTCCTATAAGAAAGAGGGTAATATCCATTTTGTATGTGGTACTGAGGTGCAACTAGGTACATTTAAAACTTATCTAACTTCCTATTCACTATGAATATACTGTCCAATAGTATTGTCTAAAACATTTTCAGCATATTTCATTACTAGTTCACAAAGTTAGCAATCATACCTTTTTAATTTCAACATAACTTCAAATTTACTTTGTAAGTTTAATTCACTATCCCCTATAAACATACAGTCTAATTGTATTGTCTATCATATTTCAAAACACCTTCAAAATATGAATAAAAGTGTGAGAGTAACTGTCAATGTTTCACTTCTTCTACAATATTATTTCCACACAACACTCAAAACTATTCCACAAATCTTCAAAGACGGTAAAAATCTTAGCAAAACCAAAACCTGTGCCAATGCTTTTCATCCATTAATGAATAATGTTATGAGATAGGTATTATAATGATAAATGCTCAATAGGGGGGAAGCAACGGAAAGCCGGAAGCAGGGAGATGCACTGTAGTGTTGTTCCTAGAGGGGGTCCTAGGGGAATTTGGCCACCATTTTGGCTTGGTGTCCCTTTAGATTAATAGATGAACAATACTATTACCATTGCAAAGGGGCCAGTTTGAAATTGCCAAAATGAGCCTCTCAGCTTATCACCTAATAAACTGCTGTACATCATATTTCTAGGTTCGAAACTCAATCATGCTCACTTTCAAAGACTATAAAAACATTGATCCAACATGCAGAATTCTAGAAGTAAAACATGCAAACATGCTTTCCCAACATATCAGGGAAGGTGACTACGACTAGACTAGACAAGATAGAAGTGAAATCAGAAGCAAAGAGCAAGCAATATATTCAGTTTTGAAGGGCAAGGGTAGATAACTCTAGTTGGAAAGAATTGAAAGTTAAGCCTTTGCAATTTCTACTTCACAAAACTTGACATGTATTTTTTGTGAACTGCATGAAATATTACATTTAGTACAACTATGAAACTCTGACAATTTTTTTTTCCAAATCAAGAAAAAAATATATGACTTGGTTCTAATTATCCTTCTTTTCTAAGAATTAACATCAGGGATGCAGAAATCAGTCTATTTGCCAGACATGTCCGATTAGGAATCCAGTTTGACCGATTGGAAAAGTGACCAGTCGGACATTCAAGAAGTCATTTGACCGATTGAAGATAATCAAAGATTTACTAAACAAACAGATAAACAAGCCTGAGTTGACTGACAAGCAATTTAATTTAATTTAACATACAAGTTTACCACGTCTTCTAAATAAATGGCTAGAACAAGAATTATCACTTTCAAAATATAAATGGATTTGGATAAAGCCATAACTAATTTGTGTATGACATTTGAAAAAGCACGAAAATCAATAAGAGATGTACCTGAACAGAGATGAACAAATAATCCTTAAGTAGCTAAAAACCTGAAAGTAGCAATATAACGTCTGACACAAGATCTGCTTATCTCTCTTATTTTCCTTCAAACTGACATTCAAAGCACACATGAACCTTTCTATTGTAACATTTAGTCATTTAGTCTTTACTCTTTATCACTTGAAACTCTTTCCTTAACATTTCAACACTGTCACAAACCTTTACCAGAAAGTTTCACAATATCCTTAAAATCAATATCAAACAATGTCATATATTAAAATACACAACAACCAGAGCCAAATGCTGAAGAATGAAGGGCAGAACCATGATCTTATATCAAGGGGATGAACCCCATGACTTAAAAGTAATATTTCTCAAGAATACAAATACGAGACATACTCAGAAGTCTCCTGAGCGTTGGGACTAGAACCAACAGTACATGAAGCATATTGAGATCTCTTTAACTGCAGGGCATGGGAATTCACAAAGTCTGAAGCAGCAAGGCCAGAAGCACTAGAGGAGAGTGAAGGAAGGATAGTTGTACAGGGTTGCACGTACCAGCCAATTCAGAGGAGTAGACACGAGCATGTCGGCGGCAAAACTGAGGGCTTCCTGAACATAAGTCATCTTCTCTCTGCTCTGCTGGAGAATCCACGCTGGGACGTCCTCGAAAGTGGAAGCCTGAATCGAGATTTATTTTGTGTAAGAAATCAACCAGTACAAACTTTTTGTACATGTTAACAAATAACACCTATGTTAAGTTAAAATGGTTATTCTTTGATACAAGGAATGTTTAACAAGAAACACTTTTCTTTTAATCTTGGGAGAGGGCATCTAAATCCCTTAACCTCTATATCAAGTACATATGGATCAGCATTTCAAACCCTTCAGGAAAAACTGCCCATCATTTCAACATACCAACTGCAAACAATGTGTGACTAACTGCTAGGCAGTTTTCAAATTGTCAGTTATCTATGTAAAAGCGAGTTTGCTACACACCTGTGAGAAAGTGGCGTAGAGATCTTCGGTGTACTTGAGAGCTTGAGCAACAGAGTCACGGAGATGCTGGGGTTGAGAGGAGACGTACTGGGAGATGGTAGAGGCGCTGTGTCGGATCTGTCGGGTCAGGCGGCGGGCAAGCTTGATTGTTCGCTCCTCAATGTTCTGTAAGATAAAGTATTTGAGTTTCATTTCTTTTTCAACAATTGACTGATTAAGTGATGTATACAAGTTTTCATGGATAATGATAACATTTTACAGGAAAATTTGACATGTTCAGACCAGTAAGCAGTTGCCAATTAGACTTTAAGAATTTAGGTTCTTTGGATCAAGTTCAATTGCAATGACAGCAAGAACGAATGAAATATTAAATGCCAATTCTTGATCAGTGTTTTCCATAAGTGGTCAACAGAGAGGGTTATTTTGCATTATTCTGAGCACATAGGAACCTTTATTATTGTTGAAGTATTCTTTCCTCTCTTTTTCGAAATTTTTTTGGCAGAGCAGGCCCATTTGCAAAGGTAAAAGTATACTACATCTGATATTTCTAAGGGACACCAAGCTAAAAGGTTGGGCAAATTTCACCAGGAGCCCCTCCAGGAACAACACTGTTAATGACCTTTCAATGAACCAAAGACAGCAATGGATTGAGAAACCAATCAAAGAGAATATCAACACACCTGTGCAGTTTCTGCCTCCTTCTCCTCCTCCTCACTAACGATGCGGCTCCAGGTGTTGGTCACCTTGTCATGCACAGCACCGTACCCGTCTCCCACCCGGGTTCGAACCTGGTCCAGGTTACTCTTGGCAAAATCGATCTGTAACAATGAGTCAACATCAATCAGGGTTTCAAAATATGATTGGTTAACACCTTGGTATGTCAGTCATTAAATGGTTTGTTAATGGTTAAAGTTTAGTAATCTTGTTAACATGGAATTTTTGCAGGTTTGATTTTTGGACATCTTGATTTGAAAAAAAAAACGTAAACCCATGTGAACAACATTGTATGACCATTTTATTGAACTTGTGACTTTAGGATCTCCTAATCTATTTTTTTCATGATAACCTCAAGTGGTGTGAAATTTTTTTGAAGGATTTATTACTGAAAATGGTGTCAGAAATATGTAAACACTAATAAACAAACAAATAAGAAACAAAGAGAAATCTTGATGAATAACTTTCTACAAGATGTACACACCAGATCGACAGTGAAGTGAAGTCTGGCCAGGGCATCCTGACTCTTGACCTGAACACCACGCAGGTCACGCATAGCGCGCTTGTACATGCGCCGCCTCACTTTGGATGTCAGGGAGGTCGCTCGGTACACTGGGTTCTTCTCAGGCTTGTCAGTCTCACCTTGAAGGAGAATCAATGTTGTATATATAATATATAATAGTAACAGTATATATCTTAACAGTGTTCTATTTATAGTTACTGTATAAATATCATATCAGTGTTGTATATAATGTGACAGTATATATCTAAAATTGATTCAAAAGCTGGTATGAATAACATTTTCAAAATAATTTACAATTGTGTCATTGATCTGATCATTATTCTATTTCAAAATAACCCACACTTATGAAAACATTTATTCAAACTATTAATTAATCTTATTATGTGTTTCAACAAAACTGAAATCTCTCCAGAGAAAAGGATATTTAGGATATTTATGTCAAGGAAATACTCTACTCTTGAGAAGCTTTTTAGTTTGCATTCAAATAGTTAGTGACACTTACCTTCCTCAGGGGGCAGGTATTTGTCGACAATCTGCTCAGAGGTAGAGAGAATGCCATCGATACCGGAGGCGGCCATCTTGCCATAGCGGGTGTTGAGTGAGGCGTCAAGGACCCCCATGCCCAGGTTCTGCACACGGGCGACCTGGGCCGTGCTGTAGTCCTTCACACCTGTCACAGTGGCTGTTCCCAGCTGGCTCACTCTGGTCACCTGTGGCACCAACAGGGTTAATAGTTGGTAACATTGACTCAGAGTTTAAGAATTTCAATAGTGTTTAATAGATTCAGATTAAACTTGTACAAATCATGTGAGTCATTAGGATAAAAAATTAAAAAGGTTGTTTACCGCTAAGAAAAAAACTTCTATTGCAAGGTAATACTGTGAACCAGTCGGTACTCAAAAAAGTAGTGAAAGTCTGAAGATCATCATAATATTCTTTGAGTTATCAATTCAAGTAAAAACACTGGTAAGATATATTTTGACAAAGATCTTTAGCGAGTCTTTAATTACTCAGATGAAACGAAATAGTAACAGGTGTATGAGGGTTTAAGATTTCATATCAATTCACATAAACATTACCTGATCCTTGCCAACATTGTAGACGCCGGCTACGGTGCTTGTGACCGGTTTCAGGTAGTCCTCACACACCTTCTTGCTGTCAGCGTACACCTGCCAGGTGAGCAAATATTGATTACAAATATCAATCAATTTAAAGAATCAACAAAGCTATGAGTGCAATTTTCAAAAAAACACTTTGTCAAGGCAGTTACTTTTGAAGCGTTATTTTGAATGCATTTGGATAGACTACCAATCAATGAACTTTCAGTAAAGCATTACGAATCTGCAGGCAAATAATTAACAATAAAGAACTACCTGTAGAACATTGTCTAACAAAGGAAAACTGAATCCTATACTCAATATATACTTTTTATATATTTTTCCTTTAAGATCATAAATCCATTTCCATACTTTCTTACATTTACACATGTAAACAAGTTTTTTAAATTTTTGACCATAACAAGCTTGACAAACATAATTACAGAAAGTTAATACTTTCAAAATATGATTTGCCATATGTAATGAGAGTTGCATTTTTAATGACCTACCTCGTCGGTGGGTTTGACGATGACAGGGTATTTAGTCTCCAGCTTACTGAGCTGGTCACAAGCATAGTTGTTCACGATGTTAACTGCAACAGAACATGTGATGCATGAAACCAAAAAACATACACATACATATCTTTATGAAATAAATTGTTCCATTCCTAGTTGAATTTCTTGATATCTTCAGATGAGCTGTCTGATTGTTGCAAAATAAAAACAATAAACATTTTGATTATTAGTTAACATTCAACCCTTTACAGTCTACATATTGCGGCAAATTGTAGGTCGTAAGCACATATTGCCAGCAATTATGTTAGATTTCCTAAAGGGAAAGTTATAAACAACATAAGAGTCAACTTCTTTCCTTTAATACAATATTAACCAAAATTTGCTTTTATAATACGAAATCATTTAAATTTAAATTAATGCCAATAACGTACTGCATAAATACTCGCAAAATGTTGAAAGGACTTGTTAAGATGCAAATCGTGTGATTCACTTTTTCTTTCATGGTACAATTACTTTCACATTGAACGACTCATTTAAATATGCTAGGACGCACAAGACATTGTGCTAGCATTCCCTTAACTCAGCAGGTCTTATCTGTAGAATAATCACTGTACTTGTTAAATCGGGCTAGTACAGAGTTCGTACAATCTTTGTATGGTTTTTTAAGGCCATTTTCAGGGCTTTTCTGGGCAAAATTAATCCAAAAGTTCCAGCTAGCGAGATCAACATGATTCACATATGAATCCTTGGCAACACACAAAGCAACAGAATTGGCAATGAACTGAAGTCTGAGTGGGTGAGTGAGTTGTTGTTTTACGCTGCTTGGGAAATTTTTCAGTCATTAGCGGCATGAAATGAAGTCTGACCTTAATCGACAACCAGAAAAAGTGAAATAACACAAGATTTCTTTGTGTATTATTATAAAAAGAATAACTCTTTATTAATATTGCACAAGGCACAAGCAAATAACATTCTTAAATCTTTTGAGATAGTTGTTAGTGAATTTAAGTTCTAAGTACTAAAGCAAAGGAAGTTTAGTATTTTCTCTTTCCCCCCACCCGCCCCTAAGTACAAGGATAAGAAAGTGACAGTGATCGTCAATCAAACTACACTCACTCTGTGGTTGAACCTTCTCGACCAATGGCATAGCAGTCTGAGCGACGGTGGTCACGCTGCTCTCGGCCATGTTGAAGGCAGCTCGGAGTAGAGCATTCTTTTCCTTGCTCTTCTCATAGGCTCCATAGGCTGTTGTCCAGGCCAGGTTTACCATAGGCAGATTGCCTACTCGCGTAATGAACTGCTGTTCTTCCATCCTTTGTTGTTGTTCCTGTAGGCTTTTCCGGTACATATAATTGTTTCTGTTGGAAAATTTAACAAGTTGTAAATGTTTTATTCTTAAATGTTACATTGTATCTTTCAGGAGGCCTATTAGCCCTGCTTCAAGCCAAAATACAGTCTAGACCTAATACTGAATGATGACTGAATACACATTAAACGAAAAGCATGAAGAAATAGAATAATATAAATGAAGGTTCATACAGGAATTATTTTAAATATTTCATTGACTTAATTTTAGTCAATAGGCCTTTATCTTGTTATGAATTAATTATTACTACTTATATGTCTATAGATCAGTCAATTTTTATTTATATTAACTATTAAAAGTCTTATTAATACTGAACAAATATACATTTTGTTTGTTCAACGATCAGAATAAGTGATTCTTAATTTTAAGATGAGTTGTGTAACAAACTAAAACGAGGAAGTTTTAAACAACTACCCTGGTTTCTACTTTTGTACTAATTACGAATCAATTTATGAACATTTGCTCTGTTGATGTAACCCTATACTCTAACAAACACACAAAATAATCCATACATGACTAGTTAGTTTGAATAAGATCAGTCCTGAACGAACAATGAAGAACAATGGAACTGCTGTTACAATCACAAGTCAAATCAAAAATATGTTCTAGTAAATTCCAGATTTCTCTTAAATCGTATTTCAAACCTCCCACTTTTCCTGCTCCCCTAATAACTTAAAATTGGAGCATTCAATTAAGAAACAATTTTCTATCTACTCACCCTAGTACAATCTTTGAAAGCTCAAGCATTTGACTGTGACTGTCTGGACTCGACTGGACTTATATATATAACCCGGACAGACAACCGAGATAGTGCAAGAGACCAAAGTCCACCAGCTGGGCAGCACGTGACGCGGTAATGGCGTTTAGCTAAAAATAGAACAACGTACTTCCCAGCATGCGCAGAACAGGTGCCCTCTGTCGGATTTTGAAGCAGGTCAGAGTGACCTAATGTGATTCGGTTGTGACGTAACAGAGGGTGCAGTCTTTAGTACTCTTTACAATCAAATTGAAAAGTCGAAATATTTTACTAGTAGCTAGTTGTTGCTTTGGTGATTACCTTGACAATAAATTTATTTATGTCATGATTTTGAACTATATGATATCTAAAATGTTAAAAAGTTACAATATTTTTTCACTTATGAAAAGTTCGTCATATTTATACTTGTTAATCATAAGGATGCATACGGAAAAAGAAAAAAATACTTTATTTATGCAATAAAGATCAAATATAAGATGACATAAATTATTAAAAACATTAAACTATAATGAGTGAATTTTTCAAACACTTTTTCTATCCTGGATTCCGTTGACATGCGCAATTTATTATTTCGATAAATTTTTTTAACTGAACTGAACTTTTTTTACACTCAGCCTGCGAACTGCAGCATAAGAAGTACAAAGAAGCACAAAGAAAGTTCTTGTTTTTTTAAAAATTACCACACGTTATATGTTGATCTTTTTTTACAAATCTATTTATAATCTGTTCAAGTGTGTATATAACCTTGTCTGGGATACGCGAGACAGTTTCATCAACTATCTAATCAGTGATCAGGACTAATTGAAAGGATAAAGATAAAATGTACTTTGAGCTAATTGACCTTGTACCTAGTGTTATCGAAAATTACGAAACCCGATTATGTCATTGCAAACTTTTGAGTCACATTTTTCAAAACCATGTTAATGCGAATTTATCGCGCATGTATCATTCGAAGGTGTTAAATAAAGCGTATAATATATTTATATTGTTAATCACTGAATACGTTAGCACATGAGTAAATATGTAATTTTAAACCCTCATACAGAGTGTTATTATTTCGTTCCTACTGAGGAATTAGAGACCCGCTAGAGAGCTTCGTCAAAATTGATCTTACCAGTGTTTTTACTTTAAATGTTAACTCAATGAGTTAGATTGTTTTTTTTCTTCATAAATCACTTATAATTGTTTGGTTGATTCTTTGTGTTATCAAATTCTTAATAGTCTAACATTTAGAAGACTCTGAAATGAAATGGTCTATAAATCTAAAATTTGATGGAAAAAAACTTAATAAAATGGAAAGAAGACCTGGATTTCTTTATAATTTTTTTTAGCTTGCATGTCTTTCTTATAGACTTGCTTAGGCTTTTATCTTAATTTTTGGTCTGGCTAACAGACGAAAGTCTTGACTAAAATAATAGTTAATGGTTTTCTCTAGACATTTGTTTTTTCAACGTAATTGACGTATGTATTTTCACGGTCTTTGTCGTATTATATTAAATATGTAGCTCTCTGAAATTTGAATCAAACGATATCTAAGTTATCAGATAAAGATAATCACGTCATCATTTTAAAAACAACTTATTGAAAGAGCATTGAACATTCGACTGACACAAAGTCGACTTTGGTCCCATATTTTTGGGGTCACCATGTGCTGTAAAGGGGCCACGTGTCGTTATATTGAACTGTTCGGGGTGACTGATAAGTGTTATACGTGTTAGGAGTAATAATCACGAACAGGTTAGAAGATTCACATATAAATGGCGTGCAACGATATTGGAATTTGTTTCGCGTATAATTAGATTTGAATAGGGAAATCATATATATGCCATTTTTGAAAAAAATCCTAATTGAAATAGACAGATAACTTGTTAAGTCTACGGAACTCTTTTGACATGCATGTCTTTCATTTGAACCAAACAGATGAACAGGGTTTACAATCTATTTTCGAATCTTCATGCGTTTAGATTTGTTATTTAGGAAGTAGTTCAAATATCATACCTCTAATGCATTTAATCAATACCTTCATCTTCTTTATCCCTTAAGATTGAAATGGCGTGATTTTGCCCCTTTGGTTTGACCGACTTGTACATGCTTCCCCTGTCAGTAGAACTTACGTATAACAAACATCCATTTGTGAAACAGTTGGGCGTTTTATTCATTGTCCGAATGTTGTATTACAGTAATTCCTGTAATTATGTTTCAAGTTTAACTTGCGGTATATAAGTATCATAAAGCATGTCGCGTCAGATATATTTTAGCTTCCGTCTAGCATAATTTCATTGTCGCATTCGATCCTACATAATCATGGTCTCGGGTGGTTTATTCTGACTTATTAAAAGTTTTAATGATGTTTCTAAAAATGATAAAAAGTCGTTTTGAAGTTACGCGATCTAACGGTGATGAAGTACTAAAGGATTCTGTTAATTCTGTTAATAAAATACTAAATCAACTGAAATGATATGCAAACAATAGTTTCAACTTTGTAAATTGGATTAGTGCACTGTAGAATATTGTTATAGATTGTCCATGGTGAGATAAATTTTAACGCTATGTACTTTGTGTTATTACTTCAATTTGGACTATCACGAGCAGACCACGCTTTAACATTAACATGGTGTTGTTCCCCCACTATAGTGTCCTACTTCGCTATCATATGAAATTGAGGGATATAGCGATGACAGAAAAACAAATGACTAACCCCCCCTTATCGGGCGAATGACCGGCCGTTGAACTTTGGACCCTACTCGGGTACAAGCTAATATATAGGTGTGACAGGGCAGGGGGTATTTGCGTGTCGCTGTCAACAGTTTCTGGTGGCATTCATCCCCTGTCATGTAGATAAGGGATACACTTACATTCTTTGTTAGTCAGGTTATCTGTACAGTCATCACAATAAACTCTTTTGATGAAACTTGAAATATCTGAATATGTTCATAAATTGTATTAAATTCACTTTTTCCTTTTCTATTTCAATGGACTGTATAAATTGCTGTACTCATTGTTTCACCATATGCTTAAAAACGGTATAACGAAACGCCGCTACTGTCAAATAAAGAAGTTGTTTATCCATAGAATTACTCTTGTCTTCCTTATTTCAATGAATGCCAACCATTTACTCAGATTTAAATATGTATGTGTTCCAGGAATAAATATGTATTCGGTCGGATATGAACTTGTTATATCATAGGTTTCCTCCCACAATGCGGAGAAGAAAGCACTGCTGGATTGAGTGTGGATACCTGTAAAACTTCCTATCTCGGAGAAAGGTTGATTTTAATCAGACTGAAAAATAATGAATACTTCATTCCGTTAATCGGATTCATCTAAAGAAATGATATAACAGCTAAATACAGTCTGTTCGACTGTCAACTTGTTCTTAGTTAAGAAGATAAGGGTAATTTATACACGATTGATTGGTATATGTATACTACCCACAGAAAACATGGACTTGCAATTTTGCGTTATTAAACAATTACTTTATATATATATCATAACATAACTAAATAAAAACGTTTTCTACAGAAAGAGCCACCATGTTTCAGGCATATACATGTAATCGTTTAGCCATTTTTTGAACTTGTCAATTCAAATGTTGGATTTGATGCTGCTGAAGTTTTTATCAAAAGTATACTTTAATACATTTGATCTGTTTTCACATTTAAGTGTCAATAACTACATCAGCAATAAATGCCCATCACCGAACACAACTGAATGTTGCATAAAACTAAGGATGTAGATCAAACTACCGACTTATCGCCATAGTTGCTGTTCCGATAGTACTTTATCGATAGTCATTTTAAGAAACGATAAATAGTATCGATAGCAAATCTAACTATCGATGGTATCGACATTTTAGTCAATTCAGTTCCTTAGTTCAAATTTGAAAGGAAAATTCACACAAAAACAAGTATTTCTATTTTTTACATTTGGAAAATATTGGAACACATTGGAAAAGCAACCGGGAGATACAACAGATAACCCTCTTGGTGTCGGTTTAAAATTACGACTTCCACAAGGAAGGCAGAGTCTCAAATCATCACTAACAAAGCAGCAAACTCTGCCTTTCTTTTATTGATAAACTATTGCAATAGCTATTCAAATTGTACCCCTAAATAGACTATTACTATTGCGATAGTTACTCACGATCACAATAGACTATAGCTATCTCAATAGCCCCTTTTGGGTCAATAGTCACCACTACATTAAACGTTCATAAATTAAATGTTTGGTTACATTTCACAGACTGTCAACAATCGTATTCACATGCTCAAATCATTACTTGAAAAAAATAATTTTGAAGGAAAAAACAAAAATAGAGCCATTGGCTCTGTAGCTCATCAGGCTACATCATCAATTATGCTGTAGAGTGTGGCCAATGTGATTCCCCCTTTGTAAAGGCCACAGGGGCACCAATCATAAAATTAAGAATATAGGCGACAAGTTTCAGTTTTCTAGGCCTTATACTTCAGGAGAAGAAGATGAAAATAGATTTGAAGGACATTCCTGTTGCCTTTATTAGGGGCAACAGGGTCACCAAAGCTACAATTCATAATCCTCAATAGTCAAGGAGTCTGTACACAAAGTTTCAGCTTTCTAGGCCTCATGGTTCTGAAGAAGAAGATGAAAGTAGGTTTTGAGGCATGGCATCTGTGGCCCTTATTAGGGGTCACAGGGCAACCAAAGCTACAATTTATAATCCTCACTAGCCAAGGAGTCTGTACACAAAGTTCCAGCTTTCTAGGCCTTATGGTTCTGGAGAAGAAGATGAAAATAGGTTTTTAGGGCGTGGCCCCTGTGGCCCTTATTAGGGGTCACATGGCTACTCAAGCTACAATTTATAATCCTCACTAGCCAAGGAGTCTTTTCACAAAGTTTCAACTTTCTAGGCCTTATGGTTCTGGAGAAGAAGATGAAAATAGGTTTTTAGGGCGTGGCCCCTGTGGCCCTTATTAGTGGTCACAGGGCCACCAAAGCTACAATTTATAATCCTCACTAGCCAAGGAGTCTGTACACAAAATTTCAGCTTTCTAGGCCTTATGGTTTGGAGAAGAAGATGAAAATAGGTTTTTAGGGTGTGGCCCCTGTGGCCCTTATTAGGGGTCACAGGGCCACTCAGGCTACAATTTATAATCCTCACTAGCCAAGGAGTCTGTACACAAAGTTTCAACTTTCTAGGCCTTATGGTTCTGGAGAAGAAGATGAAAATAGGTTTTTAGGGCGTGGCCCCTGTGGCCCTTATTAGGGTTCACAGGGCCACCAAAGCTACAATTTATAATCCTCACTAGCCAAGGAGTCTGTACACAAAATTTCAGCTTTCTAGGCCTTATGGTTCTGGAGAAGAAGTCGAAATTCCACAAAGTTTACGGACGGACGAATGCCGGACACCATGCCATGCCATAAGCCCATCGGGCCTTACAGGCCAGATGAGCTAATAAAAGCAATCACATCCAATACCAATATTTTATTTACAATTATAAATAAATTACAAAACACTTTGCATTATAATTCAATTTTCACAATTAAAAATAATTTGCTCTGTAGCACATCAGGCTGTACATATGGGTTTATAACATAATCCTGAACTTGGTAAAATTCCATCTTTTACATCCACCCCTCTCCCAACAAATACCACACCCAAAAGTCCAACAGAGGTATCCAGCAAACATACCAGTAGCATACCATTAGGCAATCCATGGTTACCATGAAGCAATCAACGGATACCATTAGGCAATCCACGGTTACCATTAGGCAATCAACGGATACCATTAGGCAATCCTAGGTTACCATTAGGCAATCCATGGTTACCATTAGGCAATCCATGGTTGCCAGGAAAACCTAATTCTGGTTATTAAAACTTAAATAACTTCAAACTCGAAAGCTAATTCATGAAATGAATAAAAACAATTATCATATCATAAACTAAAGTTGCCTTCCTTTCACAACTGTACTGTATGACAAAAACTTAACAAAAAAAGAAATTAAAAAATTTTCAATTCCATATTCACAATCCAAAAATTCTCCATTAATTCGACATCTCTAATAATTTGACCACATAATATGTTTCTGAGGGAACAGATTCAAATCACTTCTAAAATTTCAACCAAGTGCCAAAAGTGCATGCTCCTTTGATTGAACCATTGTTTAAAATAATTGTTTTACCTTAAAAATTCCATAATAATGATTTCTAAGTTTAATTTCCCTTCTGCAGTAGTCTATTTCATTATCTTGAGTATGATAATAATGCCATTATTATATGGTCATCCTTAAATACTATGCATTAAAGGGGCAGTAGCACGTTTTTAGGGGGAATATAAGGTGATGTCAGGAAAATGAAAATTAATGGTTCCAATTGAAAGACAATGTATTTAAACCAAATGGAGCAGTAATAATTCAAATATATTAGGTAAAGTTTAGCCATGCGATTCCTTTTTCTTACACAAAATGAATTAAAGGTGTTCACATAAAATGGCCGCCAATGGATTTTATGAGAATCTTCATACTTTGTCCTCTGACTATGGATAATTGGCTTGTGTAATAAGATTTTTGACACTGTCAAAAGAATACATTTAGCATTATCTTACAATAATCAGTGAAAATTTCAAAATATAAAATTATCAAAAAACGTGCTACTGCCCCTTAATATCACATGTTCTTGATATCAATCTAATACTTCGACCATAGTGGGAAATGAGCCACCAAAAGTGAAAAATAGTTCAACCATAGACGCTTTTTGAAAATATAGAAAATAAGAGGGTCAAATTAATAGAGAAACTACTCAAATATTGGTTGCCATCTAAAAACGATAAAATTAATGAAAGGGTAATGCTCATTACTTGAGAGAGGTAGGGTGGGTTTATTATAGAACTAACAAACATGATCAGATTCAAGAGCCCATCACTTCTATAGTTCTAAGTTTACAGAGATACCTAATGAATGACCCTATGTTACTGGACGACACTCAGGACAAAATTCATCTGGCCTTACAGGCCTGATGATTCAAACATAAAAAAATATTAGATTATTTTGATTTTGATGCAAAAAAGAAGTACTGTGAAGTCAAACACCAATTGAAATCCTTGATACATACATAAACACACAAATTTGTGACATGAGTAAATCAATTGGCAGCAGGATGTGGTTTAAAACACTTGCACTCCTAACTATTTGGTTGGTCATTTATCATGCAATTTCATTGAAATCTAACATTTCATATATTCATAATTCCATCTTTAGATAAGTTTTAGACTAATGGTTATTGCTAACAGTAAATCTCACCAAGCTTAGGGAGTTGCAGAGGTGTTTGTTCTTTCTGATTGAAAGTCGACTTCTATCAGGAAACAGAAATTGCATAAGGAAAGAGATAAAATTGTCTGATGATGTAGAAGTGGTAGCAAAATATTCTGATGTCATATTCGAAAACAATTAGCTCATCTATACCCAAAGCGTTTGAATTGTCACAACGATAAATGATATGTCATGGCTTTTGAACAAAAGAAGCTGACAACAATCTTAGTGATTGGTAGAAATTTGGCAGGCTGATTTTGGGTCATAGGTCACATTTAAGCCGAATGCCTGAAATCTAATATAGAGCGATGCTATATTGATAAATTAAAAATTTTATTTAAAATTTATTATCTCAATTTAATGAAATTGCTCCATCTTAAGGCTATCTGGACATAAATTAAACTGTACGACTGACAGTCCATCATTAAAATACTAATAGACATCAAAAGAAGTTGCTTGTTTCAATTTACAAGTACTTTTTAATTGTAAATAAATAATAATGTGGACAATTCAAATGTAATGATGTCACAATGCCAGCAAAATCCTCACAACACAAATTGATAATATAATAATCAAACAGGATATTAATCTTGAGAAAACACCAAAATCTCCCTCGTTTATGTATTTGCAGAATCATAAGACATGTGGCATAAGCTTCAGAACACAACCATATTGGATGAGGAAACCCATACAGATTCTTCATATCCCTGGGCCCTGATTTTAGAAGGTCTGGAAGAGCTTGATGCTTGTTGCAACCAGACACTATAAGTTGTATGCTTCCCACGAGGGTAATACGGTCTGATGTACCATCTTTGTAGAAATGTTGCTCGAGCCGCAAGGCGAGGGCTGACATTTCTACAAAGATGGTACATCAGACCGTATTACCCGAGGGAGAAGCATACAACGTATTTATCTTACCGTCATGTCAGAAAAAAATACATAAATTTTAGTTTGACTGCCGTGAACGGATGAGCCATCACCGTTAGGGCGGCCTTGACCCTAAATGTAAACAAAATGGCGTCAGCCAATCCGACTGAAATGTTATGAATCGTGTTACGTAAAACTTCTGGCCTAAACATGCTTAAAACCTTTTGCTTTTAATTCTAAAGCATGTGCAAGTAATGCAATGCGGAATTTGTTTCGAAATAACGCATAGAATGACGAGAAAACAAATTTATAATTCATAATCACGAAAACAGCTGATCGAACCTACGTAAACTCTGCACATTGCGTGTGTCATTTGGTAACGTCATCTTTACGTTTTGCGACACCTCTTCTCGGAGAGGAGCTGTTGCTATGGCAGCGGGGTACATGAAATTTGTACACCGTGAGAAGTGAGACTCGAGGGGTACATAAGATAAAACGATTCGATGATCAGCCAATCAAAAACGAGTATTTTACTGTAAGGTAAGATAATAATATATGTAAAGGCTTATGACTATCTTAGGAAAATCAGAAAATATGATCCAAGGGTTTATTTTCACAGACCTCCCTTAGAAAAGGTATCCATAACTCAAGAACCTTTCAATGAGTTTAAGACAGCCTTTTTACTAAGGGAGCTTTGAAAATATAGGTTTAGGGCAGGGATGCAGAAATCAGTCTATTTACCGGACATGTTCGATTGGGAATCCAGATTCTGCATCCCTGGTTTAGGCATACAAAATAATTTGTCATATTGATATTTTTGGGCAATTTCAGAGAGACATCATATCAATTTTAACATCAATATGTTTGAAAACATATTTACCATCTGTGGAACTTTATTAAACTTCTATTACCTTGGAATTACATTAAATATATTGAGATAAATGTGAACTCTTGAAGTGTCATCCCAAATATAACAATTTTACATTTGTTCACTATCTAGTTAGCAATTATCTTTAATACATACAGCATTGGAAGCTGTGCCAATCAGAGGGGTAATGAACGTAACAATAAGCTTAAGCGTAACTACCGCTTGTTGGACCTCCATTTTGGATGGCAAAACGGGCGAGTTAGTTAGCTGCTGGTATGGTCATGACTGGCTGTGTTGCCCGACTCTGAGGGTATGGGTTCGAATCCTGCATGAGGCTCGCCCCATAACGTACAAGATCTGTACTATTGAAGATAGTGTGATCCCAAAAACAACAATGTTACATTAAATAAGTATGATTAAATTCAACATATGATCTATACAGACCTGCCTACCCCTTTTCGGTCTTAAGTGTATACTTAACATTTCAAAGTGTATTCTGAGGTTTCAAAGTGTACAAAGTATGTTTCAATTTGTATATTTCACATTCAAAGTATACAAACAATAAATTATATAAGACAACATTTTAATACTTTTTCAAACAAGTACTGTACATCACACTATACTGTACATCAAAGGCTAATGCTTCAAACATGTCAAATCAGTTACACTTATCAGACTTATCAGTGTCCTTTAAGACTCCTGTAGTATTTGGTGATTGGTGTATAATTTACAAAGTGGGTGTATAGTCGTATTTTTTGCTCAAAATTGTACAAAATACACCAAAAGTGTACAAGTAGGCAGGTCTGTCTATAAATGAATCTAAAATGTCAAATGATATAATCAAGGTCATCCTTGCAATACCCTACAGCTTACATAGCTAGCTGATATTAAATAAGCCGCTAAGGCTGAAATATTGCCCAAGCAGCGTAAAACAACAACTCACTCACTGATATTAACTGAAGCAATTTGTAAGTCTCTTTACATGCATTCTAAGAATAGGAGATATGATGAATTTTAAAACATGATTGTCCTTTTTCAGCCCTCACTTTTGATTGTCAGCCATTCATCAACTTTCTTATATGTACACTTGAAGATTTAAAAATAATCAAGTAATCCATGCCTAGAAGAAGAGTTGCTTACCTAGTTTAATGCAATGACTTGTAACAGACTTTCTCTATTACTGTAAATTATGAAGATGTGATTCTTATCCTTTATTAAGAAGATATTGACAATGCAATGAAATTTTTTAATCTAAAATATGGCTTACTTCGAAAAAAGTTGAATTCATGAAAAGATCATAGGAAATGTAAGCACTTAAATGTCTGTGATTTGATGTGATTAAAAAAAGTACTTCAATTAAGACTTGTACCTTATTATGACAGAAAGCAACCACAAACATTGCTTCATCACAGGTAAACAATTATAATAGTTACAACATTTCACATTCAAAACAGGTAAACATTTCCAATAAGTAATATGCCAATTACATTTTCTCTATTTGAGTTCACATAATTGCGGCCTCAAGGCTCAGTTTATTTAGGAAGCAGGGCTGAAAATCAAATACAAAGCAAATTTACAAATTATTTCTTGTGAATACGGTATGCTTATTTTGGTCAATTATGAAGATTATTTTATGGATAATCAACTTCTTTATTCTTTGAAAGCTTTGAAAGTTGATTATCCATAAAATAATCTTCATTATTGATCATAACACCAACTTCTAGAATGCCAATCAAAGAAGTCATGCTTATTATGGAAACAATACATCAACTACTGCTACTCTCCCAAACAACACTCACTACAAACTACACACACAATGCATATACAATTATTTTGTGCTGAATATAAACAATTTGTGATTTCCTAAATATAAATAACTTTCATCTGTTATGATAGTAATGGGTCCTTAAGGGAAAGGCATTGGAAACCAAAACCTTTCACAATGACTATTGGGCATAACATAAAAAAAAAACACACAAAAAGATTGAATTGATATTTTCATTTGCCAATTACCCTGTCAACCTTATAATCACTCAGAACATATTTCATTCATTCAATCTTATCATTTAATCTTTGTATGAAATCATAGCATTCTTTATGCTCTTGTTTCAGTTATTTTTCCAAACTACAATAATTGAAAACATGTAGGACAAAATTCAGAAAATCAACATTTCATTTACCGGTAGTAAGATATTACCGGTATGTCAAAAATCAGCATTCACTCTGGAGGGATTTCTAAGTTTTATATGCACAATCCCAGTTAGTGAAGACAACACCAAACATTGTTGAGGTATGGGAATATTTCCTTGTTGTTGAAACAAGTTTAGCAGCAACCAAACATGCATCATCTCTATCTAGTTTATGAAACCTAATTTTGACCAAAGCTGGCCTTGACCTTAAAATGCCCAAAGATCAGTATAAAATGTTAACTATTCATGACCAGATCAAAGCGTTCCTGAAGCCGCTCATTGTAGCGGTGGGTGTCCGCAGCCGAGATGTTGCGAGCTGTGCGTATAAGATGCTGATGCAGCTGTTTTTGTTCAACCTTGGAGAGCCGACACCCCTTGCTGAAGTGTTCCCAAGCCCGTGACCTTGCATACCGCTTCATCTTGATCAAGCTGTAAACTATGGCCTGCAAAATGTAGAGAAGAGCTGTTATAGATAGATTTATTTAGGATATTTCCATTCTCTTCATAGCTTCGAAGATAAGATATAAATTGTGCCAGTCTCCATCAATGGACCCTTGAGCCTTGGTCACTTACCTTGGAGATTTTACAAGTGCTTCAAGCAGAGCTCAGTCACTTTGCACTGAAGTCCAATGACATTTAATGTATGCCTGATGTATATTTATTCTTCCAATGACATTTGAAAAGATTTTTCTACATTCTCAATATTCATAGGTGTGAAAGGCTTCTTATGTTTGAATTTTTCATTTGATAATATTGGGAAGTTTCATACTATGTTTGAGAAGTTGTTTTAATTTATGCTTGAGATACTAAATGAGGTGGAAAAGCAGTGCTCATTCAGCCATCTCCCTACCATTTTGTGAACGGTGATATTATTAATAAGAAGTTATTTACCTCTGGAACCCAGACATCGAGGATGTAGTCTATATCGGCTGGTGCTGACACCTCCTTGTACCACTCTACAAACGTGTATGTAATTTGGTCTTGCTGAAAGGCAGAAAGTACATCTGTACAATCACTTCTTCTGTGCCAGTTCATGACATTTGTTATTCTCAGTTACATGATTACAAGCAGTGTATCTTAGCAAAACTCAACAATAGTAAACTACAGAAAAAGCCATTTCACTGCTAGGGTTTCCATGGTTACTCGGGTAGCCAAGCATGAGAGCGAACTTGCCATTTTCTCGTTGCCTTCAATAATCCATAGATAAAGTGAGCTCGAGGTTACTTTGTAGCCCACGACACAAAGAAATATCTCAACAACCTAAATAAATGTGTTTCATTAACTGAACTAAGATTCAAAACACAGTGACCCCCCCCCTGCAATGAGACTGTGTTTATCTCCTTATAAAATATTGAACAAAATTTTATTTGATGATTATTATTCATTACAGTTTTTGAAAAGCATGTGGACTGACCTGATCTTCGTCTGCAATAGGTCCAAATCCTGAGTGACGTAGTTTGTCTCTTTCTCTCACTGAACTGTGGTACTGGGTGTGACGCTCACTCTTCCGTTTCTTGTTAAAAATGTCCATTAGATACGTCTGGGAAAATATACAATTTACAGTCATAAACATAAACTACTTCCTGGTGAATGAATACTTGGCAAGATGAACTAACTATGGATTTTACATTTTCTTAAAAGTATTGAAAAAGTGTTGAGGTAACCAAATATGTATTTATGCATTAAAGTGAAACCTTGGAACAAAATTAGGGTATTTTCAACCAATCTATGGTTCTATTACAAGACAAATATAATGGCTAACAGCTTCACTATTGATTTTAAAGAAGTTGTCACCTGAAGAGTAGTTCAGTCTAAGTAAACCTAGCCTCAATAATACTTGCTTCCCTCCCGATATTGAGTTTAGCTTACTGGATCTAGCTAGATTCAATATTGGGAGGGTAGCGAGTATTATTGAGCCTAGGTTTACTTACACTGTAGAGAAGTTGTTATCCACAATACATTGTATTTGTCTTGTGTTATCACACCAACTTCTAAATGCCTTTGAAGAATGTCATCAATGGTTCTACTCTAACACGGATTTAGATCCAAACATTTTGAATTGTATATATGTACTTTGTCTAATATATTCCAACCTCTCACTAAAGTTGGGATAATAGATGAATAAGGTCTAGCATAGATAACCTTGGTTATTGCAAAGTCAGAGACAAAATGGGTGTTACCTTCATCTCCTCTGACAATATGAACTCCAGCAAGATTTGATTCTTCCGTTTCCGTTTCTCTTTCCTGTGTAAAAGATGTAAAAGAGAGTTATTGCATTTGCAGCTTATTTAGAATTAACGATTTATAACTAAGAAAAGTATCACAAAATAAGGATAAAACCCCCCTTGAATAATCACATTCATTATTTGTTAACTTCTAGTTTTATTAGGAGACCTATCTGAAATAGCTACAACCTTGATGCAATTCATCTAAATATTTATTTATTGTTTAGTCTTAAATCTTAAGAAATTTATAGGTTTCCATAACACAATTAATAAAATATAAATAAAAGAAATGAATTGACCATTTTCCCTTTTACACATTTTCACAAAAGTTTATAGCTAGAAACTCAAAAGGCATTTTCCCCTGATATGCTTTGAAGAACACACTTAACATTAGATAATGAAACACAAATATTAAAACATTATTAAAAGAAATAAATTGACTATTCTACTTTTTACACATTTTCACACATGTTAAATCTATAATTAGAACCTCAAGTCATTTCTCTCCTTATATGCTTTGAAGAACACATTTGACATCACATAACGAAACAGGTACTTGCATGTTGTCCAGGTTTCTCTCACTAGGCTTCTTGTTGGTAAGTCTTGGCTGTGTCTCCGTAGTCTCTGTCCTGGTAACCTCTAGGTTTGGTGTCTCGTCAGGGGTCAGAGTCTCACTCAGGTTGCTTTCATAGTCTGCAACATGTGAGTCAGTGACACATTGTAGACAAGATGTGTTTGCTAAACGCTGGTGCCACTGGATATCCGTAAATTGTAAATGTCATTGTGTCAATATGTACCTGAGACATTTCTGAAATATCAAAGGTCTATCTCTATCCAATCACAAGTAATGGCCAAGGTTAAAGTTTTCCAAAATTGCTTGCTGCACCAAGGTCAAAGTCACGAGTGAAAAATTATCACCTCATCCGAAAGGTCTTGTCATGATGGATGCAAATGTGAAATATCAAAGGTCTATCTCTAAAGCAATCAAAAGTTATGAACAAGGTAAAAATTTTTTGTGACAGACAAACAGACATACAGGGCAAAAACAATATACCGGTACCGCCCGGAATCTCCGTTTCGGGGGCATAAAAATAGTTTTGGGTCAAAGATGAAATATCAGAAATAAATTTACTCTCAAGTCCTGCTTCAAATAGGCACTCGTGTCTATATATCAGTATTACCCACGCTCTCACTAAGTGAATAGCAATATTTAGACACTCTGTTTGTGAACACAATATGTCATTGACACTCTTACAATACCCTCTATCTACCTTCATCAAAGAAGCTGTCCTCCTTGTTGGGCGGGAGGAGACCGAGAGCCTTCTTGTTGAGGTAGGCCTCCACCTCGTTCAGACCCTCCACAAACCGCTTGCTCTCCTTCTCACACTGCCGACCAGCCTCCTGACATACATGATAGAGACCAAATCCGTAATGATCATTTAATTGCATCTTCACTCCCTACACTCATTTGATTATTAAATTAATAATATGATAGCAAATTCATTAGCAGGAGTTGGTTTTTTGATTACTTTTGAATGTAAAAATTGCACACCTCAAAATATTCTTATGCAAAATGAAAAGAAACTTCTTAAATTGGTATGGAAATAAATTGGCTCTTTATGAATTTAACAACAACCATAGTATTCATAAGCATGGGATTTTGTTTTTATTTTTCATTTCATAGCACCAAATCTGTTAATTTCATCTTATTCATTGGTTCATAGCCTCTATACCGAATAAAATTATTTTCCTGTGCCTCTTTCACAATTAAATGGCTTTTTGACAGATCCATGGACGCACCGGTACTGCAAAAAGTTACAAAGAAGCACATAACAATCATGTATCTGTAGATCTGCATTGCATTTAAAGGTGCTTAACTGAAAAGTTCAAGTAATACACTCACATCATGTATAGTTTTTCTGCATTATCATTATTATTCCCAACACAAACATGAATTCTAAAGCTCTGTACCTCAAACTCCCTTCTTCTGGCACACTCAAACGGTAGAATTATATCCCTTCTGTATGTGATGTAGAAGCTGTGGACAGAAGGGTTAAAACAATGAGGGAAGTTGATCTAAAACCACTAAAAGGAAAAGAGAGCCAGTCCAGTGACAAAACTACCAGAAAACCTTCACTATTTGATAGCAGAGACGTTTACATATTTAGAGCTTTTCAATTCATAACTAATAGAAGGATAAAGACTGTCCACAACACAGGTAGTTATCCACCAAAGTGCCAGAATGAAGTATTACATGTCTGTGAGTCCTTCATTAGACTGGTCAAGCGACTCTGAAACATGTAACATACTTCCTTCTGGCGCTTTTCAGATAACTTCATGTGTTGTGGAGGGTCTCTCGCCTTCTCTAGTTTTTAAAAAACTTTGGTTGGCCCTGCATGCTGTTATCTTGATTAAAGCTCTTCTAGATAGGTTGTCTAGCGCCACCTCATACTTTAACAATTCATAACTGACATCAATAATGTTACATATCAAGTATCTTGTGTCAAAGAATTCTTTGTTAGAGAAATCTGAGATGGCTCTCAATTTAACACAAATAAATCTGCATTCATTATTAAGTTAAAACATATTAAAAAATTTGGCAAGATTAACTTAGAGAATAAATTTGGATAGAACAAAAAGAACCTGGTTTAACAAACATACATTTCTTTGAAGTGTCCTGTTGCCCCTAGGAACTGGACCTGAACTTTCTTTGGACCCTTTCGCTTGCCATATTGGATTCTTCTGACCTGATAACGAAACAAAACTTTTTTACTAAATTGTAATAATATATACATCATTACTTCTATATTGAGTCATTCACAAGGTCCATTTGTAATGTCATAATGCCAACAAAATACAAGAAATAAAATACTTGGCCATAACAGAGTCCTGTAATGACAATCTTCCTTATTATCCTGCCTCCTTTCACAAAGGTGATCATAAGTCACTAGGTAAGTGCAGTGTGAAAGAATGGGAATTAAGGTCAACCGTAGTTAGTTGCATCTCACATGTTGTTGGTAGTTTTGTGATGGATTCAGTCTTTTGACATCTGTATAAGGGTTCATGTTCCAAGTCATAACGCCATAGTTACTGAATCATATAGTCTTGATATGCACAGGTGTTATGAATATATTGATTTATGACACCTAAGAATTTAAAACTTACCACAGCAGGCCAGTAAGGGAAGCGTTTGTATTTGACCCACACAACGTCTCTTACTTCAGGCATGCCCTTGGTATCTGGAAATACAGAGAATATACAAGCTTATCAGTCTGATTAAAATCGGCTTAGTTCCGAGGAATAAAATATTCAAAATATTAACTGCACAAAGATATTGAATCCTCTACACTAGGTCTGACCACACCCCTGTACCTTGTGTGTTTAATACCAGTAAAGCCCAGCCGAAACCCAGTCGTTAGCAGACCAATCACATCATCTCGCTTAAAACACCGCTGGCAGCGATCAAAGCATGGTTTACAAGAGTTACTTGCCCCTAACTTGATACCTAAGGCTTTTGCCGGCGCGCTTATGATTGGTAAGATGAAACGCCAGAACATGCGACTTACTGGGCTGCCGTCTGACTCAGTGGAGAGGATACCATATCGAAATAACATGTTCGATTCCCATAAAGTCAATTTTTTACCATAGGCATGTGCCTTGGGGGACGGAAGATATTTGGAAAAAATAGCTGAATGCCCGAGCCAACCCCTTTGACATGAATGACATAGTTGGGCAAAAAACATGTGAAAGCATTATGAAAATTATAAGGCAAATATGAGATGAAACATAATCGTAGGGGCAGCACATATGCATGGCAGCCGGAGGATATATAGGAACAATCATGGCAGCAAAAAATAGGTAGTGAAAAAAAATGGCTATGTACTACTGAGGGCAGCTGCTGTGAAACTACTGAGGGCAGCGCGTATGGCAGCTGCTATGAACTACTGAGTGCAGCGCGTATGGCAGCTGCTATGTACTACTGAGGGCAGCGCATATGGCAGCTGCTGTGAAACTACTGAGGGCAGCGCGTATGGCAGCTGCTATGAACTACTGAGGGCAGCGCGTATGGCAACTGCATTACTATTAAGGAGTGTTGAGAAAGCTTTGGAGATAAGAAAAACTTGTTGGTGGGGTTGTAGTTGGGGATGGAGGGTGGGATGAGCAGATAATTAGAAGCATTAAGAGGCAGAGAACCCTGGGTAATTGCCTTATATAGGTAATGAAAGTGACGTACTTCCGGTTGAGGTGATAATGAAAATAGGTTGCATATAAAAAACGAAAGTAATACATGTGAAAGAAAATAAGTAGTTGTTGCACAAACTAAAATTAACAATTCTCATATAAAGTCAATTTTTACACACTTATTTTTTGTGTTGATTCTTAGCATGAGTAATTCCATAAAGATTGTAAATTGCTCCCTCATAAAGAATTTATGAGCATGAACACCAAAATATAATTTCATGTGGCATGGCATCCAAAATTTCATTTTGTGACATTTCTGCCAAAACATCAAATAGCATGACACTGACCAGCAACTGAGGGAGAAAGTCCTTCCGGCAGCTCATCTGAATCTGAGGCTTCCGAGTCCAGGTTGGAATCATAGGAGGACACACTGTGAAAAAGAAAATCAATATATGCCGGTACTAGGGTTGTCATGATACAGGTACCTTGCGATATGATACCTATCACGATACTGAGGTTATGATATGATATATATCGCGATACACTAAATGCGACATTTGTACGGTGAGATAAAAATTCAGGAATCTAAATTTCAAATTTCTATAGAAACTTTGAGTAACCAGCAAATAGACACAAAAATAACCCAATATCTTCATGAAAAAATCATTTAATGCTATATTAAAGCTATCTTATCAAGGAATTAAATCAGCTCTGGACTTCTTTATTCACACAGAAATTGAACGATATTCACTAAAATTTGAATTACGATACAGTCAACTGTATCATGTATTGTATCGTGAACTGTACCACGACAATGCATTGATGCATCGGTGTATCGTGACATCCCTAGCCATCTATATTTTCTTGTTCATTTGGGCGTTGAAAAAAATTCATGTTTTCATTGTTAAAGTAAATCTTTGATCGATTCAATATCTGAAAAGCAAATCCAGCTAGCATTTTCCTAAAGTTTGGATGTTTTCATGAGGTAATTTTACTCAAGGGGAGATATTGATGCTGTGTACGAATTATGTTTTCGTCCCTACAAGCAAGCATGACTTCAACCAGTCCTCTTGAAATTAAACAAGTCCTACAGGATAAAGATAGTTAATGTCTCTCAAATCAATCTCTCAAACAGGCTTGCTGACCTCTTCTCCAACAAGTCGAATCTGAAAGTAACCAGAGGGCAAGCACTATTTCGAAACACTGTATTAATGCCTTCATTTTGAAAATACCCACTGGCCACTTTTACTTTAATAAAATCCATGTTCTACGACTTACCTAGAACTGCAACGTGACAACACAGGGAGCTGCTGTGGTGTAGAGTAATCCTCCTTTTGATCCTTGCCTGGAGTATCCAGGGAGTCTACATCGTCAACATTAGACGAAACATTGCCTCCCTTCACTAGGTCTGTAAACCGGTCTGAGAGGAACTTTCGTCTCAAACACTGTCCAATAGATTTAGTGCCATGAAGAGGGGAGGGACACTGCAGTCCGAGGGAATCAGCAGGTACTTCGTTGGAGTCTGTGGCGCCCATGTCAGCTGTGGAGGACAGTTCTTCCTCTAGGCATCTCTTCACTGCCTCCCGTGAGTTGTGCACAAACAGTCTAGATACCACTCCACTGGTGTCTGCGGACTCCCAGGGGTATGGTATAGATGGGGAGTCCTGGGTGGTACTCAGCTGTTCAGTTGATGTCATAGTTTTCGTTGATCCAGTACATTTCTTCTTTTCTTTTGGAATGTCTTTATCATTTTCATATTCCTTGGAAACGTTTTTATCAACTTTTCTTTTCCGTGAACTTCGGACAAGTTCTACAGCTTCTGCTAACACTGATGTGTGTAGATCTTCATCAGGGACTGAATCAAGGGAGTCTTGTTGAGGAGTTTCTACTGCAGCATCTTCTTCTGTCACCCCTTCCTTCTCCATGGCCATTTGAAGCGCAAGAATAAAGTTGGACCGGAGACTTTCACGCTTGTCATTTTCACCTGAAATGCATTCCAACATTAAACCAAAATTACATTCAAAACAACTCTGTGTATAAATTAATAACATGTATGAATATGCCACAAGTGTTGTTTCTAAGGGGGGTCCTGGGGACAATTTGCAAATCCTTTTGGCTTAGTGTCCCTATAAATTAACAGACGTGGGTTACTTTCACTATTGCAAAGGGGCCCATCTGCTAGAATTTTGCCAAAATGACCCCCTGAGCTGATCACCTATGAACAACATTGACTCCTTTGTTTTCATTAACTGTATATTAAGTATACTATGACCTGATTGTAGGGGTGCAACGATACAGGTGGGTCACGATACGATACGTATCTCGATACTACTGCCGCGATACGATACGTATCCCGATACATTAATAATGGTAAATCTAAATAGATTTACTTTCTTTACTTATTTGTTGATGTTAAATCCTCTTTCAAAATAAATTATTTAAAATTTACAGTTATCTTTACAAAATTAATTTTAAATGTTTAGCAAGGAATCAAATTAAATTCATTTGTACACAGTTCTCTACATAATTTATAAAATAACCCTACCCTATATCATTGTCATTGTTAAAAAACTCAGTCTGTCATCTCAACCTTTGACCTGTTACTGTCGCTAATTATTTTTGTGTTGCCAGAGTCACTTTCAACACCACATGACAGGTTTGAATACAAATTATTTAGAGGTGAAAGGGCATATGTAGAATAATGTTTTATCTGGTTACCATGTTTGTTATGTTAAAAAATGTTTTGACAGAGGTGAAAATGTGAATTTATATTGACTGACCTCGTAGCACGAGTCGTAACTGAGAAAGTAAAAAGCAAACTTAATTTTATTTTATAAATCGCTGAATTGCCTAGTTGGAAATACTACAAGACAATGTCGTGTTTAATTTTCTTTAGATCCTAAACAAGAATGAAAACTACCTTCCAACTATTTCTTTTTCAACGGGATATTGTTGTTTTGGTGAACGATCGGCAATGCAATGCAATGCAGGGAAATCCCAAAGAACGAAATCTGTATTCTGGTTGGTCAATGTATTAATAGCAGCCAATCAATTTAACGTATTTCAATGACGCTTGACTCGTGATAAATAGCAGGGAATAACACATGCTGACATGAAACTGCTTTGAAGGCTTTTTGGTTAGTTTTTTTGCGTTGATATTTATAATATATATATATAAATTTTCATTGTTAATTAGGCTGATAACCGGAAAAAACATCAACTTTGTCAATCATTTCCAGTGTTCTAATATCAAAAAGAAGTTGGTTGGCCATTTGGAAATGTAATCGGACATTGGATTGATGGAATGCCGACGACAATCTAAATTCCTGCAACATTGTTTTTGTCACGCAGTCAAAAGTTCAATTTCATGTGCTCCATGCACATATTTCTTACTTGTTTAGTTTATTACCTTACACATATTCATAATTTATTATGGGGAAATAATTACACTGTAGCCTATATGAAGTTGCATATCGTACTTCGTAGCAAATCGATTTGCTGGCAGACATGTATCGTGTATCGTATCGTATGCCATGAATCGCGATGCATCGGAATATCGGTGAATCGTTGCACCCTTACCTGATTGGATTTATTTTTATTCATCAACGCAGAAAAAAAAACATTTAAAAAAGAATCAATCAATAATTAACCTTACCTTTCTGTTTTAATTTCCTGAAGTCTGGAATGAGAAACTTCTGGATCTTGGTCTTTGAACGGATTTGGTAACTAGAAATATAACAGTTTATTGTGAGTAAAAGATAATTTGAATTCTCCAGTTCGTTTTCTTCTCAATTTCATTTATTGTCAGTACAGCATGATATTCACATTATTCAATCAAAAATAATTATCAAAATTTTTTTAAACTATTCCATCTATTTTAAAATACAAACAAAATATGCAACTTACGGATAGTCCTCATTGAAGAATTTAACAACAGCCACAACTGTCTTGTTTGGAGTAGTTTTAACAGGATCTTCATTTTCACTGACCACCTGAAAAATATCAAATTTTAAAAGGAGTTAGACTAAGTATGAACAAATATGAAAGTAATTCTTAAATACAACCCTTTAAGGAATAAGAATGCTATGATGAATGACTTCTTGATCCGAAACCAAACGTGCTAATCACTGCGCTATCCTTCCCCCAAAGGAATTATGATATTTAACACTGATATGTGCCTTTAAAACACATCCTTTCATTCACTGACTTCAACTTGTTGTAAAGTTTTATATTATTGTCTTTTTACTGTCAGTAATAATTTCATCTAATATCTGTTTTTGATACAAAGGGTAAAAGTTAGCAAAAACTTTAACCTGACTGTACAGTAGCTAACAAATCTCTGACATACTTCTCCTCAAAATGTTTAATCGATGATGATATTAGTCTTTAATATTATACTTTCATTAACTTTAACCTCATTTCGTCATCTTAAATCATGTTGTAATTGCACCCACCTCGGCTGGCCACCAGGGAAAGTTTGGAATCCGAGCCCAAACTGTGTCTCCAGGGGAGAAGGTATCTTTTACATCATCCTCCATGGTTCACCTGAAGAAAAACAAACATCATTTAATATCAAAACTTGCCTTTGATGGATCAAAACGGATTTGGGGGCTAAGAGGGTTATTTTGGCAATTTTTTAGCACTGCATTGGTAAAAGTACTACATCTAATAATTCTAAGGGACATCAAGCCAAAAGGTTGGGCAAATTTCCCTAAGAACAACACTGTGGGTCTATCATTTAGATGTAACACAATGAACCTAATGCCCTCGAAATGCATCCCATGCAACTGAATTACTGTTTATTTCCAATAACTTAGACATCCGTTTAACTAGACCATTTATATCAAAAAATTCTAACACCACATTCCAACATTTGTTGGCAAAACTATATACCCTTGAATGTAAATCAGGGCTTTCATTCAGGATTTGAATGAAGAGAATCACAAATATATTCTTATGTGTGAAAATATAAGTTTAATATGAAAATGGTATCTTTATTCATTCTTTACAAATATTGAAAAACAATCCTAAGCAAGTCAGATCAATGAATTCATCATGCACAAGATAAGTGTTAATGATCCTTAATTTCATTTCCCTGCAAACTGTTTTGTATTTGTAAATAGGGTGTAGGTGTTTTCATAGACACAGGTGGTTTGTAGGCAGAATTTTTGTTTCTTTCTTAGACAGATTGACGTTGGGTTCGTAACTTCGTAGACACTTGAAAATATGGGCAATCAAATAAATTTTACCAAAATTTAAACATGACTCATGATGAAACGTCATGTTGTCTACATATGCTTTTTAAAAAGTATCCAAAATGATAATATGGTTTAGATTTAGATGATTGTTGTGATACAATGTTTGTTTATAATGAAAATAAAATTGTTAATGCTGATACTTAAATCTGTTCATGCTTTCATAATGAAATAGCATAGGTTTGATAAATAATTAACTTTTTCTTACACAGGTTGCTTGCTGTCCTTCAAGTATATTATTGATTTTCTATTGATGTTTGTTATGTACAAATGTAATGGAGAGGTATTCATATAAGCCATTGCGGCTTGTTTACTGATCCATATTCACTTAGATGAATAAAATATGTTTACACTATACAATGTTAAATAAAGGAAACAGATACTGATTGTGTTTATAATAATTCTTATAGAGGTAGATAGTTTTAAAAAGTTGCAATTTATACGCACATTGGTGTGTAATTAATATCTAACTGTTATAATGTGACTGGCATTGATTTTCAACTTGTTAGATGAGTAAATCTTTTAAGAGCTTTTGGAGTTGATTTGTTAATACAGTTATTCTGAAAAAGGAAAAGGCGTATGCATGCTGCAAATAAACCTCATATGAGGGGATCCTATTCAATTGATTTAATGGTAGAATAGGGAAAACTAGGGGTAAGGGAAGGCAAAACACACAAAAAAGTGTTAATCATATGAATATTTGCTGTAAGCTGAAAAGTGAAAACCAAAAGTAACGTTTTATACCGAAGGCGCAACCCTCCGCTCCGAAATATCTTCCAATGGAATTCTTTAAACCATAACTAAGCTTAAAGGTACCATAACTTAACTAACCATGACACGTAAATGACAAAGGTTATGTTATGAAAAGAGCCGGCAGCTTTGAATCGTACAATATGTAAACTCCAAACATCCAAAAAACTTGTTGCATAGCTCGCACCTTGCCAGCGAAGCCTATTTTCGGTGTACGGGGTAGTCATAACACTTTTGTTCTCCAAACACTGAAGAGTAAAAGGGTGTGTTTGTGCGAATTATCTTCGCTTGTCGAAAACAGAAACAAGGTCATGTTCCACAACGAACTCCTAGCTGTTACCCAAAATATTATAGGAGCCTTCTTTAGTCTAGAAAATGTTTCCAAGTCTAGTTATTGTTTAAGGCTCCTTTTTATCTCCTTTTTATATGAAATTAAAAAAATTAAGAAACAAAATCTTGTTTTCAGGGACTATGATATGTTAATTAGTCTTTTCGAAGTCCACATTAGATAACATACGCTATGATATCAAAACAGATATAAATTATCAATATTTATCGAGAAATAATAAATAATATTAAAAACAAAAATATCAAGTCTCACGAACGGGTTTAACCCCCAAATTAAAAAAAAGTACTTAACTTTAACATGTATGCCTTCTTTAAAATGGATTAAGTAAGTACTCTTCCCCAGGTTTTGGTCCTATATATTACAATTTATATAATCAATCATCATAAAGAGGTTTTGCTAGTACACAGAGTAGAAATATTGTCGATGGATAAAGAATGAAGGGGTGACAACGAAACCCTATCCTAGGTCGCTTGATAGACACATAAATCTAAAGCATACCATAAAGATACAAACAAAAGCAAAGGTACTCACAAGATCTATACAATTAACCAGAAGGCGCCATACCTCCCTTGATTTACAGTGCTTATGTTCTTTTAAAACATAATACCTTATAGTAGGCTATATCAGTCTTGACATCAACTTACTGCCATGAAAAGGAAACCTTGATCATGCGATAAAGAGTATTAGACTTAGATTGCCAAGTTAAAGATTATAATGTCTTTATTTAAGAAAAATCTTTATTTCTACAATCATTCTATCTTTGAAGCTAAGCCGCGATATGCAAGAATAATTGTTGTCACGAACAGTATTAGGGAAACGATATTGAAAAGACAATTGCTTTGAAAATGAAAGCCATTGTCCTTAAGCTTATACCACTATAACGCGTCGCCCGCATCAAATATCACCTGGATTAACAAAGTTTGATGAAGGGTAAAATAAAACCTTGTTTTCTCATGTAATTCAATAAGCAATCTTCAGCAGATAGAAATAAAGAGATTAGTTGGTCGTTTTCAAAGGTCAGTATATCATGCATAAAATTGTGAAAGCAGGACACGTACTTTGGACTTCTTAATGTGCGTAAGACACATATTAAAGAGCCACTCCTTGAGTTTTTTTAGGTCACTTTATGAATAATGTCATTTTATCGAGTAGTATCAACTGTTGCAAGAAAGTATAAATTTTAAGCTTATCGACGTTGTATAGTGACAAAAGGAAGGTTTGAAGTCGAAAATCGGACTATGACACGAGTTATTTTGAATTAAGACAGAAATATATACCACTCCACTTTCTAGATATAAACAACTAAGGGATGCTTATACTTCTTTATTGCAAACTAATAACGAAGCTATTATTGTTCAATTATCATTATATTTAAAACATGCATTAGAAAAGAGCGATCTTCTCATAAAACAATTGGTAAAACCTTAGGTATTGTAGTAGAATTTTGTATTACGTAACTATATATTAGTTAGCTTTCATGTACTTTACTGTAACTCTTTTGTATATGGACCGGAGGCCTTTTATACAATACTAGTAAACATCTTTGACTTGACTGAGTCAACTCCAGTCAAACGCAATTTTGAAAACTTGTAAAAAGCGTTTAGAATAACAATTACGAGATATTATACTGTTCGATAGTGTATAGAAAACTAGTATCACTGTAAATTGGACGTCTGAATTTGCCTACTGCGAACATATATATGTCTGTTTTTAGATTTTCATTGAAAAAAAGTATTTATAACAAATTGCAGTTAAGATAACACTCTGTGATATCTTTTGGATGTACATGTATACAATGAACAATGCCACGGAGTTGCTCTTTCAAGGGACAGTCCTATAAGAGTAATGATTGTTTTAACGAAATTCTAGGGGACATTTAAATATTATATAAAACGCTGTAAGTACATGATTAAAACCAAGTTGAAACATGTTACTGGGGAATTATTTTTGTTGATTTCTATCTGACAACTTGATAAAGAAAACGACACAAGCGAATTTCGTTTCCACAAAGGAAAACCCCAATAGGACTGTCCCTCTAAATGAGATAACCACAAGGTATAATAGAACCCGAGGATCTGTATGCAGTGACATCATTTTGTTTTTTTTATCACTATATTTCTTTTCTGAGGTACCATACATTGTCTTGTAACATATATTATCTACATGTAAATAAACATCATTGTTTTTACTTTTGAAGAATATATTAGACCGATGAAGTTAGATCACGGATTTGCGTTAGCTGGTACAACTGTTTGGTTATATGTGTATGGCTCATTATTCAATTTGCTCAGACTTGAACTTCTGTTATGATACACACATTCAACAATCAAGGAATATTGATTCAAGTGAAAAAGCTTTCCACAAACTCATCGTATTTGGAATGCGTTACCATTTAGAAAATCTTGTTTAAGTCTGCATGGTATACTTTATGGATGAAGAATCTTACAACTCAATGTATAAGGTATCCACATAACAATGCACGTACAAACACTTCATCTTTTGATTATAAATATTTTAACGAATTAATGATAAAAAAAATTCAGAGTGAAATGATATGCCAGGGTTTCATTAGTCCTGCTTCATGACTGTGTATTAAATAGGAGCCTTTTATAAAGTCTAGATATTATTTCTGTAAGTCTAAATTGACTGAATACACAAATGAAAAGCCTCAAGAAATAAAATAACATAAATGAAGGTACGGTAATTATTTAGATATTTCATAGACTAAATTTTAGTCTAGGGTTTCATAGATGGTTCCAAAAATGATCTATCACATTTTGCACCAGAATTGTGCACTTCAAATAAGACATGATTTCAAGTTAGTTCAAAACCCAGTCCCATTGTATCGCATGACTAGCCTAATAATCTGTGCTATATAATATAAGCATATAATCGTCTCAACCTGAGCATAATAGGAAAATTACATAAGACGACCAGTCGACATCAGACAGTGACTCAGATTAGCGAGGACAACGGAGCAAGGTAGGTCATAGTTTTCGAGAATTACCTTGAAATTACCGAGAATTACTGAAGAATTGGGAGCTGATTCATAAATACGTTTGAATCTTGATTGACGATTTATAGGATACATCAGTCTTTTTGATAGTTTTATGTATGACCCCTAAGTAATAGAAGGAAGTGCATCGATTTTGAAGGAAATCACGATGTACACGGAGCATACCATACCAATTTGTAAACACCAAACACACCAAACAGTAAGATCTTGAAGGTTGGCTGCACAAAATATGATTATTGTTTTCTCTTGAAATTATTTTATGTTGTTTTGACCTCTATGTATTGTATAAGTGGAGTAAATTGAATATTATCATATCATGTTTTTAAAAGTATTTAACAGTAAACAAATTCATTTCAAGGACAATCGTGATGTAATATAACTCGTTTCACCATTGTTTCAGTGATTATCAAATGTATTTATGTATGTAAAATTCATACTAAATATTATGATAAATTACGTATTGAATTGTTAAGGTCATCTGGAAATGAAGACGTTTATAACGCACACTAATGAAAATATTTATTCAACGGTACAAACCATATGGATGATAATTATTCTTAATCTGAACTAAGATATAACAGTTCGTGGGAAGAATAACAATGTCATTTCCTATCACAATATGATAAGGTGTGCGATAATAGCTTTAAATGTGTTATCACTTGACCTTATATCATACCCGTTCTATTCGTGTGTAAAGATAAACAATTGTCATTAATGAACTATACAAACCAATACCTACATTAACCTGCGTTAATAAACCTATTTTTGCTGTTTTGTGGTTTTTGCTTAGAATTTTTACCTTGTTATTGAGTTATGTTTATTCAAATCAAATTGTTACTTTCCTGAATCCGGAAGAAAATTTCCCAATTAGGGGATACCATATGAAACAAGTCACAAATTAGTTTTTAGTCTGATTTCTTGCTTGTGTGTCCAGAGACTGTAGTTAATATTATTTTGACCTAACAAAACCTCTATAAAAGTATAAAAGGAAGTTTAGATCTGCACTGAACTACTGAAATTTCCAATTTTCCGAGGCTCCTTTCTTACATTTGATAAAATAGTTGTTTTTATTAATAATTATTTTTCAGAGACTGAATATAAGTCTATGTGCGGAGGGCCTGTAAATGATATGCTATTAAAGGGGCAGTGGCACGTTCTTTGAAAAGTTTATGTTCCAAAGTTTTCACCGATAATTGTACGTTAATGCTAATTATATTATTTTGATAGTTTCAACAATCTCATTACACAAACCAATCATCCATAATCAGAGAACAAATTAATAGGATTCCCATAAAGTCCATTGGCGGCCACTTTTGTGTGAACACCTTTAATTCATTTTGTGTAGGAAAATTAATCGCATAGTTGAACTTAGATAGATTAAATTGATTACTGCTTCATTTAGTTTAAATACATTGTCTTTAAATTGGAACAATTTATTTTTATTTTCCTGACATCAACTTATATTGCCCCTAACGTGCTACTGTCCCATTAATGGCAAGGGATTATTGCAACCAAATTTAATGAAACAGACTAACACTGGTCTCACTTTATCCTGTTCACAGCCATGAATTCCAACTATCATCCTTCTACATATGTATGTGTTTCAAATACATGTCCAAAGCAGAAAAGACATCGCGTATGTAACTTTTGGGATGCATTTAGAGTAAATACGTTTTACAAACTGCACCATAACTCTTTAGAATGAGAAATTGGCATATTATTGAAAACCAAACTAAACATAACCTTTGAACAAAAAATTAGCAATAATGAAAAAAACAGATTGACATGTTTGATCAATATTTTTCAGATGCTTGGCGTAATACAGTATATAATCTCTCTTCGTCATAATCTTCCTCGACCCATCGTTCTAGTCCTTGCTTTCTTGTTTGTCATCTGTATGAACATCGCTGCCACCATCATTGTGTGCATACCGCCTCTTCGACGTCACGTGATCTCCAAAATGGAGAGCAGAGAAGCTTCTTCTGAACGACCCGTGAGTGCGGAGTCTCATCTGATGTCTCTTCCTGGAATACAGACCATCCGCACATGCATGTCTCTCTTCACGTGTAAGATATACGATGACATCATCACCGGAAGTCCTGCTCCAGACGTAAAGGTTGTGTCGCTCGATGGAGAGGTTCATCGGCTTCTGGACTTTCTGAAACCTGCCAGACCATTGGTTGTCAAGTATTATATTTTCACCTTGCTTCACATTTGACGAATGAAGGCTTAATTTTATGGATGTAACTCCATTTATTTTCATATTCCGATGTTTTAATATAACTATGTATGTCTAGCAATCCATGAAATAGTCTTCTTTCTGTATCAATCCATCTTCTAGAATGCCAAGTACATTTTGTACATATTTTCAATTTATTGCACACATGTATCGATATCAATTAAGATGTGTCCCTTCTTCGTTATAATTTCATGAATGCTTTCTACTGGCAAGAGCTTGTTTTGGTACTATTACATTCTTCTTATCGGTCCCCAGATTTGGAAGCTGTAGTTGACCTGCGACAACCGGAAGTCTGCAAGATTTCCAGGAAACTGCAGTGACCTTTGAAAATACTGCCGATTTCCTTTTTGTGTACATACAAGAGGCGCACCCTACCGATGGTTGGTACATACCCGGGCTTCGTCGGGTAGAGAGGCATCGTCTCCTGTCAGATAGAATACAGGCAGCTCAACAGTTTGAACTGGATGGCAACGTCCTCGTTCCAGTTGTGGTTGACGCGCTGGACGACAGTGCCAATACTAGCTTCTCAGCTTTTCCCGATAGAGTGGTAGTTATTGACAGTATTGGCGATATCAAATATGCTAGTTCTTTCAACCCGCAAAGCAATGTCTTGATGAAAGAGATTTTACGTGACATCTTGAAGTAATGTTAAACAACATACAACTAAAAATAATTGGCTTTCGTGTATTGATGTGTGCGGTCATTGTTGTTTGTGACGTAGATAAATTCGACTCAGGACAAGTCACGTGATCACTGAAGATGTTTGAATTAAGAATAAAGCTTAAACCGACATGGTGGCAATGAATGCATAATGTAAGGATTTGATGTGGCATGTAGCAACGGTTACCAAATTAGCACTCGCCCGGTAACCCATGGCTAGTGCAAAAGATGCTGGGCTAGTAAAGTGCAATGACTGGTAGTCCGAAGGACTAGTTGAATTTACAGAAAATATGATTATATCGGTGTATTTGGCTAGTCAGAATGTCTGTGGGCTAACTAGTGCTCTAAGGAATTCACTAGTCCAAATGGTTTGTACCCCCAATAGGACCAATTTCGACCCCTGTGACATGTAATCATTTATGTTTACGATGATTAACCACTCAAAAGGGTGAATAGACATTGAAAAGCAATGGGATTCTCTCTTCATATGTTTCGATGGGCGACCTGTTGATATGATGACGAATAGAATGCAAAGTTTTCAACATTTTGTTCTGATGTTTCTTCGCGGGTCAACCATCGACAACCGCTATATCGAGAAGCACTTACGTTTTTTATATCCATTTATAGATTTCTTCCTCACAGTGACCCTTGAAAATATTGGGCACTGCAAAGCAATTTGGATGGAAAGAAATCAAAATAAATCAAAATCAACAGTATTTTTATAATATCGTATACTGTCAATGTCGATCTAAATTATTAATATTCGTTTAAAGAAACAATAATAAGTCGATTTCAATTCAAACACTGTAAGAAGAACAGTTCCCCAATAGGCTCATGATTCTAGAAAAAAATTGTTGTTTAGAACTTGGCATGTATGCCGCAGAAATGGTATTAGTTGATGTTAGATTTTTTTTTATCATTTTATAGATGACACCAGGTTTGGTTACACGTAAGTCAACTTGTCGTTATATCACCAAAGCTGCATGCGGAAGCCTGGTTACCGACCTTCAGATTGTGCAGGTGATCCATATGTTACTTTCAGGTGAAGAAAGAAGCAAGAACATAGAACATTAGCAATCAACGTGTTATGAGTTTCACGAGGAGTATCTATAACATTTGACAATATCTTCCGTCCAAATGCAATTTTTTGCATTTTTAATGAAATTACATTTGTATGTTGTGAACTAATAAGCATGGTTAGATAATTTGTTCTTATACATAATTTACTAAATGAGCACCACTTAATTTCACTTGTACATTGTGTTATGAAAAAGTTCGACGTTTCGACACTATAGTTTTCTAATTATTGTTTACTGGACATATATACATGTCACTGTCCATCATTTGTTCATCTCCTTTAAAACGACACAAGAATCTGTGTCGAAACGTCGCATATCATGAATAAAGAAGTTGTCATCAATATATGTTTCTTCAATATCATCATTGCAACTTCTAAAGTACCTCTCAAAGATGCTATTCGACGTTCATGAAAGCTCATCGCTATTAACAAAATTATAATTGATATTTAAATGAAATGAAAATGATGCAAAAACAAGCTTTATCGCTGTATATCGACAGAGATTCATCAAATGAACCAAACTTTGCACACATACATTAAAGTCAGCTTACCAATGCTACATGGGTTGCTGCAGGGCAATTGAATGGTATCGACCACTTTTAGTGTATTAAATAGATAAGAAACCTAGTCTGTCCTGAAAATTAATTGGTCATTACCTTATGAAACAATAAAGAATGTTTTTGAAAAGTTACCAGCCCTGACCAAAAAGTAAACAGTCCTGGCAAAAAGTAGCCAATTTAAGGACTTAAGGACACTGCCACTTTTTGCTACAAGACAACAGGGATCTGCCCGGCCTGGCATCATTCGTCATCCATAAAAGAGTGGCAAGAGAATACTGAAACAAATGTATGGATTCTCATGTTGTTAACGAAGTCCAATTAGGGTTTTCTATAATGTTTCGCACACAAACGTTGTGTGAATGTGTTAATGACTCAAGTACTGTCAAACATTCTTACACTTAAATGTAAATGTACATGATGATCCACCATTCAAATACCATATTGATAGCACCCAGGGGGGGACTGTCTCCAGGACATTACAGGGAACCGTCGCTAGAATGTGTTAATTACTCAAAATAAGTAGGCTACCGTCAAACATTCTTACATATAAATAACTATTTACCACCCAACCACCAAAATGCCATATTGTTAAGACCAAAGGAGAACTGTCTGTCTTTGCTGCTTTCTCAGCTGGAGACAGTTTGTGCTGCATGCTGGATGTCCCGATACTTCTCTCGTTAAGGGGACAGTCCTATCAGGATATATGTGTATAAATGGAATTCATGTGTGCGCTCTTCTTTATCAAGTTATCAAATATGATCAACACAAATGTTATCTCGAGTAACATATTCAACTTTATTGTGTTATAATAATGTACTAGCATAAACTGAAATATCCTCTACATTTCGTTTCCAAAAATCATACCCTGATAGGACTGTCCATTTAGCATGGGAAATATATGTTAAAGTTACGTGCTTCAACCATCATAAGATTGTATCCTCATATCCTGGTATATGAAGTTACCTGGTAGATAATGGGTAACCTGCTGGATGGTCTTCCCAGACTTGTTTCTATCGCGTTCTGTTGATGCCAGACATCTTGCTGGTAACCAAGGTGCCTCAACGATGTGCTTGAGTCCCATTGTGCCTCAACGATGTGCTTGAGTCCCATTGTGCCTCAATGTGCTTGAGTCCCATTGTCAGCACCTTATAAGCAGGCTCATCGTGGCATTATCCTCTCGTTCCGTTGTCGGTGTTGAGGTGTCTTCAGGTCTTGGGAGATATTTACATCGATGATGATAGTCCATTCCCTCCGAGCAGGGGCAGCTCAGTGCGTATGACGTATACTGAGCTGCCTCTGTTGGGAAAGAAAGATAATCGTCTTGATTTGTTTCAAAAGTTTGAAATAATGGAATAGTGTCGCCCTATCATCCGTAAATTGTCAGAGGGACACCGTGAGGTCAGCGCAGACCCTATGACGAGGCATGTCAATTATGGGACTAAATATCAAATTCAAAATAATATTGACAAACCACAAGCACTTGGGGCATGGATATTGCTCATATACTATATGGTATATGAGCACTGCCCATGCATCAAGTGCTTGTGTGACAAACGGGAGTTTTAAATGCAATCAGCAAAAACTTGGCTTTCAGTATTTTGTTAAAAATGGTGATTTAAGAGCATCTTGTCCATCGTACCTGGATCATAGCAAACCATGATATAGCATATCTTGATTTGCTTGAAGATATTAAATATTAATTCGTCTCTTTTTAACAGAATTTGACGTTGCTTAATCATTTCAATATGTTTATATAGTCTGAATGAAACATAAGCAAATGATTATTAATACGCTCAGTCTCTAAATTATGTGTCATGATTTCCATCTATTTACAATATACCGGACCACCTGAAACAATATGTTCAAGATATAACAAATTGTGTGGAAATAAACGTGTACCATCTAATACGAAATTTAAAGAACATAACTAAATTTTGATAGTTATATTTAAGGCAGGTTACAAGAGCTTTCTTAGCTAACAACATGGACGTTACCACAGTTACATTGCATGGAAAGAAATATGACAAAAGTGACCGGGTAAATATTGATTATCTAGTTTAAAAAAACTGAAACGAGTGTACTGTACATATAATTATATCTGCGTATAATGAAAATGCAGGAAAAGGAAAATTTTACGTCCGCATCTTTCAGGCAGTTTTATTTTCACTGGAATAACATCAAGCAATATGAAATGTACGAACGCAGCGAATGTAAGTTTGAAGTTTCTAATGGATACAAAATATTTTCTCAAATCCTAGGCTCGATCCACACCTTGTGGGTAGAATCAAGTGATATTTCCACCTCTTTACGCAAAGAAATGAACGTACAAAGACTACATAACCAGTTTAGACAAATTAGCATATACTCGTTTCGTTGACTACTTATTTATGCATGCAATTGATTCTTATGTTTAAATGTCGAGTTTATGTCAATATCATATATATATATTTGAAAATTACTTTTGAAGTGAAAGTACATTAATTTCTATATTATTTGCAAATTGTATAAAAGTAGTCTTAAGAAAGTCAGAAAATATTTTTGTTGTGTGTAAATAGTCGCACGGTTAGTAGTATCATTCTGTTAGAAGCATCATGGCGAGCACCAGCAGAGCGTTGACCGTCGGTGGAGATAGGACTTCAGGACAGTCTGTTAGAACTCAAAATGGTTCGTTTTAAGAATTAATCAATCTTTAAATGTCAAGCTATAACTACCATGTGCAATTTTATGAAATTAAACGTTGACAGACAAATGATTTGTCGAGACCGGTTACCCACGTGTTTGTTCATGTCTCCATGCGATTCATGACGCATTCCAGAACATTCTGTGATTCTACTCGGTACAAATCTAAGCTATCAATCAATTGTTATCGTAATGTTGTCTATTTTTTCCATTTTATTATATAAAATAAAGTACTTTGAACTTAAAGTAAATCGTAACGTCTATGTTTTATGCTATTACTAAAATAAAACCATGACAACTTGAACTAGGAGTAGGATGTGATCAAGTTTTCAAGTGCCACCTCAATGTTTAAACAACTAGTCTACACATTACGACATGTATGCTTGTACTTTGCTAGCATCATTCTTATGATAATAAACAAACTTTTGAATACATATCCTTAAAAAAGCTAAAGTATATCAAGAAACCATGGATTGAAGTATCGGCTGTAAGAAATGTAAATGTGTAAATAATATGTAAATGTGTAAATAATATTAAATTGTAAAGACGCATTCCATCCAAAATCAAAGAACAAATGTAAGGATTTCAAAGCATTATGCATAGTCCCACTTACAGAAAATTTGATTTTGATGTCATCAAATGGTATGCCATATTCTCCTCCTGTGCGCTTGTCATTTGTTCATGGCATCAATTTTGGATGAGTGTTTTAAAGCATCAACATATCTAGATAACAAACCTTTTGTTCCTAAATTGCAAACCATCCTGTATCTGATGTTCGTATTATATATAAAACAAAACAATCGCTCTATATTACATGACACAATGGAAAGAGAGCAGGGTCAGAAATTAGCACTAATACGATAGCCAGTGGCTAGTGAAAAGAATGCTGGGCTAGTGAAATGTGTGAACTTGTAGTCCAGACTCCAGAGGACTAGTAAAGAGGAAATGATAATGTAGATGTAAATGGCCATTTGTAATGTTTTTGGACTAGTCCAAATGGCTAGTACAGCAAAAGGACTATTATCGACCCCGTGATTTATAACTCCCTCACTGAAGAATACAGTGAAGATAACAATGTTTAGAAATTCTACAAAGTAATTACACATGGTGTTACTTGAACCCGAATGAATGATAGGAAATTATAATTGTTAAACTTGTAACAAAAATTGTATCAGTAACTATTTTGACACAAAAGTTGTAGAAAGAAAATTAAGAGAAGACTTAATATCATTTGATACATAATCAAAATTAATATGCAACTTAGAATTTTCAACCGAAATTATTAATCATATATCAACGAGATTAGGTTTGAATGTTTAGTATTCATTGAAAATCTTTTGTGTTGTGTTGTAACCATCTTTTGATCGGGGCTGTCGAAAGACTGTAAATATCAGCTAATTGAGCTAATGGTCACCATTTACGGTCAATTAAGTCAATTTTTCTTCAAATTTCAGTGAAAATAGTCCGTTCTCTAATTAATTTAAATCAGGAAAAGTTCAAGTAACGGTAACTATAGTCCGTCAACCTAACTTTTGGAACACGGTTTATTGCAAGTTACATCTATACACCACAAATCAGCAACCTTTATTTGGCTCATACTATAATAATATAGGGCGACCTAATATGGTTTTGAATTTCTTCATTTTGTCCCAACTATTAAAGATGTTACTTAAGAAACTATCATTTACAATTATTAGCAACAGTGACATTCTCACAAGGGAGCACAAGCAAGTACTGGAATAGCTAACAACAATGCCACAATGTGTGTCGCACGTGCAGATTGTGATTGCGCAACGACACGTTGTGAGGGGTTGTTTCAAAAACCTTACTTCAATGCTACCAATAATCTCTACTCATAGGGTTTGAAAGGCAATCGGTAGTGATTCATTGGATTATCCGAGTTCATTTATGTAAAAAGTAGAAATTAATGGATATCTGAATTACGTCCATGACAATTCTCCTATTGAGGTTTACATTTTTAGGGTCGTTTTGAGATAGTCCCGACCCCTGTGTGATTTCAATACCAGACTCTTTTTCAATGTCAATTGAGATGATGATACGAAGTGTTGGTATTGAAGTGTTCGTGGCATGAAAAGTATGTTTAATAAAACGATTAGGAGAAATTAATGTCTTTGCCTTTTAGCTTTATGCTTTAATTGTGCATGTTCCTTTCTTATTGTGCATTTTGGAAAACATCTTCCCGACTCAATACACATGATGCCACACTCGCTTGCCTTGAAGTGCACGTGCATTTCAAGTAAATAACAGGTTGACACACATTGTGACTTTGTTGTTAGCTATTCTAGTACTTGCTAGTACTCCCTTGTGAGAATGTCACTGTTGCTAATAATTGTAAATGATAGTTTCTTAAGTAACATATTTACTATTTGAGAGAAAATGAGGAAATTCAACACCATATTAGGTCGCCCTATATTATTATAGTATGAGCCAAATAAAGTTTCCAGAATTATATTGTATAGATGTAACTTGCAATAAACCGTGTTCCAAAAGTTAGGTTGACGGACTATAGGTTTCAATGATTTGAATTTTTTGTCTGAAATACAATGGCATTGCTGATCAGGGCATTATTATTATCTGTAGCAGTTAAGTATTAAATAGCAAAGTAACATGTATAATGTTTTGAAAATGTTTAATCAATTTAATGACATTTTTTTATTTTCTAACAGTTCTGGCAGCCAGTTCTATTGCAAACATTGTCAAGAGCAGTCTTGGGCCAGTGGGGCTGGACAAAATGCTTGTGGATGACATCGGGGTGAGTATTAAGCACTGATGATTACATATTTAAACATATATCGAAAGACAACTCATAATCAATTCAATTTTTGTTTTCAAGATTTATTATATTTTCGAACAGTGTTGATAATGTTCATATATGATAGTCCTCAAATACCATTCACATTTGTCGCAGGATGTTACAATCACAAACGATGGCGCCACCATCCTGAAGCTTCTAGAGGTTGAACATCCCGCCGCCAAGGTTCTTGTGGAGCTTGCAGACTTACAGGATCAGGAGGTCGGGGACGGAACTACATCTGTGGTGAGCAGCTTCAACTAACTCATGGCCCTAATGGCTGCAATACTGCCTGAGTGGCGCTAAACAATAACTCACTCAACTAACTCTCATATGTTGATGAAAACTGAATCATAGTCTATATCAATTGAATAAAAAAAACTTGGAGCTTAATCATTTTGACAAATGGTCTTATGAATAGAATATAAGTATATGCATAGACTAAGCATAGTTTGTGATTTAAGAACCAAATCTTAATTGATAATATGATATGATTTGTTTGCAGGTGATTATTGCTGCAGAGTTGTTAAAGAATGCTGATGAGCTGGTCAAATGCAAGATTCATCCCACCTCCATCATTAGTGGTTACAGATTGGCTTGCAAGTAAGATATTAACATAAATAACTGAGCTTATTATACGTATATAGCGGTCAGCGCGTCCGTCCGTACTTTCCCTCACACTTTTTGTTCCGCTCATAACTCAAATACTATTTGTTCAAATGTCACGAAACTTCATATGTGTAATCGCTATGGTCCCTAGATGTGCCTTTTGTATATTTCGGTCAGATGCCCTCATTTGTTTAGATTTTAGACTTCTTTGTTGTAGAAGTGACTGTTTGAGGAAGTCATTTTTGTTCCGCTCATAACTCGGATATTATTTGTTCAAATGTCACAAAACTTCATATTTGTAATCACTATGGTCCCTAGATGTGCCTTTTGTATATTTCGGTCAGATGCCCTCATTATTTTAGATTTTAGATACTATTTCTTCCAATGTGATAAAACTGTATATATGTAATGGCTATGGTCCCCAGATATGCCTTTTGTCTATTTCAGTCGGACCACTCTCATTATTATTTTAAGATTTCGATTTCTTTCTTGTAAAAGTGACTCTTTGAGGAAGTCATTTTTTTGTATATTTTGTGATATTTTTTGTTCAGATGAGCCATTCGATGTACTCTCAGTATTTTTGTATGGTTAACTTCTTTCTTATGATACAGTCACATTGAAAGGACTTTGAAGATTTTATTAATACAATAATGACTATATAAGAATCATAAAAGTCTGAAAAAGACATTGTTAGTTTCATAAGAGCTTATATAGCTTACATGCAATCAGGAAGTCTATATCTGCATTTTCATTGACTTTTAAACAAATTAAAACAGTTTTGCAATTTTGTAGGAATCCTTACTAAGTGTAGTTGTATCTTAGTTTCTATAATCACTTAGGGAAGCGGGGGTATATTATAAAAAGTCAAGCTCACTAATTCTCTTGTTTAATTTGTTGTAAATTTTTATTGGGATTAAGTGAATTGCCTATTATTATTAATTCGTCTCCCAAAAGTTTGCAGTTTGTCAAGGTTTAAATTTCTTTCCATAGTTTGTCTAGAATAAGAATCACAAGTACTGGATATGGTAATCATTTTGAACCACCTGAAATTTGTATGTTATTGGTTGTTTACAGAGAAGCAGTGAAGTATATACAGGAGAACCTGACAATCAGCTCGGATGAACTTGGTCGTGAGTGCGTTGTCAGCGCTGCCAAAACTAGCATGTCCAGCAAGATCATCGGAGCGTATCCTTGCCAAAATAGCGGCTGTGTAATTTAGTTGTTAATAGGAATTATAGTTTTTATAGTTAGGGTAGTTTTTAAGTTTAAAACTTGTATTTTGTGACTAAAGTAGTCTTTACGGAAATGAGAAATGGGTATATATTAAATCAGTTGTCTCTTTCACTGTCAAAATCTAAATATTTGATGACTTATTTTGTCAATTTGACCTGTACAAATGTCTTCAAACTGCAGAAAGTTAGCAGGGTTTGAAAAATCAGATTCAGTAAGTCATTGACTTATGTACCAGTTTGTTCAAATAAGCCCAATAACGTTTCCTGTAAGAACACTTCTATGGTCACAAACACTCCATTACATTGAATTAAAATATCTAAGAAACTTTGTCCTTAACAATTATCAGTGAATCTGAGTTCTTTGCCAACATGTGTGTCGACGCAGCCTACTTGATCAAGACACCAGATGGCAAGGGAGGACACAGGTTCCCCATCAAGGCCGTCAATGTGCTTAAAGCTCACGGCAAGAGCAGCAAGGAATCCACCTTGGTTCATGGGTACGCCCTTAACTGCACAGTTGCTTCACAAGGTGCGTCATCTGTTATTTTTGAGAACTATTAACTACCCGGTATATCATAAGTTAAAGGGACCATTCAAGCGGCATATATATATTTGTGGAAACAAAATTCAGGAGGACTTTCCTCTTTACAACTATATATGATTTTAACATGATAATTTCACACTTACTTTCATATATGTTTGTGAGATAAGCATTTTAGTTGTTAAAGATTTGACAATTTGACAAAAAATAAAGTGTATCACTCAAAAATAAAAACATCGTGAAATGAAGCCAATCATCGAAGCTGTGATCGTGGAATGCATTACTACGACAAAATGCTGTAGCAACTGATAACTTATATTATGAAACATTTGTAAATATGCTCCTAAGCCTCCTATCAATCAAGTAGTTATTTCTTAATTTTGTTAATGAATAAGCATATTACAGCACATTTGTTTTCTCTCTGTGCTAACCTTTCAAAATGGCGGATGAAAGCCGCTCGAGTAGTGCCTTTAAGCTTATGATGCTACAGCAAACAAGCATAATGTAGTCTTTGTTTATTGATCAAAGGGCAAGATAGATAACTCTTGACACTTTGTCGTTACTTGTTACAACGGGAGCACATGATGTTTTGACCAATGGTGAGCCGACAGTGCTGTGCAAGTAGAGCTAAAATTAGTCACTGGTAAAACATGTTTAAAATTTGGATGTATTATTACTTTATTTCTAGAAACAAAGTCTTTACGGTTGGAGCTGTAAGTTAATTTTGATACTAAACAAAACAGCCAAAACTATTTTTCTATTTACTATTTCTCGAACCACTTCGGAAGATTTGTTATCTATTTAATCAGGGTGGAAAAAAAAGCAATGAAGTCAAGACATGATTTGGATTTGCAAAAGATCGGATGTCTGACCATGTTTTCCAAGATAGAGAAAAATTTTGCTCCCACAAAAAGAATGGCTACAATTCATAACAAATATCATACATTCATTTTATGATAGTGCTGTAATCCATCATTCATAGGGCTAGTGATATTTTTGTCAAATTGCAGCAATGAAGAAAAAGATCACGGGTGCAAAGATCGCCTGTCTGGATTTCAGTCTCCAGAAGTCCAAACTTCATCTCGGTATTCAAGTGTTGGTAGAGGATCCAGAAAAACTTGATGCTATCCGTCAGCGGTAAGTGACGAAAGAAATTCAATTTCAAAAGAAATGAAGGACTTCTTTTTAAAAAAATGATTTTCATTAAGGAATCAGTTAGCAAATGCGATTTGAAGTAATAAATCTTTGAATGTCTGACTTGCCAACATTTGAGGTGCAGGACTATATCTGATAAGGAAACCATTCAATCGGAATGAAATATTCAGTGTCAAATTTTATTTTATTGCTTTACAAACACTACCATATTCTTTCCACACTGGGAGTTCTATAGAATATTGATGGTTGAATTAGAAGAAATCTGATATCTGAATTTTATAGATCAATGTTTTACAGTGGCACTGATTGTGAATTTGCTATTACAGAGAATCCGACATCACCAAGGAGAAGATTCAGAAGATAATTGCTGCGGGAGCAAATGTGATCCTGACAACGGGAGGAATTGATGATTTATGTCTCAAGTACTTTGTGGAGGCCGGTTGCATGGCTGTACGGAGATGCAAAAAGATAGACTTGAAGAGGATAGCCAAAGCCACAGGAGGTGAGTTACAGGATAATTACAACTAAAGATGGTGTAGTGATTCTTCTCTCATAGATAATTCTTCTTACTGCCATCTGTGCGCTTTCTCTGCCAGCTTAGTGAATGCTTATTTGTTGGAAACAAAGGTAGGTTTTTAGCTCACCTTTACAAAGTAAATGTGAGCTTATGTCATGGCGCTTCGTCCGTCGTCCGTCTGTCTGTCTGTCCGTCCGTCTGTCCGTCCGTCCGTCCGTCTGTCCGTCCGTAAACTTTCAGGAAAAAGACTACTCCTCCTAAACGAATCCAGATATCATTCTGAAATTTTAGTATGTTTTACCCATGGTGATTCCTCACAGAAAGGTAGACGTTTCAGTTTTGAGAATCCAAGATGGCCGCCATGGCAGCCATATTGAATTTTCAATTAGATTTCAGGAAAAAGACTACTCCTCCTAAACGAATGCAGATATCATTCTGAAATTGTAGTATGTTATACCCATGGTGATTCCTCACAGAAAGGTAGACATTTCAGTTTTGAGAATCCAAGATGGCCGCCATGGCAGCCATATTGAATTTTCAATAACATTTCAGGAAAAAGACTACTCCTCCTAAACGAATCCAGATATCATTCTGAAATTGTAGTATGTTATACCCATGGTGATTCCTCACAGAAAGGTAGACGTTTCAGTTTTGAGAATCCAAGATGGCCGCTATGGCAGCCATATTGAATTTTCAATTAGATTTCATGAAAAGACTACTCTTTCTAAACCAATTTAGATATCATTCAGAAATTGTAGTATGTTATACCCATGGTGATTCCTCACAGAAAGGTAGACGTTTCAGTTTTGAGAATCCAAGATGGCCGTCATGGCAGCCATATTGAATTTTCAATTAGATTTCAGGAAAAAGACTACTCTTCCTAAACGAGTCCAGATATCATTCTGAAATTGTAGTATGTTATACCCATGGTGATTCCTCACAGAAAGGTAGACGTTCCAGTTTTGAGAATCCAAGATGGCCGCTATGGCAGCTATATTGAATTTTCAATTAGATTTCATGAAAAGACTACTCTTTCTAAACCAATTTAGATATCATTCAGAAATTGTACTATGTTATAACTATGGTGATTCCGCACAGAAAGGTAGACGTTTCAGTTTTGAGAATCCAATATGGCCGCCATGGCAGCCATATTGAATTTTCAATTAGATTTCATGAAAATGACTCCTTCTCCTAAACCAATCTAGATATCATTTTCATATTGTAGTATGTTATACCTATAGTGATTCCTCCCACAAAGGTAGACGTTTCAGTTCTGAGAATCCAAGATGGCCGCGATAGCAGCCATATTGACTTTTCAGCTGTAGATGACACATCATTATTACTAAATTTTAAGCTTTCATCAAGTGATCACTCGCACCATATAAATTCTCTAATTTGAACTTACTAATCATAATATTATCTTGAAAATGGAATATTTAAGATTGTCATGCAAGTTGTTCTATATTTTTAAGTGTTTCTAAAACATTAAGATGAGAGACAAACATAATTAATTAATTTGTTTAAAATATTTATGTCAACTAGCTGCAAAAACCCAATCACATTAAACATCATGTTGAATTTTAAACAATGGTATCTCCCTTATATTCCTTTAAATACCACACAAAAGGGGTCAACCAGAGTTCAGATATTCCTGCTGAGTCCACTATGCATTTCTAATACACATCCCAATACAGGCTGCGAGCATCACAGTCTCAGCTGCTAGTCTGTTGCATAATCAACCTGACCCAATTGATATGGTAGAGCAATATGCTATATGGCCATGTGTATGCAATAAGAGTTATGGAAATTAGACTTGTATTCTCATGACAGTGAAATGTTCTTTCTAAGAAAAACAACTTACACAAAATTTGTCAACAATAATAAGCTTTGTGTTTAGCAATCAACATGATAAGTTGATGTGGAAAGAGTTATTTTGCATCAGGTTCCAGTTCCTGTGTTTTACTCATATTTGTACCATTTCTATATCTAACAGAAGTTCTTCTTGACACAAAATCAATTTAGGACATAAGCTAACTAAATTTTGTGAAATTATATATATTTTTCACAACAATTCATGTTCTCTCCCGTCAAGTCTTTTTATACCACACATAAGGGCTTAGCCAGAGTTCAGGTTTACATGCTCAGCACACTAGGGTGCTTCTCCAAATATACGTACACAAAGCCAAATACACAAATTGCTACACTCTCCTTAAGGATCTGGGGCTAGCAGCCCTGCCTGCTTGTATATTGCATAGTAATCCTGACCTAATTGATAAATAGAACATAATGGATTTTATGGAAAGTATATAAATTGTCTTTATGAAAAGTATACTTGTATTCTAATAGTAATACTTTTTACAAATAACAATTTAAACAAGTCAAGAATCAGCTTTTGTGTACAACAATCTGCACGATGAGTTAATATTGACAAATCAAGTATCTGCTTTTATGTACAGTAATCTACATGATAAGTTAATAATAGAGGTATTTTGTATCAGGTTCCAGTTCCAATACCATGTGTTTTATAAATACCTGTAAAACTTAATGATAATTGTATCATGCTGAAGGGGTTCTGGGAACAACATGTCATCATAGAAGTCATTATTTTTCAATTAGATTTCAGGCCAAGTACTACTCCTACTAAATCAATTAAGATATCATTCTGAAAAGTGAGTATTTTTTTATATATTGATTCCTGACAAAGACGCATTTATTTTATTATCAAGAATCCAAGATGGTCAATATGTCAATTATATTGAATTTTCAATTAGATTTCATGAAATTCATTGAAAAGAATACATTTCCTGATCAATCAAATCAATGTCATTATATTTGTATTGATACGCTTGTTGTAATATTTATCAACACTATAAATACAGTTACAAAAAAATGTATGAATAATCTTTATCTGCGAACAGCCTGAAGCATGACTGTTTTAATAAATCCTTTTTAATAAAACATAAAATGATAAAAGTTGTTCACTCCATCAGTGGGTTACATAATTCCTGACACTTCATATATGGCAAATAACATAGCCAGTGAGGGATAAATATACATTTTTTAATCATCTGTATCTGATTACGGTTTGAACAATGATTATCTAGATAATTATAATGATCATTCAATTCAAACAAATCCTTTTCAAAAGCATTTAAAATGATTAAATTTGTTCACTCCCAACACCAACTGTAAGGTTTTTACTCCTTTGTTCCCATGCAATTAATTTATTCCAAATTGAAAATTTTGGTTAATGAATAACTAATTATCTTTTATTTTGTTTGTCATGCTAATAAAAGATATAATATTCATCTTCAAAACAGCATTCATTGAACAGCTGTCTGAACAATTCTTTTTTTACAAAGTCTTTCTCACCAGTTCTCTCTGTTAGTTAAGATACTTCAATAAACATATTACTGAGTTGACCTCCAAATTATTTCCATTGCAAACCTCTCTTTTACCCCCACCCCTTCTATCCCCCCCCCCCCCCCCCCCCCCCCCCCACAACCACCCCCTTTCCTCTCCTATCCTTCCAGCCCCTCTCCTGCAACTCTCCTCTAAAGGGTATCTGTATTGCATATTGAAATGAGGGGAGGACACTCACTATATGGAATAACAGTAACTTACATAAGAGGATAAGTTACATAAGCTACATGCAGGTGCAAGAGGTCATAATAGGTCATCATTTCTAGTAATTAGCATAAACCCCCATGTTGCTAGCCTATTCTGACCAATCAGATAGCACTAACATATGTCAAGATTTAAGATATTCAGAAATCTTCAGTTAGAATTACATGAGACATTGACCTGGACAGTTTACTTTGGCAATTGGACTTATCACTAGCTGAATTTGTTATTTGTGTCAGAGGGATATATTCCAAATGTTTATGTGCATCATCTTTTTAATTCTTTGGAAGTTGAGAGTGTGACTAAATGAATACTCCTAAACCAATCAAGATATCATAATGAAATTAATACAGATGCCCACATAAAAGTACCATTTTGAAGATTAAAAAGTCCAAGATGGTCACCAATTCAGCCATAGATATACAAAAATGTTATACAAAAACCTACTGCTTGTTAACAAATCATGATTATATCATTCTTGTATTAATGTTTGTTCAAGCTCTAGTGGTTTCCAACAGAAGAATAGCATTTTAAAAGATAAAAAAATCACGATGGCAGCCATAATCAATTATCATATAAAAGATGGTTACACAATTAAACCATATTACCACATCATTCATTTTAAGGTGAGCTTCTGTACCCTCGGTACTTTTATTAATTGGTGACATTGTTTCAGTGAAAGACCAAGGATTTTTGCACATGGCTTTAACCAGACAGATGTTAAACTTTGATTGAATATAAATAATCTGAATAGTTTATATGTTAGAAAATGAAACAAATAATTGAGTAGAAATATTAAAGTTGAATAACATCTTTTTTGAGGAATGCAGTTATTTATAAGATGATAAAATTAATATTGCCCCACTTCTGAGGTAAAAACTATCGTAAATTTAATGTAATCAAAAAGTTATACAAAGCTGATCTTAATTGCAGCCACGTTCTTGATGACATTGGCTAACCTGGACGGAGAAGAATCCTTCGAGCCCTCCATGTTGGGTCAGGCAGAGGAGGTCATCACAGAGCGCATATGTGACGATGAGCTCATTGTTATCAAGGGGTAAGTTCATCACTGTCTGCATATTGTTTCAAATGTCCATTCTTTTTGTTTTTGCATGACATGATTCCTAAGATATTGTACAGGAATTCAGTATACTTGATGCCTTTTGATATTCAGACCACTTAGACACTGTTTTTGCTCTAATGGATTTTGGTATCGTGGAAGTGCATTGACATGGTTTCATATTTCACGATTCAGAATGGTGAGAACAAAATATCATCTGTTCTGTTTAAGATAAGTAGAATCTAAAACTCTCATAACAGACCTGGTAAAGCAAGTCAAATCTTGCTGTCTGGGGAGCTAGTGGGCTTTTACCATGACGAAAGACCAGTCTAAGTAAACCTAGCTTCAATATTATCCGTTTCACTCCTATACTGAGTCTAGAAAGGCCTAGTGGAGGGTCGTGTCAGCCCAAGTTTCGAATTGACTAATCAGAACTCATCTTACCAAGACACAATAGTCTGCCTTCGCACATATAACGTTGGAGGGTCATAGGTCGCAGAAAGGTCGGCTGATGCTACCCTCTACTAAGCCTTGCTAGACTTAGTATAGGATTGAAATGGATAATATTTGGGCTAGGTTTACTTAGACTGACCAAAGACATTTACCAATAAATGTCTTTATCTTACAGACCCTATTTTATAAGAAGAAAAAATTCTGACCTATTTATCAATTGAATACAATAACAATGAGATAACCTCTCCATCCTATGTGTTCCAGGACCAAAGCGCGTACAGCAGCCTCCCTTATCCTGCGCGGAGCCAACGACTTCATGTGCGACGAGATGGAGCGATCAGTCCACGATGCTCTGTGTGTCGTGCGGCGAGTCCTCGAGTCTAAATCTCTGGTAGCAGGTGGAGGTGCTGTTGAAGCTGCTCTATCCATCTACCTGGAGAACTTCGCTACATCACTGGTCAGTTCATGAAATGCACTTTGTAGATGTATGTAGGTTGTGTTGCACATCTGGGAAGAAAGATAGCTTTCTGATCCAGTCATTTCATGTTTTTAGCTCACCTTTACAAAGTAAATGTGAGCTTATGTCATGGCGCTTCGTCCGTCGTCCGTCTGTCCGTCCGTCTGTCCGTCCGTCCGTCTGTCCGTCCGTAAACTTTCACGAAAAAGACTACTCCTTCTAAACGAATACAGATATCATTCTGAAATTGTAGTATGTTATACCCATGGTGATTCCTCACAGAAAGGTAGACGTTTCAGTTTTGAGCATCCAAGATGGCCGCCATGACAGCCATATTGAATTTTCAATTAGATTTCATGAAAAAGACTACTCCTTCTAAACGAATACAGATATCATTTTGAAATTGTATTATGTTATACCCATGGTGATTCCTCACAGAAAGGTAGACGTTTCAGTTTTAAGAATCCAAGATGGCCGCCATGACAGCCATATTGAATTTTCAATTAGATTTCATGAAAAAGACTACTCCTTCTAAACGAATCCAGATATCATTCTGAAATTGTAGTATGTTATACCTATGGTGATTCCGCACAGAAAGGTAGACGTTTAAGTTTTGAGAATCCAATATGGCCGCCATGGCAGCCATATTGAATTTTCAATTAGATTTCATGACGAAGACTATTTCTTCTAAACCAATCTAGATATCATTTTTATATTGTAGTATGTTATACCTATAGTGATTCCGCACAGAAAGGTAGACGTTTCAGTTTTGAGAATCCAAGATGGCCGCAATAGCAGCCATATTGACTTTTCAGCTGCAGATGACACATCATTATTATTAAATTTTAAGCTTTCATCAAGTGATCACTGGCACCATATAAATTCTCTAATTTGAACTTACTAATCATAATATTATCTTAAATATGGAATATTTAAAATTTTTGTGCAAGTTGTTCTATATTTTTAAGTGTTTCTAAAAACAATTAAGATGAAAGACAAACATAATTGATTAATTTGTTTAAAATCTTTATGGCAACTAGCTGCAAAAACCAAATCACATTAAACATGTTAAATTTTAAACAATGGTATCTCCCTTATATTCCTTTAAATACTACACATAAGGGGTCAACCAGAGTTCAGATATTCCACTATCCACTAATACACATCCCAAGGCAGGCTGCTAGCATCACAGTGTCAGCTGCTAGTCTGTTGCATAATCAACTTGACCCAATTGATATGGCAGAGCATTATGCTATATGGCCATGGCCCATGTGTATGCAATAAAAGTTATGGACTTGTATTCTCATGACAGTGATATGTTCTTTCTAAGAATAACAACTTACACAAAACTTGTCTACAATAAGCCTTGTGTTTAGCAATCTACATGATAAGTTGATGTGGAATAAATATGAAAAAAATCGAAAAGGGTTTAGTAAGAAAAGTAAGGAAATTTGATTTGTCATATCTCTCTGTTGATTTGACAATGCAAAAATGTTTACCATTATAGTACTGTATGAGTGTTAAATAAATTGATACTTTAATGAAAGACATCTCATGGTCACTTGACATGTAAATATTATGTGAACAAAATAAACGTGTCTTATGCATTGCTGTGTTTATGACTTTCCTCTCAATCAGTCATTCATTTTCCTTGAAAAATCTGTACTTTTGGGATTCTCAATATCCCATGCAGCATAACCATCAGTGAAATAATCTTGAAATCATATTAATGATTCACTACAAAACAAATGTAAGTGGCCACCATCCTGTAAGTAATGAATGACATTTAAATGGATACACCTAAACCAATCAAGATATCATAATGAAATTAATACGGATGCCCACATAAAAGTAGCATTTTGAAGATTAAAAAGTACAAGATGGTCACCAATTCAGCCATAGATATACAAAAAAGTTATACAAAAACCTACTGCTTGTTAACTTATCATGATTATATCATTCGTGTATTAATGTTTGTTCAAGCTCTAGTCGTTTCCAAAAGAAGACTAGTATTTTAAAAGATAAAAAAATCATGATGGCAGCCATAATCAATTATATAAAAGATGGTTACATGTATAATTAAATAATTTTACCACATCATTCATTTTAAGGTGAGCTTCTGTACCCTCGGTACTTTTATTTCTTTATGCTGCAAGTATATATTATATATAATATATTATTTTTGTCTGGTTTATTTGATCTAGATATCCTTTCACTTCTGAATACAAGTGTGATTAAAAATATTCTTGGTTTTCAATGCATTTATTTTGCTTCTGTCTGCTTTGTCAAAATATTTGCAAAACTAATTAAACTATTTATCATGTCATCAATTGTGACAAAAGCAAGATATGGATTGATTTTAATTGATTACAACAACATACTTTTATAAATCATTTTATGGTTCTTAAATTTTGCAAAGTGTACTGAATCTTATCTATCAATACATATTTAAAAAATGAAATTTTTATTTTCCTTCAGGCTTCAAGAGAACAGCTAGCAATAGCAGAGTTCGCCAAATCTCTGCTGGTGATCCCCAAGCAGTTGTCAGTCAATGCTGCACAGGACTCTACAGACCTCGTGGCCAAGCTTCGCGCCTACCACAACACGTCACAGACCAAGGCAGAGCACGGAGATCTCAAATGGTATGCTTTGCCTTTTATGCAGGACTATATGTGTGGAACTATTTTCTTCAGCTGGCCACACTGATTTTCATTACCTAATGTACCTGTTACTCTGTTCATAAAAGATGGTAGCTACATCAGAAGAATTGGCCTTAATTACTGACATAACCAAAATCCTTACTTTCCCTAATTATATCCCTTTAATAACAAGTAAAACAAACTGCTGGTTTATGCTGCGCAAAGCAGTAAGTCAAGATGTCTAAAAAATTAAGGTTATTTTGTACAGTATCGTTTGAGTGTTCATTCCTTCGAGATGATTTACTGATTAATATATTTAAGGATTTTTTTGAAATTCTAAACTTAGAAATGATGGAATAGAAATCCTTAAAGTTACAATATCACTTATTTGCTTTGTTCTATATATATATTGGTCATTTTGCGTATTTGTAGATTATTATCAATGGTGGTAGTTTCCTTATCTTTAATTATGGACTCCAATTTAATCTTCTTCAATTGTTGCTTCTCCGGATTAGTAACATCTTCTCGTTCAAAACAAACATCCAAGTACACACATTTGTTATGTACATGGGCCTGATGAGCTTCGTATTGAAATAAAGAAGTCATTGAATAGGTTTTATAATGTATTGTATTTCCTTTCAGGATTGGACTGGATCTTATAGAAGGTGTAGTACGTGACAACAAGAAGGCTGGAGTCTTCGAGCCAGCAATCTCTAAAGTAAAGTCCCTCAAGTTCGCCACAGAGGCTGCCATTACAATCCTGCGAATAGACGACCTGATCAAACTGGCCCCAGAACAGAAGCAGGGAAGCGCGTACCAAGATGCAATGCGGAGAGGAGAGTTGTGATCAATCACGCTAATAGCTGCAAGACTTTCATAAACTTTATTCTACGTCTGTGGTTGCATGGCAACATAATCCTTGAGGAGGCAGGCATCAACCCGTGTTGTCACATGCTTTTTCATATAAGTTATAAATACACCAAATTCTGTATCATTTGCAAATAAAGTGCTATCTTGTTTTCTACATCCAAAAACATCTTGTTTCGATATTTATCTCACACCTTGTCAATATTCTCAACACTTCAACCAGGGACTTACTTTGATGTTAATTATGTCTCCCCCCGAAGGGTCGGGAGACATATTGGTTTTAGCTGAGTTCCCGTTGGCGTTGCCGTCGGCGTCGGCGTTCCCATTTCGTTTCCGGAGCAGATCTCTAAAACTATGTGACCGATCATCACCAAACTTGGTATACTGTCTCTCCATATCATGTAGATGTGCCTTTTGGAGGTTATGGATTTTTAAATTTTTTATTTTTTTTGTTTCCATGGCAACAATTTTGACTTAGTCTTTTTCAAGGGTAGTGTTTGTTTCCGGAGCAGATCTCTAAAACTATGTGACCGATCATCACCAAAATTGGGATACTGTCTCTCCATATCATGTAGATGTGCCTTTTGGAGGTTATAGATTTTTTAAAATCTTTTCTTTTTTTTATTTCCATGGCAACAATTTTGACTTAGTCTTTTTCAAGGGTAGTGTTTGTTTCCGGAGCAGATCTCTAAAACTATGTGACCGATCATCACCAAACTTGGTATATTGTCTCTCCAAATCATGTAGATTATTGCTTAAATCCAGTATCCAGTGTTCAAGGTACATCCTTAATTCAATCTAATGCAAAATTGGCTTTTATTTCAGCATCAAATCATTTAGAATTTTGAATATTTTGTTTGCTACAATTGTGGAATTGATAGGTTATTTATTCAAGTTGAATTATACAGAGAACATTAATGGTGCTTTATGATAGTATTGTTTAGAGGTTTGGAGCATTTGAGGAAGGGGGAGACATCTGTTTTTACGGGTAAAAACACTTTCTAGTTTGATTTATTTGTTGGTTTCTGATAAGTCCATCACAAATACAAAACCATGAAGGCAGATTTACCAGGTTCACTGGTAGAACCTTTTATACTATTAAGACTACCGGTAATCATGTGACAAGCTCTAATACTACAACTGGCATCAACCTTAAAGGGGCAGTAGCACGTTTTTAGGGGGAGTATAAGGTGATGTCAGGAAAATGAAAATAAATGGTTCCAATTTAAAGACAATGTATTTAAACTAAATGAAGCAGTAATTATTCAACTATGTAACGTAAAGTTTAACCATACGACTCCTTTTCCTTACAAAAATGAATAAAAGGTGTTCACAAAAAAATGGCCGCCAATGGATTTTACGTGAATCCTCATACTTTGTCCTCTGACTATGAGTGATTGGTTTGTGTAATGAGATTGTTGACACTGTCAATATAATTCATTTAGCATTAACTTACAATTATAACTGAAATATTTAGAATATAAAATTATCAAAAAACGTGCTACTGCCCCTTTAAAGGGTATATGAAAATTCAGCAGCTGCTTGCTATTTTATAATGATATTGAAAAGTAACTGAAGTCAGTGTTGTAAGGATGTTTTTTCAATTGCAGATTCATTAAATAATAGTAGCAATTCGATCCTGTGTCCCAAACCCCTTTGCCCTGGTAGCCACCATATAAATATCAGAAAACCATCAAATCAATTCAGCTGCAAAAATGACAAATCAGAATAGACAGGATTTCTGAAATAGTAATCAACAAGTTGACAACCTCCTACAGACCAATGGAAGTAAACATTCGAATGTTAAATTGCCAATCTAGTTTTTTTTTTGCCGAGAGTGGTCCTTAAAATAACAATGTAACTACATATGGTTGGGTGTAAATATTGATTGCTGCACAACAAACAAATGATAGAATTCAAAAACTGAAAAAAAAAAATGCTCATAACCAATCACTTGCAGCTTTTTTGTCGAATATTCCATATTCTGCGGAATCTCGGTTGCAGTTTGCAACATATTCTAATTTAATTCTCAATCTAAAAACTTCTTATGTAGTCATGCAAGGCAATTTGGCTTCTAATACGTTATTGTTTAACTTGTTAATTAGTTAACTGTGCCATATATTAACGATTCTCATTATGCATTTATGAGTCATAATATGATAATGAGGGTGCTTTATTTCGGTGAATCAACAACACATAGGACCAAGCTCAATGCGCTACATTATTTTGCTGGTGTAAGGACAAACCTCTACTTTCTTTATCTTAACTCTGTAGGAGTGTGCAATGGAGCTGCCAATTATGGCACTTTTATGGTCATCTAAACAGTGCCTTTACTTCCAGACCAGGTACCCAATTATATTGCTGGGTGACCAGAGGCACATTTTGAAGAGCCTTGCCCACACCACACATCTCATAACTCATGTATCTGTGCTCGGCAGGGAATAAATTCTTCAAACTGCAACCAGCGGGTCACCCACTCATCCAGCAAGCTGTACCCGTTTTGCTGAACCATACTGATGGTGTTTGACTGCACAGGACCATGTGCTTGTTATTCAGATTCAACGTGATTTATATTCATATGTTTTTAAGCCTTGCTGTTGTATGAAATACTGATAGTGTTCAGTAATAATTAATTATTGATTATTAAATTAAATGTATAATTGACAATGGGAAATTCAGTAAAAATACCATATGTTGTCAAAAAACATAAGTCAACGATGAGCCAATTATAAAGTCAATTAGCCTTCTTTTGTAGACAATTAACCAAACATGAAAACTACTCAATTTACGTTTCATACTGATGTATTGTAATATTCTTTTATTAGTTCCAAACCTTTTGTTACAATGAAATATCTGATGTCCTCTCTATAACATCAAGATGCTTCTAAAGGAACATTAAGCTATCTTGTGACCATGACATTGAAATTTTAGCATGGGAACATGCATTGTTAGCTTGTCACGTGAAACGAAATTGTTTTGAAGTTCTCAGTTAATTTTCAACATTTTAAAGCATGAGAATAAAACTGGATAGAACATTGATGTTTCCGATAAAACTGGCAACTTCCTCTACTTTCTCTTAAATTTTCAATTGTTAATTTTGAGATAAGGGTGTGAGGGGAGGGTATTGTTGTAATTAGTGTGTACAAAGCCCAGGAATGTCATAAGGCTGCTATCAGGTTTTGTGCAGTTTCCACCGTAGCCGCAGTGTATGTTCCATTGACTATAACTTTGTAGCATGAAGCTTTTCAGAACATAGTTCCGAGGAATAAAATCTAACTTGTTATTTGGATATGTCCTCTCCGCTAGGTCTGACCGCAGCCCTGTAGGTCGTATGTCACAATCACAAGCCTTCGTTATCAGCTAGGGGCTAGTAACTTCTAACCATGCTTTGAACATGATCTCCACTAGCTGTCTTATATGCAAGACAATGTGATTGGTCCGGTAATGACTGGGTTTCAGCTCCTCTTAACTGGTATTAGCTACTGGGGTGTGGTCAGACCTAGTGTAGAGGATTTCATATCTCTGTAGAGTTTAAATATTTTATTCCTCAGAATTTGGCCGATTTTAATCAGAGATTACACAACGCTTCTGATCATAAGGTGTGTTCAGGATGTACACCAAAACAGAACGCAGGGAATTCCCAAAAATCTCAGTGAATTCGTACCCAAGTCGGGCGATGGATTTGTCCCCACTATTATGTTTTTTACATTCATTTATTTTTTGTCCCCCGCCGCACGAAGTGCGAAGCGGATGATATAGTATTCAGCTCCGTACGTCCGTACCGCTTCTTGTTAGCGTGATATCTCACAAACCCTTGCACCTAGAGCCTTTAAACTTGGTATCAGTCTTCATTGGGTGGATACGCAGACACCAGTGGGTTTTGGTGACCTTGACCTAATTTTCAAGGTCACGACAGGACTTTGATCAGTGTGTAAAGCCTTGTTAGCGCGATATCTCACAAACACTTCCACCTAGTCTTCAAACTTGGTATCAGTTTTCATTGGGTGGATACGCAGACACCAGTGGGTTTTGGTGACCTTGACCTAATTTTCAAGGTCACGACAGGACTTTGACCAGGGTGTAAAGCCTTGTTAGCTCGATATGTCACAAACACTTCCACCTAGAGTCTTCAAACTTGGTATCAGTCTTCATTGGGTGGATACGCATATACCAGTCGGTTTTAATGACCTTGACCTAAGTTTCACGGTCACTACAGGACTTTGACCAGTGTGTAAAGCCTTGTTAGCTCGATATCTCACAAACACTTCCACCCAGAACCTTCAAACTTGGTATCAGTCGTCATTGGGTGGATACGCAGACACCTAATTTTCAAGGTCACGACAGAAACTATGACTAGTACATGAAATCTTGTAAGCGTGATATCTCACGAACCCTTGCACTAAGAGCCTGCAAACTTGGTATTAGTCTTCATTGGCTGAATATGCAGATGCCATTTTGTTATTGTGACCTTGACCTTATTTTCAAGGTCACAACAGGGAAACATACTTATCCTGATATCACACAAAATCTTGCACCAAGAGCCTTCAAACTTGGTATCCATCTTCATTGGCTGGTTATGCAGACACCAGTTGATTTTTTGTTTTGGTGACATTGGCCTAATTTTCAAGATCACAACAGGAGTTTGACCAATACATGAACCTTTTTTAGCCCGATATCACCAAAAACCTTTGTTTCAATCTTCATTAGATATGCAGACACCAGTTGGTTTTGGTAACCTTGACATCGTTTAAGGGTAACTATGAGACACCAACCAGCAATCCTTTTTAGTCAATTTCTCTCTTGCGGCGGGGTCATGGTCAAGTTAGTGACAACTTCTTGTTATTTTCATATTTTGGGATACAGGCAAATAAAACATTATGTACACACAAAAGGTACATATAAACAAATACATAAATCCACAGTTGGCTGATAAATTCATTATTTTAGCAAACAGGATTGTTCTTAAACATTAAGTGTAGAGATGACCAATATTAAAAAATCTTTTCTTTGGTTTGTCTACAGAAAAACAAATTTTGATAAAACATAAAAAAACCTACCTCGCTTCTCTCATATTCTTCACTTATTAGTGATATTCAAAATAAATTACAAGAATGTAAAGGATTTTGTAACAATGTTTTATTGCATTGTCATGTTCATACAAAACAAATCTCAGGACAAGCACAAAATTAGGCTGTAAAAATATGGCAATAATCATGAAATCACATAGATGAAACATGATGTCATATACATAAAAGAGTGCATTGATGTGAATATATTACGGAAATATTTTTGCTTATCATCTGTGATGAAATGTTGTTGATATGAAAGCCATATAGAATAAAAAAACCTCTAAATTGAATAGTTATTGTCACATTTGTATTTGTCAACTGTTCACTGACTATTCATTTTAACATAACAATTATAACATAAGTTCACATTAATCTACATTTGATTGATATCCTCATATTTATAGAAAGAAGCAATATTAAAAATTTTGTAATTGCAAATTTAGTTAGAATTCAAAACATTTACATTTAAGGTTAATTTTTTTTCTCCCATAAGGATTCAAATGTTTAACTACCATATATATATTATATATATTCATTCTCTTGAATTTTCACAGCCGTGGTGGAACAAATACCTTGCATAGCTTGACAAGTTCAATAACTAGGGCTTTGGTTTTTCACAAGATTGATTCCCTTACTTGCTCGCTAATAAGATGTAAAGGCTTGCTATAACCCTAATTGCACGCTAATTAAAATGATGCGGGGTAGCTATTCCCTTAATTGCTCACTAATTTAGAAGTGAAGGGTTGCTTTTCTCCTAATTGCTCGCTAATCAAAATGTAAAGGGGTAGCTATTTTCCTAATTGGTCGCTAATTAAAATGTAAAAGGGTAGCTATTCCCCTAATTGGTCGCTAATTAAAATGATACGGGTAGCTATTCCCCTAATTCCTCACTATAAGATGTGAAGGGTAGCTTTTCCCCTTAATTGCTCGTGAATTAAAAATGTGAAGGGTAGCCAATCCCCTAATTGCTCGCTAATCAAAATGCAAAGGGGTAGCTATTTTGCTAATTGCTCGCTAATTAAAATGTAAAGGGGTAGCTATTCCCCTAATTGCTAGCTTATTAAGATGTAAAGGATAGTTTTTCCCCTAATCGCTAATTAGATTTAGCTATTCCCCTAATTGCTCTCTTATTAAGAAGTGAAGGGTAGCTATACCCCTAATTGCGCGCTTATTAAGATGTGAAAGATAGCTATTCCCCTAATTGCTCGCTAATTAAGATGTAGCTATTCCTCTTATTGCTTGCTAATTAAGATGCAAAGATTAGGTAATTATTGGATAGCTAAATGAAGATTCTCAACTAAGGCTGACCTCACTAGATAGTAACTTGCTAGTTTGAAGGGTAGATAACTCTAGTTCCTGCAGATACCACAGGTGTGAAATTACATTTAATTATCAAAAATAGACCTGAAAAAGAAATATCTTTCTGCTCTTCTCTGTGAAAACTATTTTAAATGATGTAAAATCACAAATCTTGCATATTCTACCGAAATGCATAATTTATTAAAAACTTGCACTGAAAGACAACAATCTTATAATTGTTGCTGTTTGGATAAGTGTCCTGAAATGATTTTGAATTTAAATTGATCTATGGTTAAATACATAGATTTTAGCAAAAGTGACTCCAACCACTCAAACATGTCTCATTATGTTAACACAAAATATCTCACATACTCATTGCCCATATGTCAATTATATGATAAAAAGTTGTTTTCAATGAAATTCTTAAAACAGTCATATATATTTGCAAAAGCTAGTTCTCACATCCAACTTACATAAATACTAGTCTTATCACCTATCAACCATGATCAACTCGTAACCAGTCCTTCTTTCTGCTCTAGATAAGTTTCCAAAATAATGTTTGACTGATTGGTGCGCATCACTACCCGGTTTTCAATCAAAATGGCGACTTTAAACCTTTCTGTTGTCAATAAACTTTTAAATAATACGTTCCCGCAACAGCTAATATTTCTCGATCAGATAAAACAATTGGTAAATTAGGCACATATGACCCCTTAAAACCCACGGAGTAACTCTTTAAAGGGTTAGTAGCACGTTTTTTGACAATTTTATATTTTCATTTTTTCACTGATAATCGTAAGTTAATGCTAAATGCATAACTTTGATAGTGTCAAAAATCTCATTGGACAGACCAATCATCCATAGTCAGAGAACAAATTATAAAGATTCACATAAAATCCATTGGCAGCCATTTTTGTGTGAACACCTTTAATTCATTTTGTGTGAGAAAAGTAATCACATAGCTTAACTGTACATTATATGTTTGATTTATTACTGCTTCATTTAGTTTTAATACACTGTCTTTAGATTGGAACCATTTATTTTCATTTTCCTGACATCAAAACGTGCTACTGCCCCTTTAATGCTGCATAGTGTCTGCAAATGTTTTTGTGCATAGAGAAGGAATTGATTGCATGGTTGAGTATCCTGAAAAGTCATGTGACCCTGATAGCCAACCACCATTGTGTATAAATATCAAAATAAAATGCATAACAATTCTTTAAGGCACTGTATGATGACAATTTAATTATGAACATTGCATTTCTGCATATCTCCATGACATTGCTTGAGTTATCACAAAGGACTAGAATAGTGGAAAATATATGAAAAATATGACATGAAGTGATTACTATATACAGGGATGAAAATGATGAATATGTATTATCAAGAAAATAAGTACATTTAATATAAGTTTCAAGTTCATTTCATAACAATCCTTAATCCATTATTTATGTGCGTTGACGTAAACATGCATATCATAATCGTCTGATAATTATAGCAAGTCAATAAGGCACTGGCTCTTGAGCATCAATTTTGATTAATTTGAATCGTAATAATACCATTAAATACCCATGATTTGAATAAACAAGGACAAAAGGACATATTTCATGCAAGCGATATTGAATTTATAATACTGCTTCACAACAAACCATTGAAGATGAATATGAAGTTGTGATATCACTTGCTAACCATAACAGTTTTAGTATCTGTTCGTCAGATATTGCTACAATGCTGACTTGAACATGTTTTCATAAATAAATAACCCCGACACCTAGCCTTATGGTAAGACAAGTAACTTTTGTTTTGAGTATTTGTAGGCGTAATATACATAATAAGATAATTTATCTGATACATAGCACTCAGTCCTCTCTGTGTGTCCCAGGCTTCTTGAGCACCATAGATTTACTTACTTACAAGGTTCTCTTACCTACTTATCTACAGATGAATATGGATAATCTTGTTTTGTCTTTTGAAGAAATCAATGAGTTACTTAATTTCTTGACCTCTTTTGCATTCTTTATAACAGAAATCAAAATGCATCTGTCTACCTTAAGGACAAGAAGGTGTAATTATTATACTTATAACTCAAGCATAATTAACAATATTTCATATTTTTGTTAGTTTATAATGTGGTCTAATCTTTGGTCTTTGTATTGTTTAAGTCATGTAACCATAGTGAAGGGAACAAGAAAAACTGAAATATTACCTGAAGTGTCAAATAGGTAAGTGTTATCTAAAAGGTTCAGTTGAAATGAAATTCTTATATTTTGAAGTTAGACACTTCAGTCCTTGTGGCTTTTTATGGTTTGTATGAAGTTCAGTCGACTAATCTAAAATGTTGAAGTGAAGCGTTCTGGCTGATTAAAGTGTTTAGTCTTAATTGAAATGTTCAGTCTCAGTTGGAGGGTTCAGTCTTAGTAAAATGTTCAGTCTCAGTTGAAGGGCTCAATTGAAGTAAAGTTCTAATTGAAATGTTCAGTCTCAGTTGATAGGTTCAGTCTTAGTTAAAGTGTCCAGTCTCAGTTCAGTCGTACTGACATACTACAGTTGAAAGGATCTATCAGTGTTAAGTTTTAAAGGGTTCAGCCTTAGTGCAGTGTCAAGTCCTCAAGGTCCTTGAGGTGTTCAGTCCTTGAGGTGTTCAGTCCTTAAAGTGTTCAGTTCTCAAGGTGTTCAGTCCTCAAGGTGTTCAGTCCTCAAGGTGTTCAGTCCTTGAGGTGTTCCGTCCTCAAAGTGTTAAATCCTTGAGGTGTTCAGTCCATGAAGTGCCTAGTCCTCATGGTCTTCAGTCCTCGAGGTGCTCAGTTCTCAAAGTGTTAAATCCTTGAGGTGTTCAGTCCATGAAGTGCCTAGTCCTCATGGTCTTCAGTCCTCGAGGTGCTCAGTTCTCAAGGTGTTCAATCCTTGAGGTGTTCAGTCCTTGAGGTGTTGACATTGAGTACACTGTAACATGTCTGTTGTGTATTCTTCTATCTGCATGGTAGTTTCTGTGATTCCAAACTTCTTCTGAACAACTAGAGATGCTATCTTGATAATTTTCATTGGGTCTGTGTTAGCATCTGTGGACAAACAGGTATCTTGAATAAAACATATCTCTTGGATCAAAGTAAGTTGCAACATAATACACAGAGGCATTCAGAAGTTGGTGTATTCAAGTAAAGGACAAATAATACTGATGGCAAGTTCTCCTTTATTGTAGATCACGTTTCTGGGCTATTCCTTGTCCATAAATCATTCACCTGACGAAGGAGCAAAGAATAGCCCAGAAACGTTGTTAACTACAATAAGAAGAAGTTGCCATCAATTATATTTGGCCATTGCTAGAACAAAATACACAATAGTTTGCTAACTTAAAACATCAAGAAAGCTGAGTACACAATTTATGTCCTTATAAAAATCACAGAAACAATGTTTTCTTTCAACAGAGATTATCTTATCTTTCTTAGCACTTCAATTTCCCAACTTTGCAGAGTAAGCGTGTTCACTTGAAGTTTGTGTCCCATTCACTCATGATACAGAAGGTATTGAAAACATGTCACAGAAGTGATTCTCCCAATTGCATAGTTCTATGATGACGGTTGCTAACCGTCTAATTGAATCAGTGTTACACAAAGACATTGAAGCCTAAAACCTTTGCGAACTTGGGAATTGACAATATCTTGCAGAAAAGTGTTAAATTTTCACAAAATCCTGTCTTTAAATTGTTGAGACAAAATCAAAGAAACTACAAGTATATTATGGTATATATATATATTCCTAAAAGCTTTTGAAAGAGATTAAATAAAACATGTTTGTACATACCAACTGCTATATGGACCGAGAGAGCTACTTTATCCATTGTGAGTGACCAGACTCGCAGATTGTGGATATCTTGTATCCCGTTTATCGTGAAGAAAGCATCTCGCACTTCACTAAAATTAATGTATTTTGGAGTACCTGCAGCAGAAATAGATTATATTCTTATTTCAAATTATTTCAAATATGATAAACTGATTTTAAAATCTTTTAACATGATTTAATCTTATGGAAAGACTGTAAAAAGGGTTAAAGGGGTGTAAAAGGACTGTATGCTTAACTTTACCCTGTTAAAATGTTGTAATAGGAAAACCCCTTTGCCATTATACCTAAGGTATTTAGCTTCCAAGTATGCCAATAAAAAACATCCTCCTACATTATCATATATGTCTCTGCATTATGCCCAAACTTATACCCTGATATCCATTGTGCCAAAACTCTCATGTCGCCGACAGGTGGTTATTCAACGCTATTCTTAGTCTGCCTATTTTCAGACAAACTATTCTGAACTCCATACACTGTTATATAGCTATGCCCCGCGTGAAAATCTAAAAGAACGCTGCTTACGAGCTCAGCAGGAGTTTGAGTTTGATTTGATTGCTATGTATAAGTGAAACAAGAGTTTTTGCCCAATGGATATCAGAGCATAAGTTGGAGTGTAACATATGTGTACATATGCGCTGATGTAGCAGGATGATCATAACCCCCCTGACCAATCACAGAATCATTCATGATTCAATATTACAGAAAGAACAAGATTAATGCTATATCGTAAGGGTAATCCTGAGATATCCTGTATACCGGTACTGTAGATACAAGCTCATTGTAATTCAGCCCTGCAGAAATATTTAGCACTAAACAGTTTTGCAGGCAAAGTGTTAAGCGGCTTTAAAAATAAAATGTTGCTTTTTTATACCTACCTTCCATTAAAATGACGAGAATGTCTCTCATAATGGTGACAGTGGTAAAGAGAACAAACACAGAGAACATGAATGTGCAGATTGGGTCTGCTATTTTCCACTCAGGCTGTAAAAAAAATAATATGCTTAGTAGAAATCAAGAATTTGTTTATACATGCTTCAGATTGCAGTTGTAATAATATAAATATTATATAAGGATATTGGAAAATTTGCTATGAAAAATTATTTCAAAGGCACTGAAGAAAAAAAATTTTACTTAAAAAAATATTTCAAATCTTTATCTAAAAAAAAAAATTTCCTCTTTAAAATAGTATATAAGTCAAAATTTGGAGACACCAACCTTGAAATAAATGATAAACGCTGCAATGAGCACACCAATACTTTGAAGCAGATCTCCGAGGACATGGATGAAGGCGGCCTTGACATTGATATTCACAGCCCCCTTGGGTTTACCCTTAGAATCTTGGTGTCGGAGTGCATGCTCAGCGTCACTTATACTGCCGTACTTGAGACCGTCAGAGTTCTTAGCGTTTATCTCAGCTCCCACTAGAGGCGATCTATCGTACTGACTCTCAACATCGGAGATACTCTGATAGTGCTGATTGGACTGATTCCGGTTACTGTTCGTGTGAGAGCGTGAGTGTCCGTTAGACGCCGAGTGTGAGTGTCCGTTAGACTCTGAGTGCGAGTGTCCGTTTGAGGTAGAGTGTGAGTGTCCATGTCCGCTAGAGGGCGAGTGAGAGTCGTCGTGGTCCGAGCTGGTATCCCCTCCGTGAGAATGGCCATGTGACAATCCTCCGTGGGTGTGGCCATGCTGGTGAAGAGTGACCCCAAGTCTGTGGAGAGAGGTCAAAGATTAAATGGTCAGTTCAAGAGGAAGTGTCTAAAGGGGGTTGAGGTTTGCAATACATGAATGTTGAATTTACCTATACGAATGTTTAGCTGCATATGCAAGAACATACAATGTTGGTTTGAATTAGCAAAATTCAAGATTAATCATTTGTTTAAAAAAAAAAAAATTTTGGTCAGTAAATCAGTAATCAATTTTGCCTATAACAGTTTATCACTATTATGATTGTCAAAATATTGCAGTTTATCAACCATCATGATTGCCAAAATATTTATCATTATAAATTTATCAATAATATTTACAAGGAAGAAATGACTACTACAAATTTATTCATAGACGGTTGTCAACTTGCAAAAAATGGGCTCATAACAGTCAGTAAATATTGACTTTACTGGTTTTTAAGATTCACAATCCTTTGCTTACTCACACATTTATCATTCACAAGGAGTAAAGTGAGTTATTGTTTTACGCTTTCGGTACTATTTCAGCCATTAGCAGTGCATTCACAAGGAATAAGATGCATTCTTGAACTCACACGACATTAAAAACGACTCCACATCCAGCAGTAATGAGCATTATCTCAGCATTGATCTGGTAGTCGTCCTCCACTATCCGGAGACCAGCAGAGTAGCAGAGGATACCAGTCAGCACCCACAGCATCAGGATGGACACCAGGGCACCCAGTATCTCTGCAACATAGAGGGGTAGACAAGTCTATACACAGTGTATAAAATAATAATGCTGAGGAATATATGGATGACAACTTCTTTGTTGATTGTATGCGACGTTTCGACACAGATTCTTGTGTCTTTCAAGCAGAGAACGACACAAGAATCTGTGTCGAAACGTTGCATACAATCAACAAAGAAGTTGTCATCCATATATTCCTCAGCATTATTGTCATTCCAACTTCTAAAATGCCTCTCAAAGAAGTGTACAAATAGGTCCTGAAAATTACTTGGTCAATTCCTTACGGGAAAATAAAGAACATTTTTGATAAGTTACCAGTCCTGACCAAAAATTATCCAGTCCTGGAAAAGTAGCCAGGACTGGTCATCTTCACAACGTAACGGGCGAAACAAAAAAGTTCTTAAACCTTTCCGTTCCTCGAAGAACTTGATACGTTTTGACCTTGCCGTGGGAAGTTGAGGACTGGCGAACGGGCTGTATTCTAAACACGGCTATATATGGATTTTAGAAACGTATTACAGAAGAACTAGATTTTCTGGACACTGGTAAGCATATATAATACACTGATATGTCATGACGTCCACAAAAGAAGTTGTTATCTAGAGAATCTTGCTGTTCATAGTATAGAAACAGAATTATGATTTAATCAGATAAAATAATTTAATGTAATAATATAAAATAAAGTTCTCTAACTGATATCCACAATAAGGGATTTTTTTTCCAGAAAAACTTACTGTTCGTAGTACATAGACAGAAATATGATTTCATCAGAGTCTATAAAATCTGAGTTTATAAGAAATATTTCTCTAACTCATATCCTCAATAAAGAAGTTGTTATCCAGAAAACCTTGCTGTTCATAGTATAGAGACAGTTGTACGATTTCATCAGATCAAATAATCTCTGAGTTTATAAGAAATATTTCTCTTACTGATATCCACAATGCTGAATTTGTTTTCGAGTTTTTGCTGTTCATAGGTGGAGACAGAACTGTGATTCCATTAGATAAAATAATCTTTGAGTTAAACAAGTAATATTTCTCAAACTTATACACGCAATAAAGAAGTTTTTATCCAGAAATGCTTGCTGTTCATAGCATAGAGATAAATATGATTCTATCAGATCAAATAATATCTTAGTTTTATTAGGAGTATTGTTTCTCTAATTGGAGAAATTCCATTTTTCCTTCTCTAATGACTTCGTTGTCAGCCTTGGTGGTATCATTAAAAACACAATAAGCATCTGACACCACAACTATTTAAGTATGCATAACTGGATTAACTGCCTAAATAAGCCATGATAAAACACTGATTAATGTAATCAAAATGCATCAATCATTTGTTATAAATGCAATATTTTTTTCTATGAATCCTATCAAAATATTCCAATGATGATATTTATGATGTTAATATGAAGAAAGGCCACAGTTTGAAATCTACATCCAATCAAGATTTTTTTACTGTTACATCCCTTTAAATATGAAATTAGCAAATACGGGATCTGTACAAGCCAAAGCTGAGTCTCATGGTGGAGAGGTGTTGGCAGAGATACAGTGCCATCAGAGATAATTGATATCTATCCATAGTTTGATTATTTGTCACCAGCCCTGCATTCCATAACACCAAATTTCCTGGGATGTTCACGAGCGCTGAACACAAAACAGGTTTTTGCTCTATATAAATCAAAGCTGACTTGCTTTGTTGAAATATATAAGGTGGAGCGCTAAAGCAATATCTAACCATGATTAGATTAAATTTTCATACCCCATTGTTTTATAAATTATATATCCCCAAGAACCTGTATTGTTCCAACCAAAACTTGTAGAGAGTCTTCTGCAAAACAGCACCATTTCGGAAAACTGGGATTGATAAAACTAATACACCCCTCTTGTATTTACATCACCAAGTACCTGCTCTGTACCAACCAAAACTGAGTCTTTTCATAGAGAGCCTTCTGCCAAACAGCACCATCTTGGAAAACAGATATCTGACCAAAATTGATACATGTCTCTTGTAATATATCACCAAGTACCTGCTCTGTACCAGCCGAAGCTGAGTCTCTTTGTGGACAGGCGCCGGCCCAGATACAGCGCCATCAGAGAAATCATGAAGCTGGCAAAGTCTGTGAGGAGATGGGCGCCATCTGATATCAACGCCAGGGAGCCAGCTAGAAAACCACCTGCCAAAACAACAAACACATATTTGCTATTTTTGTTAGCCTAATTAACACCTTATATTTAGTCAAAGTTATCAGGATTACTTGCCTGCTTATCATTATTGACATAACAATCATCCTACTTCCAACAATAAACACATTTATTCTCAATTCATTGCCTTTTTTTTTCTTTTGACTTTATCTTAAATCCTTCAACCCTAGAATCAGTGTTCCTGGCATTCCCTTCACACATACTTTGTGAAGTCGTAGAAAAAAACTCCACAGTCAATTCACTGTTGAGAGCCATTGATTAAAGGGACACATACTCTTAGTAAATCTAATATACCAAGGTATGTTTCTGGATATCTATGTAGCTGCGGATTTACCCATAATGATAAAATACTGCCTAGCTAACTTTACAATTTAGAATTTCTGTTTCAGTCCCAAAGAGAAATTTGGCACCTTCTCTTCCAATACGTTTATGTGAAGTTGTTACCCATCCATCCAGACAGCTGCACCAATTGCTGCTGAACTGCTCTGATAGCGGTCATATGACCATTGCATAGGACAACGTACCAGTAGTGGTAGCAGACATCTGACAGAGCACTCCCATTGGATAACTTGAATAATACTTGAATGACCTCACAACTAAGGATTGCCACAATTGCTGGATTCGAACAATACACTGGCTGGCAATGAATAGAGATTATTACCTGAGGTTTGTGAATTTTTGTATTTCCTCAGCGAGAGTGAAGGTTATACACAAATTTGCACAAGTTTCGTATGACTATTACGAAACGAGTGTGAATTTTTGTATTTTTCGAGCGAGAACGAGGCTTATACATAAATTTGCACGAGTTTTAAAAAAGTCATATGACACACTTCCGCTTGTAATAATTTTTTAATTAACGATTCTTTTTCATTTGAACAACTTAGAAATATCCGTTGCTTCCCTTGCAACGGTCGGCGACAGTGACATCACAAACAATGATGTTATGACGTCACAGGCGAAAAAATATGGGAACTCACGCTTAAGCAATCGTTGCTGGGCAAAAATGAGATACGTGTACTAGTGCTCATATTGAAAATATGTCACTACCTATTTTCAACCATATGGGTAATAAATAGTGATATGAGGCTTTTGGCCCGATGGATATGAGGGTATGTGAAGGAGCGTGATACAGCAGGATGTACAATACCATGCAACATTTCATCGTAGTTGAATTAACCTATTTCCATAAATCAAGTAAACAAGTATTAACAATTATTATCAGAACAAAAAAATCTTATTTTAACCAAACGAAAAAGTACCATTTCATTAACTGAGGTCTATGATAACAGCTGTTCAATAAATTGATTTGCATAAACAATTAAATGACTATTATACAGCCATTTTAATGGCAATTAATGCAATAAAAACATATACTAAATAGCTTTATTAAGCAAAACTTAATTTAATCAATTTTTTAATAAGTAAAATAGATTTTTTAAAATTCTGAATATAAATGTAAATTAAAAGCAGACATACCATGTGAGAAAAAAATAATAATTACTCTTTTTCAACAAAAACATTTAAAGGGGCAGTAGCACGTTTTTAGTGGGAATATAAGGTGATGTCAGGGAAATGAAAATAAATGGTTCCAATTGAAAGACAATGTATTTAAACTAAATGGAGAAGTAATAATTCAAACATATAATGTAAAGTTTAGCCGTGCGATTCCTTTTTCTTTCGAAAATGAATAAAAGGTGTTCACACAAAAATGGCCGCCAATGGATTTTATGTGAATCTTCAAACTTTGTCCTCTGACTATAGATGATTGGCTTGTGCAATGAGATGTTTGACATTGTCAAACTAATACATTTAGCATTAGGATACAATTATCAGTAAAAATTTCAAAATTTAAAATCCTCAAAAAACGTGCTACTGCCCCTTTAAGCATTTGAATAATAAACTAGCTCTAGCCACTGGATAGGGTTTCCACGGTTACTGGACCCGAGTCAGGTCCAGCTGGACTTAAGTCCATATTCTTGGAGCAGTGGTCTCGAAAAGTGGAATCACTGTTAATCATTTAAGTTTCCGCAAGTTTCCAAAGGTCAATAAACCATTGGATTCACCGATAACTGAAGTCAACAACTGTTTTATTATATGATTTATGAAAGTTTCAGTTATTTTGAAAACTTTTCAATTATTTTAAGTTTTTTCGAAGCAACTCTTTACAGCGCTACTCTTAATGGCGATCAATTTATAGCTCCAGGTCATTAGATTGTTATGTTGACCTCGCGTGACGTTTCCCATGGTCTACATAAGGTTTGATCATTGTCGGTGACCATCTTCCTCGACCAATCAGAAAACAGATCCCTCGTCCATCATATAATACAATTTCAAGAGATTGATGTCAAAATAATTCTATATACGACCATTTCAAAGTCTTGATATATGTTATAATATCTAGGTATCCATCTGTTTAAGGGATTTGAGGTAACTGAAGGACTTTGCGCTATGAAATAACAAATATCCTAGGGTAAGGATAAAACTTCAGTACTTGGGTCCGAGTCAAGTCTGACCCCTAGAGTACTTGAGTTCAATGTTTTGGACCCGTGGAAGCCCTACGCTTCTGGACCCTAAAAAAGGTCCAACCTTGTCACTCTCAATCCCTATGAAATGGACCAAGGCAATGGACCCGATGGCGAGCCCCAGCCTATTGGACAAACCAAAGGACCTTTCACAGTCCCTAACAGTTGAAACATAGAGGATCTCAGGTAAAAAGGTAAAAATATCCTAGGCAAGCCTCAGATATTTGTAACTTTTAACAACTTGTGTTGATGATATTTGATATCAGAAGACACTTGGGTGAGATTCTCTATATCATCCAAAAGCATTCTTCATTAGTTTTTTTAAAGAAAAATGAACATCTCTGGAGACAAACCTGACATTTGGCATTCAGTGCCTTGATGTCATAGCATTGTGACGTCATCATTATTATGATGTCATAGCATTGTAAAGTAATAACTTTACAAGTATTGTGATGTAATGTGGGTGACGCCAACAGGGCATTGATCAAAATCTACTGTCAAAACATTATCTCCTAGGAGATATCGCTTGATCTCATACAAGCAATATCTCCTGTAGATCCCAGTTTTAGATGATAAATTAAACTCCCCACTGGACCATAAAGATCATGCAATTGCAGCAACATCTGTTGACGCTCTACATAAGTGTGAATCTGATATAAACCTCACTCACCTATTACTTCCCCTGTCAGAAACACAAGGCACAGGAGGCTGGCGATGATTAGCTGCCGTCTAGCTTTGAGGTCAATTTTTCTAGCAGCATTGTCCCCATGACAATGAGTACCTACAAATACATTCATAATTTAATTTCACAACCTATATGTTCACTATTCACAAACTGAGAAAAAAACTTTATTTTTGCAATTGAAACTATGGTAAACTAGCAACTGACATGCAAGAGCAATAACATCCCCCACAAATTGCATAATTATCCCATAATATGTAAAATATTTACATATCTTATTACTTTTCTTTTTCTTTCACCATATTGATGTTGAAGATTCCATTTTATCATATTGCAGATTTATATATTAGATCAAAAACGATACGGATATGAAAAAAACTTTCTTAAAATAAACTTAATACAAAATACTTAATACAAACATTTTTTTCACAGTTGTTAATAATTTGTGCATCATCAGGCTTTATATTCAATATTGCTGAAGGCTGGGTCAATGTGCTACCCCTCTTTGTAGGGGCCATAGGGTCATCAAATGTGCATTTTAGAACGCATCCAACCCTAAGGCTAAGAAGGCTACCAAATCTCAAATCGATAATTTCGGGTATAGGATCCAAAGGTTCATCAAGCCCTTTTTAGGGGCTAAAGAGTCACCAACACTGTAAATTATAATCCTCACTAGTCAATAAGTCTGAACACAAACTTTCAGCTTTCTAGGCCTTATAATGCCTCTGGAGAAGAAATAAAAAATGCACAAAGTTTACAGATGGATGGACGGACACCAGACATCATGCCACTCCATGAGCCACTTGGGCCTTTCAGGCCAGATTGGCCAAAAATGATAGATGCATCTAATACCAAAGGCAGTGAAACATACACATTGATAGACAACATCTCATCACAAAATAGATTGAAGCATAGAAAAGTTACAAAATAGCACTATTCCAGCGATGATAAGCAATTCAAACAAGCGACAGTGCAAAATCTCAATACGCAACACTAGTACTCTTACTGCCCATGTTCATCTGAAGCTAAATAGGATATCTCATTGATGTCTTTAGGATTACTTCTATCTTGTAAATTTCACGAAGAAATTAGAATTCTTAATCCAATTATTATTGTTTGACTCAAGACTGAGATCAATGTTAAACGATAGATTGTTAGAAAATGTGCAAACAGTGCCAGGTTTTGACCTACTATGGTTACTGCGCCTGTTCAGGGTTGTTGCGTAGAGTGCTTCATAGTTTGCGCTGTCCCTTGTTTAGATTGCTGATTGTTGCTTGAATAATGCTGTTTTTAAACTTTTTGATGTGTATAGCTATTTTGTGCTAAGATTTCATATATTTATTTGTAAATTTCAATGCTTTTGGAAACAATTTTTGGTAGGCCTGTCAAATGTCAATAGTGTCCAAAAGATTGCAAAAGTGCCTTTGAGAAGAACATTTTTTTCTACCTGAGGATGTGACTGAACTGGCGTCAGTGCTTGGATCTTGAAATGAACTTGCAGCATCCCTGAAAGAGTCAGAAAAAAGTGTCATAACAAAATCAGATAAGATTTGGTAATTTGGGGTTTCACAACGCTTTCAGGAGTATTCATTTATAGCACTGCTGCTAGTATTATTGCAGGGAGAAAGCCTACAACGCTATTGTGGCTATGCATTACAGTGAAACCTGTGGCATTGGATGGAAATAGGGAACCATAGGGTGGTACTGTGCTGAATCATTGCACTCAAATCTTACTGCGTGTAGAACAGTATTCTACTGAAGACAAAATTGTCAAGCCCCAAGCAGGATTTGAACCCCAGACTTCATGAACCGAATTAAAATGCGCTCATCACTGACTATCCCGCCCCCCTATACAAGAATAAACTTCGGAGAAACTTTACAATATGGTCGCCACTTTTTCTACAGTACTTTGTCGATGCGGATCCAAGGTTTGAAAAAAATTGTCAACAAATATCAAAGGGCTTAAAAAGTCAGTCGTGCGTAAATCCAAGGGTTAATTGCAATATATCGCAAACATATTGTAAATTGTACCGCGTTGGTTTATATAGTTCGATATTAGTTGAAAGTATCACATCAAATTTATCAATCTAAGAACATGTTTTGGAAATACATCCGATGTTTGACAAAATGCAAAAGTCTAGGAATTGACCTGGAACACAGGAGATTTTGCGTCTCATTTAGAACATCACAGTGACAGCCCGCGGAGGAGGTACAGCGATGAACGTTTGGCCTTAGGAGGGAAGTTTGGTCATCGTCATTTTCGTCACTACTGTCATCTTGTATGGACGGATTTGAAAAGGACAAATCTGAATCCAGTCTCGAACTGGACGACATCGTTTCTGTCAATACTATGCATCAATCCGACCAGCAGCTTATCTAATCATTTACTCAACCTTGAGGCTTGAGATCACAGATAACTAGACTAACTACAACAGTCATAACAGTCATAACAATCGAATACTTCCGAGTGTTTCAGATCAAAGGGAGATAACTCTCTTTCCTGTACGTAACAGGATACCGCAATTTAGTAAATTGTACAATGCATGTATAAAATTGTATGAAGTTTACAACCGACTGGAATAAACTTGAGGTATTGTTTAATAAATTTAAGGCTTAAATTTCAATTCGTAACGGATATATAATTTATTTCTAACATCTCTGTTTTTTGTTACTTAAAGATGCGAAAATTCTTATTTTGTGTATTGACTTTGTTTATGATATGTTAAAAAAGAGCACTTTATCAATGGAGTCTTATTTCACTGCCTTCAGTCGAAGCAATGATAAGAAAGAAAAATAAAGTTATGGAGACAATGAATCTTAGGATAGTGAAAAATAACGAAAACGAATACAACAACGATGATGATGACAGCTAGTGTATAAAATAGTTTTGAAACCAATTAATTGGTCAATTCCTAAGGGGAAAATAAAGAAAACAATTTAGAAGTTACCAGTCCTGATTGGCGGACGGGCTATGTTTTAAACACTGATGATGATGATGATGGTGATTGATTGCTTAGTCATGTAAAGTCATTGTCAGTCATGTTAGTAAAGTGAGTTATTAGTGTCATGTGTCGATCTTGCTCAATGTTAACGATGTGGTGTTGAAATAGGCCTATCCCAAGATAGCCGCATCTCCCAGCTTGGCAGTGATAACAGCCCTTTCATTTACACGTCCCCTAAAAAGTCTACTGATTTAATTTTTTGGAAACTAAATGTGATAAAATACGATCATCAGTGTTTAAAATAAAGCCTGTCCGTCAGTCCTTAAACTGGATACTTTTGTCAGGAATGGTTACTTTTTTGTCAGGACTGGTAACTTTTTAGTTTTCTCTTTATTTTCCCCTAAGGAATTGACTAATTAATTTTCAGGACAGGCTTGGTTTCCGATCAATTCTATACACTGCGATCATCAATGACATATATGAGGTAAAATAATCTGAACTGATTTTAAATGAACAAGATTTAACATAACTTCTGAATATAAATTTATTTGCTAACACATTCTTGCTTATTGTTTTGTGACGCTATTAATCACTCAGAATGTCATATTTATTGTTAGTGTTTATGTTTGAAAAAACATTTGTTTAATTCATAGCTGACATAACAATTTGAATTCGATACACATCAATTTTTATTTCACCAAAAAAACGACATTGTTTTACAAAACTCGAGAATCTATGCATATATGATGATCTAAATAAGTAAGAAACAAATTAAGAATCTTTTTTCAGTATCACACACAAAATATTAAAAGTAAATCATCTGTTTATGTCGACCAAAACAAATCGCTCAGGTCCTTATCTGCTCTATATAAATACCAACGACATAAACACGCTCGTACTACAATGCTACTAGCACATCAGGAGATAATTGATACATTCGAAACTGTCAATAGAACATCCGACCTTTGCCCTACCGGTCAACAAAGCCCCGGAATACCGGAGACCAACTGTACTTTACTCTATACTTACTTTACTTATATATGTATCATTTGAATTGACAAATAGCATACAGAACGTGGCTCGTGTGACGGTTTTATTCAAATAAAGGGATAGTCCTATCAGGGTATTTTTTTTTGTGGAAACAAAATTCAAGAATACTTCCCTGTTTATACTTTGTATGATTATTATAGATTATTTCACACTTATTTCATATATGATAGTGAAGGTAACATTTTAGTTGGTACAGATTAAACATTTTGATAAAGAATAGAATGCATCACAGCGTCCTCTTGCATTTTGTTTATACACAATATACCCCTATATCGATGGGACTGTTCCTTTAAAGGGGCAGTAGCACGTTTTTTGATAATTTTATATTTAAAAATTTTCACTGATAATTGTAAGTTAATGCTAAATGTATTATTTTGACAGCGTCAAAAATCTCATTACACAAGCCAATCATCCATAATCAGAGGACAACGTACGAAGATTCACATAAAATCCATTGGCGGCCATTTTATGTGAACACCTTTAATTCATTTTGTGTAAGAAAAAGGCTAAACTTTACATTTAATTATCACTGCTCCATTTAGTTTAGATACATTGTCTTTCAATTGGAATCAATAATTTTCATTTTCCTGACATTACCTTATATTTCATCTAAAAACGTGCTACTGCCTCTTTAAGAGGGAGGAACCAAAGGCTGAATAATAATTCAATTAACTGTAAACCCAATGCAAACGTTTTAAATTGCATCTAGTTCTGATACGGGACTTTTATTTACTAATCAAATTATTGATATAATAAATCAAACTCGATGTAGATGTTTTGTATGTTTCAGAGTATTTTGTTTGAAATCAGATAATTGTATTTCGGTTGATTGATTGGGGTTGGAGTAACGTTTAATGTAGAATATAAACTACACTCTCTACAAAGTAATGCAGTATGTATATTACCAGACAGAAGAAAGTACACACCTCAGTAGATTTTATAATATGATTATCAAATAAAACTAATTCAAATTTTTACGTTGTATTCTAAAACTGAAAAGGCGGCACAGACGGTAAATCATCATTCACAAAATCATCCTGAGTGTTTTTTAGTAAAAAAAAGATAGTTTATGATTTTAAATTGCTATGAAACTAAGTTTGATATAACACAACTCTTCATCTAGACTAACATTTAGTCTCAGATTTTTTTCTTTTAATATTGACAACATTTTAAAACGATTCATGTATTATAACAAAAGGGAGCCCTGACGATGCGTCAACTTCAACTCAGTGATCTAGACTTGCCCAACTTTCGAAGACTTGGTTGGTCGTCAGTTGAATATATTTGCTGGGCATGTTTTTTTAAAAATTTTATATTTTAAATTTTTCAATAATAATTGTACGTTAATGCTAAATGACTTATTTTGATAGTGTCAACAATCTCGTTACAAAGACAAACATCCATAGTCAGTGAACAAATTATAAAGATTCACATAAAGTCCATCGGCGGCCATTTTTGTGTGAACACCTTTAATTTTATTTTGTGCAAGAAAAGGGAAACGCATGGCTGAAATTTACACTGTATATTTGATTTATTACTGCTTCATTTATTAAAATACATTGTCTTTCAATTGGAACCATTTATTTTCATTTTCTTGACACCTTATATTCCCTCCAAAAAAATCTGCTACTGCCCCTTTAATGCTATAATCCACTCGTTGACTGGAAATTGACCGGACCAGGTGTCACTACCATTTTCCAGACATCATTTACATGTTAAATGAGTCGTTTACATTATCAAAAAGCAACAATATTATTTTTATGCCTAAAACTATTTTATATTCAAATGCTAACATGATTTAATCTGTCTTGCCACAACATACTTTTTTTTCGTTTTGCATTTTCCATTTTGGACCTAAATGACAACAATGTTATACACGAGCGTGCATAGAGAAATATATTCATTTTCCTGATTGCAAAATATATATTCATCATTACGTTTAGATTTTTAGGCCTGTGATGGGAGTGCAAGAATGATAGAAGCTTGCAAAGTAAAATGTAAAGAGTGAAAAGGGTTTTGCAACTATAGAATCTTATCATTTTTTTGTCGTTCTATTGCCTGTGTTATTTGATTTTCAAATATTATTTCAACCACACAGCAGGTGTTTGTTGTGAAAATAATTGCAATTAATTGATTATTAATTCCGCATTAAAACGAAATAATATATATATATACATATACATTTAAAACACAAAAACACTACTCCCAGGTTGTATATAAATAAAATAGTATTATGGAATTGGGTACATTGGATTCACATTCGCTAACTAGCGCTTTCAGCCATGTTGGCTTCTTCAGGTTAGTCAGTTGTCATAAAAAAGAAGAGTTGGTTTCTCACGTGAAGAAAGGTTGTATATCAGAAATAGTAAACATCGGATGGTCGAATTCATTTCGACCATTGACAAGACCCACATAATGGTCGAAATGAAGTCATCGTTTTAAAGAAGATTGATCCAGTCTGAACCATCCGATGTTTACTATTTCTGATATATATATATAATTATTAACTATTATTATTATTAATAATCATCATCATCATCATCATCATCATCATCATCATCATCATCATCATCATCACAAGAGTTTCTGTCTTACGAAAGCTTAAATTGACTTTTTTCATTCCTAAGAAGTTAAAAAGGTCTGTTTCATTTCCACTTTCAAAGTCCGCATTAGTCTTTCCTAATCGACCATGGTTCAGAAATATCTCAGCCTCTTTTATGCAATTGCTGAATTCAATTATGAACACTCCAATTCTAACGTTATTATTTCACAACTAGACTTAATGATATAATCATAGTTGATTTATCACTCGTGGTTTCATGTTGACAGCAATAAAATACATGTTTGTTTGCAATAGGAAAAAAATACCCCCTTCATTAAATTCATGCTTGGAATCCGCTTGTAACAGAGCGTGATATGATGTGCTCGCATACCTAATGTGCCTTACTATAATTTGATATTTTAATCTGACCAAGCTGTGTGTATTAGTGTGATAATGTGCAATCAAACACCAGTCTTTACTCCTCACTGCAAATATGTTCAAAATCCAACACAAAATGAACTATCCAATCATCAGCAATCTAATCATGTACAATATCCATACATCAGATTAAAGTAGGGATGAATAAACTGATGTAACTTACTTGTCAGTCAGGCAATATGTGAAAATATGTTATCATCACCAGTATTATGCTTTAGCTAAACGTATCGCAAACTATAGCCTCTGATTAAAGGAAAGTTATTCCCGCCTGTATATGAAACTTATCATTTGAAACATTTGAAGCATGATGTATTTGGAGAGTGACATTCCGTACTCGTTCACCCACACGCACAGCACTCAACTGTGTATTAATGAAATACACAATTCAAACTATTTATTCTAAGTGCACTACATAAAATAAAGATATAAAACAGTCTGCTTTATTAAATAACAATTGCCATGAAGTCGAATGAAGTCTTCTCTCTCTGATGACAGTTATCATGAAGTCAAGTCAGCTGGAAGATTGTTGCAGGTATTGGGTCATGAGCTCTTTTAAGATTAAATGGCTCGACATTCTGATATTAGTCTGTCATCCAGACCCTAGAGCCAAAAATATTAATTGTTGACCAACCAAGTCTAGAAAGTTATAGCAAGTCTAGATCGCTCAGTTGAAGTTAAAGCTTCTTCTGGGATCCATTTTTTAAATAATACATGAATTGTTTAAAATATTGTTAATATTGAAAAAAATACATCTGAATCTAAATGTTACCCAGTCTGATATCTATTTTCCACATTCGTCCCACCATATAATATAGCACATATGATCGAAGGACATTCTATCAAAGAAAAATGTAGTTACGCAAGGAGGCATTCTATTCAATATCAAGTTAACCACGCATGGGGTACATAAGTTCATGCAAGTAGTGCTTCTTTGTATATGTAGTAATAACAGTTAACGCAAAATTGAAAGAATGTCTTTCAAGCACTGCCTTCTCATATAATGAGTCGAGTCAGTACGACAGGTTAGGTCATGTATTATACGTGTAGGATCAAAACCAAGCCAGAGGTGTTGTTGATAATGTAAGCCCGCGGCAGAGGGAAATTGGAAAGGGCCGACAGGCCCACCCCAATTTCCCGAGGCTGAGGGCTTACATTATCAAACAACACCGAGGGCGAGGTTTTGATCTAACTTATGAACCGAGATAAACCGTAGAAACAAAATTATTTCAATAATAAGTATAAAAATGGATTCATTGATTTTTACTGGTAGGGAATCACCATGAGCAAACGGAGAGCACATCCGCGCCCTGCACGTGCTTTGCGTTCGCTACCCAAGCCGTGAACGTGAAATGCATGCGCTATCTGCCTCGTGAAGTTCACATGATTGTCACTGTGGAAAATACATCATTGTTCTCGTGGGCCTTTATAGCCGAGTTGTCAAAGGCGCCAGTTTAGTAAGAGAGAGGTGCAGAGTTCGAAACCAGGCATGCGAACATTATATTTGTGATTTGTCAAAAATGTGATATTTTGTGATGGTATTTATTTCGAAGAAGGACTTTGAAACAAAGTATTTCAAAACGTGTATAATCCCAATCAAAATAAATTTCCGATAAATTCTAGAGTATTATTGGAGAATGCCCGGCAAAGAGGTTTATCCGGTAAAAGAAGAACCTAATAGAACAATAGAGTGACGTCACTGGAGGTTTATAAGTATTTATACAGCCCTCTTTGGAGAAACCAATAGGAGTTATATCGAAGAAGGTTGCCTACAGTCTGTATATAATTATGTACATCCTTGAACTTCCTTGAGCCCTATTGTGTCAAAAAGTGACATTTATAACCTATCATTTTCATTCAAAAAAGGAATGGCATGGCTAAACTTTATGTTATATATTTGAATTATTACTGCTTCGTTTAGTTTAAATACATTGTCTTTCAATTGAAACCATTAATTTTCATTTTCCTGACATCACCTTATATTCCCCCTAAAAACGTGCTACTGCCCCTTTAAGAAACAAATTGCATATGCTGATATTTAGCATAAAAATGAAGTTTCTTCTTAGGAGGTATTATGACGTCTTTGTATTCAACTAAATTGACTAATTAGAAACACTGTCAGCCAAAATTTGTTATTCGAGTTATTCTTTGAATGATACATTAACTCTTGCTCTAATCAATTTGAGAATACGACATCAAAAACACGAAATATTTGAAATTGAAAATCTTACATATGATGAATTCAACCAACGTGTGTAATTTCTTTTGCCTGTCAGTTTATGTCTGTAATATTGCAATACCATATATTGCTATATCTATATAATGCTAAAACTATATATATATGAAAGGGTAAACTTCTATTCAACTTCTTTATTAACAAAATACAACTTGGCTTTAGGGTGGTTTCACTTCCATATTGCCTTTACGTTAGTTGAGCCTTATTTATGCAAATTGGATAAGTACGCATCAACCAAAAACCATATCTAAATATCAATTGTTTAACCTTTAGAACCCAACAAATATGTCCACTTTCAGCAAAACAGTATTGATAATCATACGATTTCCATAGAATTGCGTTATCATCTTGGTATAGCAACCTTGTCCAAACTTTAATGAGCTGATTGACCCGTAGTGAATGGCTTCCCAACTCTCCTCTCCCGACTATATTAGGCGTCGATCGACCAAGATGTAAGATAAACTTACAGAAACTTTCGTGGTAAGATCTTAACGTCAAAGAAGTGGATTAGTACATTGTATAGAAGATAAACAAAATTTTGCAAACCGGATCTTACAGTACGAATAACCTTTAGAGCCCGTTGAGCTAAAGTCTGCTGAGTTACTGACCAAAGACATATACATGAGATTCATATGATGACACTACCTCTAACTTTAAACCGTTATGGTAAAGTTTCTCATGCTTCCTCAGTCGTCCTGCTTTCCTGAACACCATAACTTAAGTCCACCATATGAAAATTATTTGTACACTTATTTCAACAGACCTGTCACTAGCCTCGAACAAAAGTTCAATGATGCAATTTACAAACAACAAAATTGGTGACAATAGGCAACCCTGTCTGACGCCAAAAATACTTTTTTTTTGCAAGATCATCGTTTAGAAGTACAGAGGACATAAGTTAACAATACAAGTTCGCTATTAATTTAAAAGTTTTACCTCATAATGATCTTCCTCGCCAATCAAGATCGGCTTTAATGTCTTCAAAACACAATTTGACCTACCCTAATGACGAGATAAATATATCGTGACAAGAGAATCAAATACAACGATGTTATCACTATAATCTGGAAGACGTGTCGAAAATCTGCTTGTTCCGGAATCAGGAGAGCATTTTACTGAGTTCATGTAACTAGCTATTATACTTAGAAAATATCTTATCAAATAGGGTGAATGACCTGCTCTATAATTGGATGGGGAATTTCTAGAGCGTTTCTGATCACACTCCTGTGAATAAAATTGCGTTAACATGATTTAAGATAGAAATTATAATTGAGCAGTTGCAAATATAAAAACTCGATCGGCACTTCAAACCTGGGGCTTTCCCACATTGCATTCTTGTAATTGCAGATCTTATCTCCTCTCATAGGAATCCCTATCTAAAGTAGCAAAGTCACATGTAATTTCGATCATCTGCTCACTCACAGATTTGATAAAAGATTTGCATTTTCATATAAATCAAGTTCATTTTGTTAAAAAATCAGGCCCTTTAAGAGTCCCTAAAACAGGACTCCCATTTGCACGGGTAAATGTCATTGGAACAAAAGGCTGGTCTGTTACCTACCAAAACAGTTTATTATTTTTTATCATTTTGCAATGTAGCTGAAATAAGTTTAGTCACCGAGGCTTCTTTCCTTTGACACACCTGTTTCTAGCCCACATTCCACACCTGGATGTAGTGCTGTCTGTCAGTTTTACTGTTAGATGAATGAAACGTAAGGACTCCGTAGGACGGCTGTACTCGCAACTCTGCAGTCGTTGGCAAACCAGTCGTGACTGCTTTGACCACGTGATCGGTGTTAACAAACAACGGTAGTTTTGAAGTTACTCGCAAATGGCACTACGGCGTGCTGGAAGGATCTATGTGCAGCATTCTCCAGGAGTGAAGTCAATGTCATCTGAAATGTTGATGATATCGTATTCTCTGCGTTTTATAGTCTTTAGAGAGGTCCAGGTTACCACCATCTTCCTATGCAAAGCCTTAAACGCGAGTTTCCGAACTGTCAGTTTTATACCTTGCTGCCGTTCCTTGAGTTTTCTGTGCTTGCTCTCTTGCTTACTATTAGAGAAAGCAATTGTCCAATCAGAAAGGTTGGTAACAATCGCCTGTAGGGACGCTGATATCAGCACAGAAAACTCAAGGGTCGGCAGCAAGGCATAAAACTGGCAGTTCGGCAACTGGCGTTGTAGGCTTTGCGTAGGAAGATTGGGTACAACCTGTATCTTTCTCTAGGGCCGCGTTCGTTTTGCAATAATTGTTTCTCACGTGCGAGGAAATTCCTGATCGAACGATTACTTTCTTGCGCATTCTAGAGTCACTCGATGTCCATCCTGCTAAATCGAGGAGGGAGAGTAACAGAAGTACGTCAATTGACTCGGTGTTTTCAACAATATACCAAAGACATGATTACTTAATATAATTATATTCCTTTTTTAACACTTTCGCAATAATCAGACGTAAGGTTGAGATTTGGATAAATTAAAACTATTACAGATGATGATGTGATGGTATCATTTCATTGATAAATTGTGTGAAAAATTAAATTTTCAGCCATATTGTTTACAGCCAGGCGACCAAGTATGAAACTCAGTTGAGCATACAAGTCGTTCGCTCTTAGTGGCATTCGAGCATGCGCAATATTTCACTCGAGGGAGTCAACACGAACGAAGCTTTGGCGAAAGTGAATTACTGTGTATGGTGGGCGTGTAGTTATCATCAACAAAAGCAGAATACGACACAGGAAGATGGGTGGATTCGACAATATCACATACTTGGAAACTACCAAACGGAGCAAGGGTATTATCAGAACACAGAATGTAAACAACTATATATACTTTAACCGTTGTTTGCAAAACATGTCACCTTACCGCTATCCTTGAATAAACGACCGTAGCAGATCCTTATGTGTTGTCATTTACAGAAATCTTAAAGTGGACTAAATGCATCTGCCTCTGATAAAAAGGAAAGTTATTCCCGCCTGTATATGAAAGTAATCATTTGAATTATTTGTAGCATGATGTATTGGAAAGTGGCTTTCAGTACTCACTCATACATCCGCACAACAATATGGTGTGTATCAATGAAATACATAAATTAAACTATTTATTTGAAGTGCACAGCATAAAAATAAGATATAAAAAGTCAGCTTTATTACATGAACATTCTCCATGAAGTCGAATGAAGTCTTCCCTTTCTGATGACCGCTATCACCAAGTCCAGCCAATCGGATGATTGTTGGTATCTATTAAAGGGGCAGTAGCACGTTTTAGGGTGGATATAAGATGATGTCAGGAAAATGAAAATTAATGGTTCCAATTAAAAGACAATGTATTTAAACTAAATGGAGCAGTAATGATATAATGTAAAGTTTAACAATGCGATTCCTTTTTCTTACACAAAATGAATTAAAGGTGTTCACACAAAATGGCCGCCAATGGATTTTATGTTAATCTTCATATTTTGTCCTCTGACTATGGATGATTGGCTTGTGTAATGAGATTTTTGACACTACCAAAATAATACCATTAGCATAAATTTCCATTTTTCATTGAAATATTTAAAATATAAAATTGTCAAAAAACGTGCTACTGCCCCTTTAACAGTGAATAAGTTAATGTATGTTGGCACTGTCCTAATCAATTGATGATGAATTATAACGATGTCATAAGTGTCATAGTGCAAGCTAAATTACACTTAGAGTATTTCTTTGTCATAGTGTGTACGTGTCATATATAATTAAAATAACGTCAAAAAGAGAATTTGTTTATGAATTAAAAAAAGTCTATGAAATTGGTTTTTTGTTTGTGTATTGATTATTCCTTTATTCAGTATGTAAAGGTAGTTTAAAGTACCTACACAATCATATCTAACTACATATAATACTTGAGTGTTTTATTCTGGGTTGTTTAAACAAAATCCTTTATGAACTATAATACTGTTCAGGGGACGCGAAACTGTTGAGTCGGGATTTTATATGTTCGGGGACACTAGATGTACTAGACACTAGATGTTTTCACTGCCAAGATAAGGTTGAAGATGAACTCCACGTCTTGCTACATTGTCCGCTGTATACAGCAATAAGAAAACCCCTTTTTACTGCGTGTCAATCACAATGGAATCCTTTTAATACTGCAACCGACCTTGAACGACTCTCTTTTATTTTAGCTTGCCCAAGTGTTTTTAGAATAAGTGCCAGAAGCTGCAAACTAATTTTAGAACAACGCCGCAAAGTTTTAGTAAAATAATGAAGTTCTACCTTTTTAATCAATTTATACCGTATTTATATGTTAATGTAAATTTACCCTTTTAATGCATAATATTTATGTTTTATAGCACATGTGCTCTTTTTAACTTTGTATAATAGTCTCTCATAACCTTTTTTAAGGGTGGCTCGTATATTTTTATGTTTTATGCCTTTTTGTATATATGTAAGAGGTGAGACTGAATAAACTATCTGTCTGTCTGTCTGTCTGTCTAGAAAGCGTGTACAAACATATGTCATTAAACCTAAGGATATAAGAATTATTCCGTGTTAGATAAGATTAATTAAGACAATATCGAAATACTGTAATACCGCCGGTATTACGTCATGATAGAGTGATGTGATGTCACATAAACTAACGCAGCCAAAATGACACAGTTAAATACTCTATCTGCTTTGTCATCTCATTATGTAGGCGAGTTATTACAGAATAGTGAACTTTCTACCACTCAAATATATTTGATTTATTTAGTAAAAGGTTTGAAATCATCCTCGCTTCGCTCATGATTACGAAATAATTTAATCGTTTAAGAATAATCATGCATGAAATCTCATTTTTATCTTTACGAACAATGTGTAATTGATAGGTATTATTTGTTTAAAAATGTTAAGTTATTATATATAATCTGTGTATTAGGTATATTTAAAGGGTCGCTGTTTATTGAAAACCTACCAGGTTAACCCGCCACAATTCTTGAACTATGAAGAGGAATTTGGTGAGATATTTTCAAATAATACCAGCAAATATGTCATTTTAAAACATATCACAGTCAATTAAAATGTCATTAAAATTGGCTCATTTAGGAAAAAACTCAGAAACGGCCCAGCACTGCACTTTTAATTGCCAGCTGAAAGGAATGCCGGTATTATCAAATCTATGACGTCGAAGAATGTAAATTGTTAATAGGTATACATGATGTAAATGTTGAACGCATTATACTATGAAGCTGAGATGCCTTCCATATTCGTGTCAACTTTTACAATGAATAATAGGCTTGATTAAAAGCATTTAAAATGTCTTGACCAGCAATATTTTATCATAACAAGGCGCACTGACGACACGACGATAATGCTAGTTCAGATTTCCGAGTGGCTGTGGCCAAATTAATTTTCGCTTTCCATTATTTTATTCGGAAAGGGCGTCCGGCCTAGAGTTCCTTTAAAGTTGTTGAATGGAGCCACGTTTTATAGAACTTTATGAATTAGTCATTTTATCAAGAAAAACCAAGTGTTTCTGATCTTTTTAATGCATGGTTATTGATCGGAAGTCGCGATTCTGGTCGAAAACTGGACAATTCACGTCAGTGGCGTCAACCAGTCAATTTGGTAAAAACTGGCTGTAGGGGAGACCAGGGCAAAGCGCGCCCCCTAACATATACACGTGTTTTCTGGGCATATTAACATGTTTAGAATGCAACTTGCAGCATGTCTCTAATTCTCATCAGATAAACAATTGTATGACAAATGCCTTTTAACCTACCATGCCTGCATAAAGAGATGTTAACGAAAATGTATTTCGACAAAGGCTGTGCACTTTGCCCCGTAGTTTGGGGCAAAGTGCCCAGTGCGAAAAGACACACAATTGTGATATGTCAAACACCTATAATAAGCCATTACTATACAAAAAAAGTTTTTTGTAAATGCCATGCAGCTCACAGCACAGGCACCCTTATGTAAATTAAACAAATAAAACAAATCTAAACTCAGTATTCAAAGAAGGACAAACTATGTTTTTTATATGTCATGGACCTATATTTTCGAAGTTCTTATCCAAAAACTTACATGATTACTTTATACGAATTTCTAACAACTATGGGAGTCTTGACAAAATTAAACTCATTTATTATCAGAAACCAGCAAATATATTAAAGAAATAAAGAAATTGATAGATTTGAAAGACGAATTTAACTTCTTACAAACATATTATCTCTGTCGGACTTGCCCATACGGCCTATCTTCTTAATTGTGTAGGGATAAAACACAATATATGATTAATATCAAATTAATATTAAAAAATCAATGAAAATATATGTGTTTTTAAATGAAACAAAACCCTATAATGTATTTTTATACTTCATTTTAATACCAATTTTGAAAAAATATAGGAAAATAATAGAATGAAAATATCAATTCTATTTTACTAAATTAATTGATAACTCTAAAATTATAATGTGTTGACCATAAATAAATATGTTAGATCACTCGGGGCAAAGCGCTCCCCCCCCCCGGCTCACTTTGCCCCTTTGAGGGTAGCATTCGATTTTTGCATCATAGAAGATAATTAAAGCAACGAATTGCAAATTTCCTTATTTAATGAATAGATGATTTATTTTTGTGTAATAGGTGCCCTAGAGTTTAATGTTGCGTTTTATGTTTATGTGAAATATTGGAATTCGGACATATTCTTTCTTTATAGAAAAATGCCGTTTTTTCAACTTTATGCAATGGTAAGTCTCAAAACTCACGCTTATGATGCTAACGGCGATCACAACGTTTCTTCACGTTTGCTTGCATTGGTTGATAGTGACAAAATAAGCCATCTGTCGATCGTTAGGGAGAAATAACGCTTAGTCACTTTGCCCCGACGGCGCGCTTTGCCCTGGTCTCCCCTAATGTTTACGTCCTAGAAGTCCTACGTTATGTAAACATTACGGCTAGATTTGACTAGAACCAGTCAAACGAAAGCCTTTAAAGTCATCTGAATATGGTAAATTGAGGGAACAATTGAAGCAAAGAGTGTTGTTCAAATTTTATTGAAAACTTATAAATAATTGTCAAAAAGTTGAGATCTCATGAATTAATATCATAATGATAATTACTTTATCATGAATACAAGCCAAATAGAATAGCATGAAAGTGAACGACTGACCCCTTAAGATATTAGTGAAAGAAATAGAGTAAGGATATTGTTTACTTTTTTAGTTTCATTTTATTCCGAATGCTTTCTCCTGACTGATTTATTCGAAAAAAATTTTATTGAAAGAAACATTAAACTATATGCTATTGCTAGTAAGTGAAAGTTGTCAAAGTTTATCCAGCTGACAAATGTATTGCATGTAAACAGTCCCAAGGAGTTGCGCAACAGTATTTTGATGTCATAAAAATCGCAGAACGCCTTGACACAGATGTTGACCTATACGTATTCACCTTCTACCATCTGTCCTGGTTTTTCACAGTAATGATATTTTACAGACGTCTAGATGACATTAGATAAAGTTAAAAACTTAACTCGTATTTTATTACTCGGATGTTATGCAATAAAAATACAGTCCAATTAGTGTGAACCGCAGCTATCATATGTATTGCTAAAAAAGTGAAGAGCCGATCATTAATAATACATTTTCATCAATTAAAATTTCAACCATTGTGTCATGGAACACACTTTTTATATCTAACAGTTACAGTATGTTTATATGATTTGGTACCTACATTGACGGACCAAGAAGGGATGTGCACGCACCCCTCCAATGAGAGTTATTAATATAGTTAATATTGAGGATCGTGCATCACATGCATGATAAAAGTATACAAAAATCGTGGGGCAATGACATGAATTCATTAAGCAATTACACATGTTCTTTGATCAAAAGTTATTGCATTCAATATTTGTACTCGTGACATCCAAAGGGCCAACCCCACCAAAACAAAATTCGAACGTTCAATGTCGAACTATAACATTACAGATGTAGAAATAAGAACTTTTGCTACTTGTCAAAACTATGAGAGTAATTGTCGTGATTTATTCAGTCATGTCGCCGTGCTCATAGGATGCTCGATCATTGAATGCTCGATACATAAAAGCATATTTCAATAACTTGTCGCTGTCATAAAGGTTCTTCTTCAAAACACATTTATGTACCAATTTGTTTTTATTTCAAGTATATTAACCTCACATTCATAAGTACTATGAACAAATTTCATTCATGAATGTGAGAATTGATTGTCACTTGTGCATTTATAAATAATTTGAATCAATATTACGCTCATGACAGAATATACTGCATGATACCAATGTATTACGTCATATAAATCATTAAAGCATGCTTTCATACTTCGACAGTATTAGATCAAGTAACTTTGGAACAGCTGTGGAATCATTGGCTAGTGCATATGCGTTGACATGTTAATAATTACAGCATATGAAGTCAGCAAATAAATCTGTGGGGAAATATGTTGATGTAATGACTATGAAAAAAAGCTTGAAAATAAGCAAGTTTTAAAAACATTTAATGATGATGACATCTTGATGTGTTGATGACATTTCAAAGTCGAGGAGCAGCATTCCCGAAATACTTCTCTCCACAACTAGGGTTACATTTCGGTAACTTCCGAAGATTCAAATTTAAAAAAAAACATTAACAGGACAGGACCAAGTACGAATCCTTTAGGTACACCTCACAATTCTGAGAGCGTTTAGACTCTATATGACGAATAACAACAGTTTTGACTCTATTCAGGCAAACGCAATATTTGTAAAACCTAGCTGAAGTTTACTGAGTATACGTTTGTGATACACAGTGTCACATGTTGCTCAGAGATCTAAGGTTGATAATGATAACATTCCCATCATCCACTCGCTTTCTCAGTTCATTCATGATTCGCAGCAAAGCAGTTTTGTATGCAGATTGTAATGCCAATAAGAGCTATATATATAAAACATGCAATTAAGTGTGCATCCTATCTATTGCTCTTTCTATCACTCCGTACGTTCGTCTCTCTGTCTGCTAATCTATTTTTGCGCAATCCAGATGCTTAATTTAAAAGAACTAATCAATATTCAATTCATTGATCAATATAATAAATTTAGATAAACGTGTTTATATAAAGTCATACAGTATTAATAAATATGGAACTCATGGTCGATCTGAATTTTTTTGTATGGTTCAATAATATGTTTTGAGGACGTCATAATTGTTTTGCTATTGCATAGTTTCATCGTTTTGGAGGTGTATCTTTGGTTGATGGATGGTATACAAGTATTAGTTTTGTATAAAAGAAAATGTGTTGTGTCTTTTAATATTGTTAATTTCAATTATACATAAGGCAATGTCTCTCACAACCTTTTGGCTGGCCAAAATCTATTGCATTCGATGATACAACAATAAGTATTATATCGCTCCCATACACCGTATTTCTATATATTGGGATGATGCTAGCCATTCAGATAACTTAATATGCACTCATTCGACAAATCGTTACGTCAAAACGTAGTGAGCGAGTCGCTCATCAATGGTTTCTCAAAGCCATTATGAAAAACGGTTTATAAAGTATTATTCTATATCATTAACTAAAGTTTACATTCACGCGTTTAACGCATTTGATTAACAAAAAACATGATTGAAATTAAGATAATATTAAGTTATTCTTAGAAATAACGTGTTACCAACTACACATGACTATCTGAAAGGCATTGGTAACACCAGGCTTTTATAAACGCATAACAATTCTGAAACATTATAATTGATAGATAACATCAAACTGTCAAACGCACATTTTACATTCATTGGAATGATAATAAAGTTTGCATGCTAAAAATCGAACTTGTTTCCCACGTTTAACGAACCATTTTATTTCGAAGTTACATTTTCTGTAAAAGTTCGTAGAAAAACGTAAAGCACTTAATGCTATATTTCAACCCTGTTTTTACATAGCGATTATTTTTGCAGTCTCTTTACAAAGCTTATACGTATAATCTGTATCACCTTGTATTATTTATTAATTACTATAATAAGGTTAATTAAAATATAACCAAAATAGCAAAGGTGAGTACCGTTTTGTAGAATAATGTGATGTTGCACAATAATGTTGCACAGCCGTAAATATTTGTAATTTTCCAAAGACTACAGAACATTTCAAGTATTAGGTAGTTATTTGTACATAAGATATGCGCTATCTGCCAGCAAGAGAGACGTCGAAATAAACACGTAGAATGACAGCGGCTTGTAGCTGTGTGACTAATGAACCTTTCACTATAACTGACTTGCTTTCTTCAGTAACCAAAAAGGTTAATGAGATAAGATATACCAATAAATTTCAATGTCATTTACTTTATTCTCATTAAGTCACTATCGGTGAAACACGAGAAGAACACTTTAATTGAAAATAATATAAGTACTTATTCTTAAATGATGAGAATTTTTTTTTTGATTACAATGAATTAGTTTCTCACGACTACTATCGATTAGAGAAAGGGTTTTTGATATTGGTAATCTTTAAAATTATTTTCTATGAGTACCTATCAATTGTAGGAGAAACAAGTGGTTTCTTTCCGCAACGGAGGCTTCATATCTAAAGATGCAATCAAATTTGTCGGCAATCGCTGGGTTACTACAAAGTAGGCAGGGTCGGTTTTCTGTTGAATTACTTGTCCAATTTTCGGGTTACAACAGGTATATTGTGTTACTAACATCTGCATCGTAAGATTTGAAAGGAAACGGAAGTAGGATGTCAAGCAGTCAACAATAGCATCATCTCTATAATGGCTTTTGGAGTGTTTAAGGAAAATTGTTTAATTCATGACAGTTGAAATATCATGAATTATAATGTATTTTGATAGAGAAATTATAATATTCAATGAATCGAAACCCCAGTCATAATGAATTTACTTTAGCCAAAATCTCACATCTGATTGACATAAGTATAAGTGATGTAACCTTTAAATCTCTGACATCTCCTATCTGATATATTCTGTCTGCTTTAGATAAATATCCCAAATTATTTGACTGTTGATTGACACACGCCAGTCGCATTCATTGTTAAGATTTGATCAAAATTTCAAATGCATGCCTTTAAAGTAACATATTGCTGACCCTATTAGCATCATAATGAAACATTTCAGCGACAATCAGCCTTTCTGGATAAAATAACACCACTGATATCGTTTGGCATACGAGACTTCAACAACTCATCATTAGGTGATTCCATATAATACCATATAAACCCCACAGCTGAACATTAACTTAGCCAACGACAGCGACAAAATCAACTTTTACGATTCATTGATAAATGTAAATGTAAGAAAACGGGTTAAACCTGAAAGAGTTGAACCGACAATGGTGAGTTTCCTTTCTACTTCAGTTAAAGGAAACCTATGAAAGTGACGACATCAATGATGCATCTCCTGGTACCCTGCACATGTAACAACGATAACGGTAAGCGCAGTGTGAGCTTTCACCCCATGCAAAGGACAAATACTGAACACAGAACTCCGGTATGGCGAATAGACCTATCTTATATCGTTGGTAGCTTTTCGTTTGACAAGCAACAGTGACGCATACAAACCTAGAAAGTCAGACTGTTAAGACGCAGCCCCTTAAGAACAAATATATGATAGTTCAAACTTATATGTAAGGAATGAACCCTTTCAGACGTATATGTAAGGAATGAACCCATTCAGACGTATATGTAAGGAATGAACCTATTCAGACGTATATGTAAGGAATGAACCTATTCAGACGTATATGTAAGAGATGAACCTATTTCAGACATATATGTAAGAGATGAACCTATTCAGACGTATATGTAAGGAATGAACCCATTCAGACGTATATGTAAGGAATGAACCCATTCAGACGTATATGTAAGGAATGAACCTATTCAGACGTATATGTAAGGAATGAATCTATTCAGACGTATATGTAAGAGATGAACCTATTTCAGACGTATATGTAAGGAATGAACCTATTCAGACGTATATGTAAGGGATGAATCTATTTCAGACATATATGTAAGGGATGAACCTTTTTCAGACATATATGTAAAGGATGAACCCTTTTCAGACAATTGGTCGGTGCTGTCATCGCTTAAAGAAAAAACTCCATACACTTTTTTTCGAATACATTAACACGGAATGCGGTTTTGAAGATCGAACAACAATAGCATAAAGCCATAAAAGTCTGACAAGTGACGCAACAATGATAATTTGAAGGCTATACTCTAATAATTTCACATTTTGAAGTTTACACATATTCCCGAACGTTGATTGGTCTAGGGCATGGTCATGTGATCTAAGTTTCGTCGATTCATTTCCCATGAACTCACAAAAATAGTGTTCATACTTGTGTGAACGTTCACCGGAACTACTTTAATTCTTCGCCCAACACGAAATTATAAGAATTGAATGTCAGTTTGTGTGTTTGCACTGGAAAATGAACGCAAGCTCGCTGGGTTCACACGAGTTTGAATGTAGCTTTGACATCGTTCATTTTCCAGTGCAAACACACAAACTGACATTCAATTCTTAATTGACATTGTTGACAAAGACACCAAAATAATCTCTAATTCATGCGTGATTTGACATTTAACAATTGAATCATAATTGCATGAGGATAAATTAAATGTCATAAAGACACAACAATAATTTGCATATGGAAACATTTGCTTTTTCAACGGGCTTTGCCAGTAAATGTTTGGTCTATTTCCCTTGTGTCTCTCGAAAGCTATTTGTAGCCTATTTGAACCCTTTGTTTGTAGTAACAATAATTAATATGACTTGGAGGACGATATTGAACACGGCGACATGCAGAAACATCCATACCGACGCATCGTACCTGTATATTACACAGTAAATTGTTCATCTGTCAGACGTTGCTCGATTTTCCAATACAGTAACATGTTATATTGAGAGGCTATGTGTATGGTACCAATAAAGAGCTTGTTTCTCCATCAGGAATCAACGGTAGGGAACATTTGCTAAAAACGAATATCGCATACTGAGTGGGGTCAACTTGCATTGACCACAACCGGTTAACCAACAAAGGGCCGCAGGGTGTTTTTTGTTTGTATTCCCTTATATGTGACTTTAAACGTCTTAAAGGGGCACGTTTTTTGAAAATTATATATTTTCAACTTTTCTGTGATAACTGTACGTTATTATTTTGAAAGTGTCAAAAATCTCATTACACAAACCAATAATCCATAGCCAGAGAACAAATTATAAAGATTCATACAAAGTTCATTGGCGGCCATTATTCTGTGAACACCTTTTATTCGTTTTGTGTAAGAAAAGTGAATCGCATGGCTGAACTTTACATTACATTTTTTATCTATGACTGTTTCATTTAGTTTAAATACATTATCTTTCAATTGGAACCATTTCAATTTTCCTGACATCACATTATATTCCCCCTAAAAACGTGCTACTGCCCCTTTAACTCCGATATTTGGTCCAAGGCCCCATTCTACACCATACATGGAATTTGGAAATTTAGGGGCCGCAGCTCTTACACAATAATTATAATGATTAGGGTATTCACATAGCGCACATATCCACACCGAATGCACCCTTCACACTCTCAGTTCATTCAGCAATGAATCGGGTAACCCACCCATAAGCGAGCCATGCCAGATGTTGCTGAACTTCACTGATAGCGGTCAAATGAGCATAGCACAGGACCACGCGAATTCAAATGAAAGCATGATTATTAAAACTCTTCTTTTGTTTCATTTATCTTGGTTTGATTTTAAAATGGCATGTGGATATAAAACAATATCTAGATTATGTTGACAGACTGGGCTCACCAAGTGGTACCGAGCTGAGCGCCTTTGGTAGCTAATAATTTAGAGCATCGCATCACAGTTCACTGACTGATCAAAACAATGTAGCGAATAAATAGTATAATAACGTTTCAGTTCTTGTTGAATAATGAGCTTTAAGCAATAACTGCTCACATTAATTCATGTTTTTATTAATTATCGAGCATTGTATAAATAAATATCGTCGAAAAAACACTTGATCAAATGCGTTGACATAATCACAATACGAAAATTTATGTCATTTTACAAGGTTCAAGGTTGGGACCATTTTAAAGAGAGGAATGTCATTTTACGATATCAGTCAATGTTACAGTGAGTTGTTTGTTCATCGCATACTGCATATGCATTCTGTAGTTTCGGTTCAATGAAATCGTGATTCAAAAGGGTAAAAATTTAAAACATGATCTAGATTTCTGACGCTACAATAGGACGAAAAGATTAGTAATGATTATGGCTAAACCATGACGTAAAAATTATATTTAATAATCTGTCTCATATTTTACATACTAAATAGAGGTTATTTAAGTGGTTTACTAAATGAGTACACGAGGAATACAAAAAATACTGTATGAATGAAATACTCAATATGACACACAATTTTCATAGTTGCTTTAGTTCAGAAAGGTGCTTAACACGAAGTTCACAGTTGTGTTCTATCGCGTGATACTTACTAACATGTGGTAGAAATATGATACTAAGGTAGGGTGGACTAATTAAGATTAGTGTATGTCACTGTACAGTGATACTTCAGCACGTGTTTAAGTCACCCGTAATGACGAATTTAACGTTCTATATACTACAGTCCTATCGTTTTTTTGTGGAAACAAAATTCAAGAGTACTTCCCTGTTTATACTTATTTATTTCACACTTATTTCCATATATGTTTCTGAGGGTAACATTGTAGTTGTTACATCCTCTTGAATGTCATTTTCACAAAAATACGCCCATAGGACTGCCCCTTTAACTTGCCAGTAAAAATCACATTTATTCCCCTTTAGTTGTGTATTCAATGCTTCGAATAAACGTTGAACCCGTTTTAAAGGTATATTTTACAAATATCTGTATACACTTATATCAAAGATTATTTTACGTTAATATTTTAAGTTATTGTGTACATATTTTGTGTACAAGTTATTTTCGTTTGGAGACACTTTAATTTGTGAAGAAACAGCGCGGAGATCTTTGTCTCAATTACAACTATTTCATAACCGCTTATTCCATGATTGTTTCATCAACTACTGTATGATTGATACAGTTGTTTAGATAATCTAATGATCAAACAATATTCATTTTTAATCATAAACTAGATATAAAATCAATCATATGTCTCTTATGATGCATATTTCCGCCTTATTTTACAACTTTAAATTCTTTATCAGAAAGTTATATATAATGATTTTTTTTCACTCATAACATTGAAAATAAATATGAAAAAAAAGGAATCATTTCAATTAATTTCACAATATATACAAAGTATAACAAAATGTGTAGTATATAACTTATATCGGATATAGATAGATAGATAGATACAACCAGGGCTGTATGATAGATAACGATTTCCCCATGTTTATTTCGGGAGATAAAGGAATATTCTATACTTAGTGAAATAGTTATATACGGGTTGCTCACCCCAACTCCATTCCACGCATTGAGGATTCGGTGACCGTCATCCCAAGGCGGCAAGGCGCTGCACAGAGTAGTGGGAGTTTATGAGATGCGAGGGATTGAGAGAGGTAGTATACATTGTGGTTTTGCACACGGTTTTGCACACGTCTCAAAGTTTAAACACTTAATTTGGAAATAAATATGAATATTCGGTAACAGTTGGAAGAACTCGTGTTTATGTCTATTACCTTTCGATTAAAACATTATTTAGAATAAATATCAATTGTTTTGCAGAGTATGATTAAAATAAGACGATTTATCTTTACCAATTTCTTGTGTGTTGTGATACTGCAAACGAGTGGTGATTGCGGAATAAGTAATTTTGGTGCTTTTTAATAGGCTGAATGTCGCTGAAATGTGTTTGTGATATTACAAAAGGCAATTAGATGGATTTTATTGGTGTCCTTTGTGTTCTTATTACAGTGTTGTAGAGAAGTTAAGGCGATTATGGTAAGGTTACACGTATGATCGGATAACAGTAGATCAACTCGTTTAAAAGTAGGTACTAGTTAATTGTGTTAATTAATTTTTACCATGAAGTCAGATTAACTCTTTTTACAAAAACTGGAAATTAGAAAAAATCATTTCCGGATTTCATCAGGAATTGACGATTGATATATAGTCATGTCATATATTTAATTATATATAGACAATTGCAATAACCGACTGTTACGAACATCACACAAAAGGGCAAATGGTCGCACATAATAAACCAGGCCTTACATCGATATGTTCACAGACTGCTTAACTCACACCTACAGCGTTCAACTACAGTTGTTGATGATTTATGACAACCGAACAAATGATAGTAAATAAAAATTGGATTATCAATGTTTTTAAAAAATGTATTTGTACGTGAGTTGCATAATTTATAACTTATTTTTGTATTTTGAATCAAAAATATTCTTACAGAACAACCTAAATCAAACTTTTGTTTCCTCTGCGTTCTCAGTTCGCAATGGAGAGTTTAGCATATTCAATTTTGTACACAGAACTTACTTTATTTACTTTTCGTCTGAGTATTTCACTAGTGCCTGATTTCATGTTAAATTTGTGTCGTCACTAGTATTCGATGTCGTGACTTTGACAGCTTCACTAGTGACTGTTTTTATGTTACAGTGTCATTTTCAGTAGCATCCGATTTCATGTTACATTGTCATCGTCACCAATATCTGTTTTGATGTTTCATTGTCATCTCCACAAGTGACTGATTTCATGTTACATTGTCATCGTCACCAATATCTGTTTTGATGTTACATTGTAATCGTCACCAATATCTGTTTTGATGTTACATTTTCATCTTCACAAGTGACTGTTTTCATGTAACATTTTCATCTTCACAAGTGACTGTTTTCATGTTACATTGTCATCCTCGATAGCGACCGATTTCCTGTTGATTTTCATCTTCTCTTTTGACTGATTTCACCAGTCATCTTCATCGGTGACTAAAGTCATGTTGCATTTTCATCTCCACAAGTGGCTGATTTCATGTTACTTTGCCACTTTCACCATAAACTGCAGGATTTCATTTAACATTGCGAACTTCAATAGTGACAGATTTAATGTTACGTTTTCGTCATCACTTTTGACTGATTTCATGTTATATTTTGACTAAAACATGGTTTACTGTCATGACGATCTCTTTGAAATTAAACAAGTAAAATTTAACATCAAGTTTTAATCAGTAAATTACTCAGAGAAGACGCTCCTCGTTGCCACAACAGAGTGGTTACCTTGAATATGATATACCTTTTGTGGTAAATTCCCTAGGTATGTTGTGTTTTCTGTTTTCATGCAATGTCATGATTACAAAACGAAAGCAATGATACCTAACAAATGTAATCATGTTTCGAACTCATATTGATAATGTCCTACCACAGAGACAGATCAAGCCTCTGTTCTGATTAGCCGAATTTGTGGTGTAGAACGCTGGGAGATGCCTGATTGGAGGCAATCGAAGTGAGTTGTGCAATCAGCGACGCTGTTCTAAAATAATCAGTTTGACTACTGAATCATGGCAAAAACATTGAGATATGAACCATCCTTCCGCGCGAGAAGCGTTTTCGTTTGCTAAAAAACTTCAATTGGATCAAGGGGGGTGCAACAGGGGAAACTGCTGGAACCTACGGATTTGGTCTGATTAGAACAGAGACTCAATCAACATGACTTGATCTCTGTGGGGAGAGAATGAGAGATAGCATACAAGACAAGATACGTTTAGGAAATGTTATGAAGTAATTATAGTTGACAAATCCCAGAACAATATTTGGGATGTTTTATCGATATGAAACTGGTAGCGTAGGAAAGAAAACAGGACCCTTTTAGAACATAGAGTAACATTTTATAATGATCTAAATGGTAAGAAAAAGATTGAGAATAAACACTTCAATTTAAAAGCTAAACTGTAATACTGTGAAACAAAAGGTGTCAAATATACCAGTATCTATTTATCCTATTCAAATAACCAAATTATGGAAAGCAAAAGTTTTCGGAATTATCCAAACATTTTTAATTAGTCGATTTTCCAATGCTAAATCGTCAACAATGACACAATAAGAAACTAATCTTCACAACGTCAGGGGCGATACGAAAAGATTTCCGGAAACCAAGAGTGTAATTCAAAACGCTTTCAACTTTCCGTGGGAAAAACGGTGCTGACTGTTCAGTACGTGATAACAAAGAAGGATAAGTCAACAAACGATTTATATTTGTAATGGGAGAACAATCGAAACATTCTAAAAAGTAATAAAATCGTGTATTATAGAATATAATTCACAATGGACATCTGTTTGAACCAAACATTTGGGGATCTGTTTATAGCTGTCAGAACATGAAGAGGTGATCAAATATTTCAGGCTTTTTAAAACACGCATCCAAGCATGAAATAGGATCAAAACATCAAGGCAATCAATTTGTTGATCGAAGCGAATCGAGGAAGGACATTTAAGTTATACCTCTTTTGAGAGTTATTTTCTGACCGGAAGTAAGAAAATCCTAGACTTGAGATTATTTTTTTAAAATTATTGACTTTTGTTATTGATTAGTTGTAGTCATGAGTTTGGCATGGCCGACATTATAAGACAGTTCTTAAAGGCACCTCTCGACCGCGTTTCGTCCACCATTTTGAAACGTTAGCATTGCGAGAAAACAAATGTGCTGTATTATGTGAATGTTTATATGCTAATATTGTGGAACGTGCAATTACATCAATTTTAATATAGCTTCTTATTTTATTGTAATAATGTGACATTTAACGACTACAGTGTCTCATAGGCCATATTATGGCCGGGTACTTTTTAAAATATATGTATGGTTTTATGTATTGTAACTTATTTTAAAGTACGTGACACTTTAATAAACATGTTCTTCTTCTTCTTCTTCTATTATGCTAATTCATTAACACAATGAAGAAATAATTACTTGATTGATAGAAGAGGAGGGTATTTAAAAATAATTCACAATAAAAGTAACCAGTTACGACAGCATTTCGCAGTAATGCATTACACGATCGTAGCTTCGATGATTGGCTTCATTTCAAGATGTTTTTTTAATTTTTTGAGCGATACACTTTATTGTTTGGCAAATTGTTTAATCTTGAACAACTGAAATGCTAACCTCACAAACATATTTGAAATTAGGTGTGAAATTATCATGTAAAAATCATATATAATTGTAAACAGGAAAGTCCTCCTGAATTTCGTTTCGACAAAAAATACCCCCAAATAATATATGCAAATTGAAATCTATCCATCGGGTTCGTAACCCGTCGGTATACCCGTCTTTGCGTTTAGTTAGCTCAGTTCAAATCTCTTCAAATCCTGTGAGGTTCGAACTGACCGGTAATTAGTTGACAAACACAGATATAGCGAACTCGGATATAGCGAACAATCGGATATAGCGAACAAATTTCAAGTCCATCCCTACATGTATATATATATATATATATAATATCATCAAAATTATATGCGTATAGCGAACACCGGATATAGCGAACTAAATTCTTTTGTCCCTTGGAGTTCGTTATATTCGTGTTCTACTGTATGTATCATGATTTGGTTTTCAGCAGAGACTTTACGACCGCTTCTTTTAACCTTCAAGTAAAAAGTCAGAGCGACAGATTTTGATGATGACCTCTGTAATTTCATGTAACTGTAAAATCAAATGCTGCGTTACCGTCTTGTTTGGTAGTTGGTCCAATCCTGGTTGTTGGTAGTAGTTTCCATTCCTGGTTATTAGTACTAGTTTCCATTCCTGGTTGTTAGTAATAGTTTCCATTCCTGGTTATTAGTACTAGTTTCCATTCCTGGTTGTTAGTACTAGTTTCCATTCCTGGCTGTTAGTACTAGTTTCCATTCCTGGTTATTAGTACTAGTTTCCATTCCTGGTTGTTAGTAGTAGTTTCCATTCCTGGTTGTTAGTACTGGTTTCCATTCCTGGTTGTTAGTACTAGTTTCCATTCCTGGTTGTTAGTACTAGTTTCCATTCCTGGTTATTAGTACTAGTTTCCATTCCTGGTTGTTAGTAGTAGTTTCCATTCCTGGTTGTTAGTACTGGTTTCCATTCCTGGTTGTTAGTACTAGTTTCCATTCCTGGTTGTTAGTACTAGTTTCCATTCCTGGTTGTTAGTACTAGTTTCCATTCCTGGTTGTTAGTAATAGTTTCCATTCCTGGTTATTAGTACTAGTTTCCATTCCTGGTTGTTAGTACTAGTTTCCATTCCTGGCTGTTAGTACTAGTTTCCATTCCTGGTTATTAGTACTAGTTTCCATTCCTGGCTGTTAGTACTAGTTTCCATTCCTGGCTGTGAGTATTAGTTTCCATTCCTGGTTATTAGTACTGGTTTCCATTCCTGGTTGTTAGTAATAGTTTCCATTCCTGGTTATTAGTACTAGTTTCCATTCCTGGTTGTTAGTACTGGTTTCCATTCCTGGTTGTTAGTACTAGTTTCCATTCCTGGCTGTTAGTAATAGTTTCCATTCCTGGCTGTTAGTTCTAGTTTCCATTCCTGGTTGTTATTAGTAGTTTCCATTCCTGGCTGTTAGTACTAGTTTCCATTCTGTTAGTACTAGTTTCCATTCCTGGTTGTTAGTACTAGTTTCCATTCCTGGTTGTTAGTACTAGTTTCCATTCCTGGTTGTTAGTACTAGTTTCCATTCTGTTAGTACTAGTTTCCATTCCTGGTTGTTAGTACTAGTTTCCATTCCTGGCTGTTAGTACTAGTTTCCATTCCTGGCTGTTAGTACTAGTTTCCATTCCTGGTTGTTATTAGTAGTTTCCATTCCTGGCTGTTAGTACTAGTTTCCATTCCTGGTTATTAGTACTAGTTTCCATTCCTGGTTGTTAGTAATAGTTTCCATTCCTGGTTATTAGTACTAGTTTCCATTCCTGGTTGTTAGTACTAGTTTCCATTCCTGGCTGTTAGTACTAGTTTCCATTCCTGGTTATTAGTACTAGTTTCCATTCCTGGTTGTTAGTACTGGTTTCCATTCCTGGTTGTTAGTAATAGTTTCCATTCCTGGTTGTTAGTACTAGTTTCCATTCCTGGCTGTTAGTAATAGTTTCCATTCCTGGTTATTAGTACTAGTTTCCATTCCTGGTTGTTAGTACTAGTTTCCATTCCTGGTTGTTAGTACTAGTTTCCATTCCTGGTTATTAGTACTAGTTTCCATTCCTGGTTGTTAGTACTAGTTTCCATTCCTGACTGTTAGTAATAGTTTCCATTCCTGGCTGTTAGTACTAGTTTCCATTCCTGGTTATTAGTACTAGTTTCCATTCCTGGTTGTTAGTAATTGTTTCCATTCCTGGTTGTTAGTAATAGTTTCCATTCCTGGCTGTTAGTACTAGTTTCCATTCCTGGTTATTAGTACTAGTTTCCATTCCTGGTTGTTAGTAATAGTTTCCATTCCTGGTTATTAGTACTAGTTTCCATTCCTGGTTGTTAGTACTAGTTTCCATTCCTGGCTGTTAGTACTAGTTTCCATTCCTGGTTATTAGTACTAGTTTCCATTCCTGGCTGTTGGTAGTAGTTTCCATTCCTGGCTGTTAGTACTAGTTTCCATTCCTGGTTGTTAGTACTAGTTTCCATTCCTGGTTATTAGTACTAGTTTCCATTCCTGGTTGTTAGTACTAGTTTCCATTCCTGGTTGTTAGTACTGGTTTCCATTCCTGGTTATTAGTACTAGTTTCCATTCCTGGTTGTTAGTACTAGTTTCCATTCCTGGTTGTTAGTACTGGTTTCCATTCCTGGTTGTTAGTACTAGTTTCCATTCCTGGCTGTTAGTACTAGTTTCCATTCCTGGTTGTTAGTAGTAGTTTCCATTTCTGGTTGTTAGTAGTAGTTTCCATTCCTGGTTATTAGTACTAGTTTCCATTCCTGGTTGTTAGTAATAGTTTCCATTCCTGGTTGTTAGTACTAGTTTCCATTCCTGGTTGTTAGTACTAGTTTCCATTCCTGGTTGTTAGTAATAGTTTCCATTCCTGGTTGTTAGTACTAGTTTCCATTCCTGGTTGTTAGTACTAGTTTCCATTTCTGGTTGTTAGTACTAGTTTCCATTCCTGGTTATTAGTACTGGTTTCCATTCCTGGTTGTTAGTACTAGTTTCCATTCCTGGCTGTTAGTAATAGTTTCCATTCCTGGTTATTAGTACTGGTTTCCATTCCTGGTTATTAGTACTAGTTTCCATTCCTGGTTGTTAGTACTAGTTTCCATTTCTGGTTGTTAGTACTAGTTTCCATTCCTGGTTATTAGTACTGGTTTCCATTCCTGGTTGTTAGTACTAGTTTCCATTCCTGGTTGTTAGTAATAGTTTCCATTCCTGGTTGTTAGTACTAGTTTCCATTCCTGGTTGTTAGTACTAGTTTCCATTCCTGGTTGTTAGTAATAGTTTCCATTCCTGGTTGTTAGTACTAGTTTCCATTCCTGGTTGTTAGTACTAGTTTCCATTTCTGGTTGTTAGTACTAGTTTCCATTCCTGGTTATTAGTACTGGTTTCCATTCCTGGCTGTTAGTACTAGTTTCCATTCCTGGTTGTTAGTACTAGTTTCCATTCCTGGTTGTTAGTACTGGTTTCCATTCCTGGTTGTTAGTACTGGTTTCCATTCCTGGCTGTTAGTACTAGTTTCCATTCCTGGTTGTTAGTAATAGTTTCCATTCCTGGTTGTTAGTAATAGTTTCCATTCCTGGTTATTAGTACTAGTTTCCATTCCTGGTTGTTAGTAATAGTTTCCATTCCTGGTTATTAGTACTAGTTTCCATTCCTGGTTGTTAGTACTAGTTTCCATTCCTGGTTGTTAGTAATAGTTTCCATTCCTGGTTATTAGTACTAGTTTCCATTCCTGGTTGTTAGTACTAGTTTCCATTCCTGGCTGTTAGTACTAGTTTCCATTCCTGGTTGTTAGTACTGGTTTCCATTCCTGGCTGTTAGTACTAGTTTCCATTCCTGGTTGTTAGTAATAGTTTCCATTCCTGGTTGTTATTACTAGTTTCCATTCCTGGCTGTTAGTACTAGTTTCCATTCCTGGTTGTTAGTACTAGTTTCCATTCCTGGTTGTTAGTACTAGTTTCCATTCCTGGTTGTTAGTACTGGTTTCCATTCCTGGCTGTTAGTACTAGTTTCCATTCCTGGTTGTTAGTACTAGTTTCCATTCCTGGTTGTTAGTACTAGTTTCCATTCCTGGTTGTTAGTACTGGTTTCCATTCCTGGTTGTTAGTACTAGTTTCCATTCCTGGTTGTTAGTAATAGTTTCCATTCCTGGTTGTTATTACTAGTTTCCATTCCTGGCTGTTAGTACTAGTTTCCATTCCTGGTTGTTAGTACTAGTTTCCATTCCTGGTTGTTAGTACTAGTTTCCATTCCTGGCTGTTAGTACTAGTTTCCATTCCTGGTTGTTATTACTAGTTTCCATTCCTGGCTGTTAGTACTAGTTTCCATTCCTGGTTGTTAGTACTAGTTTCAAGATTCGAACCTTAGGAAATAATGGAAAGGTCGTCATTGTATGATCATCAAAGTGTGAATCCTAAATGTAGACCAGTATCCCCACTTGATGAGTAGATGATACTAGATTCATCACTTTCATTTTGTTCATCTTTGATTTAAGATGATGAATAAATTTGTTTATTTCCGATTCATGTGGAAGTGGAGAAGGGTACTCAGTGCTTAGAAAATGAAAGAGATGTGAAAACAACACAGTATCCATGACGTAACGATCTGTTACGATTTTGTTCTTCTTCGTGATTCTGATTTGTTTAGTGTGACACCATATTTTCCATAAAAGATATACCGTAAAATTATCAGTCATTCTCACCTCGCGATATTTTCTTATCAGAATGTTATGATTCTGAAACTAGACATCTACCCATATGTTCACCCACTAGACATCAACCCATATGTTCATCTTTAATACGAACTATCTCATCTCAGCCTAGTTTACAAACCATCTTGACAGTTGAGGCCCCCCGGAATTCATCTGACAACACCATATGTTCATCTTAAATACGAACTATCTCATCTCATCCTAGTTTACAAACCATCTTGACAGTTGAGGTCCCACCAGAAGTTCATCTTGCAACCCCATCTGTTCATCTTAAATACGAACTATCTCATCTCATCCTAGTTTACAAACCATCTTGACAGTTGAGGTCCCACCAGAAGTTCATCTTGCAACCCCATCTGTTCATCTTAAATACGAGCTATCTCATCTCATCCTAGTTTAAAAACCACCTTGACAGTTGAGGTCCAACCAGAAGTTCACCTTGCAACCCCATCTGTTCATCTGAAGTAAGAACTATGACTATGGCTTTCATTTGCTGCTCCCGTATTGTATAACGGTCTCCCAATAAATGTCTCCCTAGAAAATAATATGTTTAAAAGAGAGTTGGTTTCTTACGGGAAGAAAGGTTGTATATGGGAAAGAGTTAACATCAGATGGTTCGGACTGGATCAATCTTCTTTAATACGATGAATTCATTTCGACCATTATGTTGGTCTTGTCAAGTATGATTACACATGGAAGGTTGCATATATTTATACAGGAACAAAATAATTAATTCACATATTCAACACATTGTTGTGTGCTTAGATTGACAGTTAGGAAGTCAGTCATGTGTTGTCAATCACGTAATGATTGCCCCAAGCACTAATTGTAGGGGGGAATTAGAACATAGTAGACTCAGTCAGCATTGACGAATCTTAATGGACAGAAAGGTGTAATTCAACAAGCATTCCAATATGTCACAACGGTAATCACTTCCTTATGTGAGCTAACTGTATTAGATAGCACTGTTTAGTGTTAGACAATATTTTTTGATGAAAAATGTTTCTTATGTTTCAAGACTCAAAGTTGAATTTTCTGACTTTGCATAAACTTTGTAGAAAGGGAAAATATTCTGCCATGTGCTTGCTTATCTTAAGATGTCGGAGATTAGGGTCATTATTCTGTTGTTTATGAACCCGTACTCGTGCTTGTAAATTACTTGTTTGTCCTATATAGGTAAGATTGCAAGTGGAGCAAAGAATTGCATAAATTACATTTTTACATTTACAATTCATTGTGTGTTTAACTTGAAAATCATCCCCAGTTTCAAATTTAAAATCTGTGTCTTCAATAATAACAGGAAAAGTGCCGCACCTCTTATAATGACATTTTGTCACTTCAGCCTGGGTGTTGTTAGTGCTGAATTCTGCTCTAGTTAATACCCTTTTAAGTTTATATGGCTGCCGCTTGCCTTTAATGATATGTTTTTTTTAAATCTTGGTTTAAAAGGTTTAAGTTGTCCTTAATTAGAGGGAACATATTTTGGTTGCTTGGATTATGGGTACAAATGTTTACTCTTTCCCATATATAGATATATAAATATATATAGATGTAAAAGTTAAATGTTCATGGTTTATGTATTAAATATTCTTTAAAAATTTGACAAGACCCACATAATGGTCGAAATGAATTCATCGTGTATGAAAGAAGATTGATCCAGTCTGAACCATCTGATGTTTACTCTTTCCCATATATATATATATAAAATATAAATATATATATAAAAAAGAAAAAATACTTCAGACGATACTTGCTGTAGATATCATTTTATAATGACAGGATGCATCGCATTTCAACTTGTTAACAAGTCTTTTCAACAGTGTATATATATACACAAAGAACTTAATTAAAGGAGCAGTAGCACGTTTTTAGGGGGTATATAAGGTGATGTCAGGAAAATGAAAACAAATGGTTCCAATTGAAAGACAATGTATTTAAACTAAACGAAGCAGTAATAATTCAAATATATAAGGTAAACTTCAGCCATGCGATTCATTTTTCTTACACAAATGAATTAAAGGTGTTCACACAAAAATGGCCGCCAATGGGTTTTATGTGAAGCCTCATACTTTGTCCTCTGACTATGGGCGATTGGCTTGTGTGGTGAGATTGTTGACACTGTCAATATGATACATTTAGCATTTACTTACAATTATAAGTGAAATATTTAAAATGTAAAAGTATCAAAAAACGTGCTACTGCCCCTTTAAGCACCCCCCCCCCCCCCCCCCCCTATTTTGTAAAATGAATTTGGGTGCTCTTGGACTATTTGGATTAATTTGATGTATTGTCCACTCCAGATATAACAATCGCTTTTTTATTGACTAGTTAATTGAACTAAAGATCGCTAATGAGCAAAAATAACGAAAATATGAGAAAAACTGTGAGACTACTGAAATTTGGCCAAATATAACTATTGTCATAGGGGGAAAACTACACATTAAGCTTTGGATGTTGGATAACAATTTTGATCCCTAGTTGACATTCATACACAAAAACCCTTTTTATCATGCATGATAAGAGACTAGCAAGACATTGAATTTTCAGTACTTTTTTCATCAAAAATTGATGAAATGCATATAACATCTGTGAGTAAATTTGAGATTCCTTGAGTTGAAATTGTTGACCAAACAGTTCTCCTTCCTTTAGATAAGCCATTTTCTTTGACAGTGGCAAATTAATGTCTTTGTGCAGTTTTTAAAATTCATTTTTTTATAATTTTTGTGATTTTGAAGGTTCATCCTGCTTTAACGATTGACTTTTGCTATGAGGTTATTTACTAAAAAGTCACCAATTCACTCAAGAGAATGATAATAATCACATTGCAGCAAAAAATATTGACTTTCATTTTCAATTTTAAGGTAACTTGGATTTTGACTAAAACATACCAATTTTTTGTAAAACCAGTTACTCAGCGACAGTGAATCATAAGCTAAATGAAATGTTTGTTTCAAAAATGCTAGATGATCGTTCTATTTAAAAAAAAGTTATTGTTTGATTGCACATTTGTTTTGTTTATTATCAGCAGTGTTTTTCTGTTTGAAAAAGTAAGGGTTGCTTAATTAAGTTCTTTGTGTATATTTTAAAAAAGGAGCGTTGGCTTCTCACGTAAAGAAAGGTTGTATATCAGAAATAGTAAACATCGGATGGTTCAGACCCACATAATGGTCGAAATGAATTCATCGTATTAAAGATGATTGATCCAGTCTGAACCATCCGATGTTTACTATTTCTATATATATATATATCAAGACGAACTTCCCTTGATTCATTCAAATGGTTACTGAAGACTCAGAAATATTATGACTGTAGACTGCTGGTTTGAAGCTTTTCACGCAAAGCACAATGAACATTTTCTTGTGTGTGGATAGGGGGCCATACAAATAGGCATATCACTATCATTACTGAGTAAAATGGTTAATTTGAGGACAACTAAAGAGAACCGTGAAGCCTAAGCTTGTGGTACTTGGTAATCCGAATCAATATCAAAGCACAAGGAAAGATATTACCCAAAACTTCTAAGGATATTATTATTGATATTATATGGATATTTATATAGCGCACATATCCAACCACTCGTGGTTGCTCAAGGCGCTTACATTCCCCCCCCTGGTCAATGACATTCTTTCACCGTCCAATCATCTTTCCAATTCAACTCCCTGGGGAGTATTCAACCGGCATCCATATGTGGCGCTCAGGTTAGGGACCATTCTATGCCTCACAGAATATATAGTCATCATTGCTTTAGTTCATAATATTCACTCCAAAGGTTACCATTCAGTATACATAAAAGAGTTATCACTTGTCCAATCGGTTGGATATATTGATTAAATAGCACATGTAGATATGTATAAATACGACAATTCATTCAACATTGTAATCGCCTACCGGGCTGGGGAGCATGAAATTACAGTCTGATACAAGGTAAACTAATTAAATTAAATTATATCAATAACCAGATAATAGAGAGTAAACAATTGCATTGTTAAACAGAAAACACTAATAGATAAAATAACACCAATTTGCATATGAAATGAAGACTACTGAATAAATCTACATCTTGTGAAGAGATTTTTTTGCGGAGAGATGATACAATGAAAGCAATTGATAATTGAATATAAACCTTATCTTTGTTTGATGTTTACGTCAACAGCGAACTTCAGCAACAGCTTTGCACTTAAAAAGCTTATACTGATAACGTTTTGATGATAAACAAACTGTGCTGAAAAGGAGAAATAATGGTTTCGAACACATTTACATATTTGCAACCTAATGACAGTAATTTGAAAAAAAATCTTCTTCTTCTTTCATACCACATTAACCAACCATCTGGTGTCATATCCTTTGTTTCTTTGTCTGTGTCTTATAAGGGGATAACGACCATTCACCTTATTCAAAACGAGGGTATTTAACTGTGTATGGTGTTATTCTGTGCACACCTCTTATCATATGAAACTTACTTCGTTAAAGTTTTAAATTCCAAGAAGAAATATACCATGCATTTGCAATGCTTTTTGAAAATGAAATGTGTACCGACTCCGTGTACCGCCTCTTTCTGAAAAATATCATTTTAAAGCTGACCAGAGAAGTATAGTGAGAATATGGGAAACATTGCTTTTTCGGACATCCATATAATTGTGCACCATATATATAATATAAGATGGAAAAGTCGCGATTGTTATCGAAAACCGGACATAAACGCGTTGGTCAAATGAAATTTTGAAAATTTTGGCAAATATAAGGGCACTGAAGAGTTGATAGCGTTTGATATGACTAGTGTATTCATGTTTTTTTGGACATATGATTTCAGCTTCAGTGAAAATTTAAAGATTTTTTTCGATTTTCGTTGAAAACTAGTATCACATTTGTTTCATTTGGGGGTAAATATGTGAGAATTTTCGAATTCATATCACCATATAGGGTATTTTGGTTCGTACCAAAGTTTCATGAAACTACTATTGTCTCTTAACTAACATCTCTCATCTTTAGTCTTAACTTTTTTAAACCCTTCAAGATACATATGTCATTTTATATATTAAAACCTTTTTTACATTAGACAAAAAAGTTCAGAGGTGACATTCATTAAATTTATTTTTGTGGAAATCCGCAATAGAACTTTATGATTTTCAACCACAAACCAAACAATTGACGTATTCACTGTCAAGTCGAAGTTAATGTTTGAGCATTTAAGAATTATTGTTATTTTTTTCGAATGATCTATTTATTTATATTTTTCGAATTATTTTTCGAATAAGAATGACATATAATTTAGTTATTACTTTTCTTTAATAAATATAGTTTTTCAAGCGTTCGTTACATACGGTTCATGCAATTAAAGAGAATATTGATTATGACGATCATGAAACAGTGGCGTTTCGTGTCATTAAATTAGTAACTTAAACTTAAATTTAAAAAGCTTGACCCCACAATGATGTAATTAAGGAGCTTTTTACAGTATGTCATTGAGTTATTTCAAATAGATTAAGAGACCGTCATCGCCATATCTGTTGATTATGCTGTGAAGGAAAACAGTGCCTACAAGTTTACATAAACTTTTTGAATAATGAAAGTAGAAAATAATATATCTATCAGTACATTAGCTTAAACGTGTTGTTACGTTGTGAACATCTCCTTTCCAAACTAAACATATTTTTTGGTGAACTTTCATTTGGAAAAGGTTGTGAACATCTCCTTTCCAAACTAAACATATTTTTTGGTGAACTTTCATTTGGAAAAGGTTGTGAACATCTCCTTTCCAAACTTCACATATTTGTTTGTGAACTTTCATTTGGAAAAGGTTGTGAACATCTCCTTTCCAAACTAAACATATTTCTTGTGAACTTTCATTTGGAAAAGGTTGTGAACATCTCCTTTCCAAACTTCACATATTTGTTTGTGAACTTTCATTTGGAAAAGGTTGTGAACATCTCCTTTCCAAACTAAACATATTTTTTTGTGAACTTTCATTTGGAAAAGGTTGTGAACATCTCCTTTCCAAACTTCACATATTTGTTTGTGAACTTTCATTTGGAAAAGGTTGTGAACATCTCCTTTCCAAACTAAACATATTTCTTGTGAACTTTCATTTGGAAAAGGTTGTGAACATCTCCTTTCCAAACTTCACATATTTGTTTGTGAACTTTCATTTGGAAAAGGTTGTGAACATCTCCTTTCCAAACTAAACATATTTTTTTGTGAACTTTCATTTGGAAAAGGTTATGAACATCTCCTTTCCAAACTTCATATATTTTTTTGTGAACTTTCATTTGGAAAAGGTTGTGAACATCTCCTTTCCAAACTAAACATATTTTTTTTGTAAACTTTCATTTTGAAAAGGATATACATTTCGACCGTTGTACAATTCTCAACTTCTATATTTTTATATTAAAGATTTAGATTTGTTGAGTCAGTATTAGAGATATTATCTTGACATTTCTTATACTGAATTCGTTCTTGACTGTAATTGTTATGTTAAAGGGGCAGTAGCACGGTTTTGGTGTTACAAATCTCATTACACAAACCAATCATCCCTAGTCAGAGAACAAATTAAGTCCATTGGCGGCCATTTAACACCTTTAATGATGTAATGTAATAATTATCCCTCCAACAACCATATCTTTTACATGTAGTATATTTTAATAACCTATTCATAATATGTTATATATAATATGTGCTTTTATATAAGTTTTAGCAATACATTTTGCTTTTAATGTGCATAATGTGTTTCATAGGTCTAATGGCCGGACATCTGTATGTATATTGCAATCCTGTTTTATGAATTTTATGTGAAATGTACAGATGTGTGACACATGAATAAATTATTTCTCTCTCTCTCGCTCCCTTTAAATTATTTTGTGTAATAAAAAGGAAACGCTTTGCTAAAGTTTACATTATATATTTGATTTATAACTGCTTCATTTAGTGTGAATACATTTTTTAATTGGATTCCTGACATCACCTTAAATTACCCCTTAAAACGTAGTACACCGATCATTAATTACTAAATTGTGTTAATTAAAACGTTTTGAATCATAGTCAAGAAGTTCATTCGACTCATTAGTTCATGAGAACCAATCCACATGGTCATATCAATACACAGCCCCGCATTTAACTTACCTAAGCATATTTGCTCACATGCATGTGTAAAAGTATTTGAGGTAAGTAAAGTGACCTTGTAAACGCACTTACATACGTGAGTAAGTTTACATATGGAGTAGATTTTCATGACCTCAGGAGTTACATCCTGCTACATCAGCGTATATGTCTCCGCGTTATGCTACAACCTATTCCCTGATATCCTCCTGTAGTATTCTGCCGTATCGCTATATATAGCAAGCCAATCAAATGATGCCCTTTCAGCGATAGCGGCAAACTGGTTTCTTTGCTTCGTTTCGCGTGCTCACCTCATGATTCAAATGAACCAATTGGAGTGCTATTAGATAATAAATCTGATTCTCATTGCAGGCTCCCGCTAAGCTCTAAATCGCCCCCCTCTTAGATTTCCACGTGCGACATCACTAGACAACAGTGTGTGGAGTTAGAAATAGTTTGACTGAAAACAGACAGGCTATGAATAGTTCTGATTAACCACCCGTCAGCGATACTGCAGAATACTACAGGAGGATATCAGGGGATAGATTGTAGCATAACGCGGAGACATATACAATGTACGCTGATGTAGCAGGATGCAGGAGTTATTGCACAAGCATTTTGCTTTAAATAATTTTACTCCATTTGTAATTGTGCCATGTAAACGTGTCTTATTAATACTTACTGGTTCAAAAGTATTATTGTATCATTACTATTCCAAGCAAGACAGTCACATGACCAGTCTGACATTACACTGTCTTTTTCAATAGAGCATTATCCTTTAGCAGTTTGTTCAGAATAAATGAACATTGATCATAACCTTATATGTGAATTGAAAAAAATATACTTAAAAATGTAATAATTTTGAATTCATTGTTATAAGAAATACAAAGGGAAAGTTTAAATAAATGCTTCTACAATATTTTCAAAAATTGTCATTTAGACACGAATTGTTACAAAGCAAATATGAAATACTCCTAAGTAATAAAACACAATGTGAACGCAAATTAAAAGTAAGTAGTTACTCCTGTAAGTAAATTTACTTAGTATGCAAAATATACCGATAAGTATAAATGTGCGCATGTAAACGGGGCGTAAGTTTACTCTCTCAGTCTTTTATCATATTCTAATAAATATGACAACAATTATGAATGTATTTTGCTGCAACGTGTCTATGTGAGCAAACTTCGAGGCTTCCTCTATTACCAAGAAATGCCTCTCTTTTGTTCTAGGGACTGCTGCTATCCTTAGAGGGACTAAGGGTGTAGGAATTCTCTCCCCACAGAGGCAGCTCAGTGCGAGCAAACCTCTGTTCTAATAAGCCAAGATCCCGGGGTTGTGGTAAAGTGCGAATGGTCACTTTTGAAACGTCGTCGCCAATTGCACAACTAACTTGGCTAGCATCCAATCAGATTTCTACCTTTTGACCCCATGTATTTGGCATATTAGAAAAGAGGCTTGCTCGGGTATGACTGAGCTGCCTCTGTGGGGGAGAGAATGGGGTGTAGGTGGGCTGGGGATTTAAAAAATAGAGCCATTGGCTCTGTAGCTCATCAGGCATCATATTAAGTTTGCTTTATACAGGCAAGATGAGCTAAAAATGAAACTGATGTTACCTATTACAAGAAAACCTATAAAAAAATTACAAAACAAATGTATTATTATTCAACACTTTCTAGATCGCCAATATCAGACAGTGAAAGAAGTCCACACTAAAATATCCAAGGAGAAATAAATTTGTTAAAGACTGTCATCTAATGGAGAAAAATAGGTTTTTAAGATTGTGACCCCTGTGACCCTATTTGGGGTCATGGGGTCACAAAACCTACAGTTTAGAATCCCAATTGGCCAAGGAGTCTACATGCAGTCTTTCAGCTCAATAGACCTTTAGGAGCTAAAGATGATGATGAAAATAAGTTTTTAAGGTTGTGACCCCTGTGACCCTATTTGGGGTCATGGGGTCACGAAATCTATAATTTAGAATCCCCATTGGCCAAGGAGTCTGCACATATTATTTCAGCTCTCTAGACCTTTTGGAACTTGAGAAGAAGATGAAAATAGGTTTTTAAGGTTGTGACCCCTGTGACCCTATTTGGGGTCACAGGTTCACCAAAGTTACAAATTAGAATCCCCATTGTCCAAGGAGTCTGCACATATCACTTTCAACTCTCTAGTCCTTTTAGAACTGGAGAAGAAGATGAAATAGGTTTTTAAGGTTGTGACCCCTGTGACCCTATTTGGGGTCATGGGGTCAAGAAATCTACAATTTAGAATCCCCATTGGCCAAGGAGTCTGCATTTATCGTTTTTAACTCTCTAGTACCTTTTAGAACTGGAGAAGAAGATGAAAATAGGTTTTTAAGGTTGTGACCCCTGTGACCCGATTTGGGGTCACAGGGTCACCAAAGTTACAAATTAGAATCTCCATTGTCCAAGGAGTCTGCACATATAATTGTTAACTCTCTACTACTTTTGGAACTGGAGAAGAAGATGAAAATAGGTATTTAAGGTTGTGACCCCTGTGACCCTATTTGGGGTCACAGGGTCACCAAAGTTTCAAATTAGAATCCCCATTGGCCAAGGAGTCTGCACATATCATTTTTAACTCTCTAGTCTTTCTGGAACTGGAGAAGAAGATGAAAATAGGTTTTTAAAGTTGTGACCCTTGTGACCCGATTTGGGGTCACAGGGTCACCAAAGTTACAAATTAGAATCTCCATATGCTAAGGTACTTGTGCACAAAATTTCAGCTCTCTAATGTGTATGGTTCATGAGGAGAAGTCGAAAGTGTCAAAAGTTTACGGACGGACGACGGACGGACGACGGGCCATGCCATAAGCCCATCTTGACTTTCAGTCCTGATGAGCTAAAAATTAATCTATTTTTTTTATAACCATGACTATAAAGATAATTTTACCAAATTTGAACATATTTGTCGAACAAATTTCGCAAAAAACTTTCGCATAATGTCTTATGTTAGTTTTCACGCAAGTTAATGACAGAATATGAAGTAAATTTGTTCATGATGAATCTAAATGATCATTTTAAAGTGTAAAGAACCTCATGATGGCTTAAGTTCAAGTTCAATTCTGTTCACTATAAATATCTAAAACATTTTGAATTTTTAACGACTCATGGAAGCTTAGTGTCTAAACTACAATCCATTTTTGTGTGTATTGATAAATGATATAAATTGAATAAATAATAAATAGCAATATCAGGATAACAGGTGCATTCCTTGTACAAAGATGATGATTAGATGAATATATTAATAAAACATTGTCAATCTTAATAAATTTAGATCCATATTTGTAAATGATGACTTAAAAGATCAACAATCTGAATTTATTTAGTTTGAAATATTGTTGATCTCCATTCCTCCATGGTTGCTGGAGATATTAAAAGTACAATCCATTTTGTAATATAACTTAACCAATTGAATTCCCTATACCTCACTGACCCAAAAGGCTTCAGGATACGTCCCACTTAGTGAACTCGTCCTGTATTTCGGTCGACCTTTATAATGTTAATAAAGGTAATTTTGTGTGCATTCATAAGTAATTTCACAATCATACGAATGGATTAAAACAATAAGGGGATGTATATATGTTTGTAAGACTGAACTTGAAAGACATTAGTGGGCGTTTAGAGTGATTGATTGGCATTTATACACATTCAGATAAAATGACGTTATTGTCCGGAATCGAGATGAACTGATAAGAATTAAAATGACAAGTTAGTACGTTAGCACTACTTCCCCATATAGTTCATAAATATTTACTTATTTCACTCATAACAACCCATCGAGTGTTTCTTTATCTCAGTAATCTTTAAATTCTAAAGAAATATCTTGTATGACGATTAACCGTAGTCAAGTAAATGAAGAGTTAGAGCGTGAACATTTCACACTACACAAGTGAAGTTTCACCCTTGAGGAATCTGTTATCCAGGCCCTAAAGGAAAACAAATTAAAGTAGGTTTCTTAAAGAGACACAGTGTATGTTGATAGGATCACATTTGTCAAATTTTGAAATCGATGTTATTACATCGAGAACCACTAACTGATACTGAAAATAACAAGTTAAAGGTCAATCAGTACAAAACGGCCATTCAATTCAAAGTCGGGATTTTAATCGAAAACCGGACAATGTGGCTCGAGTGGCGCGCGCAAATTCGCCAAACGTAATTTTGAAAACTTGTCATAAGCTGACAGAAAGATATATTCGATTCGATAATGTTTATTAGGTATTGTAACTAATACGTAGATTAATTGGATGCATAATTTCGAATATCAAACGTATTTGAGATGTTTTGATGTTACCATAACATCAAGCATTTTAGAGATATTATGCATAAATGGATATATTTGCAAGTCCAGTGATGAGTTATGAACTTCAATCAGCATATTAGATATTTTGTATCTTATCAAAACCAAATAAAAAATTTAAGAAAGATACTCTGTGTCACTTTAAGTCTAGACCATGAGCGGCAAACGATTGCACAACTAACTTTGTCTCCAATCAGGCATCGCCTACTCTATTCCCAAAGTCGACGTAATAGAGCAGAGGCTGTATCAACATTTCATGACTTTATCTGCCTCTATGGGGAGAGAATGGTGGAATTGATGTTGTCAATAAATTGTAGGTGATGTATTTCGTACTTCGATCTGGTTAAACTTTTTCGGGACCGATTTGGCCTAACGCTATCGTTGTATTACTGAATGACTGAACCGGAAATCTGAACTGATTTCTTATTCTTGTATTTGCCGGTTTTGAACCAGCGTTAACTGTTTAGCTTGTGGGAAGTTCTATTTGATTTGATACATAATGTGCATAACACACGAAGAGTTAGAAGTTTCACCCTTGAGGTAGTCTGTTATCCAGACTAATATAATTAAAAGAGCCTTCTTATTTCTAGAAAATATTAGTATGTCTAGATGCCTCAGCTTTAGGCCTGAAATTAACTTTTGTTCAGGGCTCCTTTTTATTTCTTTTCTATAAAAAATCAAAATAAAAAAATAAGTAAACTACTGCTTTTTTCAGAAACTAAATGTTAGTCTTCCCTTGAGGCAGCATTAAATCAATGATTGTTCTTGGAAATAGCCAAATATGAACTGTCGTTCCTAAAGTAAGTCGTTCCAAATGATCTGAGTTGAGAGGAAATAAGCAGTAAACTCACTTACATACGCAGTCACTATACAACGGGACCGGCTTGAAGTTATCACTAGAAGAATCCAATCAAGTAGTAGCACATGCGAGGATATCGTGAAGAGAAACCAATAGCCACTCAAAACTCAAAACAAACCTAGTAGTTCAACGATAAGTAAAATACTATATACAACACATGGTGTGGTCATCAATGGTGTTATCCAAGTCGTTACCCTGTAAAACTAACCCATGGTTTGGTTATCAGTTATCAAACATGGACCACATAACATAACGTTAACAGTTTCCTGGGTCCGATATGGTAGGTCTTCGGTTTCGCCTCAGACTTTGCCGTATCGTCCCTCGGAAAAAAACTTCCCCTAGACGTGGTATACCAACACTTCTTGAAAGGATTGCTCAAAATAAGCGATAAAAAGGATACTTTTATTGTTAAATGTCACCAAAGAACTGTACAGTCCAAATCATAACCATTTGGTGTATTAATGATTGAATGTATACTTTAACTCACCTTACATTCGTTCTGAGAATACCTTAGACACATAAATGATTAGGAGATAAATATACTGTGTTTTGAAATCAGCGGAATTATTAGTGAATGAGTTATTGTTTAGCGCCGCTTGGGCAATGTTGCAGCCATTAGCGGCGAGGGATTATTTTAGCTGTAGATTAAATTTAAAGTCGAAAGCCTATAGCGTGAGGTTGTAAATGGATAAAACGTAATTTAAAAGTAAGTTTACATAAACCCAGTCCCCTGTAGACATGCAATTTATGTTAACCATAGCTTTACTGATGAAAGTTCCATGCTTTAGAGGCTGAATAACGCTGGTCATGTTTAACTAATTCAATTTGCATAATATTCAGTGATCAAACAAATGACAATCGTTATTGCTAATTTATATTTTTTTTAAACCTCTCCAGTCAGCTCAATTTGTGATGCTTATCTCTTCTCGTGTATAAAGAACCCATGCACTCACTTTTCCAAGTCATGCTTGATAATGTCTAAGAAATTGTATCTCTGTACAATAAAGAAGTTGGAATCCATAAAATCTCAATTTATAGTCTAAAATGCCAAACAGCTGAATTGCATTTGGAATACCTTGATATGTAGGATTATTACGTTTGTTATTGCCTCTATCATCGACTTAATACAAAATAAAACAATAACGCAGAATATTTTATTTATTTCTAACAAAATATTGACAACGTTAGGCACTTTGAAGTTAATTTCAACCAGAAACAAAGTGTTCTTCCCTCTCCAATTACTGTTGGTGAAACAAATCCGATAAAACGAACAAAAAACTATTAAGTAACACGTCCTAGGCCGCTTTATCAAGTAAATTGTTAAAGAAAATACTCACTGATTTGTTGTAAACCAAAGCTGACAAATTTCTTTAAATCAACTTTAACCAGTAACAATTAATCAATTAACGTATTAAACTGCAATAAATGCAATAACAGAAACAAGTTCGATATCAGGTTATCTCCCTTCAATGGAGCTACATGGTATGGGTTATCTCACTTTAATGGCGGTTAAATGGCACTCATCATGTCTTTGCCCTCACTGTCCTTCCAGTGTGGGGGCCAACTGGCCTTGACCGCTGGTCTGCTGGCAACTCTGTCGTAGTAAGCCTTCAGCTCAGGAAACTTGTCCAGGCAAAGCTTACTCCGGACACCGAAGGCAAGGTAGGGGAACAGAAAGACGTCCGCCATTGTGTAATCTTTCCCGGCAACGTAGCCTTTGGTCTACAACACAAGTGTAAGCAAATTTCTTGAAAGATATAAGTATTTGGAATTCAACCTTGGTTTGCTTTATGCATTTGACATAAAGAGAAAGAATTCAGCTTATTATCTGATAGCCTAGCTACTTAAATAATTCCGCTCTTGATAGTAGTCTATCCAGGAGAGAAGTTTTAATAAGAGTGACTAGTACCCGATCTAGGTGCAAATTTGCTTACGGTAGTGAAAAATGCGATTATGGTACCGTAGTAATATCATGTAGGCTACTGCCATAACAAATTTGAAGTTTCCAAGTGGTATAGTTTTCTAATTATGCTCCGGAAACGAGACAAAGTCCAGAAATCGGATGGTTTTTGGTCAAACTTTCAAAAATTATTTGAACCATTGAGATGAAACCCCTAAAAAGGCACAACAGCATCATATAGGCTATACTGCTATACCAAATTTGAAGTTTCTAAGTGGTATAGTTTTAGAGTAATGCTCCGGAAACGATTTCGGACGGACGGACGCACGCACGCACGCACGGACGGACAAGCGGAGCGCTATATACCCCCGACTACGTCTTAGCTTGGGTATAATTAGTCTATCTTAACACATTGAGAGCTTCAAAAATCTAGGCACAGTGATCTAAAGCACGTACCTCCTTCAGGTAATCGTTCCATCTGCCCAGTTCTGTTCTAGCAGCTTCGTACTTTGGCACCAGCACCTCCTGCAAGCAACACATGAACTTACAAACTCGCCTCCACCAACAATGCTACGATCGATTGTAGCCCATTTTATTTACCATAAATTACAATTGTGGATTTACGATCTATTGAAAGTGTTTGTGATCCTGCTTAAAGCCATGGCTTAACTCTTAAATATTCCAAAGGGCATAGAACAGTAGTTAGTATTGCAATTATTACCAGCTGACCTTATCAGATCGGCTTTTAATTAGTCAAAACATTTAGATAATTCATTATAGAATAATTCCTTAATAATAGCTTACTCATGCCAATAAATCTTGTGGGGTGCAACTGGCTCATTTTCATAGGAAAGTACCTTCTCGGGTTGTTGTTGATTTTAATTCGACTTTATAAAAATAATTCGGACTAGTATTAAGTTTTCAATTCAAAATAGTTCTCAAAAACTAAATATAAACTTTACCTTGTCAAACTTGTCCGCAGGGGTTTTGAAGTGATAGTGGACGATGTCCTGTATTAGGGCACGCTCAAGATTGCTGGCCTGGGGGAAAAATACATATACCTTTTACAATCCAGTATGAAATTATTAAAAATTATTCATAATGATCTGTTTTCTATCTTATTTCAATGGTGATTGCAAATGAACGTATATTCATTGTAACTAGACTATAATCTGCCATCCTTGACTATATTACCTCATTCATTATATATATTACCATGACCATTACCAAACTCACATGATTTAAAAGGTCATTAAAAAGTTGAAAAAGAACGTGGTTTCCGTTGAGTTTACAGACGTAAACGCGTGTTACAAACTACTATTCTTGCGAGTTCATTTTACATGAACAAAGGTAATTTAAAGTATATTTTTGCAAGGCCTAGTTGGGAAAAATTAAGTTATTTGAAAATCTGGAAGAATTACTTACATTTGTCGAGTAATAAAACAATAAACGTCAAAAACCATTTTATTTCTATTTCCGTGAGTACTTTAACCCTAAAACCCAAACACTTAATCTAGGCTAAATTTCTTATGAATTTCTTAAAAATTATGTCCAGAAGGTTGCAGTAAAGTGAAAATAGAAAAAAAAGCATTTATCAGATGATCGTTACAATCTCACACTAACTTAAATCGAACAACAATACAAAAAATATAATCTTCAAACCAAAAAGAAATCTTTACCAATAGCTTAAAGATATGTTTACCTCAAACAGACGTTGAAAAACCTGTGCACGTGCGGCGGTGTCTGTTGGCAAGAGTTTCGTCCCTTTGTCGCTGAAGTTTTCCTGATTGAGGAGAGAAAGTAGACATAAGATGTTTATCCATTTAATCTTTAGATATGAAGGTATTCAGGGAGAAAGAGCTTAGTCCTATATTAAAGGTACAAGGAGCCAGAGTTTTGTATTCTATAAAAATCAAAATACGCGTGCGAAGCAAATTATTTTTATCTAATTATTTTCAAATATATTGCAGTTAAGATGCCAATAGTGTCAAATTTCTATAAGATTTATCATGTTCTGTTAACTTTGACATTGTTATCAGACAAACTTAAAACAAAACAGAATCAGAACACATTCACTATGCAAGACGTAAGGCAAGTTTATCATAGAAGGATGAAAATTGTTTATGTCTGTTAATATTTTGTTGTCAATTATATTTTTCATTTCATAATGACTGTTTTCTATAATGTGCCTATAATTTACTTTAACACTTATATTCCTGTTGATAAACTATATGAGAAAGCCATGATCTAGTGTGAAGTACATATATGAGCGTCCAAGTATAAAGATAGCTTACAACAGGATTTTATATAAACAAGCATACTCATATAAGCTGGGGGTAGTCTGGATGAGACCCTAAAGCAAAACTATTTAATTGATGACCAACCAAGTGTAGAAAAGTATAGTAAGCTCAGCTTCTGAAGTTAAAGCATGTTCTGGGCTCCATTTTATTATATAATACATGATTTGCTTAAAAATAGTGTCAATCTTGATAAAAATACTTCTGAGACTAAATGTTAGTCTAAGGCTGGGGCAGTGGGTCATTTTGCAAATTTAATGGAAAAATGACCCGTTGAAATTTTTAAGTCTACTATTGACATAAGGGCAATTGGCCATTAAAAAACTTTAAATTATTGAATTTCATTTAAATAACCCTTTATCGAAAATGTCTTTCCTAATCCAAAAAGGGTTGAAATGTCCCAGGTCAGGTTGTAACAAATACGTGCATTGCAACACGTAGGCCTATCTCTCTTGAACAGAATCTATAAACTCCTTTACAGTTTTAAAATCATTAAAATCATTTTATTGAATATATTTACCAATTCAGACAGATTTTGTATGACAGTGTCAAAAGTGAACAAATAAACAAGGTCATATCGAGTAGTTGACAAAGTCTTCTAAGCAGCAATAAAGCAGAGTAGGTGCAAAAGCCTACCCAGTTTTCGAACAACGATAACATGTCAATAAATAAGGAAAGAAAACCCAGCTAGGGGGACCTTAGATAAGCAGAAATTCCCGAGACAAGTGGCCTTATGCTGAGAAACCGTAACATGTTAAGAGGCTTTGTAGAAAGGACAAATTATCGAGAACTGACTTGATATACTATACTCGATAGGCGTATTTGTCCCATGCATGCACGAGAAAGACTTAGTACTTTATTCCTCAGAATTCACTTAACATTCTCCTAACAGTCTCCTTAACATTTCGTTTTCATTTAAACAAATACTGGTTGACTTTGTCTGTAAAAAACTATGTTTTTAAAATAATCTTTTTTTTTAGGTACATAAACAATGTTACACATTCCATGTAAACGGTACATATTTTCAATATAAATACATACAAACATAAGTACAGACAAACTGCAGTAACATAGTATGATTAGGTAGCATAAGTACATGTAGTTATACTTAGTAATACATTAAAACTATTATCTAAAACCATTTAAGCACAGTAATTTTCATTTACGTTGAGAAGCTTTTTAGATGCTTTTCATTATTGTTAATTTTCGATTTTAGCGAAATTTTCGTAAAATCTTGAGAAGGAACACATTTTGGCGTCACTACAATATTTCACACACCTCCAGGTAGAAGCAGATGGCTCCAGACTCGTTGACGACCACATCTCCATGCTTGAAAGTTGGCACCTGCAAAGGTATACAACAGGTTGGTTGTCGGTAGGCTCACAGCAACAATAGGAGGTTATTCAGAATTTGACAATCTAAACTTCCCTTTTCACAACATAGTATTTCATGAGAGGCTATTTGTCTCGACAAATCTACCAGCGCTCCCTCCCTCCCCCTCAAAGCTAAGAAATTACAAATTCTTACCCCCACCGCCCCTTCTCCAACATACACAATTTTTATATAATGTCACGTACATATTTAAAATGTAGTCAAGATCTGATTTTAATCTTAGTGGATACGATCTATCTTTTACTTTATAAAGCTTTCATTAAATCAGTAAATTAAAGCAAAGGTTGAGATTTTTTTAATTACTAAAATATCTTACTTGTCGTTCTTACATATTTTACAAGTAATTTCGATACTTAGGTGATATTAATCAATAATTACTTACCGTGTTAATAGATAAATAAAATCTTATTTTACTTATGTAACACATGTATTTCGTTACATTTACGTAATTCTGGTTACGCAAGTCGGTTACACCCCGCCTACTTGTTACCTGTCCTCGTGGATTCAACTTCATCACTTCATCGGTCTTGTGTCCCTTCTCACTGAAAGAGATCAGCTTGTCTTGGTACTTCAGCCCCTTCTCTTCAAGCACCAGCATTGCCTTCCAACAAGGGGCGCTGCCCGAACCCCAGTACAGGAACATGTTGCTTGAGTCTGCCTTGGACGCCATTATCTCAAAATGTGCAATCTCACGGTGCACACTGCTAAACACAAGCCTATTCACTGGTTGGATTGAGCGTGTGTAAACGCCGGGAAGATATCGACTATATCAACACGGGGAATAGCAGTTATGGGTCGCGGTGTTCTTACAGGGAGGTAACTCTGGATGTATGTCAAAGTAGACTAGCTCTGTCTCTGAAAAGAACATTTAATCTAAATTCATATAGAACAATAAATAATTTGGTATTATGTCTCAGCGTTTTCGTTTTTTCTCTGATAACATGATCCCTTCACTTTCTTAAAAACTTGCATGCTTTGCCTCCCTTTTGCATAAAGGCCCACGTGATTATTTTGACATGTTCAGTAAAGTCCCAGTCTATAAACGAAATGATCCCGAAAGTAGCTTAAATTAGCGTTGTTAACTTACGCAAATTTAGTTGTTCGTTGTTATCCGTATTTAAAAACGTAGACATAGGCTTGAGAAGATCTAGTTTGAGATATAATTTTTGCACATGTTCGAAAGTTAGCCTTTTCAAGTACGTTTCAAGTAATGTGGTTAAATGTAGTTGGGCGTAGTGAATCGTAAATGTGAACGTATTGCACTATAGTTAAACAAAGTTATGAAAGCACTGAATCGTGGTAAATCTTGTCCTCGAATAACTAGGGTTAACAACACTTCGTTAGGTATGAAGTCCTTTCTTCTACGTTAAGTTACATTCTAGTACGTTATACTACCTTGTGTTACATTGAACTACATTAGTTTCATTTCCGTTAAAGAAAGTTTAAGTACAGCAAACTAGATTTACGTACGTCATCCCACGTTTTTGAAAAAATTCAGGTCATGGTAAGTTTTTCAACATAGGACTACACTGTAGTAAGTACTAATACGCTTAATGTCGACCACACCTAACTAGGTTTAGTCAATGAACATTTAATTCATTTTCCAATGAATTATCATTCAAAATATAACAAAGTCTTTGTTGTTTTTGATAATCCACCAAATCTACCAGTGCATCAAATTTTCAACGGTGATTTGCTACGATTTGCATCTTCAGAGTACTTAACAGATTTAATATATTTTCATTATAGAAAACATTCTTGAATATTTGTCTGTTTAAGAAAATATTAAATGCTTGTGATTGCTACAACCATATGAATGTTTTAAAGAACTGTTTTTCGTTATTGAAAACACATTGTGCTTTCCAAAACAAAACCACACTTAACAGTATTTAGCACAGAACAAACTAGTTTTTCTATCAATTTTATCGAGACGTAACATAATATAGTACTGTTTATGATAACTATATATATATATATATCTAACTTGTAACCAATACAGTTTATGAATAATAAAGTATCAACAAAACTATGAATTATTCAATATTCCTAAAAAATAGCAGCATGTAAGCAGCTTAAAGGCATTATTTTCCATTTTTAAACTTTTTAAAGTAAATAAGTTTATTTCTTTTGATATTGCATGTATTCTTTTTGACTCAAAAGTATCGCCTATTTTGCTATATGGATCAGAAATTTGGGGAGCAAACTATTTCGCAGTAATTGAATCTGTCCACTCATTATATTTTAAAAGATTTCTATCAGTTTGAAAATTTGCTGCTAATAAGGCCATACTTGGAGAAACAGGCCGGAACCATATCCATATCGAGAGTCAAATTAGAGTTATTAAATTTTGGATTAAACTTTTAAGAATGCCAGAGTATAGACTACCGTATCAATCTTATCAAATGTTATTAGCCTTAGATAATCGCGGAAAGCATTCATGGGCTGCTGGTGTAAGAAATATGCTGTTTGTCAGCGGATTTTCCTATGTATGGATTAATCAGGATGTTGGTGATAAACGTTTATTTCTGGCAATGTTTAAACAACGTTTAAAAGATATATTTATACAAAGGTGGTATGAATCACTTGACGTGTCCACCTATTTGACTCATTATTCCCATTGCAAATCAATATTTAGGCCAGAAAAATACATAAGTGCCCTGAATTATAAGTCTTTTTTAAGTAGTTTATGTAAATTTAGAATTTCTCTTCATTCCCTTAAGGTTCAATCCTTTAGAAAGGATAATCATACTTTAAACGATTTAACATGTTCATACTGCTCCTCGGGCGAAACGGAGGATGAAGCTCATATTTTTTAAGTTTGTAAAGCCTTCTCTGAATGTAGAAATACATTTTTGAAATGTGTTAATGCCAATCCACAAACGATGTACAATCTGCTAAATTCAACTAATCCTAAAGTTATTTATGATGTTGCAACTTATGTGAAAGAATTAATGTACAATATGAAATCTTATGTCAAATCTTTAAAGTCACGTGACCAACAACGATAACTGTAAATTCAACTGTACTTTGGGCCACCGAGCCTTTTATACTGAATAAACATGTCTGTCTGTCTGTCTGTCTGTCTGTAAAGGGACAGTCCTATCGAGATATTCATTGTGGAAACGAAATTCATTGGAATATTTCAGTTTATGCATATGATGCTATTTTCAAATGTATGCGCTATGAGCATGCCTCCGGCGTGGAGTTTAGCGCTAAGAAATGGACTCATTATGTAATGCTTTTAGCACATGATAATAACACCACCTAGTTGAACATGTTACTCGGGGCAACATTTATTATGATTTAAAATTTGACAACTTGATAATGAAGAGGGAACAATCGGATTTCGTTTTCATGAAAAATACCCCGATAGGACTATCCCTTTAAAACTAGCGCCCAACTCAAACTAACAAAACCTTATATGAATCTGTATATCAACATACCATTGCTGATAACACAATATTTCAAAGTATACAAAATAATGGATTGAATTATGAATTTTGTATCTTAAAATCAAGGATTTATTTAAATAGTTGGAGAAATATTTTTTAATCTCCTTCTAAAAACCTAAACTGAAGCAGTATTCGCTCTTTTTACCAGGTTAGACTTAGACCATGAAATTCTATATAAAAAAACCCAATTATAAGCAATCATAAATGTAAGTAATACTGAAGACTAAGTGCCAGGGTTCATACCACCTTCATTTGCAGCCTTTAATTTCTTTGAATGTGGTCAAATCCTAATTTTCTTTTACAAAACATTGATTTATTTTCTGAAGACTTATGGCAAAAATCTGCGAACAAGAAATCATCTGCATACAGTGACGAATGCAATTCTTTAAACTATGGTTCAATAAATAAGCCCTTTCTCCACAAGTTGATTTTTCAGCATTCAACTTATTAACATCCAACGAAACGTGATGGTGGACTTAGCCTTGTCAAACGCCATTTATAGATTCAAAATATTCTGAAACGCCCAATTATATAACGTGCTAATAGCCACTTATATAGACTAAATTTCAGTCTCTGAAATGAAAATACATATAAAATGCAGTTTTCTACTATTAAAATTGAAAGGAGCCCACTGAAGCTGTTCATTTTCAGAAACTGCAGTGAGCTAGACTTGCTATAATAATATAGACTTGTGTGGGTCTTTAAAGATATTTTGTTTCAGGGGCTGTTAGACAGACTACCACTTACACTGATACTGATTTTACACATGGTACCATGGATAATTACTTGATAACAGAACAAAGATCACTATTAACTAGATCAAAATTCTGACGGAAATCAACACTTAAACAATAAAATGTATGACCTTTTTAGAAATACATACATTTGTGTAGGTTCATCTTGACATCTGATCGACATAACCTCTACAAACAAGGCGACATAACCTCTACAAACAAGGCGACATAATCTCTACAAACAAGGCGACATAACCTCTACAAACAAGGCGACATAACCTCTACAAACAAGGCGACATAACCTCTACAAACAAGGCGACATAACCTCTACAAACAAGGCGACATAACCTCTACAAACAAGGCGACATAACCTCTACAAACAAGGCGACATAACCTCTACAAACAAGGCGACATAACCTCTACAAACAATACGACATAACCTCTACAAACAATACGACATAACCTCTACAAACAAGGCGACATAACCTCTACAAACAAGGCGAGGACCGAAGGCACGGAAACAAGAAATAAACATCAGTATTTTTATGTCACCCCATTGAGCACAAACATACGCTGAAAAACGTCCCCTTTGTTCTGACATGCCGTTGGTTCCTTTCCGTTGTTGTAATTCATCAATCTACGAGTATACATAGAGAGAAACTGATCCAGATTCTTCTGATATCGCATTTATATACACGAGTTCATAAGTTGCAAACAGTACCATACAAAATCGTTTTTATTGTAAATATTTAACACTGCAAAAAAAAAATACCCATAGACTTTGAAGGTGGTGATATGAAAGCATCTTAACTTCGTAATGTAAATGACATCATATCATTTTGGTTGAATACTTGATGATGCTGTGATGTCATGTCTTTGATCATGAAGGCAGGGCATTATTTAAAGGAGCCTTTTATTACCCGCACGTGTAAGATACCGCAGTGTAATATTTATACGGCAATATTAAACTAGTGTAATACCACAGTGCAAGTATGACGTCACAGTAGTTGTGACGTTAATGTGTGGTTGTGACGTCATTGTGGAAGCGTGCGGTCACAATGGCTGCGAGTTTCAGAAATGTTCGTTTCAGCAAAATGTCGCCGGTTTTGCTTGATTTTGAGGGCAAGTAATAAACAGAATACTAAAATCCCTTCCATTTAATACTTTTCTTATTAAACTCGTGAATGATTTGGTATGAAACTCGCTTTCGCTCTTTTTATACACAACCAATAACTCGTTTAATAAAAATAATATTAAATGGAAGATCGTTTAGTATCCTCTATATCTCCTTCAAGCGACATGTCTTGTTTAATACATTTTAGGAGTTTAATCTTTCTGGGTTGCAGAAGTTTGAAAGATATCATGAATAAGTGTGGTGTGGGTTTTTTTCTATGTGTATAAATGAAGCGCAAAAAAATCAAACTTGCTTCTTCATAGACCTATCAGTTAACGTTAAACACATAAATAACTTAAATAAACGTTGTTTACCCTTATTAGCCACAGGGTCACAAAAGTCACATTTTATAATCCTTACTAGTCAAGGAGTCTATACACAATATTTCAGATTTCTTAACCTTTTGGTTGTGGAGAAGAAGAAGAAAAAAGGTTTTTAGGGTGTGGCCTCTGTGGCCATTATTAGGGGCAACAAGGTCTCCAACGTTACAATTTATCATCCTCACTAGTCAAGGAGTTTTAGTCTTTACTAAGTTTCAGCTCTCCATCCCTTTTGGTTCTGGAGAAGATGTCGAAAATGCAGTTAGCGTTAATGGACGGACGGACCGACGCCGGACATCATGCGCATGGCATGCCATCAGCCCATCGGGTTGTCCTTTAACACTTAAAAACGAGCTTTATATATTGTCAATTTGAGTCTCGTTTTAGATTTTATGTGATTAAGATCAGTGATTAGAGTTATCTCCCTTCAGATGTACTGTTAGTAATAGTACAAATACGATTTCTGACCACTGTTTGGTTTCTCAAACACCTCTTGAGGTATATTATTTAAGTCTTATTGTATTCAGTAAAATTGTAAGTGAAAGTCCCAAATACTGTAATTCTGCATTAGTAGATTCAAAATGCTTCCATGAGCTTGGTCACGCTGATTTCCACGTTTCAAAATTACACAGACCTTTTGCCCTTGCCTTAAATCGGCATGAAGTTCCTGCAATTGTTTCACTTAAACTTTTAACTTGAACCATTATCTTTGTAATACATATAATCAGCATAAACGCTGAATACTTTTATCGTCGCTTGCGACTATATTTCTGATCGTCTTTGCATTCTCGGTACTCTGTAGAAAAACAATTCATTTGACTGAAGTTTGATATCATATTTCACTCAGATTGTTTCAAAAGATTGTCTATTATTATTCTAAATTTGTTCCAAACGTAAACGCTCATTTCATTGGTTATTACTGAAGGTGCGTAACTCGTGATCGCTGCTTCGTTTCATAGGTTTTCTATGCCTTGAGGGCAAGGTCGGAAACGGAGAGTATAGCTCGATACGTTTGCACCTTGCCGTGGGAAGATGTCCTCATGTATAACTATCCCATGTTTATCGTGCTTAATAAGGATATAAGGTAATATATACGAATACATCGCCGTACATGCAATAAAGAGGTTGTAAAAATTTCCCTTACAGTCTTAAATGCAAATCGAAGAAGTCAGTCAATGATCCGTCAAGGCCCAAGTGAATTACATTTAAAAAAACTTGAAATCAGGCATGTCAGTGACTGTACCGTTGATGTAATAAAGACAAAAGACGATCATGCAAGATTTGATGTTTATTTCTAACAAAATATTGAAAATTTTAGGCACTTGTAACTTTTTCAAATGTAATTAGTTAATTGCTTGGACCCAATCAGCAACTTTGAAGGACAAGTTCAACCAGAAACCTCTCTCCATTTCTTGTTTGTGAAACAATACCGATATAAAGTACAAATAACATTGAAGTAGCACAATATCGTTATTTAAAAACATTATCCAGGCACTTATCAAGTAATTGCTAACAGAAGCCACTGACTGATCAACTTGAACAAGTTAAAATAAATCAATTGTCGTAACTCCAATGTGATAGCATTATACACAAACATCAAATGTCTTACAAGCAACAAGTAACACATCAGATATCAGGTTATCAATGCACCTACATGGTCTGGGTTATCTCCCTTTAATGGCGGTTAAATGGCACTAATCATGTCCTTGCCCTCACTGTCCTTATAGTGTGGGGGCCAGCTAGCTTTGACCGATGGTCTGCTGACCACTCTTTCGTAGTAAGCCTTCAGCTCATGGAACTTGTCCAGGCAAAGCTTACACCGGACACCGAAGACAAGCATGAAGTTTCCATTAAAAGACCAACCTTGAGAACATTATTTCATGCTAAAGTTATCGGTGTGGCAAAGGCTCACAATAGCCTTGTTAATAACATATGCAAATCAGTGAACTAGAGCACGCACCTCCTTTAGGTAACCGTTCCATCTACCCAGTTCTGTTCGAGCAGCCTCGTACCTCGTCTCAAGAAGCTCCTGCACAACAACACATGAACTTACAAACTTGCCTTCACCAACAGGGGGTCATGGGGTCACAAAATATACAATTTAGAATCCCCATTGGCCAAGGATTCTACTTTTCAGCTCTCTAGACCTTTTTGAACTTTTTTTTTGAGAAGATGAAAATAGGGGTTTTAGGTTTTGACCCCTGTGACCCCATTTGAGGTCAAGGGGTCACCAAACCTAAAACTTAGAATCCTCATTGGCCAAGGAGTTTAGACACAACTTTTCAGCTCTCTAGACCTTTTGAACTGGAGGAGAAGATGAAAATAGATTTTTAAGGTTTTGACTCATGTGATCCCATTTGGGGTCATGGGGTCATAACATTTACAATTTAGAATCCCCATTGGCCAAGGAGTCTACACACAACTTTTCAGCTCTCTAGACCTTTTTGAACTGGAGGGAAGTTGAAAATAGTGTTTTAAGGTTTTGACCCCTGTGACCCCATTTGAGGTCAAGGGGCCACCAAACCTAAAATAAAGAATCCTGATTGATGGGAGTCCACAACAATTTTTCAGCTCTCTAGATCTTTCTGAACTGGAGGAGAAGATGAAAATTTGGGGTCAAGGGGTCACAAACCTGAAACTTAGAATCCTCATTGGCCAAGGAGTCTAGACACAACTTTTCAGCTCTCTAGACCTTATGAACTGGAGGAGAAGATGAAAATAGATTTTTAAGGTTTTGACTCATGTGATCCCATTTGGGGTCATGGGGTCATAACATTTACAATTTAGAATCCCCATTGGCCAAGGAGTCTACACACAACTTTTCAGCTCTCTATACCTTTTTGAACTAGAGAAGTTGAAAATAGTGTTTTAAGGTTTTGACCCCTGTGACCCCATTTGAGGTCAAGGGGCCACCAAATCTAAAATTAAGAATCCTCATTGATGGGAGTCCACAAACAATTTTTTCAGCTTTCTAGATCTTTCTGAACTGCAGGAGAAGATGAAAATTTGGGGTCAAGGGGTCACAAACCTGAAATTTAGAATCCCCATTGGCCAATGAGTCTAGACACAACTTTTCAGCTCTCTAGACCTTATGAACTGGAGGAGAAGATGAAAATAGATTTTTAAGGTTTTGACTCATGTGATCCCATTTGGGGTCATGGGGTCATAACATTTACAATTTAGAATCCCCATTGGCCAAGGAGTCTACACACAACTTTTCAGCTCTCTATACCTTTTTGAACTAGAGAAGTTGAAAATAGTGTTTTAAGGTTTTGACCCCTGTGACCCCATTTGAGGTCAAGGGGCCACCAAATCTAAAATTAAGAATCCTCATTGATGGGAGTCCACAAACAATTTTTTCAGCTTTCTAGATCTTTCTGAACTGGAGGAGAAGATGAAAATTTGGGGTCAAGGGGTCACAAACCTGAAATTTAGAATCCCCATTGGCCAATGAGTCTACATACAACTTTTCAGCTCTCTAGACCTTTTGGAACTGGAAAAGAAGGTGAAAATAGGTTTTAAAGGTTTTAACCCCTGTGACCCAACTTTGGGTCATGGGGTCACGAAATCTAAAATTAAGAATCCCCATTGGCCAAGGAGTCTGCACATCAAATTTCGGCTCTCTTGAGTAATTGGTTCTGGAGAAGAAGTCGAAAAGTCGAGAAGAGGTGTCACATAGCGTTAAGATGGCGTTACCAAATGACGCAAGCGGTGGGCAGACTTTGCATAAGTTTAGCTGTTTTCGTGATTATTTATAATAGATTTGATTTTCATCATTCTATGTTTAATTTGGAACCAAATTCTGCATTGCATTACTTGCACATGCTATATGACTAAAATCAAATAATTTCTAAGCATGTTTAGGCTAGTAGTTTTACGTAACACGCTTCATAACATTTCAGTCGGGTTGGATGACGCGTTCATACGGTGATGGCTCATCATTTAACGGCAGTCAAACTAATATGAATATATTTTTTTCTGACATGACGGCCTCGCGGCTCGAGCAACATTTCTACAAAGATGGTGCAGCCCGTATTACCTTCGTGAGAAGCATACAACTTATACTTTATGTCAAAACATTTGGACCATTGATCATAGGATAATTCCTCGATGAAAACGTACGTATGCCGATTCATCTTGTAGGCGTTACAGCCTAAGTTGCATAGGAGACTAACTTTCTCAGAGTGTTGTTTTTAATTTTATTTTTTCAAATTAATTAGGATAAGTATTTAAAGGAGCAGTAGCACAATTTTAGTGGAATATAAGGTGATGTCATGGAAATGAAAATAAATGGTTCACATTGAAAAACAATGTATTTTAATTAACTGAAGCACCAATAAATCAAATATATAATGTAATGTTCAGCCATGCGATTCCTTTGTCTGACACAAAATGAATTAAAGGTGTTCACACAAAAATGGCCTCCAATGGACTTTATGTTAATCTCAATAATTTGTTCTCCGACTATAGATAATTGGTTTGAGTAAAGAGATTTTTGACACTATTAAAATAATACATTTAGCATTAACATACAATCATCAGTTACATTTTGATAACATAAAATTTTCAAAAATCGTGCTACTGTCCCTTTAAAGTTTTCCATTGGAGAAACATATCACAAACTCATAAGCTCTAACCTTGTCCAACTTGTCCGCCGGGGTTGATAAATGATAGCGTGCGATATCCTGTATTAGGACACCCTCTATATTGCTGGCCTGGGGGAAAACAGACATATTTTCAAACAATTATGTTATATGGACCAATTACAATTTTCCAAAATGAAATTTTTAAAAAATCAAAAAAATCTGTTTTCTATCTTATTTCAATTGTGTTCGCATATAAATGTGTATTCATTTTAACTAGACTTTATATATGTCATCGACTACATAACATAATGATTCAAAATGATAAAATAAATACTATTGCTAGCACGAGTTAAAATCTTCTACATTGAACTGATAAATCAATCTATGCTTAATTTCTTTAAAAACGAAACAACATCAGTAATGTCTACCAATCGAATTTCATAATATGTTACCTCAAACAGACGCTGATAAACTTGAGCACGTTCGGCGGTGTCTGTTGGCAAGAGTTTCGTCCCTTGGTTGCTGAAGTTTTCCTGATTGAGGAGAGAAATAAGATAAAAATAGAGATGGTTATCCATTCTGGTTCCCTCATCAAGGCAGGGGCCATGATCCATTTTTGGGATGAAAATGACCCATTGAAATTTCAAGTTTACTATTGACATTATGACAATGGCCCATTTAGAGTTTTAAAATTCCTATAAATAAAAAACATGTATGATAACACGTCGGCCTATTTGTCTTTAACAGAAACTATAAATATGTCGTCAAGAGCCATGCACATAGAAGGACATGTCATCAATAGCCATGCACAAACAAAGAAGGACATATCATCAATAGCCATGCACAAAGAAAGAAAGAAATGTCATCATTAGTCATGCACAAACAAAGAAGAACATGTCGTCAATAGTCATGAACAAACAAAGAAGAACATGTCGTCAATAATCATGCACAAAGAAAAACATGTTGTCAATAATGATGCACAAACAAAGAAGAACATGTCGTCAATAATCATGCACAAAGAAAAACATGTTGTCAATAATCATGCACAAACAAAGAAGAACATGTAGAGTAATTTATAGAGGTGACTGAGTAAATACTAATTAATAATAACCAATAATTAGGTCTTTGTAGCTGACCTGCTTTCCTATGGGGAAAATATCCTTACTTGATATAATATACCTGAGAGGCATATTCTTATTTGCCTCATGCATGCACGAGAACGACTTTATTTGAAATTACTCCTTAGCATTTTGATTTCATTTAAGCAAGGACTGATTGACTTTTTCTGTAAAAACGAGATTTTCCTCTAGAGCTTACCAACCTTTAAGTAGAAGTAGATTATAAATTTGTGAAGTTTTTATCAGTACATTTTAAATAAGGATGAATGTTCTTTTGTTCTATTTCTATCAACTGTACATTCCTTTCTCATTTTGTACACTAATTATCTAAAACCATTTAAGCCCAGTAATTTCCATTTACGTTGAGAAGCTTTTTAAAATGTTTTTCATCATTTCAAAATGTAACTTTTTCAATTTTAACAAATTTTGGCGTCACTACAATATTTCACACACCTCCAGGTAGAAGCAGATGGCTCCAGACTCGTTGACGACCACATCTCCATGTTTGAAAGTTGGCACCTGTAATTGTAGAGGTAGGTTGTCAGTCTGTTATCAAAATAAACTAGAAAGTGTTTTTAATCGTAAAAACAAATGTCTCCCACATGCACCATTTCAGCTGAATGTTGTTTTTGAGAATTCCTTATAGTTTTCTAACTCGAATAAAGATCATATTCTTTCTATAAAACAACAAACTGTAAGTACACCCATGTATTAGTTCTATTTATAAAACTAACCTTTCCCTTCAAAATGAAAAAAAAAAAAACTGTTGCCATAAAAACCCAAAATATTTTAAAAAAAACATAATGAAGTAGTATACCAAATTTGGTGAAGATTGATCAAGTAGTTTCAGAGTTGTGCTCCGGAAACACACCCTACGCTTCAAAATGACAAAGTTCAAACTGTTGTTATGAATACTAAAACATTTGAAAAAAAGGCACATCTACATGATATGAAAAGTATGTATAACACATTTTGTGGAGATTTATTAAGTAGTTTCAGAGTTACTACATTTGTGTATGTTGGGGGGGGGGGGGGGGACATAAAAAGTAAAAAGTATTTTATTTAAACAAAAGGACAAATTAATCAAATTAGTCATGAACCCTTTTTAAGGACTATATGTAAGTCTTGTTGACACTAGCTATAGGCTCTTAGCAACAAGGGTTAGGGTTGCTTATTCAGAATAATATTTGACGATCTAAACGACTTTTTTCTAGAACTGAACAACAAAGCATAATAATAATCTCATAAATTATTTAGCTTACATTCAATCAGTAAACTCGAGATAAGTATCATTTTTACGGGAAAATATGTATGTAATCTTTCAACCTTCGATTCAAAGAAATGATAAATGAAAAAACCTATATTAAGTACAACGTGTATTTTTTTCATTTAATGAAAAGATTGATTATTGAAAACAGTTACATTTTGTTAAATCATTATTACGTAATCGTATCTTAAGTAAATTGAATCTTGCTTACAATAAAAGTAGGGTAAAATGAATATCACAATGAAACTTAATCTAAATCAATCTCATTCAAATCAGTTCGAAACTTTCAGAATGACATTGAATCTTAAAGGACCACATTTTGCATATGTCTTTTCCAAATCATTAAAAACATTATATTTGTAGTAATTGCATGCATGCAGAGACTCAAAAGACATTTTAAGATTTTTTAAGTTATTAGAGATGCCTCTGATGTCGGCCACGATATATGTAACAGGCTTCATTCGAATCATGTCTCAGGTATACTCGACAAAATATTTTTGGACGTCGTTTTTGATGTATCAGTAACATACTTATTTTCAAATATATCTAGCTAAAGGAGTTTCATACAAGACGGATATTCAAAGCACAGGGAAATTCGGTTTTCTCAGTCTCTGAAAGACTCCGGAATCTTATAACGATTCGGATACTCAAACTCGTCATTGTGAATTGAAATGCACATCTTATAATCACTTATCAAGATATCTTCTAGAGTAACCTTTATACTGCAAGCTCATCAACTTAATAGGTGTACACATCGTATAATACACTCAGGGGCAAAAGAAACGATACCAACTTTTCAAAAGAATACAAAACAAAATCCTGTTGTAAATGATGTGCGACTATGGACCCTTGTGATAGGCACATCAGTTGTGAAGAAGTACTCACAATTTCAACATCAAAGTATGATATTTATAACTGTATGACTGCTCAAATACAAGAGGGGTCCAAAAACAGCCTTTTAAATGTTATTTTTGGTCATAAACTTTTGAATTGGAATAAAAAAATTATGAAATGTAAAAATCTTATAAATTTAAGATGTTATGAAAATAAATAACCCTGAAGAAGTTTATTTGTTCGCGCATTTTGCCTGTATGTTTGTTTTAAAACTAGCAAAAGGGTCTCATTCACTATCCTATCTCGTCTAGTTAAGGAGCTGTTTAAACGGCGTTTTTTTTAAAAAGCCTGTATTTCAAAAGCGTTAACAGATACAGCTTAGAAATTAAAAACTTAGTTCAGTTAGCTCTTGAAGACATGAGTTAACCCTGTTTCAGCCGTAAATTTCACTCGTAGCTTAAAAGTATTTTATATGGTGTCGTTTCTTTTGCCCCTGAGTGTACACTCGTTCCTACGGTGTGCATTGCAACCAAATGTTTTAATACTTTGCTTTAGAATTTATATTCAGCCACTGACTGACCTCCAAAACATCTCACATACAACCAAAAAGGTCAGATTTATAAACATAATTATGTTATTTCTTTTCTTGCACTATTACCATATCACCGACTTTAGACTCATTATCAATTAGTACAAAAACCAATCTAAATAAATTTAGATCAACAGGTTTTATATTTGGTCAACAGTATGACAAAATAAAAAGTCTGTTGATCTAAATTTATTTAGATTGTACAGAAACTAAATATTTTAAACAAAAGGGAATATTTGATAAGTTCATAATTGGTGTACCAAATATTAACGACTTAATCTGACATGCAAAATAATTATAAAAATTATTTTTGTATCATGGTAGGTTAATAATGCTACAAATTGGTTATTGCAAATATTAAACCATAATTCTGTATACAAGCGTATTAGAGGGTACTTAAATTCGATGTATTGTTTGTATATACAGATGCAAAATACTTCCATGAGCTTGGTCACGCTCACTTCCACGTTTCAAATTACATAGACCATTTGCTCTTGCCTAAAGTCGGGTTGTAGTTGCTTTATTGTTCACTAAAGCCTTTAACTTGAGCCCATTATCTTTACAATGCATATAATCAGCAGGAATGCTTTATCATTTTATCGTCGCTTGCAGCTATGTATCTCAATGTTTTTGCATTGTTGGTAAAATGAAAACAATCCATTTGACTGAATTTTGATAACAAACCTCACTCGGATTTTTTTTCAAAAGATTGTCAATTATCAATCTGAATTTGTTCAAATTATAAACGGTAACTTCATTAATTATGATTGAAGGAGCGTAACTCGTGATCATGATAAGTATCCCTTCTTCGTTTCATAGGTTTTCTATGCCTTGAGGGCATGGTCGAAACGGAATGTGTAGCTCGATACGTATACGTTTTCGCCTTGCAGTGAGAAGATGTCCTCACGTATTACTATTCCAAGTTTCTCATGCTTGATAAGGATATAAGGAAATATACGAAAACATCGCCGTAAATGCCAGTAAAAGGGTTGGAATCCTTACAATTGTCCCTTGAAGTCTAAAATGCAAATTAAAGAAGTCAGTCAATATGATCCGTCCAGGTCAAGTGAATTACATTTAAAAAACCTTGAAATCAGGCATGTCAGTGACTGTACCGTTGATGTAATACAAACAAAAGACAATAATGCAAGATTTGATATTTATTTCTTACAAAATATTGACAATTTTAGGCACTTGTAACTTTTGCAAATGCAACTCGTTAATAGCTTCGACCCAATCAGCAACTTTAAAGGACAAGTTCATCCAGCAGCAAAGTGTTCTCTCTCCACTTCTTGTTGGTGGAAAAAAACTGATAAAAAGTACAAATAACATAAGTAGCAAAATATCGGTATTTTAAATAATCATCCACTTAAGTTAATTGCTAACATAAGGTACTGACTGTTTTTGTACAGGTAGCAAATAACATTTTTTTATCAACTTCAACAAGTTGCAATAAATTAATTGTCGTAGCTGCAATATATGAAGTATACATTAAAATCAATGTCTTACAAGCAACAAGTAACACGTACGATATCAGGTTACTCCCTTCAATGCAATTCGGATATCTCCCTTCAAGGGCGGTTAAATGGCACTCATCACATCCTCCCCCTCACTGTCCTTCCAGTGTGGGGGCCAGCTGGCTTTGACCGATGGTCTGCTGACCACTCTTTCGTAGTAAGCCTTCAGCTCAGGGAACTTGTCCAGGCAAAGTTTACACCGGACACCGAAGGCAAGGTAGGGGAATAGAAAGACGTCCGCCATTGTGAAGTCTTTCCCGGCAACGTAGCCTTTGGTCTACAAAACGAGTGTTAGCAAATTTCTTGAAAGTTCTTGGAATTCAACCTTGGTTCGCTTTTTGCATTTGACATAAGAGAAAGACTCACTTCATTGAACTTCTTCCATGTCTATTGAAATAAATCAGCTTCTGATATAAGATAATCCAGGGAAGAAAGTTTCAATAAGTGTGAATAGTACCCAATCAAAATAAATTTGGAACAACAGAGTTTTCTTTATATTTAGTAAGTACTGTTTTTTAGAACTGTCGATCTAAATCAATTCACATTGGAGCAGTCCGCTTTGTAAATAACAATTATTGTTTAAGTTTGAAAGTAGAACTATCTATGGCACGAAACTTTCAGTAGAAGTTACTTGCATCAACCCTTAAGGCTGTTAGAATATGCTAACGTAATGAGTTGTGGCAAAGGCTCAAACAACTTTGTTAATAAGATGCAAACCAGTGAACTAGAGCACACACCTCCTTCAGGTAACCGTTCCATCTGCCCAGTTCTGTTCGAGCAGCCTCGTACCTCGTCTCAAGAAGCTCCTGCACAACAACACATGAAGTAACAAACTTGCCTTAGCCAACAGGATACGAGACACGACTTACGTTTTTCAAACTTGCAAAGGGACCCTTGAGTATACACTCAGGGGCAAAAGAAACGATACGAGCTTTTCAAAAGAGTACAAAATAAAATCCTGCGACTTCGAACCCTTGTGCTAGGCACATCAGTTGTGAAGAAGTACTCACAAATTCAAACATCAAATTATGATACTTATACTTATATGACTCTTAACATACACGAGGGGTCATCCTACAACAGCTTTTTCAATGTTATTTTTGTCATGATTTTGAAATTGAAAATCATAAATTTGATAAATTAAAGATGTTATCAATATTAAAAACCTTGATAGAAATTAATCTGTTCATGCATTTTGTCTATAAGTTGGTTTAAAAAAAGGAAAAGATCTATTTTCGTTATCATATCTCGTCTCGAGTAAGGAGAAAGAATGCCCTGAAGGCAACATCAGTTCCAGCGCTTGAGATGGAAACAGATATCACCCCTTTGAATCTTGATATTGAATCAGCTGTCCTGAACAAACGCATCAAACAACATTTCCAACCAAAGGAGACACCAAGAGTCATCAAAGATAATCCAGCTCCCAATAGCTTCTTCCAGAGCTACTTCTGAGGCAAAGGAACAGTGTCCTACATGTACCAGGTAAAAAGAAAGTTGACTTCAAACAAACAGCCATCATGAATGACCAACCACCATGGATGTGGTATCCTCTTTCAAAGAGTTGAATCTTCCAGACAGAGCATCCAAAAGGGAAATTCCAAAGCGATTGCATGAACTCACTCTGGAACTTATTCATGGATAATATCAGGACCATTCAAAGATCTGCACAGTGTTCCTCTCGACCTTTCTGCTTAGCGAGCAGGAGCAGGAATATATTTTCATTACTCTGGTGAAGAATCCATTATTCCACTTCCTCCCAGTTCCATCTTGGAGGCAGAACTAGTTGCCATTGAAAGAGCTCTTCAAGCAGTAACAACAACAGATGCATCTGACGCCAAATATGTTGTTCTCACATACTCAAAGTCTTCGCTACAAACCTTTTCATCCTATAAGCCAACTGACTACTTCCACCTCTGCAGTAGGATAAATCAACTGCTTTCAGCAAATAAAGGAATGGTTTCTCTCCAATGGATCCCTAGCCTTGTCGGAACTTCAGGGAATGAAAACGCAAGATGGCGGCAAACTGTGGACCAGTCAACAAACCAGTAGCAACCATTCCGTTGTTAGTGGGTGCAGTGAAATCATCAACCAAACAATTTTCGAGAGATTATTGGAACAATGGGTTAACCGGAAGACAATATAATCAAATCCAGTCTAAACCTATGTTCAATAAACAAATGTGTATCGCAGAGATCAAGTCCTCCTCAGTCAGATAAAGTTAAATCACTATCCTTGCCAAAGCTTTCTGCACAAATTCAATCTTGCCACCACTGCTGCTTGTCTACTGTATGACTCAGGGGAGGAAACCATCCTCCATGTCATCTTTGACTGTGAAGATCTTCAAGATGCAAGGACGTTTGACAGTAGGGTTACCCTGTCCGAACTACTAACAAACCAAAACAACTCATGGAAAAACATTGTGGACCTATTCAAAGAGAGAGGGAAAGGAGGATACGTGCCAGAGCAAATGCTGATGCACGAACTTAAATGTCGTATTTTGAAAGGCGTGTTTTTCAAAAGCTTTAAAAGATAAAGGTTTGAAACAAAAAACTTAGATCAGTTAGCTCTTGAAGACATGGAATAACCCTGTTTCAGTCGTAACTATCACTTATGGCTTAACCTATCATGCAATTTATATGGTATCGTGTCTTTGCCCTTGAGTATAGCAGTTAGCATTACAACAATTACCTAAGAAAGCTGACTTAATCTGATCGGCGTTTAAATCCCCATATATGTCAAAACATTTTTTAAATAATTAATCATAGAATAATTTCTTAATGGTAACCTTCTCATGCCAATATTAATCTTGTTGGGTCTGACAGACTAACCTTCTCAGATTGTTGTTGTTTTTAATTCCTTTTTTCAAATTGAACATTAAAGTTTTTTATTGGAGAAATATTTCACAAACTCCTAAGCTCTAACCTTGTCCAACTTGGCCGCCCGGGCCCGGGTCATGAAATAATAGCGGGCGATATCGTTGAGTATGGCACGCTCCAGATTGCTTACCTGGGGGGAAAACAGACATGTTTCAAAAAGTTATGTTATATGGACCTTAAACAATTTGCCAGTATAAAATTATTAAAACTAAAAAAAATTGCATATTAATGTATATTCATTTTCCTTGACTATACATGTCGCTGACTATTCAATTCTTTATTCAGCTGTATGTAGGCCATCGGCCCATAATACAATGTATTTATTATACAACCACCAAAAGGCTTCTTCGTAGCATATTTGTATGGTAAACATACATAGCCAAATTTCGTAATACATGTATGTTGTCTACAGACATCAAATTATTAAATTTATACAGTGAGGGATGAGTGTAATAATGACGAGGAATATATAAAATACGCAGATGGTCATAGGCAGAACAAATAAGAAGGAAATGATATTCGTCTTCAATAAAATCCTCTGTACAAATGTGACAAAATCTAAGATGCCTTGGTTTATTGATATATCTACCAGTTTCAATATTTAATTTGTGAGAACTGCAACGAAATTGTACAAGAGCAATACGGAATTTCTTGATATCTATGCAGCTAAGATAAATCTCAGCACAAAATACATGTTTATAATATGAATATGAACAACTTTTGGAGCTAGCCGTTAATGATTCATGCCAACCCTGTACATACATATATTGTGCTCTTGCCATGAATTCAGAAAGAAAGGACTCGAAGTGAGAAATAAACTGACTATCCCAAACAAAGCTGAATCCCATACTATTCAATAGAAACCTAAGCTTAGAGGCCCAATTAATTTTACCATGCGAAACATCCAGCAACATTAAAGTATAACACTTTTTAGGAAAACGAGATACTGGCATGTTCAACAACTTATACCAGTATTTAATACATCGTTTGTAGGCATATATAAACATGGGATATCTGCCACATTCCCCACGAACAACCTGATCAGATGTAGATGATTTAACACCAATTAAATGTTTACATGCCAGAATCTGAACTTTCTCCACACTTGAAGTAACATTACAACCTAACCCCCACACCTCCGCCCCATATAGGAGAATTGGTGTTACCTTAGAGTCAAAGATTCCAATATATACTTGGTGATTAAAAGTATTTAACTTTGATAAAGACCTAATGATACTAAACAAAGCCTTTTTTGATTGCAACATGGAATTGTCGAAATGTTTATACCAGGCAAGCGTGTGCGAAAACTGCACACCCAAGTATTTATATGAAGAAACACATTCTATTTGAGAACCTCCTACAAAACAATTCTCTTTCTTGGAAAGCTTTCCACCTTTTCTAAACACAATAATTTGAGATTTATCCAGATTAACTGTAAGATTATAATCAATACAATGCTGTTCTAGAACATTTATACGTTTTTGCAGACCATAAATACTGTCTGATAGAAGGATAACGTCATCTGCAAACAAGAGAAGGAATAATTGAGTTAACTCAGGATGAAGTTGGATACCAGGATAGCAATCAGACTCAATTGTATCAACTAACTCGTTAATAAACATTGAGAACAAAAGAGGACTAAGAACACATCCCTGACGTACCCCACTATTACAATGGAACATTTCCGAGAAAATAATTAGATGTAACACAAGATTTAACACATTCATATTGATCTTACACATTTTAACATTTTAGGAGACACACCCTTCTTCTGAAATACTGACCATAGTTTTGACCTATTAACCAAATCAAAAGCCTTCGCGAAGTCAACAAAAAAAGCATACATTACTACATTACAAAATGATTCAGTATGATATGATACTTTTGTTGTGACGATTTAGTAAATACTACGTAAAACTGACATTTCAATCTAATCAAGGTCTCATGACAGATGATCAGGTAACATATGAAAGGTCTATCTCTATCCAATTGCAAGATGTGGTCACGGATAAAGTTTTCGAAAAATGGCTGCTGTGGTTAGGTCATGAAATGAAAAATTGTGACATTATCTGAAATTATCTTAATTATCATGATAGATGCACATGTGAAATAGCAAAGGTCTAGCCCAAGCAGTCAAAGTTGTGAGCAAGGTTAAAGTTTGTTGTGCAAACAGACAGACAGACAGACAGACGGACAAGGCAAAAACTATATACCCCGGAATCTCCGATTCGTGGTAAACACAATTATAAGATGAACGTTACATTCTCACACGAAACTACATCAACCAACAGTTGGAAGACGATAATCTTCAAACGAAACAATATTAGCAATCTCTACCATTCGAGTTTCATTAAAAGGTTACCTCAAACAGACGCTGATAAACTTGAGCACGGGCGGCGGTGTCTGTTGGCAAGAGTTTCGTCCCTTGGTTGCTGAAGTTTTCCTGATTGAGGAGAGTGAGATATTATTCAAGATGGTTATCAATTTCGCATTCCCGAGAAAAAGAAGCCTAATGCTTAGAATCTGTAACATGTGAAGAAGCCTTTGTAGATGACCTGCCTTGCAAAGGAAAATTTTCCGAAAAGTCCTGACATTATGAAGTATACTTGATAGGCATATCCTAACTTGACTCATGTATACACGAAAACAACTTAGTTTCTCTGAAATTGAAATTACTCTCTTAAACATCTCGTTTTCATTTAAACAAAGGCTGGTTGACTTTGTCTGTAAAAACTATAATCTTGAAGAACTCACCAACCCTTCAGAAGAGGTAGATTGTTATGTTTGTGAAGTATTTCTTGGTCCCTTAAATAAACGGATGCAAGTTAACTTTGAACTGATAATGTTTTATCTCTCATCAACTGGATATTCTTTACTTATGTTGTCCAGTAATTATCAAAAACAATTTGAGGACAGTAATTTTAATTTACGTTGAGTAACGTTTTTTCTTGTTATTCATCATATATCATATGACATTTTCAATTTTAACGTAATTAAGCAAAATCCTGAGAAGGAACAAATTTTGGCGTCACTACAATATTTCACACACCTCCAAGTAGAAGCAGATGGCTCCAGACTCGTTGACGACCACATCTCCGTGCTTGAAAACTGGTATCTGTAATGGTATACAAGAAGTAGGTTGTGGGTAGGCTCACAGCAGCAGGGGTAGGTTTTTCATATATATATATATATACTATATATATGTATATATATATATATATATTCTTTAAACATAACAAACTGAAGATTGGTCTTCATATAAGTTCATTACCAACCGGTTTCACAACATAGTGATCATCAGGGTAACTTATACATTGTGTTGCTAATGGTATAGCGTTAACAATGGCAAGGGACGTAATTCATGACGTCATATGCATACCACTAAAAATATATATAGTAAATGCGACGTCAACATGATTTCATATTAGTTACAGTTCAATTTAAGGGCATATCCATTAATAAAGAATCGTTATTTTATTTTCCTCAGTTCTTCATTATCTGTGCGCATTTTGTATATAGGACAGATTGTGAACTGGGCATTGCAATTCTTTGCGCATTCATCTATATGTGTGCTAAGGCCGGGTATACATCTATAGTTTGGTGTTTTAATCTGTTGTTTATGTACTTGGACTCTCGCCCTTAATGTATCCCCCGTTTGACCAATATACTCTTCGTAACAACCAGAGCATGTTATTACATATATTAGATTTCTGGAGGCGCAAGACATATTTTCCAATATTTTGAATTTTGAATTATTCCTAAAGGTGAATGAATTTAGCTCCAAGAGAATATTTAATACATAAACCATGAACAATTAACTTTTACATCTATATATATATATATATGAAAAACCTACTGCTATATATATATACCAACCGATGCAAATGATTCAAATCAAAGCTATTGTGCAATTTCAGATTCATATGTCGCAATAGCCTTAACTGTTGTAACAAATAAAGCTGTGTTGTTTTGTAATGTTTTGTCAAAGTGCCTTCATTAAAGAGAGTGTTTTTTTATATTTCTGTTGTTTGTACTTATGGTTAGTAATTACATGTATAAGAACAAGCCCGGCAGAGATTAGATGTTTTTGAATTGTTAAATTTGTCTTTCAAAAAAATCAATTTGTTTAATTCTTTCATATATTTACTGGTTTCTGATAGTAAATGAGTTAAATTGTCAAAACTCCCATAGTTATTAGAAATTCGTATAAAGTAATCATGTAAGTTTTTGGATAAAAACTTCGAAAATATAGGTCCATGATATATAAAAACATATTTGTCCTTTTTGTGTTTACAGCGCCTAGATTTGTATTATTTGTTTAGTTTTCATAAGCGTGCCTGTGGGCTGCATGGTACTTTAAAAAATAATTTGTATGGTAATGGCTTATCATAGGTGTTTGACATACCACATTTGTGTTTAATCTCGCATGGGGCACTTTGCCCCAAACTACGGGGCAAAGTGCACCGCCTTTGGCGAAAAAGATTTTCGTTAATATCTCTTTATGCAGGCATGTTAAGTTACAAAGCATTTGTCATACAATAGTTTATCCGATGAGAATTAGAGACAGGCTGCAAGTTGCATTCTAAACATGTTAATATGCCCAGACAACACGCTAATATGTTAGGGGGCGCGCTTTGCCCTGGTCTCCCTTACGCTTATTGATAAACTATCGCAATATTACATGCATTAGACCATCGTTTGCAATGGTTACTTAAAATAAAATATCGCTATCGCAATGGTCCCTTGTTAGTTAATAATATTAAACAATGTAGTAAGGACCCAATTTTAATCTTTGTGGAATGACCTTTCTCATACATTATTGCTTGGTGCCCAAAGGCATGATTTGATTTCTCTAAAACTTTTCTGAATTCTCTCTATATTACTCTTGATATTTTCAAAGGGAAGCCGCGCCAATCACATTTTTTGTATCCAAATCAAAAGACCAATGAACAGAGCTGTAGTAAAAAATGCATTACGTCACCATGTGGGTAATACAAAATATTTGGCACATTAAACTGTGGAATATGATTTCACTTTAAATGTCATGTTAAAAGAGAAACAATATTTTCTATTAAGGACGCTAATAAATGTTAACAGACTCAATCAAAAACATCTTCATTTGAAGAAGAGTTTGTATTCGTTCCAGATAAGAGCATTATTTCGCATTCAATAATCGCATAATCCACTTTTTTATAACCCACGCGACTTAATTTCACGCTGTTATCCAGTGTTGTATATTTCACTTATCACCCAAATTGTTCGACAAATCACAATCTCCTTCATCTGCCTATGTGGCACCAAGCATGCCTTGTTAAGCCTACACTCAATCAGTATATTGGAGACAAGAATCAAGTTGAATTTCATAAGATATTTTACTTTTAGTCTATCATACTTATATAGTTTACAAAGACATGAGCAATTTCAATATAAAGGTGATATCAATCAATAATCAATTAATTATATAATTCTATACATAAAACCTAAATTTGCTTATAAAAACACATCTCGTTACTCAATTCGGTTACACCCCGACTAGTTTTTACCTGCCCTCGTGGGTTCAACTTCATCACATCATCACTCTTGTGCCCCATATTGCTGAAAGACAGCATCTTGTCCTGGTACTTCAGCCCTTTCTCTTCTAGGGCAAGCATTGCCTTCCAACAAGGGGCGCTGCCCGAAATCCAGTACACGAACATGTTGCTTGAGTCTGCCTTGGACGCCATGATCTCAAAATGTACAATCTCACGGTGCATACTGGCCGGAGACACAAGCCCCTCCCTGGTTGGATAGAGCGGGTGTACACATATCGACTATATCAACACGGTGGATTGCAGATACGTGGGTTACGATGCCCTTAAAGGGAGCTTACTCTGAATGTGTGTCAAGAACAATCTAAATAATCTGGCCTCTATAACCAGTCTAAGTAAACCTTGCCTCAATATTATCCGTTTCACTCAGTATAGGAGTTAAACGGATAATATTGAGGCAAGGTTTACTTAGACTGCCTCTATAACACACGTTACACCCCATTGTCAAAAGTAGACTAACGTTATGTCTCTGAAAAGATATTTTGTAAATAAATCCATGAATAAGAAAATGATAGGAATTAAGTCTCAGAGATCCCCCCTCCCCCGAGATCCTGACATGATATCTTCACTTTCTTATAGACATAGGGCTTCGCCTTTATACACCACTTATTTTGGGCATTATATTTAAATTAAAAGTAATGCATAGATCATTTGTAACTCTTGATATAAAGTTCTACATAGGTGTGCGTAGTTTTGTCATAAAGTTGTTCGATGAGACCGGAATTAGTGCATTCAATCCGTATGAACTATGATATAGGCACGTTTTGCGCAATGTGGATGTGACTTCTAAAGACTCAATACGTTAAATTCCATGGTTTAACTATCCTGGTGTTAGGAATAATACCATTCACCTTTTCCTTCTTAACTCCGCCGTAGTTTGCAATGTAGGTGCCAAGTATGGCGCTGTCATACTTGTCATGTCATGTATGGCGCTGTTCACCTCCAAACCAGGTTCCCAATTGTACTGCTTGGTGGACAGAGGCACGATTCGAACTAAGTCTATTACCCAGGGTGACACCTAACTGAGTCTCTCAACTCATATCACAGATATTCCAGCATCAAGTAAACTGTCATCTTACACCATAAGAGTCCTGATATCGGAATTAAGGACACTTTTGCAATACTCTTTTCAATGACGCCGAATCAAATATATCATAGAAAAATACATCATATGTTGACTTAAATAACCAGGGCACAATATATAATCGTCTCTGCTATATTGTACCATTTCGTTCCAAAACATTTTGTCAGGTTTGATAAAAATTACAAATGCAAAATTTTGAATTTATTCAATATTGAAGATATGTAGCCTATAATGTTTGGTATGTGTGACTCCTATTACCAATGGGTTGTCTATAAAGGATGAAATCTTCATGGGGATAATACCACAGGGACGTGTAATGTGGAAAACAACAGAGTCAGAAGCTTTTTCAGTCGACGATCCAGCACATACTACTAAAAAAATGTAAAGGGATGTAACGACAGCAACACCCATGTCCTTTCGAAGCTTTATATAGCACGGTAGGTAATTGTAAAGGTTTCATTGTGAAATATATTTTCAAACGGCCATTGAGTGTTGCTGTCGATACATCCCCTTACTTTTGTATAGTAGTTTGTGCTGGATCGTCAACTGAAAAACTTCTTACTCTGTTATTTTCGATATTACACGTCCCTGTGGATAGTACTACAGATTTACCACAGAATGTAGTCCGCTCTTTCCCCATGCTTCATGAATCATCTTCGCCAACCCTCACTGGACTAGTCTGGCATCCAGGTCATTTAGCAAAAATATTCATATGACGACCAACCCAGTCTAGAAAAATACAGCAAGTCTCATCTTAGACGGACTATCTATCTATGCTCCATAATCATGCAATGTTACTGCAATTGGTCTGAACTTATGTTTGTAAATAAATACAGATATGTTATATCTGTCTATGTACCTATAAAGGAATAAAGGTATAAACAACACAAACAAATCTAGAAGACTAAGATTAAGCATTTCTGGGCTCCTTTTTATGAAACATGAATTGTTTAAAAGTACTTCAGAGACGAAATGTAAGTCTATCACTGGTCATGCAGCTCAGCGGAGGAAAGGGGAGTAACTCCTCATGTACAGATCAAATAATGTACTCAGGACCTGTTGTCAGGGGCTGCATAATAAACAAGTGGTTGCATTTTGGAAATAATTGCCATATTTTTAATAATCGATATTCATATATAAGATGATATACAAGGGTCAATATGGAGATTTGTACATGATTCGCAGTTTTAAATGACACGGGATTTCCTCGATCTATTTATATCTACCAACACGTCAGCTCTCAGTGTTTATAGTCCAATTGGTGTTTTCGAATTTTCGTTTTGGAGCATGTATATAGAGAATACGACGTTCCTGGGAACACCAGTGCATACGAGCATGTGACTATGAACTTCCGAGTCCCTGTCAGCGTTAGATAAGGTATACCATAGCCGTATGAGGTGACATTAGTGTACTTAGCGCAGAGCCGAACCAGCGAAGCATGGCACCTCTCCATTCCTCACTTCCTCTTGTTGTGTTGTTTACACTGGTCCTCGGCATCAGTGCGTCCAGACTGGACATCAAGGACGGGGGGTTTGAGGGGTTCGTGGTGGCGGTCAACAGAGATGTCCCGCACTCCCCCGCCTTAATACAGAAGCTCAAGGTAAGTATTTACATGTATATATGTACCTACAAATACAATATGGTGGGTAGGTCAAAGGTAGCATCAACAACCTTTGACCGTGTTATATCTCTAAGGTTGGTTTCAAGTCTGGAGGTTCTTATTGAGCAAGGTTAAATACCAGTATCCCCCCTGAATGAGCCCCTGTTGATCTAGCCTCTGTTCCAATTAGCCGAGTTTGTTGTATAAAATTGTAGATGGCTGATTAGATGAAATCAAAGTTAGTTGTGCTGACAGCGGCGCTGTCCTTAAATCATCATGTTGGCTACTGAATCATGACGAAGGCATTGTGATATGAACCACTCTTTCAATGAAAATAGTTTGTTCAGCTCTGTGTTACATGAATAAAATCAGTATCCTGATTATTTTTTTTGAATATCTAGGAACAATGAAGATATGAATATCTATCACAGCGTGTTGTTGCTTAAAACCCGGTTCTAATTGTCTCCACAGGATCTGATCAGGGACACTTCCAATATACTTTTCGACACGGTTGGTCTGCACATGCGCAGTGTGAACATCCTGGTTCCCAGCACGTGGCAGAGGGACGTCACGTGGGAGAAGACAAGCAAGCTAACGTTTGATGATGCCGACATGAGAGTTGATAAGCCACACCCCTTCTACATGAATAGACCGTACACACATCCAACATGGCAGTGTGGGCAGATGCAGAAATATATACATGTCACTCCAGAATTTGTAAACGATGGACAAACAAAATTTAAAAACAGAGGTTAGTTGAATACATGATATGAGAACTTTTTATTTTCATTATAATTGAACCTCAATCACCCATCCTGCAACGTCAATTATATGTAATAGATATACCAACACTTCCCGAGTTGTATCGCTCAATACACCTCCTGTTTGAATCGTGGGTCTCCGAGTCGAGCCGAGGAGAACCACGATTCTAATAGGAGGTGTATTCATAATTATCTACAGAAAGAGCTGATTAATGCCAATGTCAAATGGCAATTATGTGCATCTACATGCTATCAATAGCTATGACGTAGTATCAGGATTATAGAACCCTGGCGGTAGATAAGCCCTGATGGAGCAGGATGTTTGTTATGATTGGACATGTTAATTACTTAAAAGTAGTTTTGTTTGATCTTCGGCTCCATGTTTGTTGCCATCTAGACATCTCAAGATTTTTTCGATTTTAAAGTTTGAGCCGTCAATATTATGAACCTCCTTTGTTCCGTTTAGGTATCCTCCTCGCTAATCAGTTTAGTACATATCGATATGGAGTGTTTGAGGACATTGTCAATGGAAATAAGGTAATGTATATGCAGCCAAATAGGAATTGATAAATATATTGTTTTCGGTGGGCAGCATGGGCATAGTGAACTTTTTGGATAATTTTTAATTTTATAATTTTAACAAAGCTATATCATAGATGACACCTATCCCTACATTACACCATAAGACACGCGGGAATTGCACAAAGATAGATATTGGTCGTATTGTATGTACGAAGAATGAAATTAAAGGAAACAAACGTGTGTTTATTTCAAGGAAATCTAAATTCTATGAACTCATTGATTTACCGTAGACATATATATTATTAGGTAATCAAAAATCATTCCTTTTAAGATTGAAAAGTTATAAAAGACTATTTCTCATTTAACTTTACCCTCGATATCTACAAAAATAGAGACATTTCATTTATTATGTACGACTCCAGTTACAAAGCATGACGTTATTATTATCTAAATATCATTGTGCTCAGAACGAGAGTACTGATATGCCCAAGACGTCGACGCATGAGCGGGTTTGTGGAGGCAGAACGGCCTGGGAAGTGGTCAAGGGTCACAACGACCTGCAACACACTGGTCACTCAAAAGTGGACACGGTGATCACTGTGGTGTACAACGAGAATGACCAGAGTGTCCGGGAATCAGAGAAAGACTGTGGAAGACCCGTCGTTCTTCTACTCGATTTCTCGGCCTCAATGGACAGTGTAAGTACCTCTACATATTGTTGTTTAATCGGGGAGGTTGGTCCCAACATATATTAACTATAGAGTACGATATCCAGGTGTGGTAAACTGTATGGATTATTTAAGAGATAAGTCATGTTAGGTTTTACGTTGACAATGAAGAGGAATATTTGGATGAAGACTTCTTTGTTCATTGTATGCGACGTTTCGACACAGATTCTTGTGTCGTTCTCAAGACACAAGAATCTGTGTCGAAACGTCGCATGCAAATATCCATATATTCCTTTGTATTATTGTCATACCAACTTCTTAAATGCCTCTAAAAAAAGATTTTACTTTGGATGAAAAAGGATGTTTATGATCATGCAAAGTCTTATCGATTATCCATCCTTTGGTTTTTGTCAAGAAAATAATGATCACAGATGCTAGTGCATGATGGTCAAGATTGAAACGCAAACAATTGAATTTTCAGCATAATCGCCTTCTGAGACAAGAGCAGTCGGGTTCAAAATTCATCAAAGAGATACTTCCTCTCGGGTCGCAAGTTGGCATCATCGGCTTCGCCAACTTTACCGAAGCCATGGTGATGAAGCTGCAAACTCTGGCCAAGAAGAAGGACAAGACTAAACTCATAGACAAACTGTCCAAGGAAACTCTCACCAGGGACATCGGATTCAGAACAGGCATTGGAACTGCCTTGCTACACGCCTTAAATGTATGTTGAGCATCTAGCTGCTTATCACTCTGTCTGCAATGGGTACGGCTCTTACCAAGAAGAGATATCGAATAACGCTAAAATGACGTTATATTTCGGCTCGTGCGGTGTACACGATTTAAAAGTTTTACCAGCCTAACCACACTGCCTTGTTTGCACTATGTGCCAATAAGTAAGTCCTCCATAGGTTATATATTCAGTTCTTTTGCGGCTTATATACGAATGATATTGACAAAATCAGGTAGAAGGAGTTCTCTGTTCTATCGTCAATCCTTCTTTTCTTCAATGTAATAATGACTTTGTATCCAATGCCATTTAGATGTTGAAGCAGAGCGGTCAACCCCTCAATGAAAGCAGGATCGTACTTCTTACAGACGGGGGAGAAAATGAAAAGCCATATATAGATGAGGTCATGGAAGAACTGCTCGAGTCAAAGGTCAAGGTTCACTCAATTGCAGTTGGTGCCGAGGCTGAGGAAGGTCTTGGACGTCTTTCTACAAAAACCGGTCAGTTTCCTGTTTGGAACCGGTTTGCCTTCATCGGCTTACTGGTTACGACAACATATTAAGGTTTCAAAAAACTATAAGGTTGTTAAGGGAGAATAACTTTTCATCCCAAGTATATCACATTATTAAGATAGAATTGAACAAATTATTTTCATAAGATGCTACCCAGCAGGTCCGTGTCGAGCATGCGCGGAAATCAACCAATGGAAAAAAAAACTGGCTCAGCTCTTAGAATAGGACAATCTTGTTATTAAAACTAGCTGTTAAAATCGAGCAATCTATTTAAAAGTAGTTGAATTTTGTCCCATGAGTCCTAAATTAAATTATTGACATGCATTTTTATAAATGCAATGTAAATCCTAAAGACGCCCGATTCAAAGAGATCAGCCAGTCCCTTTTTCATTGGTTGATTTCCGCACATGCTTGACACCGACCTAGTGGGTAAGTGGCTAGATGTAACGTAGGACTTATTGGACATATACATTACAGCTAGTTTTAACTAGATTGTAACGTGTATTGCCGTTTTGTACATATTCCGTTGCAACTAAAAATGAAACATACACGCATATCAAATCGGACATGCACTAAGATGTGTGCTTATGTTGAGAGTGTAATCATTAATATAACGATGATACATTTATTCACTATTCACGCTATTCACGTATCTGTAATAAAAACGACTCAGATTGCATTTTGCCTATTTAAATATTTTGATGACTATAAAGTTTTTTACAGGATATCATTTGTCTCAATGGTCAGGTAGATTTACCATCAACGTATATAATTTACCCGTGCAGGTGGGCAGTTAGGGCAGTACCTGGAGGGGGCGGGGTCAGCGACCTTCAACCAGGTGGTCAACAACCTCTGGAGTGACTTCAACATGCAGTGTGTCGAGCCAAAACCAATCGAGGTACGTTATACTTATTCTCCTTATACTCATGGGTTACCCATCTTTTTGTTGTTGCAATCAACGGCGTTGTTTTAAACTTATAAGTTAATTCTTTTCATTATTTGTTATGTGATATATAGTTTAGCGTAATATAATCATATATTTGGTTAAAATGGAATTCCATTGAACATGGAAAGTTTGATTAAAAACATTTAGTCGCTCATATTACATATTCAATCTGTAAATTCATGTATCAATAATTATCTCAGATATATAGGCTTACAGTGAAATACACATACAACTTTTTATAATATCGACAATTGACAAACAAACATCTACAGCCTGTAATCGGTATGCGTCTTTCACAGTTGTATTGCCTAAAATGTTGGTATCGCTGTTGAATTCATCATTTGATACAACGGCTTAGTAAGTGCTACTGATCATTTTTTGTAACACATGTTGGAACCGCTGTATCATTTTGTTAACATATATATTCAGTAACAAATGTTTTTAACATCCAAATTTTGGCAAATGTAACACCGTCACCAACACAGTGCTATGTTGTTTTTTTGAAGTTACTAATGTCTGGTAAGAACTTGCATGTCACATCGCAAAAAAACACACCAATTAAGGCTGTCTATAACTCACGTTCACTGCGCGTGATTGCACAGAATATGGTCCCACTGTTAATCAGAATTTAAAATTAGTTTGGAAACAATTTCATACGTGATAACTGCTTACTTTCCGATCAAAAACACAGCATCACAAGGTTTGAACGTAATGAATCATAACAGGGGCATACCAGAAAAGGCCAAACATGAAGGCATTGAGGAAGACGAAAATAGCTCATGAAGGTATTTAGATACCGAAGGCCGGTATGTTGCTATCAACATATCCACCACAGTATTATTTCACATCTCAAATCAAGCCATACACAAACGGGATACCCAGTTGTAGACCTCCGACAACGATGCCATGTGATGATCTTGTGATGTCATCACGTAGGAAAACGTTTGCACAAGTGCACTAGATCTGGCTCGAAATCTTTGTCGGACATCAGGAACACGAGTGTATCCTCAGCTTTTTCGTAATCGGCTCCGTTCTGCTGGGTCCCCTAAAGACTATATCCTTAACCTCAGCAAATATGGAAACGTGCCCATCGTGGATGGCGTCTTCATCAGTGGATTAATGTCTTGTCAGGATGATAGGAGTCATGTTTGGCGATGTCGAAACTCGAGGTCTACATTTTTAGCCCGATTACTTAATGGAGCATGAACGATACGAGGGTGGAAGTTAACGGCAAAACAGATCTGCTTGTGTTAAACCGGACCATTACAGCGATATTGAGATCAGGTGATAACGCCAGTGGTGATTTCCTTCTTGAAGCAACGACCTTGACACCTTTTCACCAGGACAATGCACGTCCGGCTAAGCTCGCATAAGATAAGATAAGATAAGATAATACTTTATTATCCCGTAGGAAATTCTTTTTACATCAACAACGGTCTCATATATACATAGGCACTCGATATACAACTTTTAACAAACATTACATAAACAATATGTCACACACAGAAAAAGCAAGTCACACAGGATGGATAATTGTAAAATTAACTGCTTCATGAATCAAAACATTTATTAATTTCACGAATACTTGTTGGTATGAAGGATTGTCTGGCTCTGTTTGTTTTTAACGAAGGTATCCGAAAGCGGCGTCCGGAAGGAAGTAGTTCGAAATGATGGGACAGGATATGGGAGCTATCGGTTCTTTTTTTAGTAGCTTTCTTCACAATCTGCCGCTCATAAATAAAGGACATATTTTCGAACGGTACTCCACTGATCTTGCTGGCGGTATTAACAATTTTAAAAACATGACTACATATCTGCTGCAGCACTACAACATTGACGTCTTGGCATGCCCGGTCAGGTCACCAGACCATGCCCTAATAGTACACGCTTTGGTTTTCTTTGGCAGACGCTTGCGGACGAATAACATTTGATATTCAGAATGTCAACGATCATGGCAATGGTTATCAGCTTGAATGGGGCGAATTGTCCTTCATCAGATTTGACAGCTCATCAAAAGCTGAGAAAACGTTTTATGGCGGTACGGCGAACTCAGCGTGAAAACTCAGCGTAGATACTGATCTCTTCTTGGGTCAATATTATTTGCCCACCAACTCACCCTGCGGTGCACTGGCTTTTTATATTGTAATGACAGCGCAATTGTTTCTTTAAATCTTGTAAGCTAAAATGATCAAATTAAAGTTTAAAATGTTATGCTCATTATTGTTTTGAGCTATTTATGATTTGACGTTTCAATAAGGTGTTGCTAAACTTACTGCCATTGTAAGTGCTTTATAAAGATACCTTAATATGAAAACAATGATAAGAGGAAATTTATTGTTTCAGATCGAGGCCCGCACATTCAAACTTGATGATGGTCACAAAGTCATTGAGGAAACCGTTTCCATTGACGCCGGCCTTGATACCACAGACTTCACCTTTACACCGGAAACTGACAAAATAAAGGTAGACCAATCAGCTTTCGTTCTGGTAGTATCCTAGGTTAGAGTCATAACTTCTCCATTCTATTCTTGTGGCTCGTGTCTTAACATTCTCTGTAAAGTCTAAACATACAAAAGACGGTGTATATTTTTTTGTTATTGATATGGGAGAAGTGCCTTTGATAAAAAAATATATATATAAGATTCTTGATTGAGTGGAAACAATAACTTGAATTTGAAAAACTGCTTCAACTGCTTTTCTGTCATGAAATTTTGTCCCGACCAAAGAACAAGGAGGGCGAAACCCTCAGTTTCAGTACTGCGGTGTCCCTCAAAAGCTAATCTAGTTTTAATCAGTTTTTATAGATATGTTTGTTATGTTTTTGTGCTCTTTTAAAACAACGGTTGACTATGATCAGTTATGATAATAAATGGTAACATATAATATATTATTGATTGTAACATTCTATGTTGACCTTTCCTAATGTCCTATTTGTCACCTATATGCAGGTGAAGCTATCCGCTCCTGATCACACAACGTATGATGAACAGTCACCGGAATGCAGAAGAGAACAATTCAACGTCATACGGTTCACTATTAAGGACATTCAGGTAAAACATATTGATTTAGCAATTACATAATGAGTGCATGTTTTATAATATCGATATAACTTTCTGATATAACCCATAATAAATTGCTAAGGTCGTTAGCATTTCGTTATTGACGTTAAGACGCTTGATCTGGCTGTAAAGATAAAGGCTCAACAACTCAAATAGTACGTTTTTGATTAAACGTCATTATTTTTACTTACCGTAGACAAGTGACCTTAGCCTGTTAGCCATATAACATGTAATCGACTCATTCCCACTGATGTAATGAAACATCATTACCCAGAACAATCAGAGTTATCCGCCCGTCACTAGCCCACTAGGTGGCGTGACCTGTCATCCAATTAGATTCATTCACATTACCTAGGAGTCCCAATTAACGACGGATACGTAAGAGGGGAGGCGGGCGGGAGTGACGACGGTCACTTGTCTACGGTAAGTAAAAATAATGACGTTTAATCAAAAACGTACTATTATTTAGTTACTAACCTCCGACAAGTGACCTTAGCCTGATACCACTGTAGGTGGCGGGTAGCATTCGTCGCGTTCAGCGATAACTCTCAAGATTGATCTGAGGATCGGCGACCCAGCGAGCGACCGTTCTAAATGGGCCATTGTCTGACTCCTCGAGGTCGACGACCCCTAATTAAAACACCACAAAACACTATAAACTGTTAAAATAAAAGAATTTTATTTCAAAGTGTAAGATGTCCACCTCGACGAGTGAGGCGTCATCATCGTGGATGGTTGCGCCCCCTACCCGGGGGAGCCCCCGTGGTCCGCTGCTGTGCAAATACCTGCACCCCTAGACGGGCTACGCCCTCCAGGTCCTCCGTGGAGACATCGCGCAGATAGTGGTTGGCGAACACCAAGCCCGACTTCCAGAAGCAGCCGGCCATGATGTCCGCCACTGACAGATTGCTGTGAAGGGCCATAGTCGCCGATATGGCCCTGATCTCGTGTGGGTTGGTCCGCGCCGGCGCCGGCAGCCCGGCCGCCTTGTAGGCGTCCACCACCGCAGACCTGAGGTAGACCCCCAACTGCCTCTTGTCAATCTCCTTTGAGCTCGTCTGGGAGTGGGGCAAAAAGAGCCTGCGCCTCCCCTGTCTCAGTGTCCGCGTCTTCTCCACATAGACGCGTAGAGCGCGCACGGGACAGAGGAGACGTTCCCGCTCGTCCGTCGGCTCGATAGCCGGGGAGATTGACGGCAGTGTGAAGGTCCTCCCACGTTCGTCAGCGCCTTGGTTCTTGCACAGGAAGTCTGGCGCCAGTCCCAAGGTCGCTGACCCTCCATCTCTCACCTCAAACCTGAGCAAATCAGCTTGCAGAGCATGCAACTCTGATATCCTAGCCGCTGACCCCATTGCCACTAAGAAACACGTCTTAATGGTCAGACGCAGCAGCGTCGTGTCCGTCAGCGGCTCGTAGTGCTCAGATTTGAGGTGATTCAACACTATTGCCAGATCCCATTCTGGCGGTCTCAGTTTGTGGCGGCCATCCACGTTTCTGTATGTCCTAATGAGCTCCTTTAGGACCGAGATATCCAATCCCGGATCCTTCTTGCGAAGGACGGACATAATGGCCGCGAGGTTCGTGTTGATGGAGGAGGCCTTAAGCCCCCTCACTGTGCGTAGGTGGACCAGGTAATCCGCGACCTGGGGCACCGTTATCGTGCGCACATCGAACCCCTTCCCTTCGCAAAAGGTCGTAAAAGAAGCCCATTGAAAGTCATACAGCTTACGCGTGGATGACCGCTGCGAGGTTGCCACCGCGCTGGCTACCGCCTCCGAAAATCCTGCGCTCCTCATCCCGTCTTGGAGACAACCCAAGCGTGCAGATGAAGAACCTGCGGGTTCTCGTGCACCCGTTTGCTCGGGTTGCTCCTGAGAAGGTCCCACCTGGTCGGTAAGGGAACCGGCTCCTGAGCGCAGAGCCTCCGAAGGGGGACGTACCAGGGCCTCGCCGGCCACATCGGTGCGACCAGGAGCAGACGTAGCACTCTCGTCTCCTGGATTTTTGCTACCACCCGAGTCAGAATGGCAGGGGGGGGAAAAGCGTAAGCGTCCATCCCCTCCCATCCTAACGCGAGCGCGTCTAATCCCCATGCCAGGGGGTCGGGTACGGGGGACACGTATACCGGCAGCTGGTGATTGAGCCGTGTCGCGAAGAGGTCGACATGCGGCCTCCCGAACTGGAGACAGATCGCCTCGAACACTCAAGGGTGCAACATCCACTCCGTAGAAGGAGGTTTGTCCGGGCGAGAGAGAGCGTCCGCGTCCTGGCTCTCCAAGCGGCTTGACCAATGGTCGATCGCCAGGCGTATGGCGTCCAACTCCAAGAAGTTGATGTGACGTCCGGCTTGCGCCGGCGACCACACGCCTGCCGCCTGCTCGATCCCCAGGTGCGCGCCCCACCCCTGCGTAGAGGCGTCCACGTACAGCTGGCTCCCGGCGGGGGGTTGCCGGAGGGGCACCCCCGCCAAGACATTGCTTCCGTCCTGCCACCATTGGAGGTGGTGAATGAGGTCCTGCGGCCATCACATCAGCACTACCTGAAGCGGGTGGAGGTGGAGCCTCCCCCTCCTCGTGTAATCTTGAGCTGAGGTCAAGAACCCTAGGAGGCGTTGCCACTGTCGGAGCGAGAGAGGCCCGCGACACGCCTGCGCTAGGAGTTCCCTGTAGCGCCCCATCCGCTCTTCCGTGACAAAGGCCTTGTCCTGAGTCGTGTCCAGTAAGACGCCTAGGAAGACGAGAGACGTCGTCGGTACTAGGTCCGACTTGTCTAGGTTGACAAGCCAACCCAGGCGCCTGAACAGAGCGATCACAAAGTCCCTTTGCCTGGCCAGAGCTGACGGGGAGCAGTGGCTCCCAAACCCGTCGTCCAGATACATCGCGAACTGGATGTCGTGCCTGTGAAGGAACTGGACGATAGGCTGGGTCACCCGAGTGAACAGCCATGGCGCTGTCGAAATCCCGAACGGCAAGACGTTCCACTGAAAGTGGCGACCCGCCAGGACGAATCGGAGGTACTTGCAATCCGCGGGGCAGATTGGGATGTGCAAGTACGCGTCCTGGAGGTCCAATGACACCATGCGGCTGTATGGTTGTAGTAACCGCATGATAGACCGCACGGTCAAGAGCCGAAAATATGGCGGCCGCTCGAGGTAGGAGCGGTTGAACTGTTTCATGTCGTGAATCAGCCGCCATTTTTTCGGGTCCTTTTTCGGTCTCACAAACACTGGAGAGTAAAACCCCGGTGTCAGATCCTGGAGCGGGAGCTCGCTCACCGCCTCCTTGGAGATTAGGATCTCCACTTGTTCCAGTGTCAGCGCGAGCCGTTCCGGCTCTAGCGGGCGCTCCACTGGCGAACAAGTTAAAGGGGGGCGGGTGTGTACGGGTATACGAAACCCGCGCTCCAAGATCTGACAGACGTACTCGTCCAAGTCCAACTGTCTCCAGTTGGCGACAAACATTGATGTGCACCGCTCTGATTGAGATGTTGAGATTGTCTACCAGTTGAAACAGCTCCATCACCAGCTGTAAGAGTGATCCCGCTTTGGTCGATCCTTGCTTGTTGATCGACCAAGCTGCCGTCGAGCTGTCCGTGTGAACGCACAACACCTGGCTCTCCAAGCGGCTTGACCAATGGTCGATCGCCAGGCGTATGGCGTCCAACTCCAAGAAGTTGATGTGACGTCCGGCTTGCGCCGGCGACCACACGCCTGCCGCCTGCTCGATCCCCAGGTGCGCGCCCCACCCCTGCGTAGAGGCGTCCACGTACAGCTGGCTCCCGGCGGGGGGTTGCCGGAGGGGCACCCCCGCCAAGACATTGCTTCCGTCCTGCCACCATTGGAGGTGGTGAATGAGGTCCTGCGGCCATCACATCAGCACTACCTGAAGCGGGTGGAGGTGGAGCCTCCCCCTCCTCGTGTAATCTTGAGCTGAGGTCAAGAACCCTAGGAGGCGTTGCCACTGTCGGAGCGAGAGAGGCCCGCGACACGCCTGCGCTAGGAGTTCCCTGTAGCGCCCCATCCGCTCTTCCGTGACAAAGGCCTTGTCCTGAGTCGTGTCCAGTAAGACGCCTAGGAAGACGAGAGACGTCGTCGGTACTAGGTCCGACTTGTCTAGGTTGACAAGCCAACCCAGGCGCCTGAACAGAGCGATCACAAAGTCCCTTTGCCTGGCCAGAGCTGACGGGGAGCAGTGGCTCCCAAACCCGTCGTCCAGATACATCGCGAACTGGATGTCGTGCCTGTGAAGGAACTGGACGATAGGCTGGGTCACCCGAGTGAACAGCCATGGCGCTGTCGAAATCCCGAACGGCAAGACGTTCCACTGAAAGTGGCGACCCGCCAGGACGAATCGGAGGTACTTGCAATCCGCGGGGCAGATTGGGATGTGCAAGTACGCGTCCTGGAGGTCCAATGACACCATGCGGCTGTATGGTTGTAGTAACCGCATGATAGACCGCACGGTCAAGAGCCGAAAATATGGCGGCCGCTCGAGGTAGGAGCGGTTGAACTGTTTCATGTCGTGAATCAGCCGCCATTTTTTCGGGTCCTTTTTCGGTCTCACAAACACTGGAGAGTAAAACCCCGGTGTCAGATCCTGGAGCGGGAGCTCGCTCACCGCCTCCTTGGAGATTAGGATCTCCACTTGTTCCAGTGTCAGCGCGAGCCGTTCCGGCTCTAGCGGGCGCTCCACTGGCGAACAAGTTAAAGGGGGGCGGGTGTGTACGGGTATACGAAACCCGCGCTCCAAGATCTGACAGACGTACTCGTCCAAGTCCAACTGTCTCCAGTTGGCGACAAACATTGACAGGCGGCCTCCCACTGGCCCGTCCTGTACCGACACTACTGCCGGCGGCAGGCGAGGAGGCTCCCAGAAGTCACCGCTTCTTGGGAGTACCTCCATAGCCGCGTCCTTTGCCACGCTGTGACTTGTTGGGTGTCCTTTTGGGCGAGGGGCCGGCGTTGAAGTCGCTGCGACTCCTGCCTGGCCGGCCCCCCTCCCGAAAGGAAACCCCCCCGGTCTTAGAGCCGGAGGGGGATTGCGCCGCGCCACCCTTGCGCTTCTTCGGCGTTGTTACCGCCGAGGAGACCCTGCCGCCTCCCGCTGCCAGGCGGTTGGTCAGCTCCTGTTGCTGGGTCTCCTGGCGGTGTCGCAGAGCTTCTGCCACCTGTCCGTCGAAGAGCGTCGGCGACGCTCCCCGAGCATTCCTAAGACGGGTGCGCATCTCCGCCGGGAGATTGGTGCGCGAGAGGAACCCGTCTCGTCTCAGGTTGGTGACTCCCGCCGAGATGCGGGAGGCACTCAGCATAATTTGGGCTAGGTTCCCTGCCACGGAACCGAACCCTCTGTACAGTGCCTTCGCACCTTTCTCCATCCCCGCCTCCTTGGAGAAGGCGGCCATGGCCTGGCAGGAGTGGGCGACTGAGTTTGCCATGCCCAGGATACTCCTAGCCTCCTTGTCCAGGTGGGACAAGTGGCCGTCGGAGATCGAGTGCCCGACTCCTGGAGCTGCCACGCGCCTGATGTCCTCATCCAAGGCGGGAGGAGAAAGCATTATGGGTGAAGAGGCGACCGGGAGCCCCGCACTTTGACGATCTGAGATCACCAAAGGCGGGACAAGACGGCCCGGCGCCGCTGATGACACGTGAGTGTCGAAATCCTTCCCAGCTGCCAGGAGGAGGCGGTGAGGCGGGAACCGCACGCTGCGGGGGTTCACCACCTCCTCCTCCTGACAAAAGGTTTCGAGGCGGGCCTGCTTGGAATATGAGCACTCCTCATCCACCTCCTGCAAGGTTACCTGGCACCAGTCAGCGATGGCTGCCATCCTCTCCGCCTGATCCGGCGCCTCCTCCTCGCGATTGCCGCCAGCCGAGGACAACGGAGGAACACGAGAGGGGGAACCCCCTTCGGTTCTGTCCTCCACCTGGCGCTCTGGCGAGGAAGGCACAGACGTGTCGGGCAGCGAGGAGGGGGGTGACACTAAAGTCACACGACGCCCTTTCCTTGCGGGAGGCGCCGAAGGAACGACAGCCTCGCGCCGATCCTGAGGGTCATTCGAAGCGAATTCCCTCAACATTGATCTGACGGACGCAAGGACATCGTCCTTAAACGCATTGTGGTCGAAGGGAGGAGGCGTGGGCGCCTTGGAACGCTTTTTAGCCTTCTTCACCTTCTTCCGACGCCCCCCGCGCCGTGGGGAGGCGTCTGTGAATGAGGTGTGCCCATCGGGAGACGAACCCCGCGGGGGGGAAGCGTCGGGCACACGTTCAAGACCCAGAGGGTCACGTAGAGACTGGTCCGAGCGCACGGACCCCACTTCCGACGCCAGGGAGGACGGGAAGTCAAACTCGCCGGCGTCCTCGGTGATGATGAGGTCCGAGCGCTCAGGCGACCCTCGCGCGGTGCCTGTGGCGAAAGACGCACCCGGGGTGGGGCGTCTGGCCTTCCTGGAGCGCTGTTGCGACTCACTCTTCTGGATGGAAGAGCGGTAACGCTTGTGCTGCTCCCAGGTGAGGTCGGCGCACTCGACGCACCGATTATCCTCCGGGCAGGTATTCCTGCACAGGCGACAGACCACGTGAGGGTCGTAGCTTGCCGACTTCCGCGCTCCGCAGCGCCCGCAGAACCCCGCGTACGGGGATGCGGTGTCGCAAGGGATTAAGTCCATGCCGCTCAAGCCTGCGACACAGACGAGACAGCAACTAGGCAAGGGGAGGGCGTCTGCCGCGCCTCGATCCAACAGTCACAAGCGACCAGCCAACACTTGAGCGTCTAGCGCTAAACCACTCAGACACGCAAGCGAGCACTCAGCTGTCCTGTGAACCTGTACGACTGGCACGCACCCGGCCCAACGCGTCAGTCGACTCTCCGCTCAGCCGCTTCCCTCGGCGGGAAACTCCCCTGAGACCAAGAGCGATAGACACAAAGGCGAGGCGGGGGCCCGATCGCACAAGCACACGTCCAACCAAACGCTCAAGCAAGCGCACGTCCAACTGGCAAGCGCCCGAAGCACCAAGTGCGACAAGTGCAAGCGACTGTCCAATCCAGGCGACAGCAAGCGCCGATCCACCAAGCGCGTGAACCTGTCCAACTCTAGCGCTAGAGGAGCGCGAGTCACCCGCGACGAGACACCAAGCGAAGGCGCCTGTCCAATCCTAGCGCTAGCAAGCGCAAGAGACACCAAGCGCAAGCGCCTGTCCAATCTCTGCGCCAGCAAGCGCACGAGACACTAAGCGCGTGGGTAGCGCAAGCGTCAGTCCCACCCCACCGGCAAGAAGCGCCTCGCCCCAGGCGAAGCGTGCGCGACAAGGAGATAGAGAGAGCGACGGCCCGTCGCTCGCCTAGCACGTGCAGCACGAGCGAATCGACAGCACGTGCTACAGCCTGCCACTAAGTTGACACCACGCTGTGTCAACTAAAAACTCTCAATACACAGTATTCCACCACGGGGGCTGAATACCCTGCAAAGAGACAAGTAGACAGACCAAAAGGGAAAAGGAACAAGAATAAAGTAAGTCAACAAACAACAAAACACGTTAAATAGCTCAATACAATCGGGAGAGATACAGAAACACGTCTGCACAATACCGACTCTGTAATGTGAATGAATCTAATTGGATGACAGGTCACGCCACCTAGTGGGCTAGTGACGGGCGGATAACTCTGATTGTTCTGGGTAATGATGTTTCATTACATCAGTGGGAATGAGTCGATTACATGTTATATGGCTAACAGGCTAAGGTCACTTGTCGGAGGTTAGTAACTAAATAATATCATGAAGTGAGTCATTTACCTACAAATACAAAATAATGTTGTCGTAGATTATAACCGTGAGTTGTTCAATTCAATTCTTTATTTCGGTACAATGGTGTGGGTCACTATATATATATATATATATAGCCATTTAGTAAATACTTAATAATAATTAGTTATTTTCCCGACCTCGACCTCGTGTTTAAGTTAGAGGAACCCTCGCGCACGTGAAAGCCTTAGCCGTGTCAATTTCAGGTAGCTTACATAGGCATGAGCCTCTCGTGCTGCACGTGCACTACGCAGAAATTATCCAACGGTACCTGGAAACCTTAACCACACAATAGATTGCACGACCATTGTTTATTTGGTCACAGGGAAAACACAATTTCAATATGCATATAAGCATTTGGTATCAAAGATTTCTTAAAAATGATCAATACATTTAATATAACTCGCGGTAATGTTTCTATTCAGGAAAACTTGATCCTTAATTTAATATTAGGTAATAAAAAACATCCTGTATTTGCTAACTCATTTCGCCTTAAGTCAACAGGTGAAAGGTTCGAATCTTTGTTACGACTGCAACAATTGTAAATGTCTTGTGTTGGAAAATTTTAGTTCGTTTTTTTTGGTTTGCAAAACAAACTTTGAATTATCTTGAAATAATTTCGTAAATTAAATTATCACTATGTTACTTTCAGATGTTCATTGAAAAACCTCGGCACGTTCATTTCAAAGACAATAATAGCTAGTAGGAAAAGAGAATACTCGCGAATAAAACAAAGGAGCTAGTGTTTGAATATATGTGCGCAACCAGTATCAGTTGTAGCAGAAATAAGACCCATGGTAAATTTAACAAGCCACAGTTTAATAACAAATTCCTGATTAATTTATAGCTAAAGCGGTACGGTAAAACCTCGGATGGGAAAATAAACCTGTACATAGAATAGGTATAATATTTACGACTCTTAATGATTAAATCATATCACGTCTGTTCATAACAACACTAAATCTATGGGAGAATTGGAAAATAAAGCAAGAATCTCGAACAACTTCTTGTTTTTCCAAAATGACTATAAAGAAGAACTTTATTTTGTATCGACAAGCTTTGTTTCCCATTCTTCGGCAACTAAAATAGCATATCGGTGCGTCATAATCACTGCAATGTAAACCTTCCTAAAGACAAAGTTAAAATAATATGGAGAATATTACTATTATTTTAACATTCAATTAATACCATAAGCAACACAACGTATAAGTTACCCTGGCGATCACTATGTGGAAATGAAGACCAATCTTAATTTCATTTAAGCCTGGTGAATGGAAGATCGGGATCAGTAACATGGACGTGACGTCATCAGACGGAGGGGAGCAGGTCATCATGAATGTCAAGGCCAAGGGAAAGGAGGACACTAAGACATATGAAGTTCGATCCTGGGTCAACAGTGTCATTGTCAAGATACCAGCAGTCACTCAGATATATGCGGAAGTGACCAGGGATTACTCCCCTTTGATAAAGGCCAATGTCACGGCCACAGTGGGAACACGTGATGGGACCGCAACGTTAAACTTGAAGGATGACGGGAAACGTACGCTTTTTAATTTTTAATATTCGGAATTAATGTATGGTCAAGATGTAGCCAAAAGTGATATTAATTGTTAAGATTAACAACATGTATCTCCAGTTTATATGGGCCTGAGGCCTCACATGCATTAAACATCTTTGACTTTGACAAGTGATATGAAGATACGTGTGACTCATTACATTCATAACACTGCATTTCAAGTTTCGTTATCTTCTTCAAACTTTCACGAAAATCTTCTTTCTTTCAGCCCCTGATATTCGAGCCCTTGACGGAGTCTATACTGGCGAGTTCATCGTAACCACAAAGACAGGTGCAGGTGACGTTTATGTCCATTAAATCAATAGAGTTTTCTAGTTTAGTTTAGTCTAGGTAACATTTGAGCCAAAACAAATTATGAATTGACTTCTACATACGAAAACAATACCAATCAGTTTTGGAAATGTTTTGGGTGTCCCGCAGAGTGAATTTTTCTGTAGAAGTAGCAAATGAATTCACCATAGTCACACGTATTGCATCTTCATCATCCATGAGACAACTACAAGCAACACAAGTTTCTTAACCCTGAATCTCATACTTGTGAACAGAGACGTGTTAGCTGTTGTGTGCTTATCGAGTTATGGGGGACTTGACAGATGTTGTACGAAACAAATTATCAATCAAATTTGAAAATGTTTTTGATGTCCATGTACCTATATCAGATCAAGTACATAAACGAATAACCAACATTTCGTCCCAGGATCAGCAGGGAGTACAAGGAATGAGCGGTACTCTGTGGACATCACGGTCACTCCTGTGGAGGGGGAGACTCAGCTGGTCAAGGAACTCCGTCCACGGGGGGACGAGGACCCGGAGGGGAAGGGGGAAGATGAACAAACCCCTAGTGTATACGGTTTGTCTCTCGGTCAGCTTTATGTTGGCTTCAAGTTGTTTCTTAATTTGCTCGAATAACGAAACTGTTGATGTGGAATTATTCGAATGAGTCGAATTCGGAAGTACCAAGGAGGCTGAGAAGAATACATTAAAGTACCAGTCATATAAAGATATTTATTCTGGAAATTCAAGGGGATATTATACAATCAAGTTGTAACATATTGCCGTGGGTAACATTTAAACAAAATTATATTTGACAACTTGGAAAAAAGAGCACAGAATCGAATTTCGTTTCCACAAAAATACCCCAATAGGACTGTCCCTTTAAATAATGATATTGATCATAGCGTGTAAAATGTATGAATCAATTCTACAGTTAAACCAAGGCAATTGAAATAGTAAGGTTCAATTTTGCCTTGTTTAATTCATGCGAGATTTCATTTACCTTGAACAGAGAAAGAAACTCTCACCTCTGTAGCTGATTAGAATACAAACAGATTAATTCAACTGTAATTCCAAACAATTCAAGATATGTGTCAAGATAATTTCGAAAATTAATAATTTCAATCCTAGACCGCGAGATAAAGATAGAGGACATTGTCTCGGCGCCTGTGTCGGAGAAGTTCCAGAGGAAGGGAACCCCCGGGGCTATTGAGGTCAAAAACATCCAGCCCGGGGTGGACCAGTACCCCCCTAGTCGGGTAGAAGACCTGACCCTCACACTGGAGGGGGAGGGGGTAGCAAGACTGGAGTGGACGGCCCCGGGGAACGACTTGAGGAAGGGAACAGGTGCGTGATTTAGCATTTCTTCGCGGAGAATAGGAGTGCGTTCTAGAGTATAGACTTTGAAAGGTCCTTATAGAAATATCCTTTAACTATCTACTCATAAACCCTTGACAAAAATACCAAATCAAGTATGTAGAGGCATGGAACAGGTGCGTGACTACTTTACGGTCCAACTTGCGGTTTAAAGGGGCAGTAGCACGTTTTTAGGGGGAATTTAAGTTGATGTCAGGAAATGAAAATTAATGGTTCAAATTGAAAGACAATGTATTTAAACGAAATGGAGCAGTAATAATTCAAATATATAAAGTCAAGTTTAGCCATGCGATTCCTTTTTCTTACACAAAATGAATTCAAGGTGTTCACACAAAATGGTCGCCAATGGATTTTATATGAATCTTCATACTTTGTCCTCGGACTATATGGATGATTGGCTTGTGTAATGATATTTTGACACTGCCAAAATGATACATTTTGCATTATCAGTGAAAATTTTAAAACATAAAATAATCAAAAAACGTGCTACTGCCCCTTTAAGAGAGGGTTCTATAGGCTATAGGAGCCCTACACCCCAATCACATCCCTCCTTTTATCTTCCTTTTCTATAACTTAAAATCAGACATTTTAGACATTAGTTAGAAGTTTAGCTCCAATCAATCATATTAATGAATTGTATCAAATATCAATGATATTTGTGAAAATATAGGTGATTCCAAGTACAGTTTTGCATTAAATGCTTATAAATATCTTATATATCTGATAGTTTAAACCATATGATGTTCACATTGAAATTACGCCCCCAGCTTCAGAGTATGAAATACGACTATGGTACAACAGCACAGAGTTACGGGCCGACCTCTCCGTCGGCATATTGCTGTCCCCCGACATGCTGATCACCGGATCTCTTACACCTTCCACTTCCGGGTCAGAAGAGGTCATCAAGTTTTATCTCCCAGAAGCCTTGGAGAACCATCTTGTTTTCGTCGCCATGGTGGCACGTGATGGAGCAGCCCACCAATCAGATGTTTCGGTTATTGCAATGGCGGTTCCTTCAGAACCAGAATACAATATCATGGACAATCCTGCCTCTCTGATTCTCTACATCTACGCAGTTGTATTTTTCGTAACTAGACTTATGGAGATGACAGCGTTGAGGGACTTCTTTAGTTAGAAATTTTCAGATATGGGCAAAGGATCTGTGTTTGCCTATACCAAGTTTCCCAGTCTGATTAAAATCGACCGTGCTCCGAGAAAAAAAAAGAAATATTGTCTTTATCGGAGCTCGAACCAGACAGAATATTCCCTCGTGTGAAAGAGAGGAAACCGGGTTCGAAAATATTTTTACACTTTTGTCCTTCGAATCGCAGTTGATTATAATCAGACTGCAAGTTTTCTAGGGTATTGTTAAACACATGTTGATATATAAAATAATCAAATATTCACCAATATTATGAATTCAGGTTTAATTAAATTTAATCGCCGAATTATACATGATTTCTGTACCAACTAAACACATTATTAAAACCATTGACAATGTTTATATAACCGTTTAAGATACAGTATAAACAGGGTAAATATACTGCAATAGAGCGAAAAAGAAGATGCATATAAGTGATGCAATATTTGTTTCCGGGTGTATATTTCATAGTAATTGATTATATGTATGTGTCAGCATTAACAGTTATCGGTACTGTACATAGAATTCCGTTGGTATATTTTTACACATGATATTGCTCAATCGTTAGCAAATGTTAACACTCTAACATAAATCAAATGTTTGTTTTATATTTTGATGTTTGAATTTGTTTGTATGCAATAGGATCGTTTATTTAATGGACAGTACATTCCATGCCAACACTGCTGTTTTGTTTCAGAGAAGAATTTCTGACAATAGTTGCATTTGACGAACTGAGCGATTTAGCTTCTTATGACTCCGTGTAATGTTAGTATTACCTACTACATGAATCACCAGTATTATACGAAAAGTGAAAAAAATATATACCTTACCTTTAATTCGTCATATATTCCAGAGATATTGACTGTTGAATAATGCTAAGCGTATGATTGATTAAGACTTTCAGGCCTTCTGTTAAAGGGGCAGTAGCACGTTTTTTGAAAATTTTATATTTTAATTTTGTCGCCGATAATTGTATGTTAATGCTAAATGTATTATTTTGATAGTTTCCAAAATTTCCTTACACAAACCAAAGATCCATAGTCAAAGAACAAAATATAGAAATTAACATTAAGTCAATTGGCAGCCATTTTCGTGTGACCCCCTTTTATTCATTTTGTGTAAGAAAAGGGAAACCCAGGGCTGAACTTTACATTATATATATGATTAATGTCTGCTTCATTTAGATTAAACAAATTGTCCTTTAATTGAAACCTTGTATTTTCAGTTACCTGACAACAACTTATATTCCTTCTATAAACGTGCTACTGCCCCTTTAAACCGCCAGTTGAACTCTTACCTTCATAAAACCTTAACAAAAATACTAAAGCAAGTATGATGAGGCATGGAACAGGTGCGTAACTACTTTATGGTCCAACTCGCGGTTTAAAGTGGCAGTATCACGTTTTTAGGGGGAATATAAGGTGAGGTCAAGAAAAGGAAAATTAATGGTTCTAATTGAAAGACAATGTATCTAAACTATATGGAGCAGTAATAATTCAAATATATAACGTAAAGATTAATCATTCGATTCCCTTTTCTTACACAAAATGAATTAAAGGTGGCCGCACAAAATGGCCGCCAATGGATTGTATGCGAATCTTCATACTTTGTCCTCTGACTACGGATGATTGGATAATTTTCACTTTACTTGAAAAAAAACTCATTACATTCCAGGAATAAAGTAATTTTATAATATATGATGTGTCTTGCTTATTTCATGATTATTTTAATAATGCACTTATATTCTATACAATGAAAAAATTTTTATTTAAAAGCAGAACAAAGCTTGCTTTGAGGCGATAGCAAAAAATGGTGTACGGAGCTCAGAATGTGGCTGTTTTGCGATACACATTTTTAATAAAATTGAACATTCTGATGCCGGATAAAAATAAAAGTAATTTGAAATATATAGCTATGAATGTGATGGACATTTATTTATGTTTTGGGACATAGAATGATTATTACATATAAGAAGTCTAAGTAAACCTAGCCTCAATAAGACTATATACTCCTGATATTGAGTCTAGCTGGATACAGTAACAGATCGCCTTTTGGTGGCCTATGTTTCATGATTTAAACTTGAGATGACCGAATGGAATTATGCAACCATAAAGCAGCTACGTTTACTATAATTTGAAATTGCAGACTATTGCGGCTTGGTAAGATATGCCCTTCTCTTGTAACCAATTGGAACAAATAAAAAAAAAAAAAAAAAAAAAAAAAAAGATACATGTATGTCCTTTTTGGTCAATTCGATTGATATGCACGTAACCAGTTATTGCACCTAGTTAGACTCAATATCGGGCGAGTATTATTGAGTCTAGTTTTACCTAGACTGGTATAAAAGCGGTACGAGTGAAATGTATTAAATCATCAAATGGTCGATATGGGAGACAGCTAGCTACTTCCTGGTTTAGTTTCAAAAATGATAAATAGTTTATATAACATTCACAATTCCGCAACCTTGTTAACAAGGGGAATATACAGGTAAGTTTGCCAACAAGCTTTTAATTTAATTGAAGTAATAGCCAATCACAGAGAGAGTACTGTTACAAAATCCCTTAGAGGATAGATATTTGATATTTTGATGGTTGATCCATTTAATTTGCCAACGAAAATTTTTATCGTTGTTCAGAAGTTCAAGTTATCATGTTATATCCTTCTTAATATTATTTTTCTTTTTACGTTATATTCACTTCTTAGAGTGGAATTCAGAAGGGATGTTCAAACAACGTAAAGCTTTATTGAATGCAACTTCATTTTCTTAACACATGGGAAAAGGCATTCTCTCCCCAGAGGCAGCTAGGTCATACCCGAGTTAGCCTCTGTTCCATTACGACTAATACAGGGGAAAGAAAGGTAGAAATCTGATGGGAGGCAATCGAAGTTAGTTGTGCAGCATTTTCCCTCTCACAGTGTTAATGAAAAATATACATAAAGGCATGATACTTTCCATTTCAATATACGACCGTTAAGAATTCCTTAAATCGTAGATATCAAAAGGTGTTTTCATTGGCTGCAAATAAGGGAGATAGCTCAAGTAACAACTTTTTGCCGCTAGTGCAATCGGCCGAAACCCCGGGATCTTGACGTAATGGAACAGAGGGTAACTCGGGTATGACTGAGCTGCCTCTGTGGGGAGAGAATGGGGAAAAGAAGAAGAACATTTTTATCATAAAAAGTAATTGACTCACATCATTGAACCCAAATATAACATAAAACATACGAGTTTTTATGTGAATAAATAGAACAAAAAAAACCAAATCATTGGTTAGCTTGAAGATAAGTATTGCCTTGTGCTATCGTAAATGCATGATTAGTTAAAGAAAACTGTACATAAATACTAATATAACAACATGAACAATGCGTTAAAACGGGAGATACAATTTACAGGCAACTACCTCTTACAAGAAATCCTCTTCTAGCTTCTAGTAGAGACACTTTTGCTTTTACCAACACATTCCTCTAATAGGATTATACAGCTGCTGTCGTATAATTATTGTGGGAGTGGATGTATACTTATTGTAGGGGATAACCCATATTGATTGTAGGTAAAGAAGTATATTGATTGCAGCCCTTTCTTAGACACATTGTCCCAATGGGTTATTTAATCTTGAACGACGTGGATAGAAAACGACATATATCCATATTTGACTTCCAACGTGAAATAGAAACAGTAGTATCAGAGTTAAATATAAATATCGTAGAGGACAAGAGTTAAAACGTTACGGATGTTAAATAAATGAAGGTAACACGAGTAAAAAGGTTATAAACGTTAATAAACACAAGTAAATAAGTTCCCACGTCTATTCACGTGTTTGTATGTCGACACGGTCTCTGCGTTTGGGATTTCTACGGCTATAAATAGCAAATGATATACTTAGCTGCGTTGTAGACGGGATAGTACCCGGAACAACACACTTAGGCTGTGTATCGAATACACAGGGTCAAAGCTCAGGGGACTAGAGTCATCTCAAGTGAGTAGACGCATCTTATATCGTACATCTCCGTTCCATATCCTTCGATCTGTTTTACACAAAAGGTTTTCTAAAGAAGAGAGCGCTGTCGTTCTGGCTTGAACTAGTACGGTGAGTTGACAAAATACTTCAAATAGCTTACGGGTATTGTGGGTACACTTTCATAATCTAATCTTTCATCTTATATATAATGCAGTCGAATAGATGGTTTTGAGACAACGTTGCCGTTTAGGCATGTTGACATTTACGGAATTCATTGAGGGATTATTTTGTCACAAATTATTGTCCGATCTGTACAAGTCATATCCTGTTTGAAGTAAATGTCTTATGCTGTATCGTAGTCGAAGGGACGAAGGGAGATAACCATTGATGAGTCATGTAACCTCACACTATCTTAAATGCAGCGATAATAATAATAATAATAATAATAATACTTTATTGCCCGAGAAGGGAATTTGTTGTACATCGGAGATTGCTTGATAATAGTTATAAATACACACAATAATAAGTAAATAAAATACACACACACACATTTCATCAACATCACGATCACAATCAATCAGAGCATTTGACAGTATTAACAAAACACAAAGGACAATAAAAGTATTGTTACAAAGATAATTTTAAAAATAGTGTATAACATAATTCGTTAAGAAATATAGTAAGTCATTTAAGGTTGATTAAAATCTAGAAAACAATGCTATAAAAGGGTAATAATATATAGTACTAACAGTTTTTAATTTTAAGAAAAGCTAACAAATAATCACACCAACTGCTTCTGTCATGTTTAAACAAACATGTACCCTCAACTAGTGTTATGTTTAATAGATGTTCATTAAATCAAGGTCATGTTGAGTCCCTCATGTAACCTTACCTTACCATTATAATATTAGCATGTACCCTAACATTTCATTCATAATAAATACAATCATGTATCCAAATCTTTTGTCATGTTAACTTGAATACATACATTTATGCAAATATTTTGTCATGATAAATACAATCATGTATCGAACTCTAATGCCATGTTAAATACAGTAATGTATCGAAATATTATGTCATGTTGAATACAGTCATGTAAACACATCTTTTGTCAACATTGGGATATAAGATATGAATAGTAGAGGATATAAGACATAACATATTGTACATTTAACAATGTATTTTGTCGGACCGAACTGAGATTATAGCTGCTTTACGTAGTACTTAAGCTTGCATCAGAAACATGCATTTTGACTTGCGTGAAAATGACACCATGCATTTTCCTCTTTGTAAACCAATATATCTCGAGAGAACTTACAATAAGAGTCTGAAACAAAAATTGGGAAAAACCATTGTGAATGATTATTTTATTTGAATTTCAAGTTTGTTAAAAAAAAGAAGAAATAAATGGCAAAAAATATTTTATTCCGTATCCGTGAGTACTTTGATTATACTATCTACTCGATACAAGTTATGTGTCCTAAACGTAAGGCATGTTAAACACTTATGTAATATTAACTTCTGTCACATAAGATACAATGTCTGTATCCTTTTCTAATGTTACCATGATTAGCTTAAATTATGTCATGATAAATACAAGCATGTATAATCAACATTATATGAAGATAAAAATAGGAATGTATCCTTAAAGTCTTTACATTGTGTTATGATGAATACAAGCATGTAAGCTTAACAATTAGCATGATAAATACAAGCATCTAACGTAAACATTATGTCATGTTAGATATAAGCATGTATCCTTAACATTGTGTCACGTTGAATATTTTTATGTCATGATAACTACTCTCATGTCACCTTAACATTATGTCATGTTGATTACAAACATCAATACTTAATATTATGTCATGATTATAAAAGCATGTATCATTAACATTATGTCATGGTAAATACTCTCTTAAATCATTAACATTATGTCATGTTGATTACAAACATCAATACTTAATATTATGTCATGATTATAAAAGCATGTATCATTAACATTATGTCATGGTAAATACTCTCTTAAATCATTAACATTATGTCATGTTGATTACAAACATCAATACTTAACATTATGTCATGATTAATACAAGCATGTATCATTAACATTATGTCATGATGAATGCTCTTATGTATTATTGACATTTTGTCATGTAGTCATGATAAATACAAGCATGTAACCATAACACTACGTCATGATAAATATTTTCATGTTACCTTTAAGACGTGTCATGTTTAATCTGATCATGTGCCTCAATTCTCAATATACACAAACATGTTACCTAGAATACTGAGATGTTGTAAAGAAGTCGTAGCAGGGAATGTAAACTAAAGTTAAAGACATTGCATGTACATTTAACATGTGTTTAATAACCGGAAGGTGTCGTATGTCATGAAACATCATACTTAATGTATCATATACAATTGAACAGGGTCATGCAAATTAAGTATTTGTCCTTTGCATGCACCTTTTAATCATATCACGATTAATACATTCATATACCATCAACTCATACAGCTGCGTATCTAAGTTTGTTCACTTACCTTCGTTAAGTGCAAATATCGTAATTTGTTACGTCTTTGGGACATCATAGCATTTTGAAAACGAAACTGATAATGATGAAATTTCAATGCATAAGTTAAAAATTAGTTTGCGTTGGCATATTCGCATGACATACATAGCAGATAGCTGTAACAAATGTGGCAGGTCATTGAAGTGGCCGGGGGTCAAAATTTCGAAAACACTGATTTCTATTTTGCTCTACAAAATCCTTCATGAGTGATCAACAGCTTTAGATCTTATTCATATGTGTTCCTTTGCGTTAAGGCAACGTAACTGTACTGATTTGTTTCTTACAAAGTTTACATGGATGATTTTAATCGAAATCTAAGAAAATCCGAATTTCACAAATATGACCCCATCTGTCTATTTAACAATGCAAAATACCGACATTCAGCACTAGTGACAAGCATTCCAGGAATATGGTTTGGGAATGATTATTTTACACATGGGCATTGATGATCTTCTGTAAGTGGTCCTGGAGTTGTTTTATGAACGTCAAAACGAAACCAAACTTACATGATATTTGCACTAAGATCACAAGCAGGTGAACAAACTTTTGATATACAGATGTAAGTGCAGCAATATTTTCTCGTTCTCAATGTGCCATTGAACTACTCAAATCACTTTCTAAATTTTTGGTCCCCAGTGACATTGTGTTAAAATCAGTGTTTTTGGTTTTGATTCATTGTTTTGAAATTAACAATGTTACTTGAAATATCTTATTTCACTGGCTTGGCGCATTTACTCTTTTTGATCATTTTAAAAACAGCGTGAAGTTTCGTTTGGAAATCATTGTATTACAGTTTGGTTTGAATATAGCAACGTGTTGTTGATATAGGTTCAGGAAAAACGGACTTGACACATTTGTCAAAGAAAACTCCCCTTAACGCCTTGCTAGTGGTGATAAACATATATGTTCACACTATAAACTTGAAAAAAGTCTACTTTATTTTTTTCTTCTTTTCAGGATAAAGTGTCAATACTTTTAAAATAATTCGATTATACTTAAAAAATTACAGTCATAAGAAATACAAAATTCAGTTGAATTTATCATATGTAAGATTTTCAATTACAAATGTTTTATAAATTTACAAAAAGTTATTTTTATGTCCTATTCTCAAACTGATAAGAACAATAGTTAAATCATTTCAAGCTGATATTTATTGTTAGTGTTTTTATTTGTTTTAAATAATAATTTTGTTAATATATTGGTCAAAAATTAATCTTACACTAATGTTCACAAATAAGAAAGACGTATTCAATGTGAATATCAATAAACGTGCCTATTTATTCACATATTGACAACATTTTAAAACACGGTATTTGTCATGATAGTATAAATTCTATGTTTTACTCAACGCTTAAATTCAACAAAGATATTTCAACAAAACATTTACCAGATACCAATATTTGTATTCGAACTACTGCAAATATGTGCTTCTTTTAACGTGCCATAACTAAATACATCACACGTCTCTTAGATATCCAGTAAATGTAAACAAACTATGGAGTCTAGTTTCTTTTGCCTTGCGGTATATTATACATGTAGGATACTCTTACTTTATTTCTACATTACGCATCCCAACCGGGATGTAAAGGTGACCTTAACCCAAACTTCAGTCATTCAATTTGATTTTCATCTTAATATAACCTAAATAAGTCTCTGATGACAGTTTTGTTTGCACTAGGCAATAAGAAATCGCTAATGGAAATCAGAGAGAAGTACATCGATGACGTCATCACGAATATCCTGGCGACCCACAGGACTGAGCTGAGACAGACAGTCTCTCCCCTTGTGGAGGAGACGGTACGAGGTGTAGAGGACAAGATGAGGCAACTCCTAGAGAGAGCAATGCGAAAGTCTCTGGACCACGTCGAGGCGCGATACAAGGAGTACGCCAAGAGGTTTGTGAGTCTGCAGAAGGAGCAGGAGGAAGAGCTGGAGCACGGACAGATGAACTCCTTCAGCAGGTTGAGGAGAGGCATCTCCACCGTGGAGAGGCATGACAAGAACAACTTCAAACATCGCGCTATTGAGGTCTTCGGTATGGTGTTTGCTTTTGAAATTTATGCCTTTGGTTTATTTTGAAAATGTTTACGTGATTGGAATTCTACTTTGAGTTTGTTTTTTTTCTTGTGAACTACAAAACTGGATAAATTATTCTTGCTTCATGCGATTTGAATGTGAATTATTATACCTCAAAAATCGCAATATATTGCGTTGACGAAATTCATGCAGAAAGCCGAACGCTTTTTCGTCATACCTAACACTTCCTCGGGTAAGCTACATATTTGTACAATACGGCAGTACCTCGTTTAAGACAAACTTCAAAAATTGAGTTTATTATAACTTATTCATGATTGCATTAATGGTGTAAATTCCCTTCCAGACCAAAAGCTAGCGAGCAACCACCGACACCGGGAGGCTCTGATGGCGTGCTTCAAGCCGCTGATGGACGACCTAATGTTGCCTGAGACCGATCTCCAGGACGAGCTCTTCGAGCAAGGAATCATCTCCCACTCTGAAAATGCGAGCATCAGGGAGAGACGGAGCTCCAGGGAGAGGAACATGGAGTTCCTCAACATCATCTGTGGCAGACTGACGTACGAGGAGTTCAACACGGTGTTCCTGCCGGCCCTCCACAGGCATCACGCCCCCTTGTGTGTGAAGCTTGTGGAGGTTCTGGACCAGTTGCAGGAGGACGAGAACCACGTGTGCACTTCTTGTAGAGTCAGGAAGTATGTTCAGGTGGGTTGAAGTCCTTCCTGGGTTGTACATATTGAACCTTGTGGTAGCTACTGTGCTACGTACTTTTGTTTTTATTTGTATGCCTTGAGGTAAGCATCATCAGCATTATGATCATTTCCTCGCTCTTGTGTTGTCAATTATGATTTTAATGTTTCCGTCTAAGATTTTCTAATGAAACTTTCAAGTGAGATTGTATTATAACATCATATAAATACATATACAAAACAGTGTTATCCTCGGTTATCTGTGATTCACAGAAGTCACTTTGGACGACGGTGAATAATGCTGCTGTAGTTCTTCATTGGAAAACGTTATTGAACTGTAATTATAAACTTCCAGTGGTGTCACATCAAGGACACTTGTTTTCGTAATTTCCCTCTGAAAGTTCTAAGTCAATTTCGCTTCCAAAGGTATTTAACTAGATTTGTCCTAATTATTTTCCAATTAATGTACCACTGCAGATAAATGGCCGCACGTGCAACGCATACCAGGGTTAACACTGTTGCGTTTGCACAATGCATTTCAAAACTGAAAACACATTGAATCGACTCTCAATGATTTTTCATTACAGTTTCCACCACTTACAATTTTAATCGGCCGTGGGCCTCCGGCCCTTGGGCATTGCCCGCGGGCGACGGGCTTACTTTTTAATAATGCCCGCGGGTCATGTTTTATCTTACACGTATTTGATGTTGCAGGTGAAGCGCCTGACAGCGTTTCTGGTCCGGAGCAAGGCTATAACTATTGTTCTACACTCAGACCTAACCAGCGCCGGCACCTCCAACAGAGATAAGTGGGACCTTCTCGTCAAGGAAAAGATTTCCCCTGCAAATATAATAGACTCGTTTGAAGAAAAATATCCTGATTTTTATCGTGAGTTCAAACGTCATAAGCGAGAGACTTTAGACTGTTTCTGTAACAGTGTCGCCAGTGACGTGGGTGAAGACGAGAGTATTGAAGGTGACGGCTATGACGTGCTTGACGGCCGCTTCTTAACATCTACAGCATCAACCACAGCCTCTACAATTGGGCGGGACAGCACGGCGTATGATGATATAGACATTCCTCTGATGAATACAAGTCCTGAAGGTAGTCAGTGAATTAAGTGAATCTTCTGATATTGCCCTGAATAAATTCTTCTTTTTACCTGTAAAGTTTATCATAAAAATATTATATTTAGCTATATATAGAGTATGTCAGAAATGTAACGTTATTTCTTGCATTTTATCAAGTGTTGCTTTTTCTGCATTTGATCTTGGACATCCGCGATGGCTTGTGTGGAAGATCAATTTTCTCTTATTGAGTTTTGATGTCTCATTATTTAGTCACACTTGTATGCATAATAATACTTTTCTGTATATCAATTAAGAATTATTCTGAGTATAACAACACTGAAATAAATTCGCTTTGTTACATCAAGATAAAAATAAACTGTTTAAAGGACTTCTAAAGGGATACGCAATTTAATTATTTTATGTGCTAAGAAAACAATTGTTTTGCTTTATTAACAACACATTCCTGGTAAAATGTTAATCCTTACTGACAGACTATACATAGATTAAGAAATGACCAATTTTCTTCAGGTTACAAGATGAACGACCACAACCATGGGCACTGCCTCATCATCAACAACATCCAGTTCAACATGGACATTCTGCGGACTCGGGGTGGAGCAGAACAAGACGGCAGTCGTCTGGAGAAGACATTCCATACTCTCGGCTTCAAGGTAGATATGAAGCAGAACTTGTCCTCAGGTCAGATCAAAACTGTGATAGACAAATACGCTAATAAGACGGATCATTCCTGGTGTGACACTTTCGTGTGCTGTCTGTTGAGTCACGGCAAGAGCGACTACATCTACGGAAGTGACGGTGTTCGCATCAGCGTTAAATCAATCACCGGCGAGTTCACTGCAAGCAAGTGCCCGACCTTAGCCGGCAAACCCAAGCTGTTCTTCATGCAGGTCGACCGAGGTAAGGATGTCATGAAGGCGCATGTACTGGAAGGGGAGCCAGAGACACCTGCTGAAGACCACAGACCAGGTTCTGATGTGGACACTGTGTACACGAGGATCAGAGAGGGTGGAGGCTCGGATGAGAACGCAATGTATACGAAAATACGCAGATGTTCCCATGAGGAGTCTGTGTACACGAGACTGGGTAAGGCTCGGGAGGTAATCGCGGATGAATCGGACTTCCTCCTGGGGTACTGCACCTCCCCCGGGCACGTGTCCTTTAGGAGCAGTAGGTCCGGCAGCTGGTACATCAAGGCTCTGTGTGAGGTACTCGAGTCTCAGGCTGACAGACACGACCTCTTGTCCTGTCTCACTCTAGTGAACGACCAGGTAGCACGGAGTTCCGCACTAGACGCGGAACGTGCTCGCCCCCAGCAACAGGTGCCTGCTCCAGTCTTCACTCTCCGCAAAAAGGTCTTTCTGACTATCGATCCTCAGGCGACTCCATAGTTTGTCTCAGATATGCTTTGTAAAGGATAATAACCGAATGAATTCCCACTGCCCTAATGATTGGCGAAGAGGGACGGTTATTCTCTACTGTCATCAGTTAACATGCAGGTCGAAAATAGTCCTTTTCTCATACTAGCCAACCGGACTAGTGCATTTCTGATAGTACGAGCCCAAACATTTCAACAAGCCAAATACATCTGAATAATCATATATTCTTTATTTCCTTTAATCTCTTTAATTCTGTTTCTTTTATAGTCCTTCGGACTACCAGTCAAGAATTTTACAAGCCCAGCAACTTTTTCACTAGCCGTGGGCTTCCGGACTGGTTACCTAGGGATAGATTTAAACCTGAGGTTGATATTAAGATGTAATGAAGACATTGTTTACATGCATAAATGAGAAAAGTATTGCCAATATTTCATTCAACCCTATGGTGCGTTACGTTGATTGGATGTGTTGCTATCTACGTACGCACCGCGAGTAAAACCTGACATCTGTTTTTCCGTATTCGGTTACATCCTATAATATTACGTTTTGGTACTTAATCGTTCAATTGGAAACTCTCATTCTCACTTCATTTCGTCTTTTACGGCAATTTGTTCTAGTTCTTTGTCATAATTTCCGGTCATGAGTTATCGAACTGACTTGAAGGTTTTTGTTTCAACCGGGAGACATTTAGATACTGAGACTAACTTTTTTGTAATTCGTAACGATAGGGACTATGTACGGAGGGAGGTTTAATCAATCTGCATTTACCCGTTGTTATGTTCTGTGGCCACATTTCAGTAGTTTCATTTGTAGGAAAACAAGTGCCAGTCTCAGTAAACCTAGCCTCAATAATACCCGCTTCACGCCGATATTAAGTCTAGCGGACCTATAACCCTCCAACGTTATATGTACGTTTGCAGACTATTGCGGCTTGGTAAGACGATCCCCGATTGGACAGTTCGATAGATCGACTGACGCGACCCGTTAATGAACCTTGCTGGACTCCATATCGAAGTGAAGCGGGTATTATTAGGGCTAGGTTTACTTAGATTGAACAGTGCCGGTTTGACAAGGGCAGCGATAGCTTTACCATTACCTATTAAATCATATAATTGAAAAAGATGTTAAATTCGAATCAAAGGCAGGTTTCAAAACCCGAATCCATGAGAGTAGGCTGCAGGATACATCGATAGTTACCCGAATGGAACCTATTCGTGTGAGTTTGGAACTGTACTATTAACGATGTATATGTGCATATTTTATTGGAGCATTTTCTTTTGACAATCATTCTCATGCTGTATATTGCTTGTGTGTTTAACAAATGATTGTTCTGTGATAAACTACATGTAGCTTAAATACAGAAGGGATATCATATCAATACTATCTGAAGTTACATGCATGACAGTAAATGAATGACATATTCGTGTAACAAACAAACAGACCATGCAGGACCTATGACATCTTCCTACTCAAGGCCTAAAACGCCAGTTTCCGAAATGTCATTTTCAGGACTGACAGTTCGAAAACAGGCGTTTTAGGCTTTGCGTAGGAAGATGGACCTATGAAGATATTAGCCTCTTTATAGACCGTCTTTAAGAAATTGATAATCTTACCATAAAAGGGATTGATGTACTCGTGGATATTATTTCTGTCTCATTCAGAATGGCCCAAATTTACTGATTTGAATTACATTAACTTACAATGAAGTCTTGCAATCAGTTACACGAATGTGAACATTGTTATATTTGGTTATGTTATTCAGAATGTCAGGCTGTTAGGATGATAGGTATGCTAGGATCATTGTATTAAAAGATTACTATGTTTGCCACATAATCAAATCATGTTATGCGGATCTTAACCTCTAATACAGATTTTAATTGATGAAATGGAATTTCACATTCCATCTGTTGTGTGATAAGAATAAATTCATTATGTTAGTGACGTTTATATACTACTCAAAATAATATAAGGAACACTCTGGTAGTATTTATCATTTGGAACATTTTAATATGTGTAGAGCTTTAAACAAACGCGCTTGAGGTTATGTTCCTACCCATATGCAAAATGTTGAACATTTGATACATTTTTGTGATTCTCTTATTTTGTATGACATTTCTTCAGATAAACAAGTCGTTTTCAAGCATTACCCACTCACCCAAGACAACACTGCTCTTTTTGAAGCTTAACCATCTGACATGTGACTTCCAATATTGATTCCTGCATTCTCATACCAAAGCTCAATAAAGAAACTGCATCGCTTTTAGCATTTGGTTCAAAGTTGTCAGGAACATATTTTAAAAAAATACATTTTGAATCACTCACTCATATATACGTTTGTTTTTGGTGAAAAATATCAAAATGTTCCTTGTGAGTAGTATAAATAGAGGATACTAAACGACCTTCCATTTAATACTATGTTTATTAAACGAGTTAATGATTGTGTATAAACGAGCGAAAGCGAGTTTGATACCAAATCATTCACGAGTTTAATAAAAATAGTATTAAATGGAAGAGAGTTTAGTATTCTTTTTATTACTTGCCCTCAAAATCAAGCAAAACCGGCGATAGTTTGCTGAAAGGAACTTTTCCGCAACTCGGCAGCCGTTGTGACGGCGCGCTTCCACAATGACGTCACAACCACACACTAATGTGACGTCATACTTCAATTGTGTATTTTCACTAGTTTAATATTGCCATATAAATATTAAACTGCGGTATCTTACACGGGCGAGTAATAAATTCTGTTATTATATACGCATGTAATCTTTGGATAGTAATACAAGGGTGCAATACGGAATACATCTTCAAATTCCGTATTGCACTCTAGAATCCGTATTGCACGCCTGCCGGTTCTACTTTTTTTAAGCTTCGGCAATTCTCGGAATTTTCCGCAAGTAACAATCATTTTTCTAATTATAACATCAAAATAAATGTATCTTAATGCATTGGTAAAAACCTATTTTTTAATACGAAATTGAAGAATAAAATAGTGAGAAAACTAGAGTTATCATTAGTAAAGAAACTGCAAAACACTTTGAAAAAGGAAATCCTGAATAAAATTCCGAGAGCATCGCTAGCGATACTCGTCATTATGACGTCATACCCGGCAACGATTATGACGTCATTTCCATGGTGACGTCGTTTGAATGAAGCCCGTCGTTCGATACCCTGAACTTTACGTTTATCATATTCAGGACTATATAAGTAATGGCTATGAAATTACTTTTATCACGTTATCTTGTTTTCACACTTGAAAAAATTATCTTTGTCGTTTAACTACGCATAATAATGAGAAAATAAAAAGATAATTAAGGTATCAAATCATCAGTCGAGGGTGTTCTTGGTCATTGCCTTGTTCGCATTATGTATAAATGCGCAGTACGTCTTCTCAGATAATTGAAGAATTAAAAAACTACTTGTAAAAAGGTTTAAAAGGAGTATATAATAAATACAGAACGTCATACGTGTGCATTTTGGTCGTTTGTATTGAACTCGAAGATGTCATGGACGCGGAGGAACAACTCGTTCTTCGAACTCGTTGTTCCTCCGCGTCCATGACATCTACTCGTTCAATACAAACGACCCAAATGCACACGTATGACGTTCTGTATATTTATTTGTTATTTGATTGTTATATTGCTCAATGGTAATAAGGGTTTCTGTAGTATTGTCTGTGATAATAGTTTATGGCTTTTTGTTGATCTGAAATAATGCATTTATATTCAAGAAAGTTATTGATGCCATAAGCGTATCGTTCCTTTTGTCATTGTTATAATTTCCACGTTTCCTCATCTTTTAATGATTCATTTGTGTAGTTATTAATATCAATATATGTTAATTATTTATCATTGCATCATGAATTATTGTTAATCAAATTGCTCAGCTAATTGTACCTTACTTATGCCATAAAGACGCCATTGTCTCCAATGATTGCTCAATTATACAGCTGCGTATCTAAAGTTTGTTCACTTGCTTGTGTATCTTTGTGTAAATATCATGTAATTTGAGTTTCGCCTGCACGTCAATCATATACCCTCAGCAGCTATGACAAAGGCACACCAATTGTCCACATGTAAAATAACCATTCTCAAACCATATATTTGATCGTGTGGTCAGTTGTGAAAGGTTTCGAAATTTGGCAAGGTTAAATAGACAGTTGGGGTCATATATTTGAAATTCCAATTTTGTTAAATTGTGATTAAAGTAGTCCATATAGACACTCTGTGAACAAAATCAGCATATTAACATTGACCTAAAGCAAATGAACAGAGCTTTTGCTCACTTATGAAGGATTTTGTAGATAAAAAAAAAAAGTGATCTAAATTTTTACCCCTGGTCACTTTATTTGCCTACCAAATTTGTTACGGATAACTGTTAGGTAAAGCATAAAGATATGTTGATGCAAAAGGAAACCTATCTTATGTCGTGAAGTTTCAACATCATCCGTTTTGTTTTAACAATTCTAGGATGCGTCAAAGTCATTCCAAATTACATGCTATTTGCACTATAACACGTAGGGAAGTGAACAAACTTAAGATACGCAGCTGTATCGTTTTATGGCTGAAATTGACCGTGAGTTAACCAGCCATGGTTGATTTTACAGATGTTTTCAAAAAAATAAATATAGATATACCAGTTGTAATATCTTTGTTATGAAAGCCCCTTGATATGAGAGTTCCCTTCGAACTTATTTTAACCAATTTGTGATTGTCATGTATGCAACTGACATAAAGATGGAAGATATCACATTGTTGGCATTGTATGTACATGTATGATTGAAATAATGACCGCTGACTGAGTGAATATCTGTTATAACCATCGGGCGATCAGCGAGATGGTTATCACAGATATTCACTAGGTCGAGGTCATTATTTCACATACACCACATGGTTGATACTGATTTGCATTATTACAAAAGTACAACATTAACCATATATAGAGATTATTAACCTCGTGTGTTTCCGTATCATTAATATTATATATTAGGAATGAATTTGTATTATGCGAGCCTATGGTGAGCATTATACATGTATTTTTATTCCTATTATATGATATCAATGATACGTAAACACACGAGGTTAATAATTTCTGTATCATATAATGTCATTTTGAACTAAAAAAGGTTTTAACGAAAATATGATTCCTTCTTTTAATATGTTTGACCTAGATTTCGCGGAGTAATTTCTTTCACAATACGCCAAGGTGATTGTCACATTGTCGGCGATATACAGTTGTGAACTGTCTAGAAATATTCCTTCATGAAATGATTTTTTTTGTCTCCGACATTTTTAGTCTTATTTCCAGTGCACAAGCAAACAATTTTTTCTATGCAACACAAAATGGGTATGAACCATTGTCAACGTCGCTAGGGAAGGGAAAGTAACTCTAACTGCATTCATTGCAGTTTCGCTAATTCAGTTACGGTGTCTACAGTAGACTAAACGCCGATTATTTGCGAAGGTGGGGTTGTTACGTTTGTTACTAGCTACTAGATAATGTGTACTATCACTTGGATAAGATTTGTTTTTGCTGATAAGTTGATAACTGACAGGGTCAAAGCGGTCTAGGCCTATGTTATTCACGTAGCACATGTTTGTTCAATAGCCGATATTGTTAGCAGTATATCCTTATAAATTATGTTTTGGTGTAAACGCACGATGAAAACAACTTGAAGTGCTTCGATCGCCAAACTATTCTAAAATATGAATGCGTGATATGTTTCAGCTGATGGATTTTATATCCAACTTAGACCTCGTCGTCCATGGGAACCATTCATAAAAATGTCCTGTTCATTATCGATATCGGGAACTCTTAGGCCAAATAGTCCTGACATCTGATGAAAGGACACTTTTGTAAACCTTTCCTAGACAAGGTTTAAAACAATTAATCAACAACATAGACATAGAAGTGAACTGAGAGTATATAATCAAATAAAAAAAGTTGGAAAACAATCATAATTTTTACAGGTTTTGCGTGAATCAAAATATTAAAATCACCTAATAACACTGTAGACTTTGCACTAGAAATAACAAAACCAATAAATAAACATTATATGATTTATGTTGCACCAAAACTTTTGCTATGTTAGGAAAATAAGTCTAGGAATATCCAAAATAATTTAATAATGATACGTAATTAATTTATTTAATAGATTCCACTCTCTATGAGGACTCTTATAACGCGTCTTATACCTTCAAAATCGAAACCGAAATGGACAACCTGTGAAACTTTGTCTTGAAACAGCCTCATACATGTATTCATGGAGTGCACGAAGTCTGCGAACCCAAAACATTTACTTCGTGCCTTGAGCTTTGACACGCAAGAAGCACGTGCCTTGCGCTTTGACACGCAAGAAGCACGTGCCTCGCGCTTTGACACCCAAGAAGCACGTGCTCGTACACCATTCATAGTACTACAAACTTCATTCATAAAACAGTGAAGGGGCCCTTGGAAGGTAAGCGAAAATTCAAATTTTATTTAAAACTATTAATTTTGTGGTTGATTGTACTCGGATTAAGTGAGATGTAAGTCAGTTACTAGCATAGTAAGTGGCATGCATCGGATAACGGCAGGGACACTTTGTCCGAGGGGCCATTATCCGATGCATGCCATTTACTATGCTAGTAAGTATTACTTGTTTACGAATTTTTATTCGATTAAAAACACAACCTGAAGACTCCCGATGACGTTATCAATGGTTAGTGACCGGTTTCGGACTCGCATGACATGCATGGAGTTTTGAGAAAATAGTTCGTTTCTTGACCTAATGTGCATCTTTATCAGATTTTGAGGCAAATCGGATACCAACTTGAAGTTTATCAGATAGTTCTATTGCATCGATAACACCCTCAATTATATGATAACTTTACTTATTCATATAGTTTTTGTTACGAGGTAGAGCTAAAGTGCACTAGAACATTGCTTCAATTTCATTTGCACACTACGCGAATTTCACGAGCAGATTGAGCATGTCCTGGCCCAGCTGTCTATCAGACAAACCTTGGCACGTAACCCATTGTTTTAGTTGTTTCCATTAAGAAAACGCAAAAAACGTATCAAACTGAAATTGAATAATTTGAAAATGACTTGTATAAAACGTCACAGGAATTATGGTTTAAGGCAAATGGTGTATCGTATTCTTATGTTTTAGCAGTCTATCAAATGTATCTCTCTTTCGTATGAAGCAAGAGTTGTGACTGCATGAACGATGTCAATTTCAGCTGGTGATGCACGGATTTTATGCACACAATCGAAAGCACAATGTCATGGTTTGTAGGCGGTGAGGAAAATGAAGTGGTTTCATGTTTTGAAAAATAAATTATGCGAATGTTCAAAGGTCTTTTCGTGAGGATGTAAAGGTGAGTTGCATCTTAGAGTGTGTGTATGTATTTGTTGTTAATTTTTATTCATGCGTTTATCTACGAAGATGCTGAAGAATGTTACAGAGGGTTTACACGGTATTAAACGGGCTGTAAACAAGCGTGTTTTATATTTATGCGTTTTGCTGTTGGAGAAGTGTTTTGTAATGTAAATATTATTTTAAATTACATATCATTTAATTATATAACATTTATGATTAAATAATATTGATCATTACCAGGGCGATTTAAACTGTAAAACTCTGACTTTGTTATTGATTTAAAATGTTCTTTCTTAAATTATCACATTATTCGACATTTATCGTGAAATATTGCCCAAGCGGTGTAGAACAATAACTCACTCATGAAAATATGATTGGCCCATTAAACAATTATACGCGTCAAACTTCGAAATGTTTTGAAATGAATTTTCCCAAAATACATATACCTATACGACATTAACATCAAAACAATAAAGTCAAACAATTTCTAAAGATAACTATTGAGATAACGCAATATTGTCTTTTATTTTAGCAACTGATATTATACTTTTGTTTCAGGTACTTTATTTTGACATTCGCTTATGCCACACAATATTAAACTAAAAGTTGGCCTCATTATGGATGATTCAAAATTAACCATATGCATGGAACATATTGCGTGTCAAAGGTTTGGAAACATTGCTTCACGTTTATACTCAAATAGATTTCGTGTCCAACTTGCAGAAACATTTCAGCTATTCTTGAACAAAGTGATTTGTGTGCGAAAGTTTTGAATACAATACTAACATGTATATGCCAGGGATATTGCAAATTGAAATCTGTAAGTAAATTACGTTTCCATAGTATTTTGAGATTATGTATTCATTCGTATATGAACTTTCTTATTCAGAGTCAACATTTCAAGATGTGGTTATTGTGATGCACAATATCATGATGATACAATATAACCATCGCACGCCTGGTTATACGAAAGAGTTAACCTCTGATGTTAACCTGATAACCACACCACGAGGTGGATATTATAATATCTCCCTTGACATGAAGGCTCAGATCATTTAGTAAATCAGCATACACAAATGGTTTTGTCTGTTTTTCATTAAAAAAATATGAAAGAGACCCAAGTATTTCCTCAAATCCCTGACTAATTAACACACAAATGACTGTTTCAAGAAGGCTCGGGTTGCTACTGTAAATTTGTCTTAACAATAATACATGATTTTGTTTCTTCAAAACGTTTCAACAATACCAAGACAATTTCAATGTTTGTCCACAATAAATGCTTTGACATCCTACAACACGAGTTTCACGAATTCCTAAACATTTATTTGGCAACAATACATTATTTCAAATTGACATCCTGCATCACATATCAACTAAAGTTCCCATGGAAATAGAAATAAAATGGGTTTTTTTGCGTTTATTTCTTTATTACTCGACTAATGTAAGTAATTCTTGCAGATGTTCCAATAACTATGTTTTCCCTTATTAAATCATTGCGAAAATATATTTATAATTTCCTTTGTTCGGGTAAAACTGCTCAAAATTTGCATATTTTAATACATTTCGAAACCTACCATCGTATACGTCACTCTCACTCTCACAACAAAAATTATGAATGAACTCGTAAGAATAGTAGTTTGTAACACGCGTTTTTGTCTTTTTCAATTGTTTTATGAATCTTTAAATCATATAAGATATGAATAGTAGAGGACATAAGATATACAATTATTGTACATTAAACGATGTATCTTAGCGGACCGTACTGAGATTGTAGACCATTTACATACTATAGCTTGCATCAGAAACAAACATTTCGACTATAAACAAATCCGAGGTGCGAAAATGACACGTTTTTCTTTCCTATAAATTAATATATTTTGGAATATTTTACAAAATTTGTCTGAAACAAAAGTTTGGAAAAACCATTGTGAATGAATATTGAGAAAACCAATATCAAGTCAGTTCCACATAAAGAAATAATCGACTATCATTCTATTTCTATGTCCGTGTGTACTACATCACATTTACCAAATATCACATATCACATATATTGCATATCACATATCACTGGATGTGACGTCTTTGGGTCCCAATGGACCATTTTGCTGGTTCCACTTGTGTACCACACGTAAGTCTGCCTGATGTCTTGTTCTCATGCCGCAATGTATAAGGTGTTGGTTCCCTCAAAACAACGTAGTCTTCATGTCGTCATTAAGTTCAATTCGCCACATGCATCACCCTTTTGTCTCCAAACTAAACATCACTCTGTGCAAAGAACTTACGTTCCATTCGTCACAATGTATCTAAAAATGTATCCCCGAACTAAACCTTATTCTGCGTTAAGTCATCGATTCCCTGTGTGAACATCACTCTGTGCAAAGTAATCACGTTCGATCTGTCAGGATCAGGATGTTTTCTCATAAAAACGCATCACTCCAGGATGTCATCGACTTCCCTCGGCCACAAACAGCAAATCACGACTGTCTCAAAACATTACACACTGTTCAAGGGATCCCGTTCCTTTACCCACAAAGAATCAGGATGGTGGTCCCACTCAACGCCTTACTCTCTGTGACGTCATCGCCTTTCTTTCACAACAAATGTATCACACGTTAATCAAACTACACTTCACTCTCACCGCAGCAATTCCGTTCCTTTACCAAGAACGTTTCAGAATGGTGGTCCCAATACAAAAACTTACTCTCTGTGACGTCATCGCATTTGCAACAAACAATGCATCACACGTTAATCAAACTACATTTCACTCTCACCGAAGCAATTCCGTTCCTTTACCAAGAACGTTTCAGAATGTTGGTCCCAATACAAAAACTTACTCTCTGTGACGTCATCGCATTTGCAACAAACAATGTATCACACGTTAATCAAACTACATTTCACTCTCACCGAAGCAATTCCGTTCCTTTACCCAGAACGTTTCAGAATGTTGGTCCCAATACAAAACCTTACTCTCTGTGACGTCATCGCCTTCCAAAACAATGCAACACGTTTATCAAACTACATTACACTCTCAGCGAAGCAATTCCGTTCCTTTACTCACAAAGTATCAGGATGATGGTCCCAATACCACCCCTCACTTTGTGTGACGTCATCAAGTTCTGCGTACTCTGCCTGTGGCGGGAAGCTGGATACGAGGTTGTCTCGCAATGGACTCGCTCCAGAACATCTCCTAGCAAGAGAGTCCGCTTCCTTCTTGTGCTTCTTCCTATGGTGGATCAGAAGGGCCATTATTGGTGTATGAATTTTATTAAAGAAAATCTTAAAATATTAGAGACGTTGATTGCCATGCTTGATATAGAGCGTGGTATTATCAGTCTGGACATGGGGCATTGTCATCATACAGTTATAGACGGTTTATATTCTGATAGAATTGTTATACTATCAGCTTAAAGATGACGGACTGTCAGATGGTGTCATCAACAAAAGAATATTTTAGTTCAATTATTGAATTACATTTTTCATAATCATATCGTAAAGATATCAGTCATAGAAATGTTCATCCTGTAAAACAGGCGACTTTATTTCTCTCGCTTCTCTTTGAAATAGTCCCCTGTAGTTTTTCGCCTTAAAATCCCCGATTCCACGGCTACCAATCACAGTAAAGTCTATGGCTTATCTATAGCTCCAATCAACGCTGTCCTTCTATAGTCGGGTGCCGCCTCCTTACGAACGAACATACTCTTATTACTCATTTCTTGCTCGTTGATAATGATTTTTTTATGTCATAAATATGTCTCCATCGTATCACAATAAATCATGGCATTTGTTTTCATAATGTTTTGGTGCTGAATTTGATTTTGATCATTGTACTTTTGTGTTGTGCAAATGATTTTGAAAATACGAATGTTTGTCCTCGAAAATACAAGACTAAACAATACATCCAATTGCCAATTTAACCGAAATTGAAGCATCTAAGAGTATTTGTAATGAACTATATCGACGAAAAAGCCCAATGAAGAATATGAAATGTACTTTCACCTGATTCCCCATGATAGTCAAACACTCGATTTGATACCCTCATCAACGATTCTCGACACAAATGCAGAACTATTTTTAAGAGTCGAAAAAACTTATTGCACCTTATTGCACCTTGGATACCTCTAGTTAGTAGTGCCTTGCATCTAAATGAGACGTGTTTCCTGATTGGGATTCTATTAATAAAAAAGAAATTTCCATTTTGCTAAATCGGCGATTTTAAGGCGTAAAACTACAGGGACTATTTCGAAGCGAAGCTAGAGAAATAAATTTTAAAGTCGCCCGGTTAACAGGATGAGAAATGTTATGCTATCAGCTAAAAGATTATGAACTATCAGATCATGTCATCACAAAAATTTCACTTCGTAAAATATAATTATAATTGATTAGAGAATCTTTAATGTTAACGATCTCATTAAACAATGTTTTAAACGGGTTTTTTTAAATGAAAGAACATTTGTGTTTATCACTCTCATCAGGGACATAGAAATTCTGGTAACCGACACGCATGCAGTTGGTACATTTTGAGGAAATATTCAAATCTTTATCTGAAAATTTAAAAGTTAAGTTTCAAGACCTTAATCCACGATTTGTTTTACATCTGTTACCTTAAAGGGGCAGTAGCACGTTTTTTGACAATTTTATATTTTCAATTTTTCACTGATAATTGTACGTTAATGCTCAATGTATTATGTTGATAGTGTCAAAAATCTCATTACACAAACCAATCACCCATAGTCAGAGAACTGATTATTAAGATTCACATACAATCCATTGGCAGCCATTTTTGTGTGAACACCTTTAATTCATTTTGTGTAAGAAAAGGAATCGCATGACTTTTTTTAATTTATTACTGCTTCATTAAGTTTAGATACATTGTCTTTGGATTGGAACCATTTATTTTAATTTTCCTGACGTCACCTTATATTCCCTCTAAAAAACGTGCTACTGCCCCTTTAAAGCGTTAAATATAGATTAACGATCTAAGTAAGGATCGATAGTTTTATATGTAATGTCAATGAATAGAAGCACAAGTGTATAAATGGAACGAAAACAAAGAAGAAACAAACTCACCACGTGACTAGAGCGAGCCAAACGAGGAAGAAGGTGATGATGAGGAAGAAGACGAACATCCACAGAGAGATGTAAAGTCTCGTCGCGCCGTTCAGTCCCCCCGCACTGCTCGGAGCTGAAACAGATCAGAGTTCTGTAGCACATTGGTGTAATAATAATAATAAGTGGATATTCTAATGGCGATTTTCCCGAGTACGGACCCATGCTCAAAGCGCTATCTACATCATCGACATGTTAGGATACAATTTCAACTTTTATAGCTCAGCATGTTGGTCGGTCCTTTTACCAGGTACCCATTTTAACAGCTTGTTGGATTCAGTGCAATGCGGATTAAGTGCCTTGCACGAGGACACAACACAAAGTCTCCACCAGGATACAAACTCGGGTCTCTGGTGTGAGTGGCCTGAATGCTAACCACTACACAGCTTCGCTCACTATGGGGATGTAGTGAAAATCATGCTGTCTTCTTTGGCATTTAAAATGAGTATGTCATGAGTAAATAACTGAATATCAGTCATGTTACCTGTGTCAATTTTTTTGTAAAATGTGCCATAGAAGAAATTCTTCAACTTAACAGAAATAATTTATATCAATTATAAAATAATTAAATATGTTTACTGTGATAGAAACAGGCAAACAGCTCAAGTCTTATATTAAAGGGGCACTTACAATATCTGTCAATGTTTTCGGCGGTCGAGGGGGAGGTCGAGATGTTCATAGTTGATGATGATGTTGATATTTCAAAGGACAGGTGGCGGCTGGTGACATTTTGGTTCATCCTGATTATCTCCCCTTAGTACCGCTGATCATATCATTGGTCCACGTGTAACTGATATATATCCAAAATGTAAGATTACTCACAATTAAAAAAAAAATTATTTTCCATAATTTTGCAAAATATAACATTATACACAAACAGCACATATGAACAGATACATTAATCCCCATTTGGCTGATAAATACAGTTTAGCAAAACAGGACTATATCTTTACAATTCATTATTTTAACAAACAGGACTATTCTTAAACAGTAAGTGCAGAGATGATTATTAATTACTTACATTTGATATACATATATACCGATTTATCACAATTATAATGAATTAAAAGCGAGAACAGCACCCCAAAAAAGCAACAATATTAAATGTCTCACATTAAAAACTTGACATATTTCAGAAGTATAAAGTGACCTTAAAATCAGATGGTATCATGATATCTTTATATTTTCTATATAAATGATTAGTTTATAAATCAGAAGTTTCTGTCAAAATAAAACTTACGTAAGTATTATTTCAGGTAATATACAAATAAACATTTTCAAAATGACGAAAATAACAAAATCCCAAATTATTGATATGTTTTTCTCTTTAAGGTATTCACTTCCCGATAAGACCACCCAAATGAAATCATGAACCATGTAAACTGAGCTATATCTCAAATCAAAATATAACCGGCAACGCCACTCCATAACATGCTGTTTCTTAAAGATACTTTATATTAAGTACTTGAATACAACCAAGGTGTAAATGATATACTTACCCTAATCATAAAATAAAAGTTGCTCGTCTATGTGATGTCTTGATGGTGTTGGTTTCTTGTTACCTCAGTCAAGTCGGTACACGAGAGCTTAGCAATACGTCAGCTGGGGTGTCCCGGTTCGAACTTATCTTTATTTTCGTTTTCCTTGTGCATTCATATCACATCTACTTCAAGTTGCACAGATGTGTTGAACTAGACAGTGAACAAGGAAGTACCTCATCTTCACTTCATGTCACTCACACGCAATCGTTTTCCTCTGTGGGTATTCTCATAGTGACATGGACACAATATGACATAATAAGAGATAATAATAATAGTCCGCTTGTAATGCGCATTTATCCATCTGCTAAGCATTTGGTCAAAGCGTTACATATTATTGCCCTGACGTAATTGTTCTATCGGTGCTGTCGAAGCGCAGAAAATCTACGTACACCCGTGATTTCAGGTACCCAGCTGGGTGGACTGAGTGCAATGTGGATAAAGTGCCTTGCCCAGGGACTCAAATCAGAGTGAGACCCATTTTTTGGTGTCTCCATCGGGATTTGAACCTGGGCCTTTGGCGTGAGAGGCCAGCACACTAACCACTACACTACCGTGCTTCACATACTCATATGCATTCTCTCCCCACAGAGGCAGCTCAGTCATATTTCTCCGATCTAGCCGGATCAAAGTATGACCGAGCTGCCTCTATTGTAAGAGAATGACCAATGGCAAGCAACAGACTTCGGAAGCTGAGCACAACCTAATATACATGGGGTGTTAGATATTGTAACAATGTATCTCGATTTTCGATTAGAATTGATCATTCACGCATTCACGTGAAACTAAGCAATGCTTACTCGACCATTTCAAAGCGAAATTTCTGCTTTGTTGAAACATTCCAGGTATTTTACGAACGCTTCGTCCAATTCTTGCATTTTGTATTTTGGAATAAATCCACCAGCAACACATGGATTGTTAATATTTTCATGGCCTTGAATACTGAATAAATAATATTTGTCTGTCTGTCTGTCCTTTTGATCATGTTTAAGTCGAATGCAATTTTATTAAATTTGGAATTGAAACCGAAACTAAGTCTATATTGAAAGTGAAAGTTATGTGTAGTCTTACATTTTAACTTCAGATCCGAGACGAAACCATGAGGATGTGAAGTGTTATTCCTCCATTGATTAAACAAGTGATTATATCATCATCATTCTATGCATCTGTTTTATCAAAATCCGAATTATTTTCTTTAGGTTTTTCAACTTGCTTAATTAATTTGGTTTACGATTATGTTAACTCGGTATTAATCTTTTCTCTTTTTTTTAAACCTTTTACTGAACCAAGCTTTTGAAATGTTTGCTGCTTGTGTCGGCCTCCATTGTCAGCCTAGTTTTCATTTAAATTAAAAAACAATTTGTGAAATAAAGCATATAAATGTGATGGCCTACATTCTAAGTGTACACGTTACAAATGCAACTGTCATTACCTTCCAGCATACATCAATCATTTTTTTTAAATTGTGAACTACCAATTGAAAGGAAACACATATTTAAGTAAAAACATGCAACAGAGATTTTGAAAACTAGCTAATAAAATCAAAACAAGCCTCTTCACCTGCAAAAGCCCTACAAAGGGGCCAAAGAGAGATCAAGTAATATCTCTAAAAGAGAAAGTCCTATTGTTGTATTTTTGTGGAAACAAAATCCAGGAGTAATTCCCTTATTATATGATTCACAATAATTTTCATATACGTAAGTTAGGGTTACATTTTAGTTGTTCTAGATAACAATTTGACAAAGAATGGAATGCATCACTGCGTCCTATTGAATTTCCTTTCTACAAAAATACCATGATAGGACTATCCCTTTAACAAAGAAGCTACTAAAAGGTACTACCTCAAACCACTATTTGTAAACATATAAAATTGACGTATGAATAAATGTCGTTAAAACAGTCTCAGTTTGTGCAGTTTATATAAAAAAGATCGGATGAAAGTGTTGAAATGTTGCATGAAATTCAAATAGGGGAGATAATGGCAAAGTAGCCAAAATGTATAGAATGCAGCTTGCACGGCATCTTTAATACGTATCGCATATACTGTTTGACGAAGAGTTACTGCATAAGAATATAGTCACAAAAAGGTATTTTGACAAATAGGGCGCGCTTTTCCATATAGTTTTGGGCAAAGCGGCCAATCCCATGGTTGCTTTTGCCTATGTTAAAAGACACAGAATGATAATTAGAGGCTATAACATGTCATTTTTCATATCATTACGCATATCAGCCCGAGACCCTCATATCAGCCCGAGGGCCGCAGGCCAGAGGGCTGATATTGGTCGAGGGCTGATATGGGGTATGATATGAAAAATGACATTTTGTAACCTTTTTATCATATATTAAACTTTTTTGCAAAACAAAACATTTCAAGAAAACTTATTGATTAAAAGTTTTGAAATAGTAATGTATCGTAGTAACATGTATAAAAAAACGATCATGCTTTATAGAGTTAAGTTTGAGAAATATATTATGAGCAGCTCCGCTTATTCAAATTAATAGAATATTTAATCATTTTTATGATCTTAAACAATATTTACAGTTGAATGCGTTAAAAGAAAATGAAAATAAAACGTACAATTCATTATCGATGCTGCCGATGACGTTACACTACAAGGGGAGATAACTCAATTCAAAAATCTGAATCTGACCGGTATGATATCATATATGGATTTGCGTGCAGAGCAGCAATATGAGTGCTGTGTCCTTGCCTCTATCACACAGGCAAAACACCCAATATTATTGATAGATATATGATAAACACAGATATTATACGACTATTATTAGCAAATACCAATCAAAAGTTATCATCCTGATAATGCAAGGCAGCCGATAAACCCATAGAAAAAGCAAAATTCTGGACAATATGCAAGGATTTACAAAATTCTATAAGATGTTATTGATCTATAGACTTTCGACATTCTCAAAGACCAAATATAATATATGCTAGTTATATGCAAATATCTGAGAACTAGGAGACAATGTAGGTCATTGACTATTAGTAAAAAGTACTTGGTATAATTGATGTATTCTTTAATGCTTAAATACGATTTTAAGAAATGTGTTTTCATTGCTGTTACTTATTATCATTCTAGGATACAAAGCCTTATAGTAAAATGTTATATTTCATTTGATATAAACAACTTATAAAGGGAGTATATATGAAAAGTATACTAATGATTAGTAATTTACATTATTTGCTTAAGAAAACGGAAAAATAACTTTTACACCAATTAAATTGACAGGAGACAAGGCATTCTTCCCGGGCCACTTTGCCCCTTTGAGGGCAGCATTCATAGTGTAAGTCATAGAAAATTATTAAATCAAGTTTGTTCAAGATCAGAAAGAAAGCCAGATGCTTAATAAGAGAAATGGTACTCTACCGTTTCTTAATTGTTGCCCTGTAGCCATGTATGCTCATGTGTACGCGGTAGATACATTCTACACAACACACATGATGGCCAAAACGAAGATTGACATCACAAAAGCTTTCAACAGTGACATGAGAACGGTACAGGGGAAGAAACGGAGGGCTCAACCCTCCCCAGACTCCCTTGTACTCCCTCCATGTCGAAGAGTTCAAGTCCAACACCCTCTACAACTGAGAAGAAATGTATTTACTGTGGGTTAAATACGGTAACGATTGGTAATGCGACGAAGTCGGGTGCACGTTAAAATGATGCAGTCACGTGACAAAGGTGTAGTGGTAAGGTCGAAGTGTTTTGTCACGTTATTCGAGCCTTCGCTTCACACGGCGTACGTAGTTTCTTTTGTGCTGTTCTCGTCAGTTAGTGTTGCTGTCATGGAGTCTGGGAACGAATTTCCCAACCCTCCGGAGGAGAGAGATAACAACAATGAGAATGAGAAAGAGCAAGAAACGGTCGAAGGGTACGGAGTTTTCAACCTGTTTAAATCTTATATGGACTGTAAACTGAAATCCTTTAAGAAGGAGATTGTTGAAGAGACTGAGGCTTGTGCTTCTGGCAATATTTCTAAGGCGAAGAATCTCATTGACTCTTCTAATTTCAATTTCAAAGGGAATCATCGGCAATATAAATTCAATGTTGATATTTTGGACAAAGTTGGTTCAGCAGTCAGACAACTCATACGGGGGTACAAGGAAGCATGCATGGATACTTTAGGAGACATTAGGACAGAGATTTCTAAAAGGAATAAATACATCCGCCTGGCTGACAGGTCTCCTTCAGGTTGGGGTGTTGTTGCCGAACTAGAGGGCGATGATCTGGCCTCCAATTCTGAAGAGGAGAGGAAATTTGAGAAGGCAGAGTCCAAAGCTCAACGTAAAAAGCGTGTTACCAATGTTAGATCACGAGGTAGAGGCCATATTGTTTCTTCTACTTTTGCTAATCCTGCTAGTCAGTTTGTTCCTCAGACATCCCAGAACCAACCTTCTCAGAGTTTTCGGAGCCAACCTAAGAAGACCCCCTTCCCAAATCAGCAATGCTACTTTTGCGGAGCCTTCGGACACTGGAGAGTTTCTTGTCCACTCGCTGCCGCCCAGAGGACAGGGCGGTCAAACAACGTTGTCCAGCCCCAGACGGAAGTCGGCAAAAAATAGTGATTTCTCAGGTAAAACATTTCAGTTTGTTCAAGCCGATTATAATCTTATTATGAATGTTAAATACTACCTTTGGTAAGGTCATAAAACGAATGTTTCAGGTGACAAGACTATTCTCGTGGTTCGTGACGTCACAACCCGGCAGTTGGACACAGGGCAAGGGACATATTGTACAGACTCTTCTAATAGGAATTCGGACATGAATTGTTCAAAGGATCTTAGAGGTATTTCTCTTTACAAGAATAGTGGGACTGCTTCGTGTAACAGGGAAGAGTCAGGTTCTTCTCATAAGGTTGAGGTCAAAGGTAGTCTCAAAAAGCATGTGTCCTTTTGGAAGGAAATAGAAGCCCCGGATTTCATCGTGCGGACAATCTCTGATGGATATCTTATTCCTTTTATAGAATCACCTCCTACTTCTTTCAATAAAAATAATAGGTCAGCTTTAAAGCATGGCGATTTTGTATCGCAAGCGATTGAGGATCTTTTGGTTAACAATTGTATCAAAGAGGTTGCTTCACCTCCTCATGTGGTCAATCCCTTGTCGGTGTCTATTCAAACTTCAGGTAAAAAGAGACTTATATTAGATCTGAGAGTTGTGAACAAATACGTTTGGAAGCAAAAGATAGTGTTTGAAGATTACAAGATTGCGTTGGGTTTTGTTAAACCTTCAGGGTTTATGTTCAAATTTGATCTCAAGTCAGGGTATCACCATATAGATATACATCATTCACAGCATACCTTTTTAGGATTTTCCTGGATCCTGAACAGTCGTAACAGATTCTTTTGTTTTACAGTCTTACCTTTTGGTTTGTCTTCTGCTCCTTATATTTTTACAAAATGTCTGAGACCGTTGGTCAAGTACTGGCGTAGTCACTGCATTGACGTTGTAGTTTATTTAGATGATGGTTTCGGTTTTGCCAATTCAAGTACCTTGGCTGCAGAACATTCTGATTTTGTAAGGAATACTCTGGTTAGGGCTGGGTTTGTTTGTAATAATGACAAATCAGTTTGGGAACCAACGAGGCAATTGGAATGGCTTGGCTTTGATTGGAATCTCGTACATGGGGTTTTATCTATTCCAAATAGGAGATTGAAGAGTGTCAGTGTCTCCTGCGGTGACATTTTGGATGCTTTTCCTCGATTTACAGCTAGAGACTTAGCTAAAGTTGTAGGGAAAATCATTTCTCTTATCCCTGTTTACGGCGATGTGTGTAGGCTTTTAACCAGACAAATCAACTCTGTGATACAGCAATCTTTGTATTGGGACAAACTTCAGACCCTAGAATCCCCTCAGTGCGTACATGAGCTTGTTTTCTGGAGAGACAATGTAGTATAATTTAACACTAGAAGTTTATGTGAAAACTTTTCCCCCATTCTAAGTGTTTTTTCAGATGCTAGTGTCAAAGGTTGTGCGGCTTATATAAAAAACACAGATAGGGTTTTTCAGTATGTATGGGATGAACACCAATCCTGCAGAAGTTCTACTTGGCTTGAATTGAAAGCTGTGGTTTTAGCTTTGTATGCTTTCAAAGATTACTTGTGTGGTAAGTCTGTTAGGTGGTTCTCAGATAGTAAAGCTTGCTGTCTAATAGCTTGCGGTGGCAGTTCCCATTCGTCTTTACAAGAGCTTGCAATGGCCCTTTTCTCTATCACAAGAATCTCCAATATCAGGATTACTTTTAGCTGGATCCCTCGTTCAGAGAACGACAGAGCAGACGCGTTAGGTAAGTTTGAGGATCCGGACGATTGGTTTGTGACTGACACGGTGTTCAAACTCTTGGAACAGAGATGGGGTCCCCATAGTATTGATAGGTTTGCTAGTCATGCAAATGCTAAGCTCAGCAGATTCAATTCCAGATGTTGGTGTCCAGGCACGGAGGCGGTGGACGCGTTTACCCAGTCTAGGAGAGATGAGAATAACTGGGTTGTTCCCCCTGTGACTTTAGTAACCAAGGTTGTTAATTATGCTTTAAATAACAAAGCAAATATTACCCTGGTGGTTCCAATGTGGCAGTCAGCAGCTTTTTTGACACATGTGCATAGTGGCAAAGGATTCAAAGATTTTGTTGTAGATAGCTTGCAATTGAATGCTAAAAAGACATTTTCATGTTCTAGGAAAAATTCCATTTTCAACGAATGCAGTGGGTTTGCTCTAGCTCTTAGGATAATGCCTTTTGTTCAATCATGATTGTTATGTTTCAGATATGTTTTCTTCGGGCATCTGGAAGCAGAAGGACCAGTTGGTTGATCAGGAGCTTTTAGAGGTGGCGGGACATATGCCTGATTTGGTGTTAAAGTCTAAGGCATCAACTACAGTTTCAAAGTACAATAGATGTTTTAATAAATGGAAACAGTGGTGTTTAAGATATCCTAAGATAACTTGTTTTCCGGCGAAGCCTTTTCATGTTGCCATTTATCTAACTTCTCTTATCCAAGGCGGCAAAAAATCCCCTTCTATTGTTGAAGCTATTTATGGTATAAGCTGGGCCCACAAGTTGGCGTGTGAGCCTGACCCCTGTCAGAATGATTTGATTATCAATATTCGTGAAGCAGCCTCACGCACTTGTAGCACACCGGTTAATAAGAAAGAACCCATAGGCTCCGATTTGCTGAAGAAGTTGTATCTGAATTTTGGTGAAAGTCAGTCTCTTCTTGATCTGAGATTTTTGACTATGTCAGTACTGTCATTTGCAGGTTTTTTCAGATTTTCTGAGTTGGTGCATATAAGACGTTCAGATGTTGAGTTCAAGGATGGGTACATGAAAATCTTTCTTGAAAAGAGCAAAACGGACATTTATAGGGAAGGGCAACACGTTCTTATCGCTTCAACCGGCACAGATTTGTGCCCTGTAAATATGTTAAGAAGGTATTTTTTTGCAGGAAATATTGCTCCTGATTCTGAGGAATATGTTTTTCGCCAATTGTCTTTTTGCAAGTCAAAACAATGCTATGTTCTCAAGGGTAGTTATCCTTTGTCATATACCAGAGCCAGAGAAATATTTCTTAATAAATTGAAATCCATTGGCGAAGATGTTTCAAAAATAGGACTTCATAGTTTTCGGGCAGGAGGAGCGAGTGCAGCAGCTAATGCTGGAGTCTCAGATAGACTTTTCAAGCGTCATGGACGTTGAGCCTCTGAGAAGGCTAAAGATGGCTATGTAAAAGACAATCTAGCAGAAATGTTGAGTGTTTCATCTCTTTTGGGTTTATAAGTTCAATTGTTAATAAAGACATGATAATCTCTTTATGGACCCGTTTTTTTATCTCGAGCTGGGTAGGCATTACCCATTAGTTGAGTATGTTGTCATAGTAAATATTTTATGTTCGGTTGAACAGAGTGAATTAGAACATAAATGTATTTACTGTGGGTTAAATATGGTAACGATTGGTAATGCGACGAAGTCGGGTGCACGTGAAAATGATGCAGTCACGTGACAAAGGTGTAGTGGTAAGGTCGAAGTGTTTTGTCACGTCATTCGAGCCTTCGCTTCACACGGCGTACGTAGTTTCTTTTATTTCAAGGCGTTTTATTCCTTAAGACGGAAACTCTGTTCAGATTCACAGTATTGCAAAAAGAATCCGAGCCGAATGGCGCTTGTTGCAGTATAGCATGGCTTTAGAATATTTCCAAGGTGGAGTCACAGTTGGAGATCGCAGTATTGCGGGGAAGCGTTTGAGCCAAATGGCGCGCGATGCTGTATAGCGGGGCAGGAGTGTTTTAGATTTCAGGCAACCGACGTGTGTTCACGTCGCTGGATGCATGTATGCTGCATGTTACGGAGAAGGCTACATTTCGGACGGTTACAGAGTGCTACAGATTCTGGTATAGTACCCCGGAAGATTCATCGAGGAGTTATTGCTTCAGATGTGACAGATAAGTTTTCTTTCCTGAATGGCCATTTTTTCATAATCATAAATATATATATATATGTTTTGTATTATATACATATTATTTTCAACCTGTTTTTTAGATGTAGGCTTTTAGCTATTATATATACTTTTAAGTATATAATTCAAATAATCTAAAATTTATTCACACGAAGTAAATTCTACCCTGTTATTCAAACAAGTATTTATCCACCTCAAGGATGTTATTATATTTCAGGTGGAATCACTGCTAGACGAGTATTCTGTTCCGGTTCCGGTTCCGGTCACGCTTCTGTTCCGGTTCCGGTCACGCTTCTGTTCCTTTGTTTCTCTTTTGTAATAAACCCGTTCGCCCGTGAGCTGGGTAGGCATTACCCATTAGTGGAGTATGTTGTCATAGTAAATATTTTATGTTCGGTTGAACAGAGTAAATTAGAACATAATACAAAGGGAATTCTACTGTGTGAGCAGCATTCCTGATACTTACATTCAGCAGCCACATGATATTCTCAAAGGTACAGAGCAAGAGCTGAACAGATGAGACCGACACAAGACATCTTAAACAATATCTACGTCATAAATATTGTATGAAATGCTGTCCAACGGTCATAAGCTCTATTGTGCAATTTTGGTCAATAGAGTAAAAACAGAACTAAACTCTGTGTGTACAGTTTCAAAGGTGACATAACATTTTATTTGTAATAAACAAATATCATTGAAACAAAAAGAGTTTTTTTTTTGTTTTTTTTACGATGTGTTGTGTAGTGATATCAGAGGTGTTTGTTTTCTGTTATAATCCTACAATCTTTAAGTGTTCCGCATTTTCTATGTCTTTATCTGCTACTACACCGACACTGTGCATTTATGTACCCACAGGTCTTTTAAACCATCTGTGACCGTTGCAACAAATATCCAAAGAAGTGTAAAATGTATATTTTCTGTAGGATACTGCCAAGTTTTACAAACGAAATGCTGAAGCTCTTCTGTAGAGTCAATATCACGAACATACAGGAATATTACAGCATTCTGTATCCAAATAAAATCAAGCATCTCTGATCATTTGACTGAATGTTTCCAAGAGCATGAATATTACTCTTTGAGAGCATATTTTCTCAAAATGAAGGAAGCCCCAAAATATTCTACAGCTTACTGATTCACATCCTTACTATTGGAGACGAATTATTTGAAGTGAATCATAAGTAGTTATGAAACTACCGCTTCTGGCGCACTTAAAGTGTATTCTAAATGAAAGAGGAGTTTGTCCTCCTTACTACCGCTTCTGGCGCACTTCAAGTGTATTCTAAATGAACGAGGAGTTTGTCATCCTTAAATCAGAATAGGTTACATTCATCCCTTCAACCTTCTGTATCCAAGTAAATGGGTGTAAAATTCTAAAATGAAGCATCTCGGATCATTTCACTGAATGGTTCCGAATGCATGAATTTTACTATTTGAGAGGATATTTTCTCAAAATGAAGGAAGGCCAAAAGCTTTTCTGAAGCGTACTGATAAAAATTCTAGCTATTAGAGACGAATTATTTGTAGTGAATGATAAGTAGTTATGAAACTACCGCTTCTGGCGCACTTCAAGTGTATTCTAAATGAACGAGGAGTTTGTCATCCTTAAATCAGAATAGGTTACATTCATCCCTTCAACCTTCTGTATCCAAGTAAATGGATGTAAAATTCTAACATGAAGCATCTCGGATCATTTCACTGAATGTTTCCGAAAGCATGAATTTTACTATTTGAGAAGATATTTTCTCAAAATGAAGGAAGGCCAAAAGCTTTTCTGAAGCGTACTGATAAAGGTTATGAAACTACCGCTTCTGGCGCACTTCAAGTGTATTCTAAATGAACGAGGAGTTTGTCATCCTTAAATCAGAAAAGGTTACATTCATCCCTTCAACCTTCTGTATCCAAGTAAATGGGTGTAAAATTCTAACATGAAGCATCTCGGATCATTTCACTGAATGGTTCCGAAAGCATGAATTTTACTATTTGAGAGGATATTTTCTCAAAATGAAGGAAGGCCAAAAGCTTTTCTGAAGCGTACTGATAAAGGTTATGAAACTACCGCTTCTGGCGCACTTCAAGTGTATTCTAAATGAACGAGGAGTTTGTCATCCTTAAATCAGAATAGGTTACATTCATCCCTTCAACCTTCTGTATCCAAGTAAATGGATGTAAAATTCTAACATGAAGCATCTCGGATCATTTCACTGAATGGTTCCGAAAGCATGAATTTTACTATTTGAGAGGATATTTTCTCAAAATGAAGGAAGGCCAAAAGCTTTTCTGAAGCGTACTGATAAAAATTCTAGCTATTAGAGACGAATTATTTGTAGTGAATCATAAGTAGTTATGAAACTACCGCTTCTGGCGCACTTCAAGTGTATTCTAAATGAACGAGGAGTTTGTCATCCTTAAATCAGAATAGGTTACATTCATCCCTTCAACCTTCTGTATCCAAGTAAATGGGTGTAAAATTCTAACATGAAGCATCTCGGATCATTTCACTGATTGGTTCCGAAAGCATGAATTTTACTATTTAAGAGGATATTTTCTCAAAATGAAGGAAGGCCAAAAGCTTTTCTGAAGCGTACTGATAAAGGTTATGAAACTACCGCTTCTGGCGCACTTCAAGTGTATTCTAAATGAACGAGGAGCTTGCAATCCTTAACTCAGAAAAGGTTACATTCATCCCTTCAACCTTTTGTATCCAAGTAAATAGGTGTAAAATTCTAACATGAAGCATCTCGGATCATTTCACTGAATGGTTCCGAAAGCATGAATTTTACTATTTGAGAGGATTTTTTTCTCAAAATGAAGGAAGGCCAAAAGCTTTTCTGAAGCGTACTGATAAAGGTTATGAAACTACCGCTTCTGGCGCACTTCAAGTGTATTCTAAATGAACGAGGAGTTTGTCATCCTTAAATCAGAATAGGTAACATTCATCCCTTCAACCTTCTGTATCCAAGTAAATGGATGTAAAACTCTAACATGAAGCATCTCGGATCATTTCACTGAATGTTTCCGAAAGCATGAATTTGACTATTTGAGAGGATATTTTTCTCAAAATGGAGGAAGGCCAAAAGCTTTTCTGAAGCGTACTGATAAAAATTCTAGCTATTAGAGACGAATTATTTGTAGTGAATCATAAGTAGTTATGAAACTACCGCTTCTGGCGCACTTCAAGTGTATTCTAAATGAACGAGGAGTTTGTCATCCTTAAATCAGAATAGGTTACATTCATCCCTTCAACCTTTTGTATAAGAGCAAATAGGTGTAAAATTCTAACATGAAGCATCTCGGATCATTTCAATGAATGGTTCCGAAAGCATGAATTTTACTATTTGAGAGGATATTTTCTCAAAATGTAGGAAGGCCAAAAGCTTTTCTGAAGCGTACTGATAAAAATTCTAGCTATTAGAGACGAATTATTTGTAGTGAATCATAAGTAGTTATGAAACTACCGCTTCTGGCGCACTTCAAGTGTATTCTAAAATGAACGAGGAGTTTGTCATCCTTAAATCAGAATAGGTTACATTCATCCCTTCAACCTTTTGTATCCAAGTAAATAGGTGTAAAATTCTAACATGAAGCATCTCGGATCATTTCACTGAATGGTTCCGAAAGCATGAATTTTACTATTTGAGAGGATTTTTTTCTCAAAATGAAGGAAGGCCAAAAGCTTTTCTGAAGCGTACTGATAAAGGTTATGAAACTACCGCTTCTGGCGCACTTCAAGTGTATTCTAAATGAACGAGGAGTTTGTCATCCTTAAATCAGAATAGGTTACATTCATCCCTACAACCTTCTGTATCCAAGTAAATGGATGTAAAACTCTAACAGGAAGCATCTCGGATCATTTCATTGAATGTTTCCGAAAGCATGAATTTGACTATTTGAGAGGATATTTTTCTCAAAATGAAGGAAGGCCAAAAACTTTTCTGAAACGTACTGATAAAAATTCTACCTATTAGAGACGAATTATTTGTAGTGAATGATAAGTAGTTATGAAACTACCGCTTCTGGCGCACTTCAAGTGTATTCTAAATGAACGAGGAGTTTGTCATCCTTAAATCAGAATAGGTTACATTCATCCCTTCAACCTTCTGTATCCAAGTAAATGGATGTAAAATTCTAACATGAAGCATCTCGGATCATTTCACTGAATGTTTCCGAAAGCATGAATTTTACTATTTGAGAGGATATTTTCTCAAAATGAAGGAAGGCCAAAAGCTTTTCTGAAGCGTACTGATAAAGGTTATGAAACTACCGCTTCTGGCGCACTTCAAGTGTATTCTTAATGAACGAGGAGTTTGTCATCCTTAAATCAGAATAGGTAACATTCATCCCTTCAACCTTCTGTATCCAAGTAAATGGATGTAAAATTCTAACATGAAGCATCTCGGATCATTTCATTGAATGTTTCCAAAAGCATGAATTTTACTATTTGAGAGGATATTTTTCTCAAAATGAAGGAAGGCCAAAAGCATTTCTGAAGCGTACTGATAAAGGTTATGAAACTTCCGCTTCTGGCGCACTTCAAGCGTATTCTAAATGAACGAGGAGTTTGTCATCCTAAAATCAGAAAAGGTTACATTCATCCCTTCAACCTTCTGTATCCAAGTAAATGGATGTAATATTCTAACATGAAGCATCTCGGATCATTTCACTGAATGTTTCCGAAAGCATGATTTGACTATTTGAGAGGATATTTTTCTCAAAATGAAGGAAGGCCAAAAGCTTTTCTAAAGCGTACTGATAAAAATTCTAGCTATTAGAGACGAAATATTTCTAGTGAAGCATAAGTAGTTATGAAACTACCGCTTCTCAAAATGAAGGAAGGCCAAAAGCTTTTCTGAAGTGTACTGATAAATCTTCTAGCTATTAGAGACGAAATATTTGTAGTGAATCGCTTTGTACACTATCTTACTATTAGTGAGGACCTGTTTGTTCTTTTTCTTCTAAAATCCTAAACAATTCTCTGTCTTCAACGAACTCTGGAGCATCATGGCAGGAAAACCACGTCGTGTAAAAGAATCAACCAGCAAACCAAATTGCTATGTTGCTTTACTTGTATTCAACGATTATACAAGCGGAACTGGTGTTCTAGTAAGGACAAGGTTTCATAACAAATACATATTGACAGCTGCTCACAACCTCAACGGTGTTGCCTCTGTTGATATCTATTTTGCAAGAAATGGAATGACCAAGAGTTCCTTTCCTCCAGTTCATAAATCATCTGAAGACTTTTTAATGTATGGTTCTTTATGTGAAATAGAAGTCAGGAAAAGTGAGGACATTGCCTTTATATGTTTAAGTGAGAATGACATTCCAGATTTCAAGGCCTATCCTGAATTTCAAAAGAATCCGCCTTATGAAAATGGTAATTTTATAATGGTGGGATATCCGGAATGTAACCAACCAGGCGTGCCAGGGTGGCCCAAGTATTCACAATGGGATGTGAAACTACAAACGATCACGATTCGAGAGCACAACTTATTTAGTTATCAAGAAAAAACATACCCTGGCATGAGTGGGTCGCCAATATTTGAAAAAGTTGGGTCCAAATATGTGTTGAGAGGTATCCACACAAGAGGAGGAACTTTTTACAACGAGGGGATAAGATTAAGTTTATGTCAAACATTGAATTTAGGTTTAACATTGTAACAATCAGATCAGAAAGAAAGCCAGATGCTTAAAAAGAGAAATGGTACTCTCCCGTTTCTTAATTGTTGCCCTGTAGCCATGTATGCTCATGTGTACGTTCGCGGTAGATACATTCTACACAACACACAGGATGGCCAAAACGAAGATTGACATCACAAAAGCTTACAACAGTGACATGAGAACGGTACAGGGGAAGAAACGGAGGGCTCAACCCTCCCCAGACTCCCTTGTACTCCCTCCATGTCGAAGAGTTCAAGTCCAATACCCGCTACAACTGAGAAGAATACAAAGGGAATTCTACTGTGTGAGCAGCATTCCTGATACTTACATTCAGCAGCTACATGATATTCTCAAAGGTACAGAGCAAGAGCTAAACAGATGAGACCGACACAAGACATCTTAAACAATATCTACGTCATAAATATTGTATGAAATGCTGTCCAACGGACATAAGCTCTATTGTGCAATTTTGGTCAATAGAGTAAAAACAGAACTGAACTCTGTGTGTACAGTTTCAAAGGTGACATAACATTTTATTTGTAATAAACAAATATCATTGAAATAAAAAGAGTTTTCTTTTGTGTTTTTTTACGATGTGTTGTGTAGTGATATCAGAGGTGTTGGTTTTCTGTTATAATCCTACAATCTTTAAGTGTTCCGCATTTTCTATATCTTTATCTGCTACTACACCGACACTGTGCATTTATGTACCCACAAGTCTTTTAAACCATCTGTGACCGTTGCAACAAATATCCAAAGAAGTGTAAAATGTATATTTTCTGTAGGATACTGCCAAGTTTTACACACGAAATGCTGAAACTCTTCTGTAGAGTCAATATCACGAACATACAGGATTATTACAGCATTCTGTATCCAAATAAATGGATGTAAAACTCTAAAATCAAGCATCTCTGATCATTTGACTGAATGTTTCCAAGAGCATGAATATTACTCTTGGAGAGCATATTTTCTCAAAATGAAGGAAGCCCCAAAATGTTCTACAGCTTAATGATACACATCCTTACTATTGGAGACGAATTATTTGTAGTGAATCATAAGTAGTTATGAAACTACCGCTTCTGGTGCACTTCAAGTGTATTCTAAATGAACGAGGAGTGTGTCATCCTTAAATCAGAATAGGTTACATTCATCCCTTCAACCTTCTGTATCCAAGTAAATGGATGTAAAATTCTAAAATGAAGCATTTTGGATCATTTCACTGAATGTTTCCGAAAGCATGAATTTTACTATTTGAGAGGATATTTTATCAAAATGAAGGAAGGCCAAAAGCTTTTCTGAAACGTACTGATAAAAATTCTAGCTATTAGAGACGAATTATTTGTAGTGAATGATAAGTAGTTATGAAACTACCGCTTCTGGCGCACTTCAAGTGTATTCTTAATGAACGAGGAGTTTGTCATCCTTAAATCAGAATAGGTTACATTCATCCCTTCAACCTTCTGTATCCAAGTAAATGGATGTAAAACTCTAACATGAAGCATCTCGGATCATTTCATTGAATGTTTCCGAAAGCATGAATTTTACTATTTGAGAGGATTTTTTTCTCAAAATGAAGGAAGGCCTAAAGCTTTTCTGAAGCGTACTGATAAAGGTTATGAAACTACCGCTTCTGGCGCACTTCAAGTGTATTCTTAATGAACGAGGAGTTTGTCATCCTTAAATCAGAATAGGTTACATTCATCCCTTCAACCTTCTGTATCCAAGTAAATGGATGTAAAATTTTAACATGAAGCATCTCGACTCATTTCACTGAATGTTTCCGAAAGCATGAATTTTACTATTTGAGAGGATATTTTTCTCAAAATGAAGGAAGGCCAAAAGCTTTTCGGAAGCGTACTGATAAAAATTCTAGCTATTAGAGACGAAATATTTGTAGTGAATCGCAATCACGAGTTTGTACAATATCTTACTATTAGTGAGGACCTGTTTGTTCTTTTTCTTCTAAAATCCTAAACAATTCTCTGTCTTCAACGAACTCTGGAGCATCATGGCAGGAAAACCACGTCGTGTAAAAGAATCAACCAGCAAACCAAATTGCTATGTTGCTTTACTTGTATTCAACGATGATACAAGCGGAACTGGTGTTCTAGTAAGAACGAGGTTTCATAACAAATACATATTGACAGCTGCTCACAACCTCCACGGTGTTGCCTCTGTTGATATCTATTTTGCAAGAAATGGAATGACCAAGAGTTCCTTTCCTCCAGTTCATAAATCATCTGAAGACTTTTTAATGTATGGTTCTTTATGTGATATTGAAGTCAGGAAAAGTGAGGACATTGCCTTTATATGTGTAAGTGAGAATGACATTCCAGATTTCAAGGCCTATCCTGAATTTCAAAGAATCCGCCTTATGAAAATGGTGATTTTATAATGGTGGGATATCCGGAATGTAACCAACCAGGCGTGCCAGGGTGGCCCAAGTATTCACAATGGGATGTGAAACTACAAACGATCACGATTCGAGAGCACAACTTATTTAGTTATCAAGAAAAAACATACCCTGGCATGAGTGGGTCGCCAATATTTGAAAAAGTTGGGTCCAAATATGTGTTGAGAGGTATCCACACAAGAGGAGGAACTTTTTACAACGAGGGGATAAGATTAAGTTTATGTCAAACATTGAATTTAGGTTTAACATTGTAACAATCAGATCAGAAAGAAAGCCAGATGCTTAAAAAGAGAAATGGTACTCTCCCGTTTCTTAATTGTTGCCCTGTAGCCATGTATGCTCATGTGTACGTTCGCGGTAGATACATTCTACACAACACACAGGATGGCCAAAACGAAGATTGACATCACAAAAGCTTACAACAGTGACATGAGAACGGTACAGGGGAAGAAACGGAGGGCTCAACCCTCCCCAGACTCCCTTGTACTCCCTCCATGTCGAAGAGTTCAAGTCCAATACCCGCTACAACTGAGAAGAATACAAAGGGAATTCTACTGTGTGAGCAGCATTCCTGATACTTACATTCAGCAGCTACATGATATTCTCAAAGGTACAGAGCAAGAGCTAAACAGATGAGACCGACACAAGACATCTTAAACAATATCTACGTCATAAATAGTGTATGAAATGCTGTCCAACGGACATAAGCTCTATTGTGCAATTTTGGTCAATAGAGTAAAAACAGAACTGAACTCTGTGTGTACAGTTTCAAAGGTGACATAACATTTTATTTGTAATAAACAAATATCATTGAAATAAAAAGAGTTTTCTTTTGTGTTTTTTTACGATGTGTTGTGTAGTGATATCAGAGGTGTTTGTTTTCTGTTATAATCCTACAATCTTTAAGTGTTCCGCATTTTCTATGTCTTTATCTGCTACTACACCAACACTGTGCATTTATGTACCCACAAGTCTTTTAAACCATCTGTGACCGTTGCAACAAATATCCAAAGAAGTGTAAAATGTATATTTTCTGTAGGATACTGCCAAGTTTTACAAACGAAATGCTGAAACTCTTCTGTAGAGTCAATATCACGAACATACAGGAATATTACAGCATTCTGTATCCAAATAAATGGATGTAAAACTCTAAAATCAAGCATCTCTGATCATTTGACTGAATGTTTCCAAGAGCATGAATATTACTCTTTGAGGGCATATTTTCTCAAAATGAAGGAAGCCCCAAAATATTCTACAGCTTACTGATACACATCCTTACGACTGGAGACGAATTATTTGTAGTGAATCATAAGTAGCTTCTGGCGCACTTCAAGTGTATTCTAAATGAACGAGGAGTTTGTCATCCTTAAATCAGAATAGGTTACATTCATCCCTTCAACCTTCTGTATCCAAGTAAATGGATGTAAAATTCTAACATGAAGCATCTCGACTCATTTCACTGAATGTTTCCGAAAGCATGAATTTTACTATTTGAGAGGATATTTTTCTCAAAATGAAGGAAGGCCAAAACCTTTTCGGAAGCGTACTGATAAAAATTCTATCTATTAGAGACGAAATATTTGTAGTGAATCGCAATCACGAGTTTGTACACTATCTTACTATTAGTGAGGACCTGTTTGTTCTTTTTCTTCTAAAATCCTAAACAATTCTCTGTCTTCAACGAACTCTGGAGCATCATGGCAGGAAAACCACGTCGTGTAAAAGAATCAACCAGCAAACCAAATTGCTATGTTGCTTTACTTGTATTCAACGATGATACAAGCGGAACTGGTGTTCTAGTAAGAACGAGGTTTCATAACAAATACATATTGACAGCTGCTCACAACCTCCACGGTGTTGCCTCTGTTGATATCTATTTTGCAAGAAATGGAATGACCAAGAGTTCCTTTCCTCCAGTTCATAAATCATCTGAAGACTTTTTAATGTATGGTTCTTTATGTGATATTGAAGTCAGGAAAAGTGAGGACATTGCCTTTATATGTTTAAGTGAGAATGACATTCCAGATTTCAAGGCCTATCCTGAATTTCAAAAGAATCCGCCTTATGAAAATGGTGATTTTATAATGGTGGGATATCCGGAATGTAACCAACCAGGCGTGCCAGGGTGGCCCAAGTATTCACAATGGGATGTGAAACTACAAACGATCACGATTCGAGAGCACAACTTATTTAGTTATCAAGAAAAAACATACCCTGGCATGAGTGGGTCGCCAATATTTGAAAAAGTTGGGTCCAAATATGTGTTGAGAGGTATCCACACAAGAGGAGGAACTTTTTACAACGAGGGGATAAGATTAAGTTTATGTCAAACATTGAATTTAGGTTTAACATTGTAACAATCAGATCAGAAAGAAAGCCAGATGCTTAAAAAGAGAAATGGTACTCTCCCGTTTCTTAATTGTTGCCCTGTAGCCATGTATGCTCATGTGTACGTTCGCGGTAGATACATTCTACACAACACACAGGATGGCCAAAACGAAGATTGACATCACAAAAGCTTACAACAGTGACATGAGAACGGTACAGGGGAAGAAACGGAGGGCTCAACCCTCCCCAGACTCCCTTGTACTCCCTCCATGTCGAAGAGTTCAAGTCCAATACCCGCTACAACTGAGAAGAATACAAAGGGAATTCTACTGTGTGAGCAGCATTCCTGATACTTACATTCAGCAGCTACATGATATTCTCAAAGGTACAGAGCAAGAGCTAAACAGATGAGACCGACACAAGACATCTTAAACAATATATACGTCATAAATAGTGTATGAAATGCTGTCCAACGGACATAAGCTCTATTGTGCAATTTTGGTCAATAGAGTAAAAACAGAACTGAACTCTGTGTGTACAGTTTCAAAGGTGACATAACATTTTATTTGTAATAAACAAATATCATTGAAATAAAAAGAGTTTTCTTTTGTGTTTTTTTACGATGTGTTGTGTAGTGATATCAGAGGTGTTTGTTTTCTGTTATAATCCTACAATCTTTAAGTGTTCCGCATTTTCTATGTCTTTATCTGCTACTACACCAACACTGTGCATTTATGTACCCACAAGTCTTTTAAACCATCTGTGACCGTTGCAACAAATATCCAAAGAAGTGTAAAATGTATATTTTCTGTAGGATACTGCCAAGTTTTACAAACGAAATGCTGAAACTCTTCTGTAGAGTCAATATCACGAACATACAGGAATATTACAGCATTCTGTATCCAAATAAATGGATGTAAAACTCTAAAATCAAGCATCTCTGATCATTTGACTGAATGTTTCCAAGAGCATGAATATTACTCTTTGAGGGCATATTTTCTCAAAATGAAGGAAGCCCCAAAATATTCTACAGCTTACTGATACACATCCTTACGACTGGAGACGAATTATTTGTAGTGAATCATAAGTAGCTTCTGGCGCACTTCAAGTGTATTCTAAATGAACGAGGAGTTTGTCATCCTTAAATCAGAATAGGTTACATTCATCCCTTCAACCTTCTGTATCCAAGTAAATGGATGTAAAATTCTAACATGAAGCATCTCGACTCATTTCACTGAATGTTTCCGAAAGCATGAATTTTACTATTTGAGAGGATATTTTTCTCAAAATGAAGGAAGGCCAAAAGCGTTTCGGAAGCGTACTGATAAAAATTCTAGCTATTAGAGACGAAATATTTGTAGTGAATCGCAATCACGAGTTTGTACACTATCTTACTATTAGTGAGGACCTGTTTGTTCTTTTTCTTCTAAAATCCTAAACAATTCTCTGTCTTCAACGAACTCTGGAGCATCATGGCAGGAAAACCACGTCGTGTAAAAGAATCAACCAGCAAACCAAATTGCTATGTTGCTTTACTTGTATTCAACGATGATACAAGCGGAACTGGTGTTCTAGTAAGAACGAGGTTTCATAACAAATACATATTGACAGCTGCTCACAACCTCCACGGTGTTGCCTCTGTTGATATCTATTTTGCAAGAAATGGAATGACCAAGAGTTCCTTTCCTCCAGTTCATAAATCATCTGAAGACTTTTTAATGTATGGTTCTTTATGTGATATTGAAGTCAGGAAAAGTGAGGACATTGCCTTTATATGTTTAAGTGAGAATGACATTCCAGATTTCAAGGCCTATCCTGAATTTCAAAAGAATCCGCCTTATGAAAATGGTGATTTTATAATGGTGGGATATCCGGAATGTAACCAACCAGGCGTGCCAGGGTGGCCCAAGTATTCACAATGGGATGTGAAACTACAAACGATCACGATTCGAGAGCACAACTTATTTAGTTATCAAGAAAAAACATACCCTGGCATGAGTGGGTCGCCAATATTTGAAAAAGTTGGGTCCAAATATGTGTTGAGAGGTATCCACACAAGAGGAGGAACTTTTTACAACGAGGGGATAAGATTAAGTTTATGTCAAACATTGAATTTAGGTTTAACATTGTAACAATCAGATCAGAAAGAAAGCCAGATGCTTAAAAAGAGAAATGGTACTCTCCCGTTTCTTAATTGTTGCCCTGTAGCCATGTATGCTCATGTGTACGTTCGCGGTAGATACATTCTACACAACACACAGGATGGCCAAAACGAAGATTGACATCACAAAAGCTTACAACAGTGACATGAGAACGGTACAGGGGAAGAAACGGAGGGCTCAACCCTCCCCAGACTCCCTTGTACTCCCTCCATGTCATAGAGTTCAAGTCCAATACCCGCTACAACTGAGAAGAATACAAAGGGAATTCTACTGTGTGAGCAGCATTCCTGATACTTACATTCAGCAGCTACATGATATTCTCAAAGGTACAGAGCAAGAGCTAAACAGATGAGACCGACACAAGACATCTTAAACAATATCTACGTCATAAATAGTGTATGAAATGCTGTCCAACGGACATAAGCTCTATTGTGCAATTTTGGTCAATAGAGTAAAAACAGAACTGAACTCTGTGTGTACAGTTTCAAAGGTGACATAACATTTTATTTGTAATAAACAAATATCATTGAAATAAAAAGAGTTTTCTTTTGTGTTTTTTTACGATGTGTTGTGTAGTGATATCAGAGGTGTTTGTTTTCTGTTATAATCCTACAATCTTTAAGTGTTCCGCATTTTCTATGTCTTTATCTGCTACTACACCAACACTGTGCATTTATGTACCCACAAGTCTTTTAAACCATCTGTGACCGTTGCAACAAATATCCAAAGAAGTGTAAAATGTATATTTTCTGTAGGATACTGCCAAGTTTTACAAACGAAATGCTGAAACTCTTCTGTAGAGTCAATATCACGAACATACAGGAATATTACAGCATTCTGTATCCAAATAAATGGATGTAAAACTCTAAAATCAAGCATCTCTGATCATTTGACTGAATGTTTCCAAGAGCATGAATATTACTCTTTGAGGGCATATTTTCTCAAAATGAAGGAAGCCCCAAAATATTCTACAGCTTACTGATACACATCCTTACTACTGGAGACGAATTATTTGTAGTGAATCATAAGTAGTTATGAAACTACCGCTTCTGGCGCACTTCAAGTGTATTCTAAATGAACGAGGAGTTTGTCATCCTTAAATCAGAATAGGTTACATTCATCCCTTCAACCTTCTGTATCCAAGTAAATGGATGTAAAATTCTAACATGAAGCATCTCGACTCATTTCACTGAATGTTTCCGAAAGCATGAATTTTACTATTTGAGAGGATATTTTTCTAAAAATGAAGGAAGGCCAAAACCTTTTCGAAAGCGTACTGATAACAATTCTATCTATTAGAGACGAAATATTTGTAGTGAATCGCAATCACGAGTTTGTACACTATCTTACTATTAGTGAGGACCTGTTTGTTCTTTTTCTTCTAAAATCCTAAACAATTCTCTGTCTTCAACGAACTCTGGAGCATCATGGCAGGAAAACCACGTCGTGTAAAAGAATCAACCAGCAAACCAAATTGCTATGTTGCTTTACTTGTATTCAACGATGATACAAGCGGAACTGGTGTTCTAGTAAAAACGAGGTTTCATAACAAATACATATTGACAGCTGCTTACAACCTCCACGGTGTTGCCTCTGTTGATATCTATTTTGCAAGAAATTTGACCGTTGCAACAAATATCCAAAGAAGTGTAAAATGTATATTTTCTGTAGGATACTGCCAAGTTTTACACACGAAATGCTGAAACTCTTCTGTAGAGTCAATATCACGAACATACAGGATTATTACAGCATTCTGTATCCAAATAAATGGATGTAAAACTCTAAAATCAAGCATCTCTGATCATTTGACTGAATGTTTCCAAGAGCACGAATATTACTCTTTGAGAGCATATTTTCTCAAAATGAAGGAAGCCCCAAAATGTTCTACAGCTTACTGATACACATCCTTACTATTGGAGACGAATTATTTGTAGTGAATCATAAGTAGTTATGAAACTACCGCTTCTGGCGCACTTCAAGTGTATTCTAAATGAACGAGGAGTGTGTCATCCTTAAATCAGAATAGGTTACATTCATCCCTTCAACCTTCTGTATCCAAGTAAATGGATGTCAAATTCTAACATGAAGCATCTCGACTCATTTCACTGAATGTTTCCGAAAGCATGAATTTTACTATTTGAGAGGATATTTTTCTCAAAATGAAGGAAGGCCAAAACCTTTTCGGAAGCGTACTGATAAAAATTCTATCTATTAGAGACGAAATATTTGTAGTGAATCGCAATCACGAGTTTGTACACTATCTTACTATTAGTGAGGACCTGTTTGTTCTTTTTCTTCTAAAATCCTAAACAATTCTCTGTCTTCAACGAACTCTGGAGCATCATGGCAGGAAAACCACGTCGTGTAAAAGAATCAACCAGCAAACCAAATTGCTATGTTGCTTTACTTGTATTCAACGATGATACAAGCGGAACTGGTGTTCTAGTAAGAACGAGGTTTCATAACAAATACATATTGACAGCTGCTCACAACCTCCACGGTGTTGCCTCTGTTGATATCTATTTTGCAAGAAATTTGACCGTTGCAACAAATATCCAAAGAAGTGTAAAATGTATATTTTCTGTAGGATACTGCCAAGTTTTACACACGAAATGCTGAAACTCTTCTGTAGAGTCAATATCACGAACATACAGGATTATTACAGCATTCTGTATCCAAATAAATGGATGTAAAACTCTAAAATCAAGCATCTCTGATCATTTGACTGAATGTTTCCAAGAGCATGAATATTACTCTTTAAGAGCATATTTTCTCAAAATGAAGGAAGCCCCAAAATGTTCTACAGCTTACTGATACACATCCTTACTATTGGAGACGAATTATTTGTAGTGAATCATAAGTAGTTATGAAACGACCGCTTCTGGCGCACTTCAAGTGTATTCTAAATGAACGAGGAGTGTGTCATCCTTAAATCAGAATAGGTTATTAGAGACGAAATATTTGTAGTGAATCGCAATCACGAGTTTGTACACTATCTTACTATTAGTGAGGACCTGTTTGTTCTTTTTCTTCTAAAATCCTAAACAATTCTCTGTCTTCAACGAACTCTGGAGCATCATGGCAGGAAAACCACGTCGTGTAAAAGAATCAACCAGCAAACCAAATTGCTATGTTGCTTTACTTGTATTCAACGATGATACAAGCGGAACTGGTGTTCTAGTAAGAACGAGGTTTCATAACAAATACATATTGACAGCTGCTCACAACCTCCACGGTGTTGCCTCTGTTGATATCTATTTTGCAAGAAATGGAATGACCAAGAGTTTCTTTCCCCCAGTTCATAAATCATCTGAAGACTTTTTAATGTATGGTTCTTTATGTGAAATAGAAGTCAGGAAAAGTGAGGACATTGCCTTTATATGTTTAAGTGAGAATGACATTCCAGATTTCAAGGCCTATCCTGAATTTCAAAAGAATCCGCCTTATGAAAATGGTGATTTTATAATGGTGGGATATCCGGAATGTAACCAACCAGGCGTGCCAGGGTGGCCCAAGTATTCACAATGGGATGTGAAACTACAAACGATCACGATTCGAGAGCACAACTTATTTAGTTATCAAGAAAAAACATACCCTGGCATGAGTGGGTCGCCAATATTTGAAAAAGTTGGGTCCAAATATGTGTTGAGAGGTATCCACACAAGAGGAGGAACTTTTTACAACGAGGGGATAAGATTAAGTTTATGTCAAACATTGAATTTAGGTTTAACATTGTAACAATCAGATCAGAAAGAAAGCCAGATGCTTAAAAAGAGAAATGGTACTCTCCCGTTTCTTAATTGTTGCCCTGTAGCCATGTATGCTCATGTGTACGTTCGCGGTAGATACATTCTACACAACACACAGGATGGCCAAAACGAAGATTGACATCACAAAAGCTTACAACAGTGACATGAGAACGGTACAGGGGAAGAAACGGAGGGCTCAACCCTCCCCAGACTCCCTTGTACTCCCTCCATGTCGAAGAGTTCAAGTCCAATACCCGCTACAACTGAGAAGAATACAAAGGGAATTCTACTGTGTGAGCAGCATTCCTGATACTTACATTCAGCAGCTACATGATATTCTCAAAGGTACAGAGCAAGAGCTAAACAGATGAGACCGACACAAGACATCTTAAACAATATCTACGTCATAAATATTTATGAAATGCTGTCCAACGGACATAAGCTCTATTGTGCAATTTTGGTCAATAGAGTAAAAACAGAACTGAACTCTGTGTGTACAGTTTCAAAGGTGACATAACATTTTATTTGTAATAAACAAATATCATTGAAATAAAAAGAGTTTTCTTTTGTGTTTTTTTACGATGTGTTGTGTTGTGATATCAGAGGTGTTTGTTTTCTGTTATAATCCTACAATCTTTAAGTGTTCCGCATTTTCTATGTCTTTATCTGCTACTACACCGACACTGTGCATTTATGTACCCACAAGTCTTTTAAACCATCTGTGACCGTTGAAACAAATATCCAAAGAAGTGTAAAATGTATATTTTCTGTAGGATACTGCCAAGTTTTACACACGAAATGCTGAAACTCTTCTGTAGAGTCAATATCACGAACATACAGGATTATTACAGCATTCTGTATCCAAATAAATGGATGTAAAACTCTAAAATCAAGCATCTCTGATCATTTGACTGAATGTTTCCAAGAGCATGAATATTACTCTTTGAGAGCATATTTTCTCAAAATGAAGGAAGCCCCAAAATGTTCTGCAGCTTACTGATACACATCCTTACTATTGGAGACGAATTATTTGTAGTGAATCATAAGTAGTTATGAAACTACCGCTTCTGGCGCACTTCAAGTGTATTCTAAATGAACGAGGAGTTTGTCATCCTTAAATCAGAATAGGTTACATTCATCCCTTCAACCTTCTGTATCCAAGTAAATGAATGTAAAACTCTAACATGAAGCATCTCGGATCATTTCATTGAATGTTTCCGAAAGCATGAATTTTACTATTTAAGAGGATTTTTTTCTCAAAATGAAGGAAGGCCAAAAGCTTTTCTGAAGCGTACTGATAAAGGTTATGAAACTACCGCTTCTGGCGCACTTCAAGTGTATTCTAAATGAACGAGGAGTTTGTCATCCTTAAATCAGAATAGGTTACATTCATCCCTTCAACCTTCTGTATCCAAGTACATGGATGTAAAATTCTAACATGAAGCATCTCGACTCATTTCACTGAATGTTTCCGAAAGCATGAATTTTACTATTTGAGAGGATATTTTTCTCAAAATGAAGGAAGGCCAAAAGCGTTTCGGAAGCGTACTGATAAAAATTCTAGCTATTAGAGACGAAATATTTGTAGTGAATCGCAATCACGAGTTTGTACACTATCTTACTATTAGTGAGGACCTGTTTGTTCTTTTTCTTCTAAAATCCTAAACAATTCTCTGTCTTCAACGAACTCTGGAGCATCATGGCAGGAAAACCACGTCGTGTAAAAGAATCAACCAGCAAACCAAATTGCTATGTTGCTTTACTTGTATTCAACGATGATACAAGCGGAACTGGTGTTCTAGTAAGAACGAGGTTTCATAACAAATACATATTGACAGCTGCTCACAACCTCCACGGTGTTGCCTCTGTTGATATCTATTTTGCAAGAAATGGAATGACCAATAGTTCCTTTCCTCCAGTTCATAAATCATCTGAAGACTTTTTAATGTATGGTTCTTTATGTGATATTGAAGTCAGGAAAAGTGAGGACATTGCCTTTAAATGTTTAAGTGAGAATGACATTCCAGATTTCAAGGCCTATCCTGAATTTCAAAAGAATCCGCCTTATGAAAATGGTGATTTTATAATGGTGGGATATCCGGAATGTAACCAACCAGGCGTGCCAGGGTGGCCCAAGTATTCACAATGGGATGTGAAACTACAAACGATCACGATTCGAGAGCACAACTTATTTAGTTATCAAGAAAAAACATACCCTGGCATGAGTGGGTCGCCAATATTTGAAAAAGTTGGGTCCAAATATGTGTTGAGAGGTATCCACACAAGAGGAGGAACTTTTTACAACGAGGGGATAAGATTAAGTTTATGTCAAACATTGAATTTAGGTTTAACATTGTAACAATCAGATCAGAAAGAAAGCCAGATGCTTAAAAAGAGAAATGGTACTCTCCCGTTTCTTAATTGTTGCCCTGTAGCCATGTATGCTCATGTGTACGTTCGCGGTAGATACATTCTACACAACACACAGGATGGCCAAAACGAAGATTGACATCACAAAAGCTTACAACAGTGACATGAGAACGGTACAGGGGAAGAAACGGAGGGCTCAACCCTCCCCAGACTCCCTTGTACTCCCTCCATGTCGAAGAGTTCAAGTCCAATACCCGCTACAACTGAGAAGAATACAAAGGGAATTCTACTGTGTGAGCAGCATTCCTGATACTTACATTCAGCAGCTACATGATATTCTCAAAGGTACAGAGCAAGAGCTACACAGATGAGACCGACACAAGACATCTTAAACAATATCTACGTCATAAATATATATGAAATGCTGTCCAACGGACATAAGCTCTATTGTGCAATTTTGGTCAATAGAGTAAAAACAGAACTGAACTCTGTGTGTACAGTTTCAAAGGTGACATAACATTTTATTTGTAATAAACAAATATCATTGAAATAAAAAGAGTTTTCTTTTGTGTTTTTTTACGATGTGTTGTGTTGTGATATCAGAGGTGTTTGTTTTCTGTTATAATCCTACAATCTTTAAGTGTTCCGCATTTTCTATGTCTTTATCTGCTACTACACCGACACTGTGCATTTATGTACCCACAAGTCTTTTAAACCATCTGTGACCGTTGAAACAAATATCCAAAGAAGTGTAAAATGTATATTTTCTGTAGGATACTGCCAAGTTTTACACACGAAATGCTGAAACTCTTCTGTAGAGTCAATATCACGAACATACAGGATTATTACAGCATTCTGTATCCAAATAAATGGATGTAAAACTCTAAAATCAAGCATCTCTGATCATTTGACTGAATGTTTCCAAGAGCATGAATATTACTCTTTGAGAGCATATTTTCTCAAAATGAAGGAAGCCCCAAAATGTTCTACAGCTTACTGATACACATCCTTACTTTTGGAGACGAATTATTTGTAGTGAATCATAAGTAGTTATGAAACTACCGCTTCTGGCGCACTTCAAGTGTATTCTTAATGAACGAGGAGTATGTCATCCTTAAATCAGAATAGGTTACATTCATCCCTTCAACCTTCTGTATCCAAGTAAATGGATGTAAAATTCTAAAATGAAGCATTTTGGATCATTTCACTGAATGTTTCCGAAAGCATGAATTTTACTATTTGAGAGGATATTTTATCAAAATGAAGGAAGGCCAAAAGCTTTTCTGAAACGTACTGATAAAAATTCTAGCTATTAGAGACGAATTATTTGTAGTGAATGATAAGTAGTTATGAAACTACCGCTTCTGGCGCACTTCAAGTGTATTCTTAATGAACGAGGAGTTTGTCATCCTTAAATCAGAATAGGTTACATTCATCCCTTCAACCTTCTGTATCCAAGTAAATGAATGTAAAACTCTAACATGAAGCATCTCGGATCATTTCACTGAATGTTTCCGAAAGCATGATTTTTACTATTTGAGAGGATTTTTTCTCAAAATGAAGGAAGGCCAAAAGCTTTTCTGAAGCGTACTGATAAAGGTTATGAAACTACCGCTTCTGGCGCACTTCAAGTGTATTCTAAATGAACGAGGAGTTTGTCATCCTTAAATCAGAATAGGTTACATTCATCCCTTCAACCTTCTGTATCCAAGTACATGGATGTAAAATTCTAACATGAAGCATCTCGACTCATTTCACTGAATGTTTCCGAAAGCATGAATTTTACTATTTGAGAGGATATTTTTCTCAAAATGAAGGAAGGCCAAAAGCGTTTCGGAAGCGTACTGATAAAAATTCTAGCTATTAGAGACGAAATATTTGTAGTGAATCGCAATCACGAGTTTGTACACTATCTTACTATTAGTGAGGACCTGTTTGTTCTTTTTCTTCTAAAATCCTAAACAATTCTCTGTCTTCAACGAACTCTGGAGCATCATGGCAGGAAAACCACGTCGTGTAAAAGAATCAACCAGCAAACCAAATTGCTATGTTGCTTTACTTGTATTCAACGATGATACAAGCGGAACTGGTGTTCTAGTAAGAACGAGGTTTCATAACAAATACATATTGACAGCTGCTCACAACCTCCACGGTGTTGCCTCTGTTGATATCTATTTTGCAAGAAATGGAATGACCAAGAGTTCCTTTCCTCCAGTTCATAAATCATCTGAAGACTTTTTAATGTATGGTTCTTTATGTGATATTGAAGTCAGGAAAAGTGAGGACATTGCCTTTATATGTTTTAGTGAGAATGACATTCCAGATTTCAAGGCCTATCCTGAATTTCAAAAGAATCCGCCTTATGAAAATGGTGATTTTATAATGGTGGGATATCCGGAATGTAACCAACCAGGCGTGCCAGGGTGGCCCAAGTATTCACAATGGGATGTGAAACTACAAACGATCACGATTCGAGAGCACAACTAATTTAGTTATCAAGAAAAAACATACCCTGGCATGAGTGGGTCGCCAATATTTGAAAAAGTTGGGTCCAAATATGTGTTGAGAGGTATCCACACAAGAGGAGGAACTTTTAACAACGAGGGGATAAGATTAAGTTTATGTCAAACATTGAATTTAGGTTTAACATTGTAACAATCAGATCAGAAAGAAAGCCAGATGCTTAAAAAGAGAAATGGTACTCTCCCGTTTCTTAATTGTTGCCCTGTAGCCATGTATGCTCATGTGTACGTTCGCGGTAGATACATTCTACACAACACACAGGATGGCCAAAACGAAGATTGACATCACAAAAGCTTACAACAGTGACATGAGAACGGTACAGGGGAAGAAACGGAGGGCTCAACCCTCCCCAGACTCCCTTGTACTCCCTCCATGTCGAAGAGTTCAAGTCCAATACCCGCTACAACTGAGAAGAATACAAAGGGAATTCTACTGTGTGAGCAGCATTCCTGATACTTACATTCAGCAGCTACATGATATTCTCAAAGGTACAGAGCAAGAGCTAAACAGATGAGACCGACACAAGACATCTTAAACAATATCTATGTCATAAATATTTATGAAATGCTGTCCAACGGACATAAGCTCTATTGTGCAATTTTGGTCAATAGAGTAAAAACAGAACTGAACTCTGTGTGTACAGTTTCAAAGGTGACATAACATTTTATTTGTAATAAACAAATATCTTTGAAATAAAAAGAGTTTTCTTTTGTGTTTTTTTACGATGTGTTGTGTTGTGATATCAGAGGTGTTTGTTTTCTGTTATAATCCTACAATCTTTAAGTGTTCCGCATTTTCTATGTCTTTATCTGCTACTACACCGACACTGTGCATTTATGTACCCACAAGTCTTTTAAACCATCTGTGACCGTTGAAACAAATATCCAAAGAAGTGTAAAATGTATATTTTCTGTAGGATACTGCCAAGTTTTACACACGAAATGCTGAAACTCTTCTGTAGAGTCAATATCACGAACATACAGGATTATTACAGCATTCTGTATCCAAATAAATGGATGTAAAACTCTAAAATCAAGCATCTCTGATCATTTGACTGAATGTTTCCAAGAGCATGAATATTACTCTTTGAGAGCATATTTTCTCAAAATGAAGGAAGCCCCAAAATGTTCTACAGCTTACTGATACACATCCTTACTATTGGAGACGAATTATTTGTAGTGAATGATAAGTAGTTATGAAACTACCGCTTCTGGCGCACTTCAAGTGTATTCTTAATGAACGAGGAGTATGTCATCCTTAAATCAGAATAGGTTACATTCATCCCTTCAACCTTCTGTATCCAAGTAAATGGATGTAAAATTCTAAAATGAAGCATTTTGGATCATTTCACTGAATGTTTCCGAAAGCATGAATTTTACTATTTGAGAGGATATTTTATCAAAATGAAGGAAGGCCAAAAGCTTTTCTGAAACGTACTGATAAAAATTCTAGCTATTAGAGACGAATTATTTGTAGTGAATGATAAGTAGTTATGAAACTACCGCTTCTGGCGCACTTCAAGTGTATTCTAAATGAACGAGGAGTTTGTCATCCTTAAATCAGAATAGGTTACATTCATCCCTTCAACCTTCTGTATCCAAGTACATGGATGTAAAATTCTAACATGAAGCATCTCGACTCATTTCACTGAATGTTTCCGAAAGCATGAATTTTACTATTTGAGAGGATATTTTTCTCAAAATGAAGGAAGGCCAAAAGCGTTTCGGAAGCGTACTGATAAAAATTCTAGCTATTAGAGACGAAATATTTGTAGTGAATCGCAATCACGAGTTTGTACACTATCTTACTTTTAGTGAGGACCTGTTTGTTCTTTTTCTTCAAAAATCCTAAACAATTCTCTGTCTTCAACGAACTCTGGAGCATCATGGCAGGAAAACCACGTCGTGTAAAAGAATCAACCAGCAAACCAAATTGCTATGTTGCTTTACTTGTATTCAACGATGATACAAGCGGAACTGGTGTTCTAGTAAGAACGAGGTTTCATAACAAATACATATTGACAGCTGCTCACAACCTCCACGGTGTTGCCTCTGTTGATATCTATTTTGCAAGAAATGGAATGACCAAGAGTTCCTTTCCTCCAGTTCATAAATCATCTGAAGACTTTTTAATGTATGGTTCTTTATGTGATATTGAAGTCAGGAAAAGTGAGGACATTGCCTTTATATGTTTAAGTGAGAATGACATTCCAGATTTCAAGGCCTATCCTGAATTTCAAAAGAATCCGCCTTATGAAAATGGTGATTTTATAATGGTGGGATATCCGGAATGTAACCAACCAGGCGTGCCAGGGTGGCCCAAGTATTCACAATGGGATGTGAAACTACAAACGATCACGATTCGAGAGCACAACTTATTTAGTTATCAAGAAAAAACATACCCTGGCATGAGTGGGTCGCCAATATTTGAAAAAGTTGGGTCCAAATATGTGTTGAGAGGTATCCACACAAGAGGAGGAACTTTTTACAACGAGGGGATAAGATTAAGTTTATGTCAAACATTGAATTTAGGTTTAACATTGTAACAATCAGATCAGAAAGAAAGCCAGATGCTTAAAAAGAGAAATGGTACTCTCCCGTTTCTTAATTGTTGCCCTGTAGCCATGTATGCTCATGTGTACGTTCGCGGTAGATACATTCTACACAACACACAGGATGGCCAAAACGAAGATTGACATCACAAAAGCTTACAACAGTGACATGAGAACGGTACAGGGGAAGAAACGGAGGGCTCAACCCTCCCCAGACTCCCTTGTACTCCCTCCATGTCGAAGAGTTCAAGTCCAATACCCGCTACAACTGAGAAGAATACAAAGGGAATTCTACTGTGTGAGCAGCATTCCTAATACTTACATTCAGCAGCTACATGATATTCTCAAAGGTACAGAGCAAGAGCTAAACAGATGAGACCGACACAAGACATCTTAAACAATATCTACGTCATAAATATTTATGAAATGCTGTCCAACGGACATAAGCTCTATTGTGCAATTTTGGTCAATAGAGTAAAACAGAACTGAACTCTGTGTGTACAGTTTCAAAGGTGACATAACATTTTATTTGTAATAAACAAATATCATTGAAATAAAAAGAGTTTTCTTTTGTGTTTTTTTACGATGTGTTGTGTTGTGATATCAGAGGTGTTTGTTTTCTGTTATAATCCTACAATCTTTAAGTGTTCCGCATATTCTATGTCTTTATCTGCTACTACACCGACACTGTGCATTTATGTACCCACAAGTCTTTTAAACCATCTGTGACCGTTGAAACAAATATCCAAAGAAGTGTAAAATGTATATTTTCTGTAGGATACTGCCAAGTTTTACACACGAAATGCTGAAACTCTTCTGTAGAGTCAATATCACGAACATACAGGATTATTACAGCATTCTGTATCCAAATAAATGGATGTAAAACTCTAAAATCAAGCATCTCTGATCATTTGACTGAATGTTTCCAAGAGCATGAATATTACTCTTTGAGAGCATATTTTCTCAAAATGAAGGAAGCCCCAAAATGTTCTACAGCTTACTGATACACATCCTTACTATTGGAGACGAATTATTTGTAGTGAATCATAAGTAGTTATGAAACTACCGCTTCTGGCGCACTTCAAGTGTATTCTTAATGAACGAGGAGTATGTCATCCTTAAATCAGAATAGGTTACATTCATCCCTTCAACCTTCTGTATCCAAGTAAATGGATGTAAAATTCTAAAATGAAGCATTTTGGATCATTTCACTGAATGTTTCCGAAAGCATGAATTTTACTATTTGAGAGGATATTTTATCAAAATGAAGGAAGGCCAAAAGCTTTTCTGAAACGTACTGATAAAAATTCTAGCTATTAGAGACGAATTATTTGTAGTCAATGATAAGTAGTTATGAAACTACCGCTTCTGGCGCACTTCAAGTGTATTCTTAATGAACGAGGAGTTTGTCATCCTTAAATCAGAATAGGTTACATTCATCCCTTCAACCTTCTGTATCCAAGTAAATGAATGTAAAACTCTAACATGAAGCATCTCGGATCATTTCATTGAATGTTTCCGAAAGCATGAATTTTACTATTTGAGAGAATTTTTTTCTCAAAATGAAGGAAGGCCAAAAGCTTTTCTGAAGCGTACTGATAAAGGTTATGAAACTACCGCTTCTGGCGCACTTCAAGTGTATTCTAAATGAACGAGGAGTTTGTCATCCTTAAATCAGAATAGGTTACATTCATCCCTTCAACCTTCTGTATCCAAGTACATGGATGTAAAATTCTAACATGAAGATCCTCGACTCATTTCACTGAATGTTTCAGAAAGCATGAATTTTACTATTTGAGAGGATATTTTCTCAAAATGAAGGAAGCCCCAAAATGTTCTACAGCTTACTGATACACATCCTTACTATTGGAGACGAATTATTTGTAGTGAATGATAAGTAGTTATGAAACTACCGCTTCTGGCGCACTTCAAGTGTATTCTTAATGAACGAGGAGTATGTCATCCTTAAATCAGAATAGGTTACATTCATCCCTTCAACCTTCTGTATCCAAGTACATGGATGTAAAATTCTAACATGAAGCATCTCGACTCATTTCACTGAATGTTTCCGAAAGCATGAATTTTACTCTTTGAGAGGATATTTTATCAAAATGAAGGAAGGCCAAAAGCTTTTCTGAAACGTACTGATAAAGGTTATGAAACTACCGCTTCTGGCGCACTTCAAGTGTATTCTAAATGAACGAGGAGTTTGTCATCCTTAAATCAGAATAGGTTACATTCATCCTTTCAACCTTCTGTATCCAAGTACATGGATGTAAAATTCTAACATGAAGCATCTCGACTCATTTCACTGAATGTTTCCGAAAGCATGAATTTTACTATTTGAGAGGATTTTTTTCTCAAAATGAAGGAAGGCCAAAAGCTTTTCTGAAGCATACTGATAAAGGTTATGAAACTACCGCTTCTGGCGCACTTCAAGTGTATTCTAAATGAACGAGGAGTTTGTCATCCTTAAATCAGAATAGGTTACATTCATCCTTTCAACCTTCTGTATCCAAGTACATGGATGTAAAATTCTAACATGAAGCATCTCGACTCATTTCACTGAATGTTTCCGAAAGCATGAATTTTACTATTTGAGAGGATATTTTTCTCAAAATGAAGGAAGGCCAAAAGCGTTTCGGAAGCGTACTGATAAAAATTCTAGCTATTAGAGACGAAATATTTGTAGTGAATCGCAATCACGAGTTTGTACACTATCTTACTATTAGTGAGGACCTGTTTGTTCTTTTTCTTCTAAAATCCTAAACAATTCTCTGTCTTCAACGAACTCTGGAGCATCATGGCAGGAAAACCACGTCGTGTAAAAGAATCAACCAGCAAACCAAATTGCTATGTTGCTTTACTTGTATTCAACGATGATACAAGCGGAACTGGTGTTCTAGTAAGAACGAGGTTTCATAACAAATACATATTGACAGCTGCTCACAACCTCCACGGTGTTGCCTCTGTTGATATCTATTTTGCAAGAAATGGAATGACCAAGAGTTCCTTTCCTCCAGTTCATAAATCATCTGAAGACATTTTAATGTATGGTTCTTTATGTGATATTGAAGTCAGGAAAAGTGAGGACATTTCCTTTATATGTTTAAGTGAGAATGACATTCCAGATTTCAAGGCCTATCCTGAATTTCAAAAGAATCCGCCTTATGAAAATGGTGATTTTATAATGGTGGGATATCCGGAATGTAACCAACCAGGCGTGCCAGGGTGGCCCAAGTATTCACAATGGGATGTGAAACTACAAACGATCACGATTCGAGAGCACAACTTATTTAGTTATCAAGAAAAAACATACCCTGGCATGAGTGGGTCGCCAATATTTGAAAAAGTTGGGTCCAAATATGTGTTGAGAGGTATCCACACAAGAGGAGGAACTTTTTACAACGAGGGGATAAGATTAAGTTTATGTCAAACATTGAATTTAGGTTTAACATTGTAACAATCAGATCAGAAAGAAAGCCAGATGCTTAAAAAGAGAAATGGTACTCTCCCGTTTCTTAATTGTTGCCCTGTAGCCATGTATGCTCATGTGTACGTTCGCGGTAGATACATTCTACACAACACACAGGATGGCCAAAACGAAGATTGACATCACAAAAGCTTACAACAGTGACATGAGAACGGTACAGGGGAAGAAACGGAGGGCTCAACCCTCCCCAGACTCCCTTGTACTCCCTCCATGTCGAAGAGTTCAAGTCCAATACCCGCTACAACTGAGAAGAATACAAAGGGAATTCTACTGTGTGAGCAGCATTCCTGATACTTACATTCAGCAGCTACATGATATTCTCAAAGGTACAGAGCAAGAGCTAAACAGATGAGACCGACACAAGACATCTTAAACAATATCTACGTCATAAATATTTATGAAATGCTGTCCAACGGACATAAGCTCTATTGTGCAATTTTGGTCAATAGAGTAAAAACAGAACTGAACTCTGTGTGTACAGTTTCAAAGGTGACATAACATTTTATTTGTAATAAACAAATATCATTGAAATAAAAAGAGTTTTCTTTTGTGTTTTTTTACGATGTGTTGTGTTGTGATATCAGAGGTGTTTGTTTTCTGTTATAATCCTACAATCTTTAAGTGTTCCGCATTTTCTATGTCTTTATCTGCTACTACACCGACACTGTGCATTTATGTACCCACAAGTCTTTTAAACCATCTGTGACCGTTGAAACAAATATCCAAAGAAGTGTAAAATGTATATTTTCTGTAGGATACTGCCAAGTTTTACACACGAAATGCTGCAACTCTTCTGTAGAGTCAATATCACGAACATACAGGATTATTACAGCATTCTGTATCCAAATAAATGGATGTAAAACTCTAAAATCAAGCATCTCTGATCATTTGACTGAATGTTTCCAAGAGCATGAATATTACTCTTTGAGAGCATGTTTTCTCAAAATGAAGGAAGCCCCAAAATGTTCTACAGCTTACTGATACACATCCTTACTATTGGAGACGAATTATTTGTAGTGAATCATAAGTAGTTATGAAACTACCGCTTCTGGCGCACTTCAAGTGTATTCTTAATGAACGAGGAGTATGTCATCCTTAAATCAGAATAGGTTACATTCATCCCTTCAACCTTCTGTATCCAAGTAAATGGATGTAAAATTCTAAAATGAAGCATTTTGGATCATTTCACTGAATGTTTCCGAAAGCATGAATTTTACTATTTGAGAGGATATTTTATGAAAATGAAGGAAGGCCAAAAGCTTTTCTGAAACGTACTGATAAAAATTCTAGCTATTAGAGACGAATTATTTGTAGTGAATGATAAGTAGTTATGAAACTACCGCTTCTGGCGCACTTCAAGTGTATTCTTAATGAACGAGGAGTTTGTCATCCTTAAATCAGAATAGGTTACATTCATCCCTTCAACCTTCTGTATCCAAGTAAATGAATGTAAAACTCTAACATGAAGCATCTCGGATCATTTCATTGAATGTTTCCGAAAGCATGAATTTTACTATTTGAGAGGATTTTTTTCTCAAAATGAAGGAAGGCCAAAAGCTTTTCTGAAGCGTACTGATAAAGGTTATGAAACTACCGCTTCTGGCGCACTTCAAGTGTATTCTAAATGAACGAAGAGTTTGTCATCCTTAAATCAGAATAGGTTACTTTTATCCCTTCAACCTTCTGTATCCAAGTACATGGATGTAAAATTCTAACATGAAGCATCTCGACTCATTTCACTGAATGTTTCCGAAAGCATGAATTTTACTCTTTGAGAGGATATTTTATCAAAATGAAGGAAGGCCAAAAGCTTTTCTGAAGCATACTGATAAAGGTTATGAAACTACCGCTTCTGGCGCACTTCAAGTGTATTCTAAATGAACGAGGAGTTTGTCATCCTTAAATCAGAATAGGTTACATTCATCCCTTCAACCTTCTGTATCCATGTACATGGATGTAAAAATCTAACATGAAGCATCTCGACTCATTTCACTGAATGTTTCCGAAAGCATGAATTTTACTATTTGAGAGGATATTTTTCTCAAAATGAAGGAAGGCCAAAAGCTTTTCGGAAGCGTACTGATAAAAATTCTAGCTATTAGAGACGAAATATTTGTAGTGAATCGCAATCACGAGTTTGTACACTATCTTACTATTAGTGAGGACCTGTTTGTTCTTTTTCTTCTAAAATCCTAAACAATTCTCTGTCTTCAACGAACTCTGGAGCATCATGGCAGGAAAACCACGTCGTGTAAAAGAATCAACCAGCAAACCAAATTGCTATGTTGCTTTACTTGTATTCAACGATGATACAAGCGGAACTGGTGTTCTAGTAAGAACGAGGTTTCATAACAAATACATATTGACAGCTGCTCACAACCTCCACGGTGTTGCCTCTGTTGATATCTATTTTGCAAGAAATGGAATGACCAAGAGTTCCTTTCCTCCAGTTCATAAATCATCTGAAGACTTTTTAATGTATGGTTCTTTATGTGATATTGAAGTCAGGAAAAGTGAGGACATTGCCTTTATATGTTTAAGTGAGAATGACATTCCAGATTTCAAGGCCTATCCTGAATTTCAAAAGAATCCGCCTTATGAAAATGGTGATTTTATAATGGTGGGATATCCGGAATGTAACCAACCAGGCGTGCCAGGGTGGCCCAAGTATTCACAATGGGATGTGAAACTACAAACGATCACGATTCGAGAGCACAACTTATTTAGTTATCAAGAAAAAACATACCCTGGCATGAGTGGGTCGCCAATATTTGAAAAAGTTGGGTCCAAATATGTGTTGAGAGGTATCCACACAAGAGGAGGAACTTTTTACAACGAGGGGATAAGATTAAGTTTATGTCAAACATTGAATTTAGGTTTAACATTGTAACAATCAGATCAGAAAGAAAGCCAGATGCTTAAAAAGAGAAATGGTACTCTCCCGTTTCTTAATTGTTGCCCTGTAGCCATGTATGCTCATGTGTACGTTCGCGGTAGATACATTCTACACAACACACAGGATGGCCAAAACGAAGATTGACATCACAAAAGCTTACAACAGTGACATGAGAACGGTACAGGGGAAGAAACGGAGGGCTCAACCCTCCCCAGACTCCCTTGTACTCCCTCCATGTCGAAGAGTTCAAGTCCAATACCCGCTACAACTGAGAAGAATACAAAGGGAATTCTACTGTGTGAGCAGCATTCCTGATACTTACATTCAGCAGCTACATGATATTCTCAAAGGTACAGAGCAAGAGCTAAACAGATGAGACCGACACAAGACATCTTAAACAATATCTACGTCATAAATATTTATGAAATGCTGTCCAACGGACATAAGCTCTATTGTGCAATTTTGGTCAATAGAGTAAAAACAGAACTGAACTCTGTGTGTACAGTTTCAAAGGTGACATAACATTTTATTTGTAATAAACAAATATCATTGAAATAAAAAGAGTTTTCTTTTGTGTTTTTTTACGATGTGTTGTGTTGTGATATCAGAGGTGTTTGTTTTCTGTTATAATCCTACAATCTTTAAGTGTTCCGCATTTTCTATGTCTTTATCTGCTACTACACCGACACTGTGCATTTATGTACCCACAAGTCTTTTAAACCATCTGTGACCGTTGAAACAAATATCCAAAGAAGTGTAAAATGTATATTTTCTGTAGGATACTGCCAAGTTTTACACACGAAATGCTGAAACTCTTCTGTAGAGTCAATATCACGAACATACAGGATTATTACAGCATTCTGTATCCAAATAAATGGATGTAAAACTCTAAAATCATGCATCTCTGATCATTTGACTGAATGTTTCCAAGAGCATGAATATTACTCTTTGAGAGCATATTTTCTCAAAATGAAGGAAGCCCCAAAATGTTCCACAGCTTACTGATACACATCCTTACTATTGGAGACGAATTATTTGTAGTGAATCATAAGTAGTTATGAAACTACCGCTTCTGGCGCACTTCAAGTGTATTCTTAATGAACGAGGAGTATGTCATCCTAAAATCAGAATAGGTTACATTCATCCCTTCAACCTTCTGTATCCAAGTAAATGGATGTAAAATTCTAAAATGAAGCATTTTGGATCATTTCACTGAATGTTTCCGAAAGCATGAATTTTACTATTTGAGAGGATATTTTATCAAAATGAAGGAAGGCCAAAAGATTTTCTGAAACGTACTGATAAAAATTCTAGCTATTAAAGACGAATTATTTGTAGTGAATGATAAGTAGTTATGAAACTACCGCTTCTGGCGCACTTCAAGTGTATTCTTAATGAACGAGGAGTTTGTCATCCTTAAATCAGAATAGGTTACATTCATCCCTTCAACCTTCTGTATCCAAGTAAATGAATGTAAAACTCTAACATGAAGCATCTCGGATCATTTCATTGAATGTTTCCGAAAGCATGAATTTTACTATTTGAGAGGATTTTTTTCTCAAAATGAAGGAAGGCCAAAAGCTTTTCTGAAGCGTACTGATAAAGGTTATGAAACTACCGCTTCTGGCGCACTTCAAGTGTATTCTAAATGAACGAAGAGTTTGTCATCCTTAAATCAGAATAGGTTACTTTTATCCCTTCAACCTTCTGTATCCAAGTACATGGATGTAAAATTCTAACATGAAGCATCTCGACTCATTTCACTGAATGTTTCCGAAATGAATTTTACTATTTGAGAGGATATTTTTCTCAAAATGAAGGAAGGCCAAAAGCTTTTCGGAAGCGTACTGATAAAAATTCTAGCTATTAGAGACGAAATATTTGTAGTGAATCGCAATCACGAGTTTGTACACTATCTTACTATTAGTGAGGACCTGTTTGTTCTTTTTCTTCTAAAATCCTAAACAATTCTCTGTCTTCAACGAACTCTGGAGCATCATGGCAGGAAAACCACGTCGTGTAAAAGAATCAACCAGCAAACCAAATTGCTATGTTGCTTTACTTGTATTCAACGATGATACAAGCGGAACTGGTGTTCTAGTAAGAACGAGGTTTCATAACAAATACATATTGACAGCTGCTCACAACCTCCACGGTGTTGCCTCTGTTGATATCTATTTTGCAAGAAATGGAATGACCAAGAGTTCCTTTCCTCCAGTTCATAAATCATCTGAAGACTTTTTAATGTATGGTTCTTTATGTGATATTGAAGTCAGGAAAAGTGAGGACATTGCCTTTATATGTTTAAGTGAGAATGACATTCCAGATTTCAAGGCCTATCCTGAATTTCAAAAGAATCCGCCTTATGAAAATGGTGATTTTATAATGGTGGGATATCCGGAATGTAACCAACCAGGCGTGCCAGGGTGGCCCAAGTATTCACAATGGGATGTGAAACTACAAACGATCACGATTCGAGAGCACAACTTATTTAGTTATCAAGAAAAAACATACCCTGGCATGAGTGGGTCGCCAATATTTGAAAAAGTTGGGTCCAAATATGTGTTGAGAGGTATCCACACAAGAGGAGGAACTTTTTACAACGAGGGGATAAGATTAAGTTTATGTCAAACATTGAATTTAGGTTTAACATTGTAACAATCAGATCAGAAAGAAAGCCAGATGCTTAAAAAGAGAAATGGTACTCTCCCGTTTCTTAATTGTTGCCCTGTAGCCATGTATGCTCATGTGTACGTTCGCGGTAGATACATTCTACACAACACACAGGATGGCCAAAACGAAGATTGACATCACAAAAGCTTACAACAGTGACATGAGAACGGTACAGGGGAAGAAACGGAGGGCTCAACCCTCCCCAGACTCCCTTGTACTCCCTCCATGTCGAAGAGTTCAAGTCCAATACCCGCTACAACTGAGAAGAATACAAAGGGAATTCTACTGTGTGAGCAGCATTCCTGATACTTACATTCAGCAGCTACATGATATTCTCAAAGGTACAGAGCAAGAGCTAAACAGATGAGACCGACACAAGACATCTTAAACAATATCTACGTCATAAATATTTATGAAATGCTGTCCAACGGACATAAGCTCTATTGTGCAATTTTGGTCAATAGAGTAAAAACAGAACTGAACTCTGTGTGTACAGTTTCAAAGGTGACATAACATTTTATTTGTAATAAACAAATATCATTGAAATAAAAAGAGTTTTCTTTTGTGTTTTTTTACGATGTGTTGTGTTGTGATATCAGAGGTGTTTGTTTTCTGTTATAATCCTACAATCTTTAAGTGTTCCGCATTTTCTATGTCTTTATCTGCTACTACACCGACACTGTGCATTTATGTACCCACAAGTCTTTTAAACCATCTGTGACCGTTGAAACAAATATCCAAAGAAGTGTAAAATGTATATTTTCTGTAGGATACTGCCAAGTTTTACACACGAAATGCTGAAACTCTTCTGTAGAGTCAATATCACGAACATACAGGATTATTACAGCATTCTGTATCCAAATAAATGGATGTAAAACTCTAAAATCAAGCATCTCTGATCATTTGACTGAATGTTTCCAAGAGCATGAATATTACTCTTTGAGAGCATATTTTCTCAAAATGAAGGAAGCCCCAAAATGTTCTACAGCTTACTGATACACATCCTTACTATTGGAGACGAATTATTTGTAGTGAATCATAAGTAGTTATGAAACTACCGCTTCTGGCGCACTTCAAGTGTATTCTTAATGAACGAGGAGTATGTCATCCTTAAATCAGAATAGGTTACATTCATCCCTTCAACCTTCTGTATCCAAGTAAATGGATGTAAAATTCTAAAATGAAGCATTTTGGATCATTTCACTGAATGTTTCCGAAAGCATGAATTTTACTATTTGAGAGGATATTTTATCAAAATGAAGGAAGGCCAAAAGCTTTTCTGAAACGTACTGATAAAAATTCTAGCTATTAGAGACGAATTATTTGTAGTCAATGATAAGTAGTTATGAAACTACCGCTTCTGGCGCACTTCAAGTGTATTCTTAATGAACGAGGAGTTTGTCATCCTTAAATCAGAATAGGTTACATTCATCCCTTCAACCTTCTGTATCCAAGTAAATGAATGTAAAACTCTAACATGAAGCATCTCGGATCATTTCATTGAATGTTTCCGAAAGCATGAATTTTACTATTTAAGAGGATTTTTTTCTCAAAATGAAGGAAGGCCAAAAGCTTTTCTGAAGCGTACTGATAAAGGTTATGAAACTACCGCTTCTGGCGCACTTCAAGTGTATTCTAAATGAACGAGGAGTTTGTCATCCTTAAATCAGAATAGGTTACATTCATCCCTTCAACCTTCTGTATCCAAGTACATGGATGTAAAATTCTAACATGAAGCATCTCGACTCATTTCACTGAATGTTTCCGAAATGAATTTTACTATTTGAGAGGATATTTTTCTCAAAATGAAGGAAGGCCAAAAGCTTTTCGGAAGCGTACTGATAAAAATTCTAGCTATTAGAGACGAAATATTTGTAGTGAATCGCAATCACGAGTTTGTACACTATCTTACTATTAGTGAGGACCTGTTTGTTCTTTTTCTTCTAAAATCCTAAACAATTCTCTGTCTTCAACGAACTCTGGAGCATCATGGCAGGAAAACCACGTCGTGTAAAAGAATCAACCAGCAAACCAAATTGCTATGTTGCTTTACTTGTATTCAACGATGATACAAGCGGAACTGGTGTTCTAGTAAGAACGAGGTTTCATAACAAATACATATTGACAGCTGCTCACAACCTCCACGGTGTTGCCTCTGTTGATATCTATTTTGCAAGAAATGGAATGACCAAGAGTTCCTTTCCTCCAGTTCATAAATCATCTGAAGACTTTTTAATGTATGGTTCTTTATGTGATATTGAAGTCAGGAAAAGTGAGGACATTGCCTTTATATGTTTAAGTGAGAATGACATTCCAGATTTCAAGGCCTATCCTGAATTTCAAAAGAATCCGCCTTATGAAAATGGTGATTTTATAATGGTGGGATATCCGGAATGTAACCAACCAGGCGTGCCAGGGTGGCCCAAGTATTCACAATGGGATGTGAAACTACAAACGATCACGATTCGAGAGCACAACTTATTTAGTTATCAAGAAAAAACATACCCTGGCATGAGTGGGTCGCCAATATTTGAAAAAGTTGGGTCCAAATATGTGTTGAGAGGTATCCACACAAGAGGAGGAACTTTTTACAACGAGGGGATAAGATTAAGTTTATGTCAAACATTGAATTTAGGTTTAACATTGTAACAATCAGATCAGAAAGAAAGCCAGATGCTTAAAAAGAGAAATGGTACTCTCCCGTTTCTTAATTGTTGCCCTGTAGCCATGTATGCTCATGTGTACGTTCGCGGTAGATACATTCTACACAACACACAGGATGGCCAAAACGAAGATTGACATCACAAAAGCTTACAACAGTGACATGAGAACGGTACAGGGGAAGAAACGGAGGGCTCAACCCTCCCCAGACTCCCTTGTACTCCCTCCATGTCGAAGAGTTCAAGTCCAATACCCGCTACAACTGAGAAGAATACAAAGGGAATTCTACTGTGTGAGCAGCATTCCTGATACTTACATTCAGCAGCTACATGATATTCTCAAAGGTACAGAGCAAGAGCTAAACAGATGAGACCGACACAAGACATCTTAAACAATATCTACGTCATAAATATTTATGAAATGCTGTCCAACGGACATAAGCTCTATTGTGCAATTTTGGTCAATAGAGTAAAAACAGAACTGAACTCTGTGTGTACAGTTTCAAAGGTGACATAACATTTTATTTGTAATAAACAAATATCATTGAAATAAAAAGAGTTTTCTTTTGTGTTTTTTTACGATGTGTTGTGTTGTGATATCAGAGGTGTTTGTTTTCTGTTATAATCCTACAATCTTTAAGTGTTCCGCATTTTCTATGTCTTTATCTGCTACTACACCGACACTGTGCATTTATGTACCCACAAGTCTTTTAAACCATCTGTGACCGTTGAAACAAATATCCAAAGAAGTGTAAAATGTATATTTTCTGTAGGATACTGCCAAGTTTTACACACGAAATGCTGAAACTCTTCTGTAGAGTCAATATCACGAACATACAGGATTATTACAGCATTCTGTATCCAAATAAATGGATGTAAAACTCTAAAATCAAGCATCTCTGATCATTTGACTGAATGTTTCCAAGAGCATGAATATTACTCTTTGAGAGCATATTTTCTCAAAATGAAGGAAGCCCCAAAATGTTCTACAGCTTACTGATACACATCCTTACTATTGGAGACGAATTATTTGTAGTGAATCATAAGTAGTTATGAAACTACCGCTTCTGGCGCACTTCAAGTGTATTCTTAATGAACGAGGAGTATGTCATCCTTAAATCAGAATAGGTTACATTCATCCCTTCAACCTTCTGTATCCAAGTAAATGGATGTAAAATTCTAAAATGAAGCATTTTGGATCATTTCACTGAATGTTTCCGAAAGCATGAATTTTACTATTTGAGAGGATATTTTATCAAAATGAAGGAAGGCCAAAAGCTTTTCTGAAACGTACTGATAAAAATTCTAGCTATTAGAGACGAATTATTTGTAGTCAATGATAAGTAGTTATGAAACTACCGCTTCTGGCGCACTTCAAGTGTATTCTTAATGAACGAGGAGTTTGTCATCCTTAAATCAGAATAGGTTACATTCATCCCTTCAACCTTCTGTATCCAAGTACATGAATGTAAAACTCTAACATGAAGCATCTCGGATCATTTCATTGAATGTTTCCGAAAGCATGAATTTTACTATTTAAGAGGATTTTTTTCTCAAAATGAAGGAAGGCCAAAAGCTTTTCTGAAGCGTACTGATAAAGGTTATGAAACTACCGCTTCTGGCGCACTTCAAGTGTATTCTAAATGAACGAGGAGTTTGTCATCCTTAAATCAGAATAGGTTACATTCATCCCTTCAACCTTCTGTATCCAAGTACATGGATGTAAAATTCTAACATGAAGCATCTCGACTCATTTCACTGAATGTTTCCGAAAGCATGAATTTTACTATTTGAGAGGATATTTTTCTCAAAATGAAGGAAGGCCAAAAGCGTTTCGGAAGCGTACTGATAAAAATTCTAGCTATTAGAGACGAAATATTTGTAGTGAATCGCAATCACGAGTTTGTACACTATCTTACTATTAGTGAGGACCTGTTTGTTCTTTTTCTTCTAAAATCCTAAACAATTCTCTGTCTTCAACGAACTCTGGAGCATCATGGCAGGAAAACCACGTCGTGTAAAAGAATCAACCAGCAAACCAAATTGCTATGTTGCTTTACTTGTATTCAACGATGATACAAGCGGAACTGGTGTTCTAGTAAGAACGAGGTTTCATAACAAATACATATTGACAGCTGCTCACAACCTCCACGGTGTTGCCTCTGTTGATATCTATTTTGCAAGAAATGGAATGACCAAGAGTTCCTTTCCTCCAGTTCATAAATCATCTGAAGACTTTTTAATGTATGGTTCTTTATGTGATATTGAAGTCAGGAAAAGTGAGGACATTGCCTTTATATGTTTAAGTGAGAATGACATTCCAGATTTCAAGGCCTATCCTGAATTTCAAAAGAATCCGCCTTATGAAAATGGTGATTTTATAATGGTGGGATATCCGGAATGTAACCAACCAGGCGTGCCAGGGTGGCCCAAGTATTCACAATGGGATGTGAAACTACAAACGATCACGATTCGAGAGCACAACTTATTTAGTTATCAAGAAAAAACATACCCTGGCATGAGTGGGTCGCCAATATTTGAAAAAGTTGGGTCCAAATATGTGTTGAGAGGTATCCACACAAGAGGAGGAACTTTTTACAACGAGGGGATAAGATTAAGTTTATGTCAAACATTGAATTTAGGTTTAACATTGTAACAATCAGATCAGAAAGAAAGCCAGATGCTTAAAAAGAGAAATGGTACTCTCCCGTTTCTTAATTGTTGCCCTGTAGCCATGTATGCTCATGTGTACGTTCGCGGTAGATACATTCTACACAACACACAGGATGGCCAAAACGAAGATTGACATCACAAAAGCTTACAACAGTGACATGAGAACGGTACAGGGGAAGAAACGGAGGGCTCAACCCTCCCCAGACTCCCTTGTACTCCCTCCATGTCATAGAGTTCAAGTCCAATACCCGCTACAACTGAGAAGAATACAAAGGGAATTCTACTGTGTGAGCAGCATTCCTGATACTTACATTCAGCAGCTACATGATATTCTCAAAGGTACAGAGCAAGAGCTAAACAGATAAGACCGACACAAGACATCTTAAACAATATCTACGTCATAAATATTGTATGAAATGCTGTCCAACGGACATAAGCTCTATTGTGCAATTTTGGTCAATAGAGTAAAAACAGAACTGAACTCTGTGTTTACAGTTTCAAAGGTGACATAACATTTTATTTGTAATAAACAAATATCATTGAAATAAAAAGAGTTTTCTTTTGTGTTTTTTAACGATGTGTTGTGTTGTGATATCAGAGGTGTTTGTTTTCTGTTATAATCCTACAATCTTTAAGTGTTCCGCATTTTCTATGTCTTTATCTGCTACTACACCAACACTGTGCATTTATGTACCCACAAGTCTTTTAAACCATCTGTGACCGTTGCAACAAATATCCAAAGAAGTGTAAAATGTATATTTTCTGTAGGATACTGCCAAGTTTTACAAACGAAATGCTAAAACTCTTCTGTAGAGTCAATATCACGAACATACAGGAATATTACAGCATTCTGTATCCAAATAAATGGATGTAAAACTCTAAAATCAAGCATCTCTGATCATTTGACTGAATGTTTCCAAGAGCATGAATATTACTCTTTGAGGGCATATTTTCTCAAAATGAAGGAAGCCCCAAAATATTCTACAGCTTACTGATACACATCCTTACTACTGGAGACGAATTATTTGTAGTGAATCATACCGCTTCTGGCGCACTTCAAGTGTATTCTAAATGAACGAGGAGTTTGTCATCCTTAAATCAGAATAGGTTACATTCATCCCTTCAACCTTCTGTATCCAAGTAAATGGATGTAAAATTATAACATGAAGCATCTCGACTCATTTCACTGAATGTTTCCGAAAGCATGAATTTTACTATTTGAGAGGATATTTTTCTCAAAATGAAGGAAGGCCAAAACCTTTTCGGAAACGTACTGATAAAAATTCTATCTATTAGAGACGAAATATTTGTAGTGAATCGCAATCACGAGTTTGTACACTATCTTACTATTAGTGAGGACCTGTTTGTTCTTTTTCTTCTAAAATCCTAAACAATTCTCTGTCTTCAACGAACTCTGGAGCATCATGGCAGGAAAACCACGTCGTGTAAAAGAATCAACCAGCAAACCAAATTGCTATGTTGCTTTACTTGTATTCAACGATGATACAAGCGGAACTGGTGTTCTAGTAAGAACGAGGTTTCATAACAAATACATATTGACAGCTGCTTACAACCTCCACGGTGTTGCCTCTGTTGATATCTATTTTGCAAGAAATGGAATGACCAAGAGTTCCTTTCCCCCAGTTCATAAATCATCTGAAGACTTTTTAACGTATGGTTCCTTATGTGAAATAGAAGTCAGGAAAAGTGAGGACATTGCCTTTATATGTTTAAGTGAGAATGACATTCCAGATTTCAAGGCCTATCCTGAATTTCAAAAGAATCCGCCTTATGAAAATGGTGATTTTATAATGGTGGGATATCCGGAATGTAACCAACCAGGCGTGCCAGGGTGGCCCAAGTATTCACAATGGGATGTGAAACTACAAACGATCACGATTCGAGAGCACAACTTATTTAGTTATCAAGAAAAAACATACCCTGGCATGAGTGGGTCGCCAATATTTGAAAAAGTTTGGTCCAAATATGTGTTGAGAGGTATCCACACAAGAGGAGGAACTTTTTACAACGAGGGGATAAGATTAAGTTTATGTCAAACATTGAATTTAGGTTTAACATTGTAACAATCAAATCAGAAAGAAAGCCAGATGCTTAAAAAGAGAAATGGTACTCTCCCGTTTCTTAATTGTTGCCCTGTAGCCATGTATGCTCATGTGTTCGTTCGCGGTAGATACATTCTACACAACACACAGGATGGCCAAAACGAAGATTGACATCACAAAAGCTTACAACAGTGACATGAGAACGGTACAGGGGAAGAAACGGAGGGCTCAACCCTCCCCAGACTCCCTTGTACTCCCTCCATGTCATAGAGTTCAAGTCCAATACCCGCTACAACTGAGAAGAATACAAAAGAAATTCTACTGTGTGAGCAGCATTCCTGATACTTACATTCAGCAGCTACATGATATTCTCAAAGGAACAGAGCAAGAGCTAAAAAGATGAGACCGACACAAGACATCTTAAACAATATCTACGTCATAAATATTGTATGAAATGCTGTCCAACGGACATAAGCTCTATTGTGCAATTTTGGTCAATAGAGTAAAAACAGAACTGAACTCTGTGTGTACAGTTTCAAAGGTGACATAACATTTTATTTGTAATAAACAAATATCATTGAAATAAAAAGAGTTTTCTTTTGTGTTTTTTTACGATGTGTTGTGTTGTGATATCAGAGGTGTTTGTTTTCTGTTATAATCCTACAATCTTTAAGTGTTCCGCATTTTCTATGTCTTTATCTGCTACTACACCGACACTGTGCATTTATGTACCCACAAGTCTTTTAAACCATCTGTGACCGTTGCAACAAATATCCAAAGAAGTGTAAAATGTATATTTTCTGTAGGATACTGCCAAGTTTTACAAACGAAATGCTAAAACTCTTCTGTAGAGTCAATATCACGAACATACAGGAATATTACAGCATTCTGTATCCAAATAAATGGATGTAAAACTCTAAAATCAAGCATCTCTGATCATTTGACTGAATGTTTCCAAGAGCATGAATATTACTCTTTGAGGGCATATTTTCTCAAAATGAAGGAAGCCCCAAAATATTCTACAGCTTACTGATACACATCCTTACTACTGGAGACGAATTATTTGTAGTGAATCATACCGCTTCTGGCGCACTTCAAGTGTATTCTAAATGAACGAGGAGTTTGTCATCCTTAAATCAGAATAGGTTACATTCATCCCTTCAACCTTCTGTATCCAAGTAAATGGATGTAAAATTATAACATGAAGCATCTCGACTCATTTCACTGAATGTTTCCGAAAGCATGAATTTTACTATTTGAGAGGATATTTTTCTCAAAATGAAGGAAGGCCAAAACCTTTTCGGAAACGTACTGATAAAAATTCTATCTATTAGAGACGAAATATTTGTAGTGAATCGCAATCACGAGTTTGTACACTATCTTACTATTAGTGAGGACCTGTTTGTTCTTTTTCTTCTAAAATCCTAAACAATTCTCTGTCTTCAACGAACTCTGGAGCATCATGGCAGGAAAACCACGTCGTGTAAAAGAATCAACCAGCAAACCAAATTGCTATGTTGCTTTACTTGTATTCAACGATGATACAAGCGGAACTGGTGTTCTAGTAAGAACGAGGTTTCATAACAAATACATATTGACAGCTGCTTACAACCTCCACGGTGTTGCCTCTGTTGATATCTATTTTGCAAGAAATGGAATGACCAAGAGTTCCTTTCCCCCAGTTCATAAATCATCTGAAGACTTTTTAACGTATGGTTCCTTATGTGAAATAGAAGTCAGGAAAAGTGAGGACATTGCCTTTATATGTTTAAGTGAGAATGACATTCCAGATTTCAAGGCCTATCCTGAATTTCAAAAGAATCCGCCTTATGAAAATGGTGATTTTATAATGGTGGGATATCCGGAATGTAACCAACCAGGCGTGCCAGGGTGGCCCAAGTATTCACAATGGGATGTGAAACTACAAACGATCACGATTCGAGAGCACAACTTATTTAGTTATCAAGAAAAAACATACCCTGGCATGAGTGGGTCGCCAATATTTGAAAAAGTTTGGTCCAAATATGTGTTGAGAGGTATCCACACAAGAGGAGGAACTTTTTACAACGAGGGGATAAGATTAAGTTTATGTCAAACATTGAATTTAGGTTTAACATTGTAACAATCAAATCAGAAAGAAAGCCAGATGCTTAAAAAGAGAAATGGTACTCTCCCGTTTCTTAATTGTTGCCCTGTAGCCATGTATGCTCATGTGTTCGTTCGCGGTAGATACATTCTACACAACACACAGGATGGCCAAAACGAAGATTGACATCACAAAAGCTTACAACAGTGACATGAGAACGGTACAGGGGAAGAAACGGAGGGCTCAACCCTCCCCAGACTCCCTTGTACTCCCTCCATGTCATAGAGTTCAAGTCCAATACCCGCTACAACTGAGAAGAATACAAAAGAAATTCTACTGTGTGAGCAGCATTCCTGATACTTACATTCAGCAGCTACATGATATTCTCAAAGGAACAGAGCAAGAGCTAAAAAGATGAGACCGACACAAGACATCTTAAACAATATCTACGTCATAAATATTGTATGAAATGCTGTCCAACGGACATAAGCTCTATTGTGCAATTTTGGTCAATAGAGTAAAAACAGAACTGAACTCTGTGTGTACAGTTTCAAAGGTGACATAACATTTTATTTGTAATAAACAAATATCATTGGAAGTAAAAGAGTTTTCTTTTGTGTTTTTTTACGATGTGTTGTGTAGTGATATCAGAGGTGTTTGTTTTCTGTTATAATCCTACAATCTTTAAGTGTTCCGCATTTTCTATGTCTTTATCTGCTACTACACCGACACTGTGCATTTATGTACCCACAAGTCTTTTAAACCATCTGTGACCGTTGCAACAAATATCCAAAGAAGTGTAAAATGTATATTTTCTGTAGGATACTGCCAAGTTTTACAAACGAAATGCTGAAACTCTTCTGTAGAGTCAATATCACGAACATACAGGAATATTTCAGCATTCTGTATCCAAATAAATGGATGTAAAACTCTAAAATCAAGCATCTCTGATCATTTGACTGAATGTTTCCAAGAGCATGAATATTACTCTTTGAGAGCATATTTTCTTCTGGCGCACCTCAAATGTATTCTAAATGAACGAGGAGTTTGTCATCCTTAAATCAGAATAGGTTACATTCATCCCTTCAACCTTCTGTATCCAAGTAAATGGATGTAAAATTCTAACATGAAGCATCTCAGATCATTTCACTGAATGTTTCCGAAAGCATGAATTTTACTATTTGAGAGGATATTTTTCTCAAAATGAAGGAAGCCCCAAGATGTTCTACAGCTTACTGATACACATCCTGACTATTGGAGAATAATTATTTGTAGTGAATCGCAATCACGAGTTTGTATACTATCTTACTATTAGTGAGAACCTGTTTGTTCTTTTTTATTTCTAAAATCCTAAACAATTCTCTGTCTTCAACGAACTCTGGAGCATCATGGCAAGAAAACCACGTCGTGTAAAAGAATCAACCAGCAAACCAAATTGCTATGTTGCTTTACTTGTATTCAACGATGATACAAGCGGAACTGGTGTTCTAGTAAGAACGAGGTTTCATAACAAATACATATTGACAGCTGCTCACAACCTCCACGGTGTTGCCTCTGTTGATATCTATTTTGCAAGAAATGGAATGACCAAGAGTTCCTTTCCTCCAGTTCATAAATCATCTAAAGACTTTTTAATGTATGGTTCTTTATGTGAAATAGAAGTCAGGAAAAGTGAGGACATTGCCTTTATATATGTGTAAGTGAGAATGACATTCCAGATTTAAAGGCCTATCCTGAATTTCAAAAGAATTAAATTATTTATTTATCAAGAAACATACCCTGGCATGAGTGGGTCGCCAATATTTGAAAAAGTTGGGTCCAAATATGTGTTGAGAGTTATCCACACCACTCTCGATAATCCAGAATTATGTTCCGATAATATATCCACTAACACCTTGAAAGAAGCAGGTAGGTAGGTAGGTAGGTAGGTAGGTAGGTAGGTGGAATTTAAGGTCGACGTTGGGCCAACAAATGACCTATATGCGCCCGGCATTAAAAAGGATTAAAAGATTAGAAAATAATTATACAAGAGGTTAAAAAAGATTCATATGCAGTCCTATTTGCCCATATTGCATACATAATCTAAAAGGTCTCTTTGAATGACACCATACAACAGGTTTTCTCCAAGAATAGACCTCAGATCGAAGGTACTTCATCGTGATGACACGACCTCTGTAAGTACTTGAGGATGGATATTATGTCACTCGCACTCAATTAAAAAAAGGAAAAACAGTTTCTGGGCAATTGCCAGCACAATCCTGACACATAGGAGATTTATCCTTGTCTAAAATGTGTTTGTATGCATTTAAGCCACAGTGGCCGAGTCTTAATCTAGTCAAAACGACTTCATCTCTTCTCTTTTGACGACGAATCTTTATATGCTTAGTGACTTTAGGGCGTAAGTTGTACATATGTCTGGCATTGGTGCCATGATCCCAGAAAGAAGCAGGGCTCAATTCTTAAAATACCTCCCCTTAGTTCCATTACAATCTTTCTGTAGCCAATCAGATAGACCTTAAGTCAGAGTCAGAAATAGGTAGGAAATCATATAGGCAGATAAACGTTGAGTGAGTGAGTTAAGGTTTAACGTTCCATCAGCAATTTTGTAGCTTTTGAACATTTTGTGATGTTGACAGCCAAAAGAGAAGTGAAAGAAGTTCGACAGGATGAGAGAAGAGACGAAAAATGCCTGAGTGAGGGACAGAAAGCAGGTTTTAGAACGACACAAATTTGACATTTAAAGCTTGGGTGACCCTACAAGGAGCATGTGAGGTCCATCTGGCATAGCTCCCAGGGTCAGCGAAGCACACAAACCACCACACCGCAATAAGGTTTTGAGTCAATTGAAATGGAATGTAATCAAATTAGAAACTTTCCCAAAATACATGAAGGGGTTAAATCTACATACTAGCCGTTATTTATGCAAACCTTGTGTTGTAAGTTCCTTATACAATTTGTTCCTCTCGGATATGTCTACTTTCTTAAATTTGGATGGCAGCATCCACGTGTTAAATAGCTAGAAAATTCCTGACAGCACCTTAAATCCCAACTCACTCACTCTTTCATAATTAAAATCAAAGGCCATACGATCAAGATTTTTAGAGGTATTCTCTTGACAGAATACTGGGAATGCAAGGTAACAAATCGATTTACCCCCCACCCGTCATGATGGATAAAAAGACATCACTCCCCTAAAACAGATGCCTCAGTGTCTTTTCCTGAAAACTTTTCGATGCTAAAACGAGAATATACAGTGTCGAAATATATTTCTTGGGATGCCATTTCTGTTTATCGAGGAAGCGCGGTGGGTGTCATGAAAGAAGCCATGCGATTGGCACGCTGCTGGAGGCAGCGTAATATACCTCATTGGACGATATGATACTAAGGGGGATCAGATTAAGTTAAGAAAGCCTGACATACTGAAAGAGACGTTGGAATTACCTAATAAATATTGACAATTTAAGACTGTTTCAACCTCTCCAAGGAGTTTAAGGCAAAGGTGTGAATACCGTGAAAGAAAAGATTTTCTTAACCTTATGGATTGGTCATCACAAAAAAAGTCTCATAATAGGAACATTTACAGCTCGAATGAACCAAATCAATTGCATTTAAAGGGCTTGAATGTGGGGTTGTTTCTATGTCATCTATGTGTCATCCATACTCCGATTTCAGGATGACAGGACCACCATCATATACCGGAAAGATTCATACTGACATAATATTTTTGATTTTCTATCCTTTCTTCGATTTAAGAAAGAGAATATCTAAGGTTGACAAAATACCTTTTCACTCAACATAAACTGGAGGGTGTACCCCTAAATTGAACTATAACTAATATGAAATCATGTTGACGTCGCATTTACTATATATATTTTAGTGGTATGCATATGACGTCATGAATTACGTCCCTTGCCATTGCATAATGCATAAATTACCCTGATGATCACTATGTTGTGAAACCGGTTGGTAATGAACTTAACGCTATACCATTAGCAGCACAATGTATAAATTACCCTGATGATCACTATGTTGTGAAACCGGTTGGTAATGAACTTAACGCTATACCATTAGCAGCACAATGTATAAATTACCCTGATGATCACTATGTTGTGAAACCGGTTGGTAATGAACTTATAAAAAGACCAATCTTCAGTTTGTTGTTTTTAAAGAATATTTAATACATAAACCATGAACATTTAACTTTTACATCAATATATATATATATATATATATACCGTACAGGAGACGATCTATAAAAGACGTATATAAAACGTCTTTTTATCATCCCTTACTAATTTGCATCTCCACTATACACTGTTCATTGTTCCATGAGACAATGGCCTTGAAGAACTCATTGACCAGTGTAAACAGAGACAATTTGTCATACTGGAAGCCTTCAATCTAACTAAGATGACAGTTTTCAATAACCTTTTCTCCATTGATAATGAACATGTACAATGATAAGAATAAGAAAATGTCAAATGATTGCAGAGATGATTATGAACATGTACAATGATAAGAATAAGAAAATGTCAAATGATTGCAGAGATGATTATGAACATGTACAATGATAAGAATAAGAAAATGTCAAATGATTGCAGAGATGATTATGAACATGTACAATGATAAGAATAAGAAAATGTCAAATGATTGCAGAGATGATTATGAACATGTACAATGATAAGAATAAGAAAATGTCAAGTGATTACAGAGATGTCAGCAGATGGTTACAACACGGACATCTGACCTGATCTCGCTATCTTAAGAACAGGGGATATTCCTTGTATATGATATAGCAGACTTACTGACTTTTCTACAGTATGATTGTTTCTAATATCTATAGTTCATTATCACAACATCTTTACTTCAAAGAAGACATGTTATTTCTTTTTCAGATGTATAACCTAGGCAGGTAATTACCACGTCTGAACTTTTAAGATTTTGACTTAAGAATCAAATTTCAGTCAGTGGAGCCACTTCTCCTTCTCACATTTCCTAAAGCTCCTTTGACTCAATCTTTTTTGGTTCCTATTCCTACCTATCTGGATTCTATTCATCTGATATAAATCCTTCTCCTATGACCACTCCTGCTCTTCTCCAGTGGCACATCTGCATCTTCTTCTTCTACTCCTGCATCTTCTTCTGTGTTTTCGACGGTTTCTAAAATGGCTTCTCTGGATTTGTCCATGTGGTCCTTGCTATTACTGTCCCTTTTTGTGCTCCTATTTCTTCTTCTGTCAATTAGCACCTCTGATTTTTAACTCCAATTCCTCTAGATTCCACTGTTGTTCATGGTTCTCCATCTGATGCTTCCTCCATATCCTCTGTTTCCTCTTCCCTTTCCCTAATTCTCCAATGACCATAGGCATAGCTGGTGATCCCATCATCTAAAAGGTATCGCTTATCATCGAAAGGGCTTAGTCCTATTTTGTTAAGCTGAATGTTAAAAAGTTCATGTCCATAGCTCCTAATCTGGGTCATTTGTGACCTATGACATGATTTTCCAAACAAGCACTGTTTGTAATGCTGGTGTCTCGTATCTCTCTCGATGACTGTCTTCTTGATGCCCTTGGCTGTTTTCTTCTCTGTGAGTACTCCGTTATCTTCGTAGATGAAAGAATACATTTTTGACTTGAGCCCAATGAATTCTTGTATTGATATGCCATGACTCTCATCCTTCATTTTGCCCACGACTTTTTTGTTGTCCTCACTGTGGAGCGGGTGGCTTTTAGGGTAGTCTGAAGTATCAAAAAGGTGTTGGCTCTTAGACATGTCATCATAGATGTCCTCAGTTTCTATACAATAACACAAGGAATCTGTATCCGTGAAGAGTAATTGGGCCCGAGGACCATAAGTTGACTTGATGTATTTATAATGAAAATCATACATCAGGATCTTTGAAATGTCCAAGACACTGAAACCAGCGTAGATAGGCCGGTTGAGGTAGAGACGCTGCTTCAACATGTGAATAGCCACCAAATCCTCGTTGATGATCTTGAAGGCGTGGAAGGAGGGTTTTGCTATTAACTTTTGAGCCTTCTTTTGGTTTTGCACCAATTTTACATCCATCCTTTTTCTAAGGTTTTCCATTGTCTTGCCAAAAACTGAATTATTCATAAGTTTAAAAAAATCCTTTTCAAAATCGTTCTTGGCCACTTTCCTCTTCTTTGTGTTGAAGTCAATATAGGCCTTTAGCCATGGGTTTTGTCTGAATTTCAACACACGATGTACTTTGGTGATTTGCATGCCCAAAGAGAGATATAACTTTAAATTCCTGTAGTGCACAACATATTTCTGCTTGGATTGCAGGTTTGGGACAAGTTTTTCAGTGTTAGTTCCTTTGAGATTAAGCTCTTCTAAAAGCTGACTTGCATAAGGCGAAAGCATTTCCTCCATGATTTTCAGTTTCTCAGGAGCCAAAGGATACTCATTATGATCGTCATGAAGACCAGATGGATAGTCTAAATCAACCTCTAAGATGAATCCTTCAGTAGCATCGTCGGGTGTTTGAGAAACTTCAGTTATTGTTGGTAGATCTTTCATCCAAACAAAGCCCGAGACTGGTAGAGCTTGGGACATGGCCCAACCGTACAAGTTGTTGGCATCCAAATACATGATGTGCTTGTTTGTCATTGCAGGATCATATTCAGGCACTCCAGGGTGGTTAGCCTTAGCATGACGATGACTTATCATAGATATACCACCCCTCAAGCCTTGCTCGATGAATAGATGCATGTCAATATCTGTTAGAAGCTCCAGTTTAACATCAGTCATCTTGAGAGCAGCCTGCCAAGCTAGCCCTGGACAGGTATAGAAATGGGCTGGGTCCAATTTGTACACTTCCAAGCAAATATTTCTAAAATTTTCAAATACATCTGCAAGTGCTAACACATCAGTCAAAACGTACAGGTCATGATAATGGCCCAAGTCCTGTACTTTGAAGGTCTCCCAAATGGTCTGTGCATGGTTATAATCCTCGATGCAAATGTGGTTTCCAGACAGAGTACTGTAGAAGGCCTCTATAGGGGGTAGAGTGGTTTCCGTAAACCTCTCTACAGAATCAAAGTACTCATAAGGGTAGACCTGTTTCCTCAACAGTAAAGGAAGTTTATTCGGATCAAACTTTTGTCCCATATGATGAAATTTGGAAGAGCCCTCTTTGGCGAGATTGGTGACAAGCTTTTCGAGGGAACTAGGCATGAACTGAAAAGAATCAATAAAGTCCATGCATCCTAGTGAGAAAGAAAGGTATTTCTCCATGTTGTTTGGTATGCACCTTATTTCCATGTCCTTTACCTTGCCGATTGCTTGCATTATGATATGTGAATCATAGTTTTTCAGGTTGTGCAGCACAACTGGTATCCTTCCTGTGAACTTGTAATTGATATTGCAGACATAATGAGCTGCTCCTCTGAACTCTCCTGTCACGTGACAATGGTCCTTAGCTCTATCCTTATTCAAAGGTTTGGAGCAGATATGACAGTGAGTGGCTCTTTTAAAGTTTCGCCAGTCCTGTCGTGTCATTTTCAGTTGTTTCATTTCTTTAAATTTCTTCTCAATCTCCTTCTGCTCTACTACCATTGCTTCGACAAACTTCTCTGCTGCATCACGTCCTCTGTATACGACCGGTTGTTTGCATAGACCCAGATTAAGACCCACCACCTTGTATGAAAACCCACATGCTACATGTTTTGTCAGCTTCTCGGTTGAGGAAGCAATGTGACCCTTAGGTTTAGATATAGGGACTTGGAGAGATTCGAAATCTGCATAGATGACATAAGGTACTTTCAACTGTTTTCTGATATCTTTATAGTGAAGCCACTTGTCCTCTTCCTTGGGAAGTTCAATCTTCTGAGGGCCATGGGTTTGACAATAGGGAAGATGGTCATTGAGGAGCTTTTCTTTAGTGAATCCGTGAAGGCAATAGCGGCAGAAGAAATGTCTGTGTCCGTCAGTCTTTTGATCAGACAGAAGACGATTCAAATCCTTGATCCAGCAGTAGTGAGTTGTCTTACCTTTAGAGATCATGAGAAGGTCTGCATGTTTCTCCAAGTGGCGCTTGGTAATGTCTATAGGAAAGACATGACCTTTTTCATACCCAAACACGTTGATAGATATTTTATTCAAGGACTCAAATTTTGGAATATCAACCAATTTGACTGGAAAGTTGATGCCAGTGAAGTCTAGTTCGTTTGTGAAGGACTTGTATTTGGCTACACGTTGAGGATCTCGTTTAGTAGGATGGAGTGCTGAGAGTATGGACCACATAAAGCACTTCCTATCGCTGTTCTTTACATTGATTATGGCGTGTTTGGATCCTAACTTGATTGGTAGAGGGATGTAGCTGGCTGCTCTAAGTGGGCGGTATTTTGCCATATGAATGATTAGCTCTAACACTTTATCTACAGTCCAATTGCTCCCCTGTCGTTGGTATTCAATGAAGGACGTGTAGATCTTCTTCAGGGATTCCTTAAGTCCTTCGTCAAGATCTTCGAGTTTGAGGGACATCTGGCATTTCCCTCGAAATATGGGCTCAGCAGTGTTGATGGTGTCTCCTTGACGACGAGTCATTTTCACTTTGATGGCAAGGTACCATTTTAACCCTCCGCTCTCCTTGATAGCCTTCTTCAATACATTCTTGCCCTCCTGGTAGTGGCCATTCAAAAATACCATGGGGTCGAACTTTCCGTCACCATCTCCTGGTATTGTGTGGACTCGAACTGTACCTCCCAGCGCTTGTACGTCACATCCATCTGCATCGCCTTCTCCCCGTTGGTCTACATCATGAGTTTTCATATGTGTTTTAAGATTATCATTCCTGTTGAAATGACGTCCACAGGTAGGACAAGGGAATTTCCTGCCATTGTGGATAGACCGTTTATGGCGATGTAAGGCTTGTCGGGATGTATATGACTTTCCACATTGGTTACATATATGCGACCTTTTCATCTGAAACATAAAAAGTAATGAACAGGTAATGCTTTAAAGGGGTAGTAGCACATTTTTTTAAAATTTAATATTTCAAATTTTTCACTGATACTTGTACGTTAATGCTAAATGTAGTATTTTGATAGTGTCAAAAATCACAGTACACAAACCAATCATCCATTATCAGAGAACAAATCATAAAAATTTGCTTAAAGTCCATTGGCAGCCATTTTTTATGTGAGCACCTTTGATTCATTTTGTGTTAGAGAAGGAAATCGCATTGCTACTCTATACATCATGTATTTAATTTATTACTGCTTCATTTAGTTTAAGCACATTGTCTTTCAATTGGAACCATCTATTTTCATTTTTTTACATCACCTTATATTCCCAATAAAAAATGTGCTAGTTTTAAGACAGACGTTTATTTAACAGTTTCTTTTCTTCTGTGCAATTCCTTATATGATAGACACGATAAATACATCCCCTTTTGTAATAGAATTTAGGCAATTATATACGTTTTAATATTCACAAATAGACTTGTCAGTATTTTTTTCTTAACATTAAATAATTGACCTTATTGACACGACGCATTTTGGAAACAAGAACGAGACTAGGAACGCAAACAGAGCTATCATTGTACCTAGATCAACTGTTATGATTGATTAAAAATCTGTGAGGTTTGAAGTCTGACGCTTTTACAACAAACAAGCATTCAGTAGAGTCAGTGGATTTTAAACATGTGTCACCGAAAATAGGCCACTAGTCAGCTGTTATGAAGTCTGTTCAGACAATGTTATTATTCAAATATTCAAATACGGCAAACTAAGTTAAACAAAGCAGAGTATCATAATTGATTTGAATTCGATATATGACCACATAAGCAAATTTGTTGGTTGAATTAACCGAAATGATTTAATTATGTTTTACGGTTGCTCAATGCTAGGCTAGTCCTGGCGTTTAAAAATATTTATCACAATAATCCCTTTTATAAAACAATTTTTCGAGCACAATTTGTATAAGTTATAAAAAAAAACATTTAGATTTTTTTTTTTAAACTTCAACAAATGTATATTTGTCAATAATTGAAGGGTTAAATAAGGAAAACTTCAGATATTTAAAACACCTAGAAAATGAGTAGAATTTGAAATATGTCGTATTTATTAGGTGGTTAATGAATTATAAAAAGAGTAAAACTTGGGGTTTGTATAAATCAAACAAATTATTGTCGGCATCAAAGTGCAAAAACACATTTCCATTGTGTCATATGTTGTTTACATAAATTGTTACCAATCGTTAATTATATCAGAGTTGTTGAAAATTATGATTAAAAATATTTAGGCTTTCGTTTTAGTTTTGTTCCGTCTATCAAAGAAAAAGCCAATTTGATTCGGGAAAACTGTTCCTAACATTATATTCAGTCATTATCGATGTTAACAAACACAATCTTAGCTCACGCTTTCAATGTTCCATCCAATGAAAGCGGGCGATTGCATGTGGGAGTTACTCCGATTGGAGACGGTATGTCGTTCTTTTATTCAATTTGAAGGTACATTGTTATAAAAATCCGATGGATGGTGCAATTTAGCCAAAGTGTTGTATCACATGAATTCTCTGTAGACATGTGCGCTTTGCAAAAATAAGTTTTCTACATTTTTCCTCTTCACAAAGTCAACATTTGACGTCACATAAATGACAATCTAAAAGTAAGTGTCTCTAGATTTGTAATACAGTCAGACCTCGATAATCCGAACGCCTCCGTTTTTCATCAAAATCTTTCGGATAGTGAAACGTTCGGATTACTGAAGCAACGGATTAATGAATCAACAATTAATGAGTTTATATAGAGATTAGTTTGGTTACAGCTTGCTACCGTTCGGATAGCGCGGGATTCGGATTATCGGTGGACGGATTATTGGGGTCTGACTGTACATTTTCATTTCTTTTTTTCATTTTCTGTATTTAGTTTGTTTGTACGATACGAGGCAACGGTATAAAAACACGTAAACACAACCCCATGATTTCCTTTTGCCCCCGATTTCTGACCAACCTGCGAGAAGAATTGTTCGATTATCTTTCTCACTGGTTAAAGCTATTTTTGGTCGCAAACAAACATATATGCCACATAAGATAATACCCACAGCTTTAACCTTCCGTTTTCAAATTATAATTACGAAACGTTCAATATGACGTTATTGATTGATATTGCCAACTAATGAACCAGGGATATTTTTTAAGAGTTATTCAAATAACGGAGGATGCATGAGATGGGGTGGATTCGTGACGCCGAATGTATTCGCCATCTTAATCCAAGTATGCCTTCAAGTGGGATAGAATTGGAGATGCCTGACTGGAGGCAATCAAAGTTAGTTATGCAATCAGTGACTCTGTTAGAAAATCATCATTTTGGCGACTGAACATGGCATAAGGATTGTGATATGAACCACCCTTTTCATGCATGAAGCGTTGTCATTTGCTAAGGAAATTCAAATAGATTGTGGTGAATTTTTTTCCGCCAGGGAGACTACGGAACCCACGGATTTCGGCGAGTCAGAACAGAGGCTGCACGTTAAAATAGTCGATGTGTCCTGTTTTCGATCAGATTATAGCGACTTGTGTATAATATATCGAGAATTACACAAAGATCTTTATTTCTTTACGGATTTCGTTCAAAATCGTTTAAAATGTAGGTTTATCTCAACATATGCAAACGAGTTCAAAATTCCGAGTTTCTAAATTTTATTTTTTATCATATTGTCCACTCCGAGATTTGAACCCTTGTGGGTTTCATACTGACAAACAGACTTTTATATTTTATATTTCTTTATGTAACATCACTGATGAATTTAAGATTTAAGATTTTAATGTTTAAAATTAATTTTGGTAACCACACTGACACAAAAGGTAACATCACTGATAAATCATATGTTAAGATGTGATAATGTTTAATTGAAGCACATTAATCATTATGATTTTACAATGTGTTATTTGTTATAGCTTGTGTTTTCATTAATACAACGAAATCTCAGTTAAATTCTAAGAGGCATAAAGATACTATTTTATCACTTTAAGTAGCATCACTGACATAAATGTCACTTCCCTGACGAATTCAAAGACTGAACGAACATGGTTTTTAGTTTGCAGTGGTAAAATGAATATTGTTAAAAATGAGTTTCATAATATTTTTTCTGATTACTTATCATTATTAAAAACCTTAATATGCTATGATAATATATGCAATGCAATAGAATTAAAGATTAAAGTTCACTGTTCACGAATTTTCATTCTTACTTCTCCATCTACATGGCACTCATTCCAGCATAAAACAGAGTAGATACAAATAACGGAGAAAAAATTAAAGTTATTAACTGATACAAGTCACCATGTTGAATGGTTTCCAATCTAGTCAGAGTGTTTATGAATTTATCTTCTACTGTATAGCGCAGGTACAGATAACCCGATATTACAAGTATTCAGTAGTATGATGGTTGCTAATTCAAGGACATGTGATCATCTCTATAAAACAGCTTATCTGGCTTTTATACTAGTTAATCTAGTTTATCAGAGTCCTAGACTAAAATTTTGTTTATAAAATATTCAAAATAATTACTGTACCTTCATTTATATTATTATATTTTTTTAGGCTTTTGTGTATTCAGCCAATCTAGACTTGCAGTATTTAGACCTAGACTGTATAAAGGCTCCTATATAATACACAGTCATGAAGCAGGACTACCAGAGTCCTTATGGTGCGAGTACGATGCACTTTACCACCTGTTATTAACCTTCAATGATCAGTGGTGTTACCTTTCCTTGTTACCTTTTGTGGCGAGGTAACACTTTATATGTAACTTTAAGCATCATACTTTCTGACTTCTTGCTTTATGAAATAAAAAGTGCCAAAACAAAAATTCGAATCAAATTGACAACATTGCATTTTCTTTGAAAGTTTGACACCTTTTAGAAAGCATCATTGCAACTTCATGTCAGTGATGTTACCTTTCCGTCAGGGATATTAACATAAATTAGTTATATATGAAATTTCATTTACAAAAATATCAAATGTAAATCTATCAACATTAGGCATTGTGGCTTTTACATCATTTATATATATATAATTAATGAAACATGACAACAGTGTTATATCAATGACAGCACAGCGAATTTTAGAAAGGATTTATATGAGTTTGAAGTCAGTGATGTTACCTTTTGTTAGAGAATTCTGGAAAAAGGATATTTTGCATATTTGAACATTTTCGTTTCTTTTTTTCTTTTTCTGTATTTAGTTTGTTTGTGCAATACGAGGCAACGGTATGAAAACACGTAAACGCAACTCCATGATTTCCTTTTGCCCCCGATTTCTGACCAACCTGCGAGAAGAGTTGTTCGATTATCTCCTCTCACTGGTTAAAGCTATTTTTGGTAGCAAACAAACATATATGTCACATAAGATAATACCCACAGCTTTTACCTTCCTTTTTCAAATTATAATTACGAAACATTCAATATGACGTTATTGATTGATATTGCAAATTAATGATCCAGGGATATTTTTTAAGTTATTTATTCAAATAACGGAGGATGCATGAATGTATTCGCCATCTTAATCCAAGTATGCCTTCAAGTGGGATAGAATTGGAGATGCCTGACTGGAGGCAATCAAAGTTAGTTATGCAATCAGTGACTCTGTTAGAAAATCATCATTTTGGCTACTGAACATGGCATAAGGATTGTGATATGAACCACCCTGTTCATGCAAGAAGCGTTGTCATTTGCTAAGGAAATTCAAATAGATTGTGGTGCATTTTTTTCCGCCTGGGGAAACTACGGAACCCACGGATAGCGACTGGTGTGTCCCCCTTGTGTTTTCTATATAACATATCGAGAACTACACAAAGATCTTTATTTCTTGACGGATTTCATTCAAATTTAAAATGTAGGTTTATCTCAACATATGCAAACGAGTTCAAAATTCCGGGTTTCTTAATTTTATTTTATATCATATTGTCCACTCCTAGATTTGAACCCTTGTGGGTTTCATACTGACAAACAAACTTTTATATTTTATAATTCTTTAGTAACATCACTGATGAATTTAAGATTTAATATATTAATATTTAAAATTAATTTTTGTTACCACACCGACACAAAAGGTAACATAACTGATAAATCATATGTTTAGATTTATGATAATGTTTAATTGAAGCACATTAATTATTATGATTGTACAATGTGTTATTTGTTATAGTTTGTGTTTTCATTAATACAACGAAGTCTCAGTTAAATCCTAAAAGGCTTAAAGATACTATTTAATCACTTTAAGTAGCATCTCTGACTTAAATGTCACATCCCTGACGAATTCAAAGACTGAACGAACATGGTTTTTAGTTTGCAGTGGTAAAATTAATATTGTTAAAAGTGAGTTTCATAATATTTATTCTGATTACTTATCATTATTAAAAACCTTAATATGCTATTGATATTGATATGGATAATATATGCAATGCAATAGAATTAAAGATTAAAGTTCACTGTTCACTAATTTTCATTCTTTCTTCTCCACAGCATGGCACTCATTCCAGCATAAAACAGAGTAGATACAAATAACGGAGAAAAAAATTAAAGTTATTAACTGATACAAGTCACCATGTTGAATGGTTTCCAATCTAGTCAGAGTGTTTATGAATTTATCTTCTACTGTATAGCGCAGGTACAGATAACCCGATATTACAAGTATTCAGTAGTATGATGGTTGCCAATTCAAGGACATGTGTTCATCTCTATAAAACAGCTTATCTGGCTTTTATACTAGTTAATCTAGTTAATCAGAGTCCTAGACTAAAATTTTGTTTATAAAATATTCAAAATAATTACTGTACCTTCATTTATATTATTTAATTTCGAGGCTTTTGTGTATTCAGTCAATCTAGACTTGCAGTATTTAGATCTAGTCTGTATAAAGGCTCCTATATAATACACAGTCATGAAGCAGAGTCCTTATTGGGCTAGTACAATGCACTTTACCACCTGTTATTAACTTTCAATGATCAGTGGTGTTACCTTTCCTTGTTACCTTTTGTGGTGTGGTAACACTTTATATGTAACTTTAAGCATCATACTTTCTGACTTCTTGCTTTATGAAATAAAAAGTGCCAAAACAAAAATTCGAATCAAATTGACAACATTGCATTTTCTTTGAAAGTTTGGCACCTTTTAGAAAGCATCATTGCAACTTCATGTCAGTGATGTTACCTTTTCCGTCAGGGATATTAACATTAATTAGTTATATATGAAATTTCTATTAACAAAAATATCAGAAGTACATCTATCAACATTAGACAATTCGGCATTTACATCATTTAATGAAACATGACAACAGTGTAATATCATTGACAGCACTGCGAATTTTAGAAAGGATTCATTTGAGTTTGAAGTCAGTGATGTTACCTTTTGTTAGAGCATTCTGGAAAAACGATATTTTGCATATTTTAACAGAAAACAATCCAGAAGTTTACATTGGATAATGAATTGTTTCAACATTTCTCGTTCTTTGGCAGTAAAATAAATGATTATAAGCTTACTATCATAAGTTGTCAGTTATGTTAACTTTCCTGTCAGTTATGTTATCAATTATCATCGATATTACCATTCACAAAGTTTTGAGAGAAAAAACAGCCAAGAACACAATTGTTTGTTTTTGTATTACAAGTCCACCTTCAACATAATTGAACATTGCATTTAAATTTTTAAATTGGAAAATGCTCTATGTACATATATCACTGAGTCTTGTTAGAGTTTCAGTTTCACATTTCATACGTACATAAAAAACTAAATTCAAAAATATTTTTAAAATATTTTTATTCAAAAAACCTAAAATATGTCTTAGACAGTAGGTTCCAGTGAACTGATTAAAAGATAATGAACTTTAAATTAATGAAAGCTTTAAATGTTTGATAGCATCACTGACATATATTCTTAAGTCAACATAATATTTTTGTTACCAGACAACCATATCTGGATTTACATTTTCAGGGATTGCCTTGTTCAAACTATAAATTTGAATAAAAAAAATGTGTTATCACTTCAACCAAATGACTCCTATTTTGTATAATGACCCATTTACAAATTTATGATATTATTTGGGTTAGTAAGTAGTCTTCAACACGCAAATAATTTAATTTTCAACAATTTATAATCTTAGCCCTGGAATAGGTCTGTCAAATTTAGTAAACAATTATTAGATTTTTTACCTTTAAATTTGTTCCAATTCTTCATCATATTTGCGGTATTTCAGTGCGTAAAATGATTTCATGTGTAGACCTATCTTGTGATTTTTATCTTTCTATAAAAATGTCTATTTCTTTCTATGTATATTATCAATAATCTCAAAACCAAACAGTTTTTTATCTAAATAAATTTGAAAAAAAAAATTCTATAAAGTAAGCTTATGTATTTAATATCTACATATATAAATTTTAATGAATTTAAATTTTATTCAATACATATTGAGTTAAGTAAGGAAGACTTATGACGTATTTTCGCCAACTCCATACGGTAGACACTGTTGCTTCAATTCGTTCCAACATGGCCGCCGAGTGAATATGGTTTTACGATAATTCATCATTAGTTATTATTATTTGAAAAGTATCAATTTCAATATTCTTTATAAATAGTATGAACAATAATTAACAAGAGGATGTTGTGTTTCTTCGGGAAACCAACATCAACACCAAGGGCTCAAAGTTGAGAATTGTTTTTAATGCGGACGACAAAAGCTCGATCATTATTTTTGATACACTTACAAATGAAAACACATTCCTGTGAACACAAGACCCTTTCAAAATGTGCTATTCTTATAAACTAAAACTGGTGTAAAGAACGTATACATTATCTTGAAATATTAACAATATCTACGATACTTATTCAAGGTTCATATCAGAAAATATTTATATTCGCCAGAGCCCATTTCGTTTCTTTGGTGACGTAGCCACAAAATCCTTATTAATTTTCTCAACTCACTGTTAATGGACAACAATTGTCAATCGAGGACGGCAGTTCACTTCAAGTTTAGCCTAAACGGGAAGTACATCCTATCCAAATATGTACATGTACAACAATCTGATCGCCCGCTGTTCTGACCCGAATGATGCTACACAAACTCATAATGGTCATATGACGTCACATGGTATTTCCCAATATATATATTTGTCTAAATATATCCTTTTTCGAAATCACTGCGCACGATTCTGTCAAATGTTCAAAACGAGGCTCAATTTAAATATAAATAATTATGTAATTTCTATATATAGATACAGCGGGGTTTGTGTTAGTTTGTAACCGGCAAAGTTTTGCTGATGTCTAAGCCGAGGTTTTGTTGTGTTCTCATTCTGTCTAAATAATCATATTACTAAACAAGGCCCGAATAGCCTAACTTGCTTAGATCATAGCCACAAAAGTTATTTCTCAATAATTATGAGACAATTAAAGTTGATAGTACTTTTATTGAAATGATTACGAACTATATGACGGTGACAATGTCACACAAGTAATTGAAATCAAAACAAAACCACAGAGCTCGTAAAAAGTGTGTTCGGACGCATCCTCACGAGATGCACGTGCAGCTTCACTTCCGAGATGGGCATGCTGTAGTTGTGTCATTTTGGTAAGGGAACTTGTCAGATTCGGACGAAGATTCACTGCACAATCGTACGCATGTGAAGCCTTTGAAACAAAATTGTGCTTGTGTGCGTGATGAGTATTAAAACGAAAAACAGTTCATTTACTCACATCGTTATAGGAAACAATAGTTATAATTTGTTAAGATATAATTTGAGGACGCATTACCATATTTGAGACGTTGCGATCATTGTACAATCTTTAATAAACAAAATTGAACGGTTTATAGATCTTTCTTTCTGTTTCAAACTGTACGCAATTTCAACCTCTCTGTAAAAAAAAGAAAAATGAAATGCTGTAATTCAATAACTGAATCAGGATTTCGAATTCTACAGTCCTTGTTTCAGTGTTCATTTTCATTTTCAGGCATCGGGTAGCAACTTGAAGTCATCTCTATGATAAAAGAAACTAACTTGACTCCGGATGCCGCAGTTCGACGGAGGATATCAACCCAAATGCATCTTGGTTTCCTTTGGGGCTGTTCATGCTATACTGCTTCGTTACCGTGAAATAGAAAGCTGCTCAATCTGTTAAAACGATGTGATAAAATGCATATTTGTGTTATGTTGTTATTTCTTTATAATGTTTCTGATCACGACATAATCTTTCTCATTAAAAGTTTTTCCGTCCTTTGGTCAAATGGCGTTAGTTAGATCACGGTACACAATGTAGATGTTATTGTATAATGAATAATATCGGACGGGGTAACATTTGTATTTCACTCTATGTCGTATTGCCATTGCTGTGAAAAGGCAAAAAATATATTTCTGCAAAATGAGCTTTATCCGAGTACGCACGTATAAAGTATGAAAGTCTGACCACCGCCGGATCAGAAGGTTGAACCAGTATAGGATCTGTCTGACCGTTAACAGACAGCACAATATGTATGTAAAATATGTAAACGAATATTCGGTTCCTGTGGCATAAAAATTATAAAAATTTAATTATAAAGGAGGTATGTATGGTAACCAAAATGCCAACATTCTCATAAGTTCTCTGATATATTACCGGATTTTGGAATAAGTTATTTATTGATATATGAAAAAAGATAAACTTGTCAAATCATACTCGATGTGTCTGTGATGTCAGCCACTCTATTTCATGTTCTTGAAGAAATAATTTGTTCTATGGTTTTATTTGTTGTTTGACCGGCTGGAATACGTTTTTTACATTCCAAACTTGTTACGTGACTTTAAATATCGCGTGACGTCATTTGATCGTGTCGAAGATATAACTTTTCAAATTGGTAAGAAAACAGTGAACATAAATTATTTTTGTTGTAGATATTATTGCTAACTGATACAACAAAATTTAATGAAATCTTTCAAACTGCATAGTCTTAGCATTACGCTTATTCTAAAATTGTTATAATACAAGTAAATAACGACTTGTTTCAAACAATATAACCATAGGATCTATATTTTGTTAAATGAAAAACTCACGTGCATGTATGTTATTCTGGAAAAAGCTCGACTCGCACAAATAAGGATGTCCGAAAACAACGCTCGTTTCAGTATTCGAAGAACCTATGATTGGATGTATGATAATTGCTCCCATCCCAGGCGGAATTGTTTTAAGAAATGAATTTCATAATGTGTTTGTCCACACAGTTGTAACCCGTTTGAAACTTGTACGTTTTTTATAACTTGTATAATGGTCAGAGCTTGCACAGCCAGTTATACAAAAGTTTAACTAAGGAATTTCAAACAGGTTATAAATGTGTAAAACAACACATTATAAAATTAAATATATTTAATATTAATTTATAATTTTTATAAATTCTGAGTACGAAATTAAAGGGAAGTTTAATTTCAAAACAAAAGTTAAAATTAAATGCAAAATCAAATGATAGCATCATGCAGTGTAACAGGCTTTAAGCTGTCGCTTCCCTCATCACATGACCGTTTTAGATCCAATCAGAAGGGAGCATATTTCTTGAATTTCATAGTCTGAATTTATATGCGTATAAACTGACTGCGATGAAGAACATTGAAAACAAACAGTATAACAGGTACTGATGACAATAATATCGAGAACTATCTCATTTTGAGATAGATTAAATTTAATTTTTGCATCGACGGACCAGATCCATTTATAGATGTCACATTTGCTAGCATCAAGAACTATGTATACTAGTATGTGATAGTTTTGAGACGAGTATTGTTCGTCTAGTCCACGACATAGTTGGTTATATGATGAGCCGCGTTGTCTAGACGTACAATACGAGTCGTATAAATTACTTATACCACGACCAATACAACGACATATATAAAAATTCACATATTGGGAAATACAATTAGTAAATCGTAAAAACTAGACGGTGAACTATGTTGTCTTTACCAAACAGTGCACCTTATCACGCTTTCGGGAGCTACCAAATATACAGTGATAAATGCTCCTTAGCTACTGGGTCCTTCATATCTTGAAATTTATAGCGATTAAGCAGCATTTATGAAGAGAAGTATGGTAGACAAATTAGCTCATGGGTCACGCTTTGCACGTGCACTACATGATGAAATCGACATGGGCTTTTGGAGAAGGCGACATTGTCATTGAAGTAAAATGGTGAGGACGTCGGCAGCTTTTCTCGACAAACATGGCCGATATACTTAAATGACAGATGATTATTTTCCTCTCGATGAAGATAGATCAAAAGTTTAAAAGAATCACCTTGTTTTATATATATTGGATAATATTTGACCGGGTGATTGAAATACAACAACAAATTAAAAGTGTTAAGGTTTAATACTAAATGAAGTATTTACAAATAGAACTGTTTCACAATTCGATCATCGAATGTACATAAGTGACAAGTATATGTAAACAATAAGTGCAATAAAACAACTCGCATAAACTTCTAATAAATGTGAAGTTTGTATGATGTAACATGCACTAAGAGATTTATCACAGCCTAGCAAACGTATTTCGTGATGAAGAGTATTTTGGCATTGGTATTTGAAGTTTGCAAGACACGAAAACTGAGTGAATTGATTTCTTCAGTGTTCCTTTTATTTATGAACGATTCGCTGTCAGGTAAATGTAGTAATAGTTTCATTGGTCTTAATCTGAGAACTTAAGAATTAATAGAGTTGATGAAATATGCACTTGTGCAAACACGTTTCATTGACATCTTTATGTTCAAAATATATTCAAACATCTGTTCTACTATATCTCAGATATCTCAAAAGAAAAGAAAAAGCACAGAGTACATGAGCACTAAGAAGCAGTCGAAAACAAAGCAGCCTTTTGATAAAAACGAATATCTGCAAAATGAATTTAGAAATCATGCTAAGACCATTTCACAGCTGCCCAAACGGATCTTCACTATACAATCATGCTGTGAATCGGATTAAATTTAGCTCAATAGTTTTATATGAGGTCATACTGTTAACATAATATAAAACTTCTTTAAGTGAAAATTAGAAATTGGTATGATGAAGAACAACAAATTATATGGATTTACAACTTCTTTATTGCAAAGAGATGCGACGTTTCGGTGTAGGTACTAACACCGTTTACCAGCATTTGCTTGAGAACGTTGTTAGTATACCTACATCGAAACGTCGCATCTCTTTGCAATAAAGAAGTTGTAAATCCATATAATTTGTAGTTCCTTGATCTTAATTTATCTAAATAGGTAGCCTGTTAAACCTCACTTGCACTGAGCCCCATTAGACTAAGGCGATCATAACTCTGTTATAACTAAAGGATAATCGTGGCCTTAGAAGTTAAGAGCTTGTCAATCACATGTTGTCACTGTCCCAACAGTTGTCTTCATCGAAGGCTCTGTTGTGTTGTTCTTTCGAGTGCTTCCGGTCATGCTCAGCGTCAGACTGTCCATTTCCGGTCTCCTCCGACTGCTGCCGCCTGTGCTTCTTCTTCTTCTTCTTTTTGTGCTTCCGGTCCCTCTTCTGTTCCCCCTCCGCGTCTTCAGATGGGAGGGAGGGCAGGTGGTGACGAGGGGGGTTATGGGTTCGAGTCTCGTCGACTTCACTGAATTCATTGTTGCTTCGTTTGGTTGGAGAAAGGTTTGAGGGTGGATATTGAACTGGTTGCAGTTGGTGAGATTCATTCGTTGTGTTGTTTACATTGCTTCCTCTGAAAGATATAACAATAATCATTTAATGACTAAACAGTCTATGATTCTCTGAAAGATAAAACAATTATCATTTTATTAATTAAATGTTTTTGATTCCATTATAAGGCTTTACAATAGTTTACCTTTGTCGGAGGATTATAACAAATTAGACTTTATTCCAAGTTTTGTCATACTGTATCATTTGTAAAAAAATAAATAAAATTTAAGATAATTAATAGGGCATCGAAGATAAATAAGACATATAAGATACCTCTATTTGATGTATGCTTTTCAATTTCCAAGACAAGACATATAGAATGTTCAATGCATGTTTAATGATATTTGCGAAATACATGTTCGATATCTATAATACGTACTTCAACATACAGTGACATTTGATAATTTTGTTTATTAAAGTAGAACACACGAAAGATTTAAGAAAAAGAAACGATAAAAACATATTTTGTTTAATATGTGTATTCTAAACACACCAACAACAAACCATCAAAACGTGCATTGAAATAGGGAGTAACTGGAAAAAATGTATGTTCTTATTGTAGGGTATTGATAGAGTTGGAGTTAGTAATTGTGCATTATATGAAAAAAACTTACAATGACATATCAAATGGGTGCTTATATGGGAAACTGTATATATACAAAGTTAAGGAACATGCTCAAAGCTCACTTGTGCAAATGCGCGATCACTTACCCTGATTCTAACACGGCTATTGACTACAAGCAAATATGCAGTGTCACTTATGATATATGAAACAAATCGGATGTTTAATGGATAATCAACTTCTTTGTGTTTAACTATAACGTTGTTTCAGTATACATGTATATTGTTATACCATTTCCCATCTAGAAAAGAGCGCAGAAATCATAACGAAACGACCATACTGTTTAAAAAAATAACGATGTAATAAGCTATTGTTTCTGATAACGGAATTGAACCGGAAATTTTATTTATTTCAAACTTTTTCATATAATGTTTTTCTGATAGATAACTGCATTTTCTCGAGTCTTGCATAAAATGAATGAATTTAGAAACTAACAAACGGGAGGGCATGTCCACGGCATTGCATCAAGTTGCTTTTAGGAAAATACATTAATGTACTTAGTAATGTTTATCAGTTATACAAATTCTACAACATAATTTAGTATTGAACCTTTGACAACGTATTTTAGTATTAAACATTGAACAACGTATTTAGTAATGTAAATTCGAAATTATGATTTAGTAATATACATTCTTCATCGTCATATACACATACATATACGTTTTTTACATATTTATATATTACACTCGTTTACTTATAGACAATTGACACTTTCATTTTAATATGATTAGGTAACCTGATACACTGCGGACTACAGACAGACAGGACATGCATGTTAGGTGCACTCACTTCAAGTTGTGGTGTGTGTCGATGGTTTTACCCATATGACCCTGGTTAGAGTGGCTAGGGGTCACTTTGGACGAGTTTATCTCTTTCTTCTTGTGTTGGCGCCGGGTCTTCCTTTTACTGTGGACATCATAACAGACAGATAGGTGATTATTACAGATAAATTGGTGATTTATTACAGATATATTGGTTGATTATTGCGGATAAAATGGTAAATTATTACAGATATATTGGTGGATTATTGCGGATAAAATGGTAAATTATTACAGGTAAATTGGTGAATGCTCAATTCAGTCTCATCTCCCAAATATATATAAACAGTTTAACATGCATACAATATATAAAATCAGTTATCTAGGGTTACTAGATACTTTAAAAAGTTTGAGTATTATTTTTCACAAGAACATAGATGGATGAACGTACAAATATACATATAAATGAAGACATAAATGAAAGAAACTATAAAAACCATCTAAAAATATCAATACCTCTAATGGTAAATGGTATGAGCAATCTTACTCAATTTTTAAATGTCATTAATACATACTATTTTGAAGTCATGATTTAAAAGGTCCGTTACGTATCACAAAAATATTGTTACAATTTCATACACTTAACATTAAACATAATTTGGGGGAATTCTTGCACATCGTACAGTGATTGGTTGGTGTTGAAAATAACCAAAACCAATAAATCACGTGTTTGTGCGGATGTTTTAAACTAACCCAGATGTGTACAACAATAACGATCTGTATTAGAAGAACCTACACTAAAACGTCGCTCACTTTAAAGTCATGTAAGTCAAACATACACTTGATAGTGTCATCGACCACCTAAACCTTTAGCAAATGGTAAACATCATTCAGAGCGTTTTGGTAATCATGCTGATGTCTTATGGAGACATTACTATCAGTAATGTCAAATCCGTAGTAAAATGTAGGTAGATATCCATATTTTCGTTTAAACAAATTGAGTTACTTTCCTCAAGTTATCGATGAATATGTAACTGCCAATCAAACTTTATTCAGATTGGAATCTTCTAAAGGGGCAGTTGCACGTTTATAGGGAGAATATAAAGTGATTTCAGGAAAATTAAAATAAACGGTTCCAATTGAAAGACAATGTAAATATACTAAATGAAGCAGTATCAATAAAATATTTAATGTAAAATTCAGCAATGTCAATTTTTTTCTTACACACAATGAAATAAGGTGTTCACACAAAAATGGCCGTCATTGGATTTAAAGTTTGTCTTTATAATTCGTTCTCTGACTATGGATGATTAGTTCGTGTAAAGAGATTTTGACACTATCAAAATAATACATTTAGCTTTAATGTGCAATTATCAGTGACAATTTGAAAATGTAAAAGTGTCGAAAAATGTGCTACTACCCCTTTAAAGCATTGACTGCTCATTATTTTTTATGTTTCAGATGAAAAGGTCCCATATATGTAACCAATGTGGAAAGTTATATACATCCCGACAAGCCTTACATCGCCATAAACGGTCTATCCACAATGGCTAGTACTAAGTGCTACTTCCCCTTTAAATAGACCGAATGCCTAATAAACTTCCTTGACTTTAACTTTGAACTCACGTCCAGAAGTGCAGGCCAAGGGCGAGGATGATGATGGCGAAGAGGACGACGAAGGCGATAGGGATGATGACCTGGTTGGCGACGTTGTCGGGAGGAATACCGTAGTACTCGTCGTTGACATACGTCACGTACGCGCCAACAATATGTTCGATGTCAACACGGATGTTGGTTGCCATGGCTGCAAGAAAGATTTGGATTTAAATTGTTATTGGAAGTCTTACGTGTAACCAGAGACATTATATAACATTATATCTGTATAGAGTTTCTGGTGCAACGCTTGCCGCCTCCCCTTTTAAAATATATGGATCTATCATTGCTTCGCCCTTTCCTACAAAGGGTATTGCAGGAGAATTCAAGTTGCATTTCCACAAAGTCGTGTGATGATCTTTCATGTTGCATTACTGGCTTTTGTGTTAAAGATGTTATAAGTTCACTGTTTCAAACTTTAAAAAAATTCAGTTTGAAACGGACAATGATGACCACAATTTTCTTAAACCTTAAATGTGTCCATGGATGAAGCACCATTTTATTATCTTAAGCAACAACATAAAACAAATCAAAACGTCTAAATGCGGATTCGTTTATTGAAATCTCTTTTAGGTAAAGAAACGTTGGTGTTTCTTATCCTTAAAGGTACTTTGATGGATTAAAATATATATTCAAATAACAGAAACTGAAAGCATTAAAAAGCTACATTTTAGCCTTACAAATAACAAACAGCTCCTGTATTGAAATCATACAACTAAAGATCGCTCCTGTTAGATCTCATACCAATATTACCACTACAAAGTCGCTCACCTGTAACTGCAACATCGTTGACGACGAACTGAGTGGACGAAGCGCTGGAGACGTTGACGCCGGCGGGGAAGGTGATGTAGAAACTGACCAGTAGGTCATTCAGGTCAGCCTCTGTAGTGACCATCACTGACGTGTTCAGGAACCTGGTGGACGAAGGGACGGAGTCAGGGAAAACCATGTCGTAATTCGTAAATCAAATATACCTCTTCAGTGGCACTGCTATGGTATAGAGACTAAAATCTAATATTGAAACATGTTATGAGCATAACATACAAGGTTGCATAGTTCTCAGGAAAATCCTCTTTAAAAAAAGAATGGAGCTAGAATTATTAATGAAGTTAACTTTCCCTTTTATTACGGATTCTAAAGAAAAAATTCACGTACATGTACAAACCACTGAAAATTAAGAATAATGAAATACAATGTTAAAAAAATAAATAATCGAGTCAAAATACGATGCAGATAAAATATATCCTCCCCCATATAGAATGCTTTTTTTAAATATTTTGATTTGAGTATTGATTGTTTTAAATACTTGATTATTCTCAATTTCCGGTGGTACAAACATAAGTAAACTTCAATTCAGTCAAGAATTTAAAATCCGTAAAGATAATATATTTTTTAAAAAGCACATCATGAAATCATCAGTACTTGGCAAGATTGCCACAAGACTCACACTGCCCCAGGAAGCCACTCCGCCAGTCCACAGGAAGCGGGCGAGTCGGAGCAGTAGGTGTTAGCCTGGGTGGCCAGCTCTTGTCTGAACGCCGACTCCTTGCTTGACCACTGCAACAGGTGATGTCAGGTGTGTCGGTCAGTTTGATGTGTGTTTATGACATGAAGTATTTCTTCTTTAGATAAATCTCTTCTTAAGCATATAAAGATATTTGCTTTTTTAAAGAAGTCTTCTGATATAAGTTTGACAAAATGGGGGTGAACTACCAGAAGCTCCTCTCATTAGCATGTTGCCACGGATTTGTATTAACCTTTTATCAGTTCTTGTCTTATTATGCACAGGTTATTTTCTTTTTTGTTTTGTTTTACGAAATTTTTTTTCTACGAAAAGCAATTTATTTGTCTTGCCTTTTCATATTGATCCTTTTGGGTAAAGATGGATCGTAATAAACCAATAAGGCTCCTTTTTTGGTTGTTTTTTTGCTTCGTGTTATGAAAGTTTTTTACGTAGAGCAATGTGTTTGTCTAGCCTTGTCATATTGATCCTGTTGGGTCAAGGTTTTTTTGTTTTTTTTTGTTGTTGTTGTTGGGTGAATCAACTGTTTATTTAAATTAATAAGTTGAAAGTGTTCGAAATGTTCGAAATGTGTAAACTCATGCAGATCACTGCAGGTGCTAAATCGGTCAAAAGACTGTAAAATAAAATTAAAATCTAATACATTGCTTTCTTGTGTATATTAATGTAATAAAAAAAGCATATTTCGTAACATTCTTAAACAAATAATGACATTTTACTAATCTTTAGTTTACATACCTGACTTTGCTCCATCCTGTAGAGTTGGAGTGTCACCACTTCCGATTTAGACTCGACTGAAAACGGTAATATGAATTTTTCATATTTTCATAAAATTGAATTTCTTTATTATGTCAATTATTCAAAACTGTTGTGTCGTTTTCATGATATGTAAGTAAAGAAAAACTACAAAGGAGGTGTATATGTTGATAAAACACAATTACCTTAGTATTCTAGTCCAAATATCATGTAATTTGTAACGTTTTTGAGACATCATATCATTGAAAAAACGAAACTGATAATGATGAAATTTCACTGCATATGTTAAGATTCAGTTTGCGTTGACATATTCGCATGTCATACCTCGCCGATAGCTGTAACACTTTGGCAGGTCATTGAAGTGACCATGCAGGGGTCAACATTTCGAAAACACTGATTTCTATTTTGCTCTACAAAATCCTTCATACGTGATCAACAGATTTAGATCTTAATATTCATATGTGTTCCTTTGCGCTAATGCAACATAGCTGTGCTGATTTTTTTCCCTATAAAGTTTACATGGATGATTTTAATCACAAGATCACAAGCAGGTGAACAAACTTATGGTATGCAGCTGTATAACGTTATTTCTATGCCAGAACGGCGTACCTGTGCGTGTATACTACAATCAAAGGAGGTAATGATATCACTAGTAGCCGACACTTTACTAACTACATTCTTTGTTTACAATATATACATATTCATCTGAAAATGCAAACGATTCATAATCAAAAGATGTTGAGGTAGAATAACCAAGAATCATGTTTCGCAGACTTCAGAATCACATCAAAATCATTTAATGAATATATTAAGGTATTTCATTTTGTTTTCACATACAGTATACTACAATCAGATGTCAGAAGAAATTTGGTAGGAACTCCATTTGACACTATGTTTTAGAATGCACAGCGCATTCTACACCCGAGAGCATATGGATAAGTGCCTACATTTGAAAGTGACCTGTAGAAGGGATCGAATATATACATTAAGTACATAAAATACATACACACTTAAGCCTTCGGAGCTACATATATAAGTATATGACATAAACAGATTATGTATAAGATATATAACTTCTTTCTTATTACGAATTTGATCCTATTGTTTGCCTTGGTAGTGTGTTAATGTTTGTATACACCAAGTCGACAATGTTTGAAATGCCTCGTTGACCACACCTGTTTCTGTCACATACTTACTCCTCTGCTTATGTAACTAGTATACATTGCTGCTAAAAAAGTACAACGAAACAATTTGTATATAATATCAATAGCTTGTTGATGGTGAAGCTCTGATATGTGAATTGCACGATTAATAGGTCGTTGGTCGAGTCCTGACTCGACATACACAGTAAAATATTTCATTGCTGCATAAATTTATTTGCTTGAAATATGTGTCACGCATTCTCTACCCATAGAGGCATATCAAGTCATGAAATGTTGATCGAGCCTCTGATATTATTAGAACAAATCATTGGGTCCTGACAGTTTCCCCTGGCGGAAGAATTTGGCACCAGAATCCATTTTAATTTGCTTAGCAAATGAAAACGCTTCTCGCATAGAAAGGGTGGTTCATTTCACAATGCCTTTGCCATGCATGAGTCAGTAACCAAGGTGATGATTTTAGAACAGCGGCACTGACTGCGCAACTAACTTTATTTGCCTCCAATCAGACATCTCCCATTCTACCCAACATAAGCTCAATAAACATTTCATGTCTTGATGTGTCTCTATGGGGAGAGAATGGTGTAACGGTGTAGTTTAAAATTAACCAATATTCTAATCTATTTATACATCAAACAAATAGTGTTTATTTTTAATAGAAAAAACTGTATCTTACGCTTAGACGTGTAAACCTTAATGGACTTAAAACATGTATAAGGTGAAAGCCGTGAATAATATAAACTATTCACTACAGTGAGCAATATTGATAGGTAATATATATCTATATGAGCTTGCGTATGTCGACGTAAGTCTAGCATGTGAAATATAAATGCCAATGATGTTATACATTTGAGCATTCATGATATTTGCTGATTGAAATATTGAATAATGGTTGAGCAAATGACTGAGAGTTGCTTTTTTCGCAGGCAGATATAATGTAAACGAGATAGCCAATTAATGGTTATCATCACTGAAAACGTTAAGAAAAAGTGGAAAACACGAATCAACTATTTTTATTGTTGATAGTGATAAATATATTATTTTGAAACAAGAATTAAATTTTGAAAATCGTATATCAACACGTAATTTATATGATATAATATTCTGTAATCGATTTATGATTATTAATATTTATCAGAATACGAATCCTGATCGAATATTCGGTCTTACATAACATTTGTCATCAATTATCAGACATTGATAATGGCACAATGTAATGTTACCTTCTAAGGAAGCGGAGAATGTTCCATGTATAGACACCAGGGTCAGGAAGACACAAATCACAGAATTATATGAAAACAGCATCTTGGTAGAATATTCGCAGTCTGTGACAATAAAACGAAACAAAGATTCACATTTCCGAAATGGATATGGGTCCTCGTCATGCACCCCTAGTTTGAAACAGAAGTGATATCTGTTGACTGTTTGTCAAATAAAGCCATGTTACCCTTGACAGAATACACAAAATGTAAGTATGTGTGTTGTTATGGGCCATAACAACCCGTTGCGCCAGACAGTGATTGGTAGGTCTATTGATCTGTTTATTTTGAAACGGGCAAAGCGATTGGTTGATATACCGGAAGTGCTTCCAGGTTCCTCCAATCGCTAAACACGTTACAAATCCGTGTTCGACGACAATGTTGACAAGTTGTGTATTTCGGGTGTTCGTCCCACGTGGTCGAAAGTGGGTGTGTAACCCAAAGGTATAACATTTTTTTGCGATATTTTGTAAAACAAACATTTAGGACTCTTTACTTGTAAAGTGTTTTGGTAATGACATCGTTTGATTGGTAGCAGTTTATCATGTTGCATTGATGCTTACACTGAACAGTAAAATGAGTAATGATAATAAGATTCATTATGTTTAATTTTGTGTTGTCACTGACTCTTGTAACGCATGTCTGTTGATAAAATGAGATTACCCTGTTTTTCACAATTTTCATTTTTTGAATTTTATGACCTATTCCGTTTAAGATATACTTAATTAGATTAGCTAATAATGTTTTGCATGTGGTGAATCAATCTATGACTGTATAAGTAGTAGATTTATAAACTAAATAATATCTAAATACTAAATATATCGAAATCGTTTCCTTATGTTTTCTGAATGAATCATGGATGAATTTGTTTGAATGTGGTGTCATGCCAAACTGACAATCTTTACTAGAAAACAGTTAACATAATACTATATTTCATTTCCAGAATTGGCGCACCTTTTCTAATTCTTCCAGACTCCTGTCAAGTAGTGATCGGTTGACAATTTTATCACAAGAAAATGGTGTGCGAAACATATGTCTTAATGATCCAAAGAAAAGGTGAGATATCATGAGGAATGACCATACTGGTGTCCCTGGCTTCATGAGGGTTAATAGTTAATGAGAAAAATGCTAGTAATTCCTTAATCAAACCAAATCAATTTTCTTCTCGATAAGTACACATTGTAAACTCTAACTCAACTTCGCTCTGAATACTGAAATAAATCAAGATTATACATAACTGCCATAGGCAGTTAGTTGTCAAAATTATTTAAATGAGGGAAACTTTTAAAGGGACAGTCCTATCGAGGCTCTTTTTGTGGAAACAAAATTCAAGAGTACTTCCTTGTTTGTACTTATGTATGATTATTACATGATTATTTTACACTTATTTTCATATACATTAGTGAGGGTTACATTTTAGTTGTTCTAGATTTTAACAATTTGACAAAAAACGGAATGCATCACAGCGTCCTCTTGATTTTTTGTTTCAACACAAAATATCCTGATAGGACTGTTCCTTTAAGACTGGCTGAGCATGTTCAATTGTATTTATTGAGGCAGTCGACTGTTTGCTCTTGACTGTGGCCTTTTCTGGGTTCAAAACTGACTCATCAAAGCTTGTGTCCCTACAAGCTTGTTAATAATAGTGTTTTGACAAATAAATATCAACAAGAAAGTTAACAATTAATCCCCTCTCTCCAGAAACGCGCTATCCATGTCGATGATGAGACAGCTGGAGGAGGATCTGACGACCGATGAGTTCCAGGAAGATCTTCGAGTCATCGTCCTCTCCCACACAGGACCCGTCTTCTCAGCAGGGCATGACCTCAAGGAACTGGTGTGTAGACCTTCACGCCTTCTCAGTACCCAAACACTTGAATAATCTCCCGGTCTAAGACCTTGTTTGAATTAATAATTGTCTATCCGGAGGTTTAGAAATAATAAAAAAATATGTAATGTCATCCTTTTTATACATACCCGTGTTATAAAGGAATGATTATGTTATGTGTATTTGTGTTGTATAATACTTCATTATACAAACTTCAATGTTAGGGGGAGGTAACCTCAGTGTTCCATGTGTTACCTATTCGCTGCTAAACACTATTCCAAATCATATTGTGATAAGGCAGCTTATGACTATGTTTTGTCTGTGCTAAACTGGTAACAGCAACATGCGACAATGAGGAGGGTGCATTCTGATTGGGCTGAGAGGATATTCGGCTGGTTCAAGTCCTGATAGAGGCAATACTTTTACTTCTTTATTCCTCAGATATGGCTGATTTTAATCACACTGGAGGAAATAGAACAAGGCTTTAAGTAGTGTTTGAGGCTGGCACTATTTCAGAAATGTCTGGCTGCTGTAATGTTGATGATTATCAATTGCTAATGTTTAAACACTTGTTCCAATGAGATAAGTCTATTCATTATCAAGAAATATTAAGATTTATTTGTTTTTTTATTCATTCAGACTCCAAAACAAGGCCGCACATATCACCAGAAAGTCTTCGACACCTGTTCAGAAGTCATGAACCTTATTCAGGTGAGATATTTAAACAGGATAATAATTAATTAAAGTGAATGATCTTAAAACTGACCCATTTAAAACATCTTGTTATGTAACTTCTTATGAAGGATTTGAAGATTAGGGATGTATTTGTTGAAAATGACATCAGCATAATCTTTCTCAGCAAAAACACTACATTACAGTAATTCAAATCCTTGCTGTTTGTTTTGATGTAGGATCTTCCAGTACCAGTTATTGCGAAAGTAAACGGTAAGTGAATATAAGTAATATTTTCTTTGATAAGTTCTTACCTCGTCCATTATATATTTATAGGATTGTATATTACTTTGAAAATATTGATTTATATATTGCATCATGTTGCATGCATGTTTCTGATTAACACCATATAGCATATAGCTCCTGTTCTATGGAACTCCTTGCCACTCGATATCCGCCAAGCAACATCTTTGGACTCCTCCAGTCTCAAATAACAACTGTCCTCTTTAAGAAAGCCTATGGACTTTAGATAAACATTTATTCCTAGCTTCTACTATTTTTCCCAGTGTCTAGAGAAATCAGTGATTGGATGATGCAGCGCCTTCCAAAAACACATATCATTATTATTAATGTTAACCAGTTAAACATTCAGGTTTTTCTAAATGACAGGACTAGCTACTGCCGCCGGCTGCCAACTTGTTGCCACGTGTGACATTGCCATAGCAACTGAAAATTCTAGATTTGCAACACCTGGGTGAGTGTCCCTTTTCAAGATTCATCTTTACGAGATATCTGAATCATGAATCATGTCCTACATCATTTTGTTCTTTTGGATGTTAACATTCACTTTGAAAGAAATAATTCACTTGATTCACTAGGATTGCTGGGCTTTGAGGGTAGTGGTATAAATCCGCTATCAGTTCATGGCAATGAGGATGTATTTTTTTCACCAAGAAAAATGACTTTACAAGGCTTAGGTTTCAATCATGAAAAGGGTCACATTGTTATCATGCAAATGTGTACTTAAAAGTCATTCCTAAGAAGTATGTGATCTTATGAAAAAATAGAATATCTATCAGTTCTTGACACTTTCCATGTTTACAGGAAGTGTAGAAAGTTCAATTATTTTCAGCCATGACTGCCCCACTAAAAGAAACCTATCTTGTCTACCCACTCTTCACAAAAATGACAGAAATCCTATATTTCCACACCCTGGAAAATTTCATATTGATTCATCTCAAACAGGAGGAGTAAATATATAACAGGATTTACAATCAATTTTTTGAAAGAATGTGATGTTTATCTTTGTTTTATTCATATATGACTCTGTCCCTGTGTAGGGGTAATGTGGGACTGTTCTGTTCGACCCCCGGGGTAGCGCTAGGTCGATCTGTCCCCAGGAAGGTCGCTCTTGAGATGCTCTTCACGGGAGAACCCATCTCAGCTCAGGGTATGTTTGATGATTATGATAATAATGATGTTGATATTTAAGTTGTTGATAAGTCTTGCTCAAGGCGCTACTCAGAATGAGATTCATGATCCAATATTCAGTTACCAACTTGGTAGACAGTAGACTGAGTGCAATGTGGACGAAGTGTCTTGCCAAAGGTCATAACCAGTGTATAAAATAGATTGAAAACCTAGCCTGTCCTGAAAATTAATTTGTCAATTCCTTAGGGGAAAATAAAGAAATCTTTTGAAAAGTTACCAGTCCTGACCAAATAGTAACCAGTCCTGGCAAAAAGTAGCCAGTCAAGGACTGGCGGACGGGCTATATTTTAAACACTGTCATAACACAGCAAGGTTTTAGGGATGGAATTATGTAGTATTATACTTTTCATATTAAGTGTAAAAAAACAAAAAAATTGAAACCAAAGTCTTGTCAGAACTGATCAAATTGTTTCTTATTAGTTTGTTTTTTCAAGATACCATACCATTAGGACAATGTGTACCTGTTTCAGATGCCCTGTTACATGGACTGGTCAGTAGAGTGGTGTCGGAAGAAGAGCTTGATAAAACAGTGAGGCTCTTATTATCCGCTTTTCTGGGGAAAGGGTGAATTAATAAACAAAGAGAGGGAGAGGTTTATATCTGTAATATCAAGTGTAGGAAAGAGTGACAAATTAGGTCAAAAATCATGAAATATTTAAGTCTGGGCTGTTAATGAGTAGTGTATAAAATGTCTTCGGGAAATTCTATAGAATGTCCCTGTGATGTTGCATATTTCCCTGAAAGGTTTACCCGATGAAAAAATAACCTCTAAAACAACACAAATATGAGACGTGAGGTTTATATGTATATACAATATCTGCTTGTAGGTGGAGGACATAGCCAAGAGGATCTGTGGAGTCAGTAGAAGTGTGACAGCGCTGGGTAAAGCAACATTCTACGCTCAGATGTCACTGGAGAGGAGGAGAGCTTACAAGTAAAAACCAAAATGCTTCTTTCAATTTTATTAGGCTCTTGCAGTGAACAATCTACAAATATGACCTGCTGAGTTCAGGTATTGGCTAGCACAATGTCTTGTGAATGAATGAGTGAGTGAGTGAGTTGTTTTACGTTGCTTGGGAAATATTTCCGCTTCACACTTTGTGAATCCTTGCAGATTTAAATGAGTCCTTCAATATGTAAGCAATCGCACCATGAAAAACCCCTGCATCCCCAAACTCACAGCTTAACATCCTTTCAATATTTTGTTAGTATTTGAAGCATGATTCAGGGTTAAATTTATCAATGTTCTTGAATAACGTGAGAAAAAAGATCGAGTTAAACCAAACTCTGAGCAAAAGACTTGTTTATCTGTACCAGCAATGAGACATGTTCTGTATTTGGTGTGTAGGTTGGCTGGAGGAGTGATGGTAGACAATCTATCGCTGGAAGATGGACGTGAGGGAATCAGGGCTTTCATCGCTAAACGCAAACCAACATGGACACACACCATGAACCTGCCTGAATAACTGAACATTTGATGGATGGAAGATGCAAACATTAATCCTGATTGTGTATCTCTCCAGATAAGATGGTCAAAAACTTTGCAACTTTTGTATTGCAAATTGAAACTTTGGAGCTCTAGGCCCTTTCTGTTTGGAATATATACAGACTCTTGTGAAATTGATTTTGATGTGTTGTTACTACTTAGTGCTTTATTACAGGAAATCAAAATCTTGGAAAAATAGTTTCTCTTGAATGCACTCAGGAAAGAGTTACGATGCTTCAATCAGTATTAGTCAAACCATGTATAAATGTAACCTAACATGTCGTTGTCAGTTTATAATCTACAATCTATATTTATGTACCTGATTTATTATCCCCCGCCACAAAGTCATAGGTTTGGGCTCCGTCCATGCGTCCGTCCTTCCGAGTAAAGGGGACAGCTTTTCTCAGAAACTTTTTAAGATAGGGTAACCAAATTTGCTGTGTGACTTCAGGGTATCAATACCTTGATGGAGTTTGAAAATCAGAGCTGCAAAATTACTTTATACAGAGTTTTTGCCCTTGTTTCGTGTTTTTGGACTCTGTTTGAGGGAGTCCTCGAAGGGGACAACTTTTCTAAAAAACTATTTAAGATAGAATAACAAAATTTGCAGTGTGTATCAATACCTAGATGGAGTTCAAAAATGAGGTAAATGCAATTACTTATTACAGAGTTATTTAGGAAATTATAGGGTTTAAATGAAAATTTATTTGGCGGGGGATATTGATGACCATGTCTTCTTGTTTGTATTATTATATAAATGTTGATTGTCAAAATGAGATAATAAGAATGTGGATATATTTTTGTAATTATGCGTAATATACACATGCGTAGTAATCAACACATGATTATGCAAATTATTCATATGATTTAAATCAAGTTTGAATTGTCTGTTTGAAATGCTTCAACATTATATAGAAACAGTTATTGAAATATTGTAATAAAATATTACAAAAAGCATATGTTTGTATTGTCATATGTTTATTTTAGATACAGTACAGTGAATGTTTTTGTCAATTCTCTGCAATAACTGTAGATTCACTACAAAATAAATACTTCTACTTGTCTTCACTATTTAATGCATACATAAATCAATATACCCATAACACAAACAATAACATAAACAAGTCTTGTAAAGAGAATCATAAGCAAAGAATCATATCACAGATCAAATTTTGATAAATAAAATATTGTACAATAAATCTGGACGGAGAGGTAATAAGTTTATCCTATGAGTAAATTTTGACATAAAACTTGAAAGTTCCTCACTTTCATGCTAAAGCAAACTTTTGTGAGATACTTAGAGAACACAAAGTTATTAGCAATGGGAAGACACATAATGATTGTTAAAGCAGTGTTTTGAATTAGTGATGGTTAAAAAATATCTCATTGAGACAGACGAATATATGAAAATAGATAGCGTAACTGATCTCTTGTTCATGTACCACAGTTTCAACCACAAAGTGCTTTCAAACAAGTTCCATAATCAAGGAAACTTCATTATTCAAATACATCAGACAAAATCTTCTTTCACAACATATGTGCTTCAAATTTCTTAAATAGGTAAAATTCAAGATCAAATATAATGGTTTCATATCATTCATCCCACTTGAGATCCATTTCGCTGTATGTAAACTGGCTATACAACTATTTGAGTATAAGTAAAGCAGGAAAGTGGATATATGTCTTGTCCTAGTATCGCAGTATCTTGGTGCTGGAGCGGGGGGTGGCGACCTGGGAGGCCATGGTACGAGAGAGTGACCTCATGCTCTCGGCAAGACGACCAAACTCCTCCCACTTCTGGCTCTGGACCGTCTGCTCGAGACTCTTCTCGTGCTCGGTCTCGTTGAACTGAGCCTCCATGGAGACCACCTCGTGTTGCATCTGTAGCACCTGCCGCTCCTTGTCCTCCAGCTGAAATAGGCAGTGTGGTTTGTCATGTCATGAAATTTTCTAATTATTCATTCTCTCACTGGAAATACACCTGCTATCAGTCAATAGAAGTAGGCCTATTATCATAGAATTGTTTGTGAAAGACCACAGTGGATTAAATCTGTTATCAGGCAATAGTAGTGATGTGTTGTATTACATTGCTGGTGAAGGATCACACTATCAGTGGATTAAACCTGTTGTGAGTCAAAAGTATTGACATGTTATATATCATTGCTGGTGAAAGATCTTTCTGTCAGCGGAAAGCACATGTTATCTGTATAGGTTAATGTCCTCGTAACTCTCCATTCCTAAAAAGTAATGGAGCCGAGGGCCCCAGTGCCCGAGGCTCATTATTTTTTAGGAATGGAGAGTTACGAGGATATTAACCGACTTAAATTACACTCAACTTAATGCCTATTCAAAAACATAACTTAAAATATCAAAAAAAGTTTAAAATTTGATGTAAAAAACAATGCTCCATTACTGAAAAATAATGGAGCGAGAGAACAATAGGAACATATGTAATTTAATCGGAAAGTAGTGACTGTTATTTAACATTAATGAGGTTGAAAGACCACACCATTGTATAAAAAAAAATGCCACCAGTCAAATGAAGACAATTCAGAAAAATAGAGCCATTGGCTCTGTAGCTCATCAGGCTTCATTATCAATTATGCTTTATATATATTAGGGGTCACAGGACCACCAAAGCTACAATTCATAATCCTCATCAGTCAAGGAGTCTGTACACAAAGTTTCAGCTTTCTAGGCCTCATGGTTCTGGAGAAGAAGATGAAAATAGGTTTTTAGGGCATGGCCCCTGTGGCCCTTATTAGGGGTCACAGGGCCACTAAAGCTACAATTTATAATCCTCACTAGTCAATGAGATTGTACACAAAGTTTCAGCTTTCTAGGCCTCATGGTTCTGGGGACGAAGATCAAAATAAGTTTTTAGGGGGTGGCCCCTGTGGCCCTTATTAGGGGTCACAGGGCCACCAAAGCTACAATTTATAATCCTCACTAGTCAATGAGATTGTACACAAAGTTTTAGCTTTCTAGGCCTCATGGTTCTGGAGAAGAAGATGAAAATAGGTTTTAAGGGCATGGCCCCTGTGGCCCTTATTAGGGGTCACAGGGCCACTAAAGCTACAATTTATAATCCTCAATAGTCAAGGAGCCTGTACACAAAATTTTAGATTTCTAGGCCTCATGGTTCTGGAGAAGAAGATGAAAATAGGTTTTAAGGGCATGGCCCCTGTGGCCCTTATTAGGGGTCACAGGGCCACCAAAGCTACAATTTTTAATCATCACTTGTCAAGGAGTCTGTACACAAAGTTTTAGGTTTCTCGGCCTCATAGTTCTGGAGAAGAAGATGAAAATAGGTTTTAAGGGCGTGGCCCCTGTGGCCCTTATTAGGGGTCACAGGGCCACCAAAGCTACAATTTTTAATCCTCAATAGTCAAGGAGTCTGTACACAAAGTTTTAGATTTCTAGGCCTTATGGTTCTGGAGAAGAAGTCGAAATTCCACAAAGTTTACGGACGGATGGACGGATGGACGGATGGACGGATGGACGGACACCATGCCATGCCATAAGCCCATCGGGCCTTACAGGCCAGATGAGCTAAAAAGGAAAACAACTTGTCACATTAGATCAGTACTTTGCATGTTCTAAGCAAGCAAGTAAGGTATAACCTTCTTTACCTATTGCTGTCAATAATCTGTAATTTTGCCTCACCTGGCCCTGCAGTTCTGCCACATGGTCCACCAGCAGTAGCTTGTCCTTCCTGAGTTGAGCATTGTCTGAGTCTGTGGCGACCTGCATGGACTCCAGCTCGGTGAGGCGGTGTCTCGTTGTGTTCAGCTGTTGCTCAGTTCTTCCCTGCATCGTGTCCTTCTTTGTCAACTGGAACAGAAGGGTGTCATCAGATGAGTTCTGTTTATAATGGTTGGATACAAAATCGTGTAGCTCTCTTCAAAAATTTACTCTGCAGTTGAGATTACAGGTAGTCTGTTAACTTCAAAGTGTGCAAAGGAGAATTTATAAGAAAATCTTAATAATACTTGGATGTGTACTTTCATTATGGAAATGGGCCTTCATATGCTACTTCACATCCGTGAGTGAGTGAGTTTGTGCTTAACGCTGCTGAGGCAATATTTCAGCCATTAGTGGCGGTTCACATCCGTCACATGGTACCAATAGAAATAACATGCAAAAATATTAAGTCATTTCTGATCAATTTTGTCTTATATTGTCACAAGGTTAGTTCCCCTACCTCTTCGAGATAGTGTTGAGACTTCTCGGACTCGCGCTTGAGTTGTTCCCGGAGCTGTTCGCCCTCAAACTGGAGTTGCTTTTCCTTGTCACGACTCATCACCAGCTCTGCGATGTTCTGAGAGTGACGCTGCTCATTGCTGTCTCGCAGTCCTCGCTCCTGAAATATCATCACAGTGTCAACAAGGTCTAAGGTCATTTCATTACTCGAGGATACTTAGAAAATCAAACAGGGTTTTAATGTTATTGTTTCCATCCACTTTTAGAGTGAGTGACTTTTGTTTATCACAGATATATATATAATCATTTGCAGATCTTGTTTATTACTGTTTTGCTTTTACTCCAATGAACATAAATTCCTCTTGGTAACTATCATAATCAAGTTCTATTATGACTTAGCATATAACTAATTATCATCATAAATTTTACAGGGGTTGGGAAAAGAAGGGGCCATAGGCCATTTTGCACTTCAGATGAAAAAGGTCAATTAAAACATATAATTTTATAATTTGTATCAGGACAATGGCCCATTTGAAATTCAGAAAACTACAAAAAAGGATTAAAATGGCCAATTGTCAAAAATGTCTTTCTCAATCTCAGTTTTATATATCATACCCTCTCAATCTGCTTGTGTATCTCTGAGTTCTCCTGCTGTAGGAGAGCGATCTCCTTGGTGAGATGAGAGCTGTCCTCGGACGTCTTGTCTCGCAGGTACCGGTCCTTCTCCGCCGCTAGCTCAGCCTCCTTCAGCTTCTGTCTCAGGAACCTGATCTCATCCTGGAGACACAACAACAGCATCAGCAGTGAGATACATATCAATGGGGCAAGAAAAGTCAGATCACATATCAAACATAATTATTTCCTTTATATTTTCATGAAAGAGCTTTGTTATGTGTTTTGATTTTAATGCTTACTCTATCAAAGTCATTCAGAACAATGCAACCATGACATGATTTAAATCATTCACAATGCTGAGCAGAACCTTAGAACTAAAGTTTCATTCACAATTCACATTTCAATTTTTTTTTTTAAATTATTAGATTTATTGTATAAAACAACTAAAGATCAGGGCCTCCTTTCACAAAGTAAACTTAACTAAGGTTAGCCTTTACTCCCATTCTTTAGCATTACACTAAGACTAGTCTTACACCCAGACTGTAGTTAACAACATTTTGACAAACAAAATCTCTTGAAGAGCAAGTCTTGAGCTAATACCCATTTCTTGTATTTAATAAAAAGATTGAATATGAGAATTATTATTTTTTAGAAACTGAATACAAGTCTAATACCCCCATTTCACTGAGCTACGAGCCGTTGCCAACTCAAAATAGGCCAAATGTCGTCATTGACTCGTAATTAAGCGTCTCTGAGTCCGCTTTAGTCGCCTCTGAGCGTAGTTGAGTCTGTATGGGTCTGTATGAGTCTGGGAGAGTCGGGAGGTCACATTTTGTCGGGAGTGGGTTTTTGAACATGTTCAAAAACCCACTCCCGACTTTTTAAGTCCGGCAAGGTTCGTACTTTTCAACCGGAAATTCCAGAAATTCCATTGACGTCGTATTGAGTCGTATGTTGCTCGTATCTGAGTCTTATTGAGTCGTATGGAATGATATTGAATCATGAACAAGTCGTACATAGTTGGATTGAATTGTGGTTGTCGGGTATGAGTCGGGAATGGTTCTTTCCCTAATTTACATGCCGACTCACTTCCAACTAGTGCAAACACATGTACGACTAACCAATACTCAAAGACGATCAGTGACGACCTGTTCCTGACTAATCATAAAAAAAGTCGGCGGTTGTAGGCCTTTTATATGCCCGATTCTGGTCTAAAATTGCCGATTTTATCCTATCCTAGGTCGTGAGTGGGTCGACAGTGAGTCGTTAGAGAGTCGGAAATGAGTCTTTGTCAGAGTCGTGGTGGTGACTTGGTGTCGTGAAAGACTCGGGAGTGAGTCGTGAACGAGTCGGTCTCAGTTGTATTGAGTCGTATCTGAGTTTGGATGAGTCGTAAGTTCCTCAGTTTATTGTCGGGGGTGCCTCGTAGGTCTGTCGGGAGTTCCTCTTCATTGTGTCGTATGTCAGTCGTGTATGTCGTAGGTAACTCTTAAGAGTGTCGTTAGTAACTCGTAGAAATATCAAATTTCATAATTTGACCTCTATTTGCTCCCGACTCATGCCAATAAAGTCGTAGTGGAAAAGTCGGGAATAGTCGGGAAGAGTCTTGAACACTTTTCAAAGTCGTAGCTCAGTGAAATGGGGGTATTAGGCTACATGAGTGACCTACAAGCACCATAGTGCTTTGTAAAAAGAGGCCAAGGAGACGGGGATGACAGTATGAGTCCGTCTGCTACTTACCCTGAGGTCCTGGGTGACCTTGTCCTGGATGGTGACCGTGCTGCTGTAGTACTTCTCCTCCAGCTCACGCAGCTGTGTCTCCACGGTGAGCAGCTCCGACCTCTTCTCCTCCAGGTTCAGCTGTGTCAGCTTGTGCTGCTCCACTCTCTGGTCCAGCTGTAGGCAGTTACAACACATATGGGTATTGATGCAGGGAGTGGAACAGACACAGTGACAATAGAAAAGTTTTATATTATATCAAGAATCCAGGGATCACTTTGGACAGGGATTTTGGGATATTTACCAATTGTCAAGATGTATCAAAATATCCCATTATCAATACTTATGAGGAGAGAAAGTCTCTTTGCAAAAATCTAACTATTTTTCTTCTGCTCAAACATCCCATTGCTTTCTCTGAAAATCCAATTATATTAGGCAAAGGGAAGATTTTCTCCCTCAGAACAAGTCATTAATATTGCCTTATATGAAGAATTACTGTCTGCTCAAATTTTGATAATAAAGCTTGCTTTAGATTCCTACATCTTATATATTCATACAAATTACGTTAGATAAATACATGTTGAAGATAACATCTGCATGCATTTGTTTGTTGGAGTTCTTTTTTCTATAAGATTCAATGAAGTAAAGGCTTTATGCAAACCTGGCTCTTGATAGTAGTGATCTGGAGCTCAGCGTTCTTCATGGCGGTGGCACTCTTGTCAATCTCGGTCTTAGCCTCAAGCAGCTGGGCATCTTTACGTGCATTCTCTCTCTGTAGTCGATCCTTCTCCTTCTTAAATGTTATCAGTTCATCTGTCAGCAGCCGTTTTTCTCTCAGCCAATTTTCTAAAATAATTAATCATAAAAAAATCAACTATTTGAGAAAGAATATTGAATATAAATTGCCTTAAAAAAGTCTTAATTAACAGGTAAACTTATGCAAATGTTATTGCAATAAGGTTTTGACAGTCAATTTGAGTGTCCCAAGAGAGCTGTTTTTATTCATGAATTTTTTAAATGCATACTTTGAAACAGTAGATTCTTATCTGATAGAGTTCTAAAACCTTTGTTGATCTGCAAGCAGAATGAGATTAAAGTATATAGCTTTGAAGGTACTGAAAGGGGCAGCGCTAACCAGTGATGTAAATGAATAGAGATGCTAGGATTAAACAAGTGGATCAAATGAGTGAGAGAGTGAATGAGTTAATGTTTTACGCTGCTTCGGCAATATTGCAGCCATTAGGGGCGTTGGTTTAAATGATGATTGCGGCAGCTCTACAGTAATTATGTTAAAAGAGGCGATGAAGGGGTATACCATCAAAACACAGGTAAACTGGTGTTTTAATCAAAACCCTTCGTGTCATTAGAGCCTTCATCAGACAAGCAGAGCCCTGTACAGATCTACAGTGTACCAGTGGTGTTGTTTACCTTGGTTTTGTCTGTTGTGTGACTCTAGTTGTTCCTTCTCCCCCTGAACCACGGCCACACTGGACTCCTTGTGTCTCATCTCCGTGTGCATGCTGTCCATATCTACCTGCATCACCTGCACACACATATAGATCATAGAACATCAGCGTTAAACGTCATAATGTGATTACCTATGTGCCTGACTGGAACATTTCCCAAGCATTAAGCAGTGTTTCAAATAGATTGGAATCTTAGCCTGTCCTGAAAATTAATTGGTCAATTCCTTAGGGAACAGTAAAGAACATTTTTGAAAAGTTACCAGTACTGACCAAAAAGTAACCAGTCCTGGCAAAAAGTAGCCAGTTAAGGGACTGGCTGACAGGCTATATAACACTGATTAAGGCATGAGGTTTTACGAGACTTAACTTTCCCGAGTACTTGACACAGAAAATATCTGGAGGACCCCAAAAAATAATCGTATGGGTTCTCTGTGACTCAGTGTTATTCTGATACAAATATCCAATATTTTTATGAAAATCACATTTCAGTATGATTTATAGGTCAAGATGGTGTCAAAACTTAACCAACAACAATCACATTATAGGCAAATCTTAATCAACCATTAATCAAGTATGAAACATCCAGAATTTTTTTTAATGACTCTTGAAATGTTTCTAAATGGTGTAAGCTCCCCATTTGATATAGATAAACCTCTACTTACCCTGAGTTTTGACAACATTCTCTCTGCCTCTGCTGTCATTTGAGGATGCATGTCAGTGGCTTTCTTGGCTTGATCACGGGTTCACAGGTGTCAAGGAAATTAATCAAAAGTTTAAACTTTTGTGACACCTACTACACATTATGTGACATAGTCTTTAAGTCAACATGACAAAAATGGTGCCAATAAATCAAACTTTAAATTTTGAAATGAAAAGATAAACCAAAATCTGTTTTCCAAACATAAGCACGTCTTGCAAAACTCTGACTGTCTAGCACAGTGGTTCAGTGTTGTTCCTAGAGGGGGTCCTGGGGAAATATGCAAACGATTTTGACTTGGTGTCCTTTAGAAATTAGAGAAGTTGGATACTTTTATCATTGCAGAGGGTCTCATCTGTTAATAATATACCAAAATGACCCCCTTAACTCCATCCTGTCTCAAGGTACGAACGTTACGCTAACTCCACTAATCTGTACCCTGGGCTCAGAAGTTAGATTCGCTCGCGCGGCCCAACTTGGGATATGGCCAATCAAATCATTTTCTCGCCACCTTCTCGATAAAATTCAAACAAGAAAATGATTGAGACAGGATGCCTTAACTCATCACCTAGAAACAACACTGGTAGTTAACTGGTAAACTGGTAAAAGTGCTGGACATGTTATTAAGCAGGCTTACCAGTATTATTATGATTATTAAGATATGGTGAAACAAAATTCAAGAAAGGATATAGATAATTGGCTTCAAGTTCAAGGAAGTATATCTGCTGCTGAAGGTTTTTTATATATTCCGCTTCCACATTGGAGAAGTTCATTCCACTTTTACTTGCTTTCCTGCAATGAGAAACAGGTCATAGATTAAACCAAGCATTTCTACTTTAGGAGTATATCTACTCCAATAATAAAAAAATCAGCTAAGCGAATTTTGCTATGCTGAGGAATTTTACCTTTAACAATAAAATAAAAAGAAATAAAAACAAAAGACCAAAAAAAATTGGAATTTTTACTTTGTTTTCAAATCAAGCATGACAGAAGAAAGATTTTTTTATAACAAAAAAAAATGAATACATAAAAGAGAGAAAGATGGTCAAAATCAATCACCCTGATAATCCAGCAGCAAGATTGCCAGTACTTTTTCGAAGTGAATTGCTCATTGAACTGTCCTTCCTCAGTATGCTGGAGGCTTTGGATGGCACATCAGTGAAATATGCAGCTGTAATAATGTCAATTATAGATAAATATCACATCAATCTTAATCATAATTATTATCATGATAAATGGTCAAAAAACTAAAGTAATTTTAAAATGTCTTTGTACATATAAGCAACAGTTACTAACATTTTCTGGTGTGAATAGAAACATGATTTCAAGATCTTACATCAAATTGAGCATGTAACAAAATTCATTGAAAATGAAACAATTACATAAAAAAATAGAACCAAAAATGACACATAAAAATTCAAAGTGTCAAGCATAACTATAATAATGTCATTATGATGCGGTGAAAAGCAATTGAAAAAATCATTAACATCTTTATTGAATGTCATCTGAACAATAAAACATGATTTAATGTGTGAAATAATGAGAATTAAGCAAATTTTAACATCAACATCCATTTGTAGATGGATGAGATGAAAGGCTTATGAAATGTGAGAACAAGATAACTAAAGGGTGAAAGTACATTGCTGTGCCAGTAACATTTGAACAGTAATTTTTTTCCAAAGACTTAACAATTTAGAGTAGGATGAATTGAAACTATCTCAACTGCAAGTACATAATCAAGATTTATCATCTGATTAATATTTTAGTAATATCATCAAAGTAACTGATAATATAGATCATAGTCATAAACTCACACTGTTGCCGATCCATACATAAACAAAATCAAACAGTTTGTTTAGAAGTAGGTAAGATAATTCCTTAGGCTAATTATTATTCATGTAATAATGTTACCATCCTGATATAATTTGCAAAGGTCTGTATCTGCACATATCTTTTCCAAAAACAATTCTTTCGAGTGTGCAATCGGAACTATTTTCAGCCCAAAAATATCAAACGTCCAACTTTTTTTATTTGGCTTTCAAGACCTAATTTGTCTGATGATTACACTTTTACTAGGCAATATCTTCTGTGAAGTCCTACTGACAGCTGATCAAAATTTTCAAAATTTCAGTTTGACGAACTGGTTTTGATACTACTGTACAAAATCAAAAATAAAGAACAGTAAAAAAAGATAAAAACTTCTAATCACTATGACTGTACCTTTTGATTCAGTATGTGAAAGCCTTGAAGGAGAGGGACTCCTTGACCTAAGTTTTCGGCTCCAATCATAAACATCGGGTGTTTGAGATCCTAGGGGTCGGGAAATTCTTGACATTTTATTGCAATATCAGATAAAAATTAAAAATAATAGTGGCAATAATGTCAACCAACTCTATTGTAAACTGACCACCAACAGATGATTTGTAAAGTGAAGAAAGGCGAGAAATCCAGAAAAACGCCTGCAGTAACTTGTCAACAACTCTCACTGACACCTCACTTAGTGATTAGGCACCAATCAGCTGATTACGAAAAGATGGATTATGCACAGATCTGTGATGCAATGTCGCTGAAAATGGCTGAAACGATGCCTTTCTTGATTACAAACCTCCGAAATTTCTTAAAGACGACCGTAATCCGGTCTGTTTTCCAAATGTTGATGAAGTTCTCGACATCTTACCAACAGGAAGCAAGTTGAAACGCGGCGCTCGTTGACCGGCAACGGTTTATACTATTTTCGTCCAAACATATCAGATTTCCAGGAGCGTCTATCGTTTGCCTAGCAACCATTTCTTTGATCCTCGCTGATATGCTACATTCTTCTCTCGCTCCAAATGGGAGTTACACTTTATGTAAAATAAAAATAAAATATATAATTCTAAGTTATTAATCCGAATGTATACAACAAATATTACTTGAAATATTGGTTCACCATCAGTTTTCTTGTATATATACTGTTAAATACTGAACTGTACTTTAGGTAAGGGTGTGGTTTTGTTTTAGATTTAGGGCTAGGGTAAGGGACTCACTTAGGGTTAGCGATAGGATAAGGGTTAGGGTTACGTTATATGTATACGTTATATTTATTATATGAACTATTTTTGTCAGAAAACTTCCATGGAGGAAGTGGCACTAATGTTGGCGGATTTTAGGGCCGGTAACCTGAGTCAAAACAGCTGTGTTGCCGTCATTTGGTTTTGCAATTCACAATCTAAATAAATTTAGATCAACAGGTTTAATTTTTGGTCATACAGTATGACAAAATAAAAAATCTATTGCTCTAAATTTATTTAGATTGTGCAATTCAAGACTTGTTTTGAAATTAAAACTTCTCTTAAATGTCAAACTCAGAATTTATAAGAAATGATTTTCATAATTTGTTTTTCCACATGTGCAGTTATAACCCGTTTAAAACTCGTAAGTTAAACTTTTGTATAACTGGCTGCGCAAGCTTGGCCAGTCAAACAGGTTATAACTGTGTGGACAAACACATTATGAAATTATGTTTTATATACCCAAATTTTTTGAATGTCAATTCCTTCAATTACTTATGATTTCACGATAACATAAGGTAGGTGAGTTGAGAACAAAATAATAACCAAATAAACCAAGATCGTAATAAGATAGAATCATTTGACTTTGACAAACATATGTTCTTTGTCTTGAGATTATGAATCATGATCCTGTCAACGATAAGTATCATACTTGAGAGATACTCGGGAAAACAAATTTTCAATTACGGGAACTGAAAATCACAATGAATATTATAAGTTATACCATTCAGAGGCGGGGTGCATGGGGAGATATCCGCCTCAAGCTTGGTGTTATGCGACGAGCCGAAGGCGAGTTGCATAACACCAAGCGAGAGGCGGATATCTTCCCGTTACCCCGCCTCTGAATGGTATAACGAATTTATCTTATCGAAAGTTTAAACAAAACGCATATAATATGAAGATAAAGGGTAAGAATTTCGTACGTCATTTTACTATAGTTTGTTCTAAGCTACATATCGGTTGATCAAAAGTAACATCCTGAGGTAGGATAATTTTTTTTATCGCAAGTCAACTCTAACACACAAGCCAAATGTTTTGCAAGGAACATATGGATGACATGTAACTTATTTGTTCATGGTATGCTACGTTTCGACACAGATTATGGTGTCGTTCTCAAGAAGCGGAAATGAGTATTGCGGTAGGAGCATATATATCAGTAGTTGGTAAATTACACTGTAAAAACAACTTAATGGAAACGACGCATTTCATGAACAAAGAAGTTGTCATCCATATATTCCTCTGCATTATTGTCATTCCAACTTGCCTAAAATGCCTCTCTAAGAAGTACTCTTAAAGTTTATCGGGTTTTTTTATATTCTTAAAATCTCTTAAAATGATCAATATATATGAGTCTTATGCAAACTCGACGAAAATTTGTAATAAAGATACAAATTAATCCATATTTAACCGATTAATTAAAAATGGTCTATAGGGCCTACATAGTTTTGCGACAATTATAGTTTTATCGGTCAATGTTATATATCAATTTCAAACTGCATACTTAGAAATTTCGTTAGAAGTTTAACTTTTCTTTATACAAAAGGCATGTTCTATTTCACCGTTTGTAGCTGTGGAGCCGTTTTTCATTACAAATTTCCAAAATTAACTGTATTACATGTATATGAACTATTATGAAAATGTATTGAATCCAAAAATGAATGAATGTGTTTGGCGTGATTTCAGTGGAAGCACTGACAAATCATTAATGATCTTTTCAACTTCTATATGTGATTTCCATTCATTCAATCACGATTTCTTCTGGACAAAAAAAATCCAAATAATGTCTCTCAAATAACCACTGAAGTTTAAAATAAATAGTTATAAAGATAATAGTATGTGCATGGAGACAAGAAAGTAAAGCTATTATCTTTGCGTACGAATAAGTGGAAATTAATAGAATTTTGACTTACTTTAGCATAACAAACTTTTTCGTTGTTAGTTTTTATTTATTGTCGATATTATTGTATTTTAAATGAAATCAGTGCTGTTTCTATTTATCCGAAAATAAGGACAACTTTGTGTGCGGCAAGGTCAAGGACGCAAAGATGGCCTTCCTACAGGTAGGCGTGATGTCAAGTGTTTTTATTTGTCAAAATATATTATCTACAACTGAATAATTGTAGGGGCCAAGAACATACATGTTTAGTAAACTGTTTCAGGCATGTGATGTATCAGGAATTATTTGCATTTAACGATCTATATCGACTGCATTTGTCAATGATTTGCAAAAAATGACGTCAGTCAATAGGAAGTGAAGAAGATAATTTGCACTTATTCCGTTGAACTATGTCATAAACGAGTATTACATTTTGATAATTTGTTTTATTCTAAGGCATAAACACCAAACCTTAACAGATTCTACATGTACGTTTTCATTCCTATCTATAGAGGTTTTGCACACCCCTCGCTCACGTACCAACCAAGATTTGGAACTAACACTCTGAACGGGATAATGAAATAGTTTAAATAGTGGAAAAAGTGTTGTTTTTCTTGCTCACATTTTTATGTCACAACGGCGCATCATGACGAATGAATCATCAGGTAAACAATTAAGCAGCTGCAAATTTGACATATGCTGGGTAATGTACTAATCAATTTATTTTACCAATTAATATGATCATTTCTCCTTAATTATTTTGGCGATCTTGTTGCTGTTCTTAGTTTGTTGCTGTTTTGGTGTGTTTTGACCGTAAATTCTTTAATCAGGTGCGTTAGCCCCCTTTGCAAGACACCAGAAGGAGTATAGTTGACACAGGGGAGCTATATAGAAAGTTAATAAGGTGATAGTTGCCGTTGTGTGAAATTTGACTTTAATTATGCTTTTGGTGACAATAATGTGTAAAGTCAGGAAAGGGGATTTCTGTCTTGAGGGAGCAGCGACCAAATTGGGGCATTGTTTTGATGCGCACTATTTGCAGATAGCTGGTGGATAGTTTGTTTACCTGATGATTTATTTGTCATGATGCGCCGTTGCAATAAGAAATTGGGAGCTAGAAAATAAACACTTTTTCATGTATTTTCGATGATTTTATAATCCTGATCCGAATGTTTTTCTTATCGAGTTGGTACGCGATCGAGGAGTGAGCAGAACAACTAAAACAAGTAGGCCAAATAGGGTAGAATGCATTTTACCGGGCGCACATAGATTGTGTCCATTTCGTACTTTCTTTTTTAATCATCTTTTTAACCCTTGGATTTGCATTAGACTATCTCCTTTAGCCATATATATATATAAATTTGTATACTTTCTTTTGTAGGTTTGTTAATATCATCTACCGACATACTATTATGGTAGATAATGTAAACAAACCTACACCCGGCATAATATTTGGCCTTATTAACAAGATACAACTAAATGTTTCGATTGGGATGGGAAGTGATCATGGGATTAATCTACAATGTTAACAATGTAGCTGATCTGGGAAATAAGTTTCCTCTTCCTGAGCAAACCTTACTTTTTGTAACCTTGTTTATATCTTATAAAGATAAACACCAAAATAGTTATAGTCTTGCGCTTATGCTATACACAGTCCATCTAAAACAATGCTTAAAGGGGCAGTCCTATCAGGGTATTTTTGTGTGTTACCTTCAGAGACCCATATATAAAAATAAGTATGAAATAATCAAATAATAATCATATATGAATATAAACAGGTATTAAAGTAATCTTGAAGTTTGTTTCCACAAAAAATACCTGTTAGGACTGACGCTTTAACATGTTGTTATTTTGATGAGCACTTATTGCTGACATGCATGCAATCAAAACATTGCTCTCCACGAAAGAGATTCCTTCTCAACTTGTATCTTAAGGAAAGCAGAAAGTCTAGGTAAGCAATTTGTCTTTTGAAAATGTTTTTCTTTCATGATGTTTAATCTCTTGTTTACTTGGTATTGTCCAGTGGAGAAGATTCAACTTCTTCGAGAAGGAAACTGTGAAGGATCCACAGACTGATCAGTACTTTGACCAATTAAAGGTGGGTTGATGAAAATGTTCAATTTAGAGTTATAGCTAGTCCAACAGCAGAAGACCTGTTAACCTTTTCATCTTTATTGTTTAGCCTACTATTTTAACTTACAAATTGTCAGAGTATCCCTTTCTGGTATAGTACTTTTCAACCTCATTGCTATCTGCTATTGTGATGATACCGACATGTCCCAAAACAAAATGTATTTGGATATAAAAGAATGACACAAATCGATACAATACATGCCATAAAAGACGTTTTTCAGGGTATTTTATAGAGAAAAAAAACCCAAAAACTTTTTACAAACATCTTGAATTTTAGGTGAAATAAATAATTTTAAGGTCAATGATATGTATCATGATACAGACATTGTTATACAATACATATATATCGTAAGATAAATATCAAGATTCTCAATGTATCAATATATCGTCTCAACTGAACTACACATTTGAAATTTCCAAAAAATTCAGTCAATACCTGCAATTCTTACTTTTCTTAGTACTGCCCTGTTCTAAGAAATTATTTTTGAGGTACTTGCTACGAAAAATTTTAATAGCTATATCTCACTTCATGATCACAAAGCTTGAAATATTAAAACATTTCCCACAGGACAAGAATGTGTCTGTGTGCGCAAGTGGGCGGGGTCAACTCATTGTGGGAGACTTTGAGGGCAGCCTGTACTTCATCAGTAGACAGCTACAACAGTCCTCCTTCAAAGCTTATGAGATCAGGGTCACCCACCTCCATCAGATGAAACAACACAATATTATCGTCTCTATTGGGGTGAGTTTCTAATTTGACAGTGTAAAAGTTTACTTAAGCTGTGATAAATTTACCTTCAAGTCCTGCTTCAAATACTCATAAAATGTGAAAAGGACTCATAACATTTTTAGATGTGGGTCGCAGGATGCAAAGATTTTTTTGTGTGGTAATGTTTGCTTACTTATTGAGGGACTCACATAAATCTGCATTGACTCACAAGTCCCTGAACTCATATATGTAGTTTATTCTCTCCATTTATAATCCTTTTTTTTCTGTAATCTTATTTAATAATTATGAATCTAATCATCCTGACGTTTGATTTTTGGTTGAATATTAAACCAATATGTATGATGAAAGATTTTGTGCTTTCCACCGTTAAATGGACAATTGATTTTAGTTTCTTTTGTTTGAATAATAAACCAACATGTATGATGAAAGATTTTTGGCTATTTGTACAGATAATACTTGAAATTAAATGTGGAGTTTGTTTTAATTACACTGATGTTGCTTAACTTTAGATTGTTATGTTACTGATTTATTTGGATTACAGGAGGATGAGCAAGGTGTTAACCCCCTCATCAAAGTTTGGAATCTTGATAAGGTGAGCAATTTACTTTGATAGTATTCAGTTTTAAAATATGACAAAGTATGTGTAATGTGGATCAGAGATGCCTTCAAACACCAAGGCTGGCTGACTGGATATCTTTCATAGAATACTAAACGCATATCCATGGATTGTTGAATCTTCTTATGTTGTGTAGAACATGCATTCTGCAGGGATGGGAATTTTCAGCTGATCAGTTGATTCATCATTTTTTGGTCGGTCTTGACTGTATTTTAAATCATTGATTACTGTCCAATAACCTTAATTTCAAACATTTCATCTGTTTTTGGAAAATCCCATTTCCATCCCTGATTTTGCTAGGAGTTTAAAATTGTTCCGAAATTTTTTTGTTTGTGATTGTTTGACAGAGGCAAAGAATAGGCTGAGTGATAAATTGCTCTTTAATTTATTAAATATTTTTCATCTGAAAGTAGTTTGAAAAAAATATAGTATTGAACTTTTACTATCAAATGATATCTAAGGTCAACCACCCCTCTTCATGCGAGTTAGTGGTAATGGTATTTAACAGCTAAACCCCAGACCAATTTATGAGTTGTATGAATCTCTTCCCCCGACAGATGGAGCGAGGAATCCCTGTTTGTACCAGGATAACAAGGGCAATACCCGGCAACAAACCAACATCGGTAAACTTTCCTATCAATTCTTTCATACTTTGATAATGTTGTCACACTAACTGTCATTAGCAAGAATACCATCTTGAACTCTCTCTCAAATTCAGTTAAATTTTGAACAATAACTGTTGAAAGATTTTCTTATTATCTGGCAGTTGAAATCATTTAGAGAAGCAAACAATTCTTCTCAGGATCCACAGGATGCTAAACAAGATGTATTCATGAGCATTTCAAACTCAAAGTAACAAAGCTAATGTCTGAAATATTGCCCAAGCGGCGTAAAACAATAACTCACTCACTCACTCAAACTCCAAGTGGGTTTCTAGCCATATAAGAACTGGCCCAATCTGAAGTATGTATGATCAAATGTATCATTGCTTATGTTGTCTTTATGTTATTTCAGGTGACATGTTTGGGAGTACACGAGAATCTCAACTACATGGCAGTTGGATTTGAGAACGGAACAGTGGTTGTATACAAGGGAGATGTGACCAGAGACAGGTATTACCAAGAGAACTGCTTTCATGCAGAGTGAACTACCATATTTCTGTGAATGAATCTCTTCATTATAGAAACTTACACCATCAAGCAGTTTTTTAAAGAGTTTTAAGAAACATCAAGCTGTTTCTATGAACAATGCATATAGAATATTAATGGACATTTAACATAAATCCCTGGTTCTCACCTTATGGTAACATTGCACTTGGCCCTCTTCCAGACACAGTAAGTCACGTACAGTGTACGAGAACCAGAGAGCTATAACTGGCCTGTCCTTCAAGACGTCTGGTCGAGACATCATCCTGTTTGTAGTTACCGAGATAGCTGTCAATGCAATCAACCTCACCGCCAAGGATCATCGGGTAAGTTGTGTTAAAATTTTATGAAACGAAAGAGTGGGATGGTACCATTCAAGAGTTTCATAAAAGTATTGTCAAACAGGATCAAGTATTGTATTTTATTTATTACTCGCAAGTGATATCGTCAAAAGTTCAAAAAAAATTTGATGACATGACAATTGCAGCCACTCACTAACATTGTGATGTCATGCTTAACAATTATGTCATTATGTCGTCACGTCAAGCACACAATGTTATAACACAATCTGTACCAACTTTCTTGATTTTTTAAACAGTGATATCTTTAGGTACAAGTAACAAAATATTAAGTTTGCTTATAACATGGGTTGGCCTCTGTTCTGATACATTAAACCACAACATTTTGATTAAGAAGATTTGTCCCACAGGAAACCCTTGAATCATTCGGATCCAAGATGAGATGTACGGTGACCAGTGACGCCAGTCAGGACAACCAGCTCGTCATTGGTCGGCCTGATGTGAGTAGCATCAATATCTTACCAGCTTTAATACACATGATTCGTGAGAAATCTCAAGTCCAGATGTCACTTGGTGCAGAGTGCTGCTGTAGTATAAGTGTCTTTACATTATACCATGCCTCCATGAAATAGAGGGATAATAATAATCAATTTATTTAGAATTCTGATGTCCACATGACATTATATCATAATTATGTTATGAACCAAGGATTCTTTATGATCAAACCTGATTCATATGTTTACCCTTATTGGCCTGATGTGATTAGCTTTAATATCTTACCTGCTTCAATACACGTGATAAATGAGTTTCAGATCCAGATTTCACTTGGTGAAAATAGGTGCTGTATTAAAAGTGGCTTCACATTCTTCCATTCATTAAATAGAAGGGCAATAGTTCTCAATTTATTTGATATCAAGATGTCCATCATCATATCATTATTATGTTTTGAACCAAAGATTTTTTATGATCAAACTTTGCCTTCTAAAATATAAGTAATATGTTAACCTAATTGGTCTTAGTTCTAGTGATCTGAGTTGTTGTTTAACAGATATTTGTCAATCCCATGATGTTTCAGGCGGTATATTTCTACCAGCCTGATGGGCGTGGCCCGTGTCTTGCCTTTGAGGGAGAGAAGTTGCAACTGCACTGGTTCCGAGGCTACCTGGTTGTGGTGGGGAAGGACAACAAGAACATGCCTAGAGCTCCTGTCCTGTAAGTTGAGAGCTTTCTCGAGGAGGTAACAAGCAGGTTCTACATCTATGCTATAAAGGATACATGTAGCCATCAGTAGTGATCTGATGAAGCCGTCTCATGGATGGCAAAACGTTACAATTTAATCCTAAAAGTTGTCTCTCGCCTTGTTTTTATATATATTTGTAGTCCTTCACTTACTTTTAACGATATCAAGCAAAAAGGGGATATTTTTTTTCCAAACCACAGTAGTTTCAGAGTATTACTTTTAGAAAAATGTATTTTTATCACAAAAACAGGAAACTTATTCCTCCACCTCTAGTTTTGTAAGAGCCAAACTTTTCTTTAGAAAATTATAACAATATTTACCAATATATGAAAAGAAATTTTCCCACACATCTAGTTCAGTTAGTTTCTTAAGAAAAAGCTTTCAGTTTGAAAAGTTATAGGATATCCTTTAGTCCTGTAAGTGACTTGCAAAATCATTTACATTCGCAAAAGTAAAAGCTCACTCAAGATTATGCTCTCAGCTCCAGTCCGGTAAATGTCTTGTTTGTCCTTGGAAAAGTGAAACAATATCCCCTTTTAAACTGTAAAGTCTATAGCTAGTTTTAGAATTTGTTCCAAGAATACTTTAACTAGTTTGTCTAATCTATGTGAATTATTTCTTCAGAAGTAGATTTTATTATTTAGGATGAGTCTGTCAATATAGGCACAATCCTAAATAAAAAAGATAATATATGAATATGAATATGAATTCGAAACTATCAATATTTCATTAGAATCTTGTTTGTAAAAATCATTATTAGTAGTGTTGGGAATCGGTTGAAATTTTGTAATCGATCATCAGTTGGGGGTAACCAATCGATGATCGATTAATAATCGGTTACATGTAGTTGCATTTTGGTGTCTAAGATTGATTCCTTCATAAGGGTAGAAAAGTTTAAAAAATAAGTTTTCTATTTTCTTGCTTGCATTTTCACTTGATCCTATATTTGGAAAACAAAAATAACATGTTTTAGTAATGAAATCAATCAGAATCATTCTTTTAGTAATATTACTGACAATTACTGTAAAAATATCTTGATTTTTATCAGTAATCGATTAAATCGATTACAGAAAGTTGTAATCGATTATGTGGTCAAATGGGTCAACCGACCGATGCTCGACCAAATCGATTAATCGGAACACCACTAATTATTAGTAAAAAATTAAAACTGATCATACAACTACTATTTTCTACAATTCTCTTATCATCAGTGGAACTCAAGGTCTGGAGATGAACACAGTGACGGTGTACGACATACAGAACAAGTTCATTGCATACTCGGCTCCCTACCCTGATGTAATTGATGTCATGTGTGAGTGGGGATCTCTCTACGTCCTTGCTGGGGACAGGAAGGTAGGCAGAGTTTTTTGTGATTTGAGGAAGAAATATTGCATAAATGTTGTATGCTAATTTTTTGTCATTTTGCAACTATATTTTTTCTCTCAACATCCTTGCAGGGGAGAGGGATGTAGGCATATTTTTCTGTGTTTTGTACATAGAGAAAGAATCGCATCAATGGTGCATGTAAATTTCATGTCATTCTTTTCGATTATTTCTTCTTATAACTCCTTGGAGGGAAAAGGGAGGTAGATCATGAAAAGTGTTTCTTCTGAAATTGTCACATTCTGAGTAGAAATTGAATAGAAATAGAATCTCATAATTCATAAGATGTCAGTTAATTTTGCACAATTGAAGCATTATTGCAAATGTCGATGGAAAGTTATTATTCATGATTTGTTGCCATGGTTTCAGCTGTATCAGTTACAAGAGAAGGACACACAGACAAAACTGGAAATGCTCTTCAAGAAGAATAATTACACTCTCGCCATCAGGTATAGTTTTTTTAATAAGGAAAATAACATCACTGATTATATTTGATAATTGACATCTATCTAGCTCAAATGATATATAAATTCCTTTTTCAAATAATAGACTTAAATAGACTTATTCATGATAAATATCATTGACTGTTATGTTAACCAGATTCAAATTATTTAAATTAAGGATTACTGTGATATTAGATTAGATCAATATTAGTTTTGGTGTTTTGTATCAAATGATTGTTAACCATGATAGATTCTAATTCTCTACAATATTTGACACTACAGTCTAGCAAAGAGCCAGCAGTACGATGCGGATGGTCTGATCGACATCTTCACCCAGTACGGAGACCATCTGTACAGCAAGGGAGACCACGATGGGGCCATCGATCAGTACATCAAGACCATCGGCAAACTGGAGGCTTCGTACGTCATCAGGAAGGTGGGTAACTTGGATTTATACTGTGAAATGTATTTAGTTGAACAATGACAACAATGTGTTTTTAAATAAAAAAGATTTGTAATGTGTATGATGATGTGTAACATGATAGATTGAATGTGAGAAATTTGATCTAAGGTTCATTATTAGAGAAGGCCTTAAAATAGAAGTCATGTGATAGACTGGTACAGGGCAAAGACTATGATGTTGTTAATATACTTTAAAAAAACAAGTACTTTGTATTTCTTATGATAACCAACAGTATGACTATGCAAAACTAATCAACTTCAATTAAGGGATCCCATGTCGGTTTTAAATGTTAATTGATACTTGATTCCTAACCTAACAGTAGGCAGAGTTTGATTGATGGATGGATAACTTGCACCATTGCTTGATAATCTAATAGTTTAGGGTCGATTCCCTGCCCAACATCGAGACATGAGTCGAGAAACTTGTGGTGTCAGCCAGTCTTGATTTGAAGCGTGCCCCTTTCCACTTAACTGTAATTTGGTACCTGGTATGATAGGATGGTAAATAATCTGAAGTTAAACCTTCAGTGGCAAGATGTATTCTCCTCAGGGATTGTTCCTGAACTTATAGACCATTTTCTGCCCTGTCGCTATGCTATGACGTCATAGATACAATGACAACACAATGCTTTAAAATCAAAAACATGAGAACGTCACAATGCTATGACATCACTGCTTGAGGAGTTTTAGGAGAGTGGGTTTTCAGAAATGTACACTTTTTATGCAAATATAATGAAAAATGATTTTTGATGATAAATAGAAGCTCACCCTTGCGTCTTCAGATATCAAATATATATCAAAAGTCGTTGATAGAAGTAAAATATCCTTGGATATATGTTACTTTTATTAACTGGTGTTGATATATTTGATATCAGAAGACACATTGGTGAGATTCTCTATATAAAATAAATTTATGTGAAATTCCTGTGAGCTAAAATCAATCATTTCTCTGCCGTGACAGTTCCTGGACGCCCAGCGGATCCACAACCTGACCAAGTACCTGCAGGCTCTCCACAAGGCTCAGATGGCCACGGAGGAACACACCACGCTCCTCCTCAACTGCTACACCAAGCTCAAGGACGTCTCCAAACTGGACGAGTTCATCATGGTAAGCTGTTGACATCAGGTATCTGGGTTCTCTGTGTTTCGATACATCTCTTTGTTGGTATCAATTTTAGAATTGCCAGTAAGCTGATTGTTTTTTGAAAGATGGTTTATGGGTTAACTTAAGTGCTTCAAGTGTAAGACAACCAGATTTAGAAACTGGAGTTTCACCCTCTGTTTTGAGAAATCTATTCATAATTATCTAATCATTTTGATGCATAGAGCACTGAACCAAAGAATAATACTTCATTTCAAATAATGTAGCTGTAAACCTGATCTGTCTTATGACTATCCTTGTAGACCAAGGACCGAGAGGTAGACTTCGATGTTGAGACTGCTATCAAGGTGTGCCGTCAGGCCGGGTACCACGACCACGCCCTCTCTCTGGCGGAGAAACATGCCAAACATGAGTGGTACCTCAAGATACAGCTGGAGGACATCAAGCGGTACCACAAGGCCCTCGACTACATCGCCAAGCTGGAGTTCCAGGAGGTCAGTACTCTCAATATGCTGCTGCTTAAAGGCAGGACACAAACATAAAATGATAAGGCTCTTTGTAAGGTTTAATTAACTACTTTTATTTCTCTATGATTATTTCAAAGTGTGTCTAGGCCCACTTAAAAAAACTGCAAGTATTTTTCTTGGTAAAGGTGCCTGATTTGAAATTACAGCTTGAGGTTTTAATGTGTTAATAGTTGGATGCCTGTGATAGCATGCTTCAGTAAAACATTATACGAAACCCGTGCAAATTTGAGTATAACCCTTGCTGTCGTTCGAGTATTACAAAAATTAACACTCGTTTATAAAAAGTCGTATGACACTTCCTCGGATAATAATCTCTGTTTGTTTTGGCAGGCTGAGCAGAACCTGAAGCAGTACGGGAAGGTGTTGATGAGTGAAGTCCCGCAACAAACCACCGAGCTCCTCAAACGTCTCTGTACCGACTACAAACCTGTGGATCGTAAGTGTATTCTCACAGTGAATCATTAAAATTGTTTGTGGCACCTTCAGTATAGACATTTCTGCATGAGAGATAAGTATAATCAATTTAATGGAATTAAGATAAGATAAGATAAGATGTAGCTTTATTATCCTGAAGGAAAATTACTGTGCACCACTGTTGGACGTTTCAATAACTTCAAAGATGATGTATTAATATTAAGTCTTAACCTACATTTGTATCTAAGAAAACCTTCATTAATGCAATTTTGATGTTATTACCTGTGTCTATGTTTGTCCTGTTCATATAACTGTATTTCATGTTGTTATATATTTCTTTATATTCTTTCTCGTTCAGAACCCTTGATTGATCAGTCAAGCATGGATGGTGAGTAATATTTTAAATTTATTACCACTTGGTACTACGTAAAGGGGTATCATAACAATTTGTTATAACACATTTGGGTCATAACACCTTTAAGTGAATTAATTGGCTAGCGATGAACTTTGACATGTCCAGACTACTTTATTCATTCATAAACTTGATATGAAAGGGGAAGCTCGTAAGATAACCTATAAATATAATCTTTCAAATATCTTTACAACATGATATACCTGACACTCCAGTTATACCATTCAGAGGCGGGGTGCATGGGGAGACATCAGCCTCGAGCTTGGTGTCATGCGACGATCCGAGGGTGAGTTGCATAACACCAAGCAAGAGACTGATATCTCCCCATATACCCCGCCTCTGAATGGTATAATGAATTTATCTTACCGAAAGTTTAAACAAAACGCATTTAATATGAAGATAAAGAAAAACGTTAACTGAGAAAACCATTTGACTATAGTTTGTTCAAAGCTACATATCGGTCGATCAAAAGTAACCAGCTTGATCATGTGTTTGAGGTAACATGCATTGTATATTTCAAAACGCTCAATCTGCACGCTTTTTCTTGCTTTTAATGTTCGGGGTATAAATAATTTATCACCCTGCTGAAGATCATTATTTATCCAGTGTCACGTGGACCAATCAGAGATCGAGATTCTTACATGAGGTAGGATAACCTGTTATCTCTGTTACAGGAGGGCATCACAAGATCAAGAAAGCAAATGCAGAAGAATTTATTCACATTTTTGTCAACAACTCGGGAAAACTCACTGAGTTTCTTGAACACATGGTCGAAGTAAGTCATTTTTGCATATCAACTTTCTTTCACAGTGATTTCATGATTCAATAATTTATCAACATACAACAGAAACCTGATATGTAAAATCCCAAGGGACTTGTCAAAAATAATTAGTAATCACTTACTTATCCAAACATGAAAATCTAGAGCAGCTGGGGCAATCTTCTATACTACGCTTTCCACCATGACCTTTGAAATCCAAAAGTTTTGTCAGACAGTCTCATCTGCATTAAGAAATGTCTTCTTCATCATATTCTTTGAAAGTTTTATGCCAGGTTTTCATGCTCTCAGTTTCTAAATGTACTGAATTTCCACTGTATTGTGATTCATTACAACTGTAGCTGCAACTTTCTAAGGCAAGGGAGATAATTATAGTGTTGTTCCACATAACCAAAGCTGAATCATCATTGCAAAAGAAATAATCTAACATCTGACCTATTAGGGACATACTACTTGACAACAGTATTAGAATATCTGCTTCAACATCACCTTTACAGAATGAAGAAATTGTATATCCATGAAAAGGTCTTCATTCCTAATCACTTTAAGAAGAATGCAAATCAAAGATGTCAATATTAACAAGCTGCTATAAGGGTTTGCATGTTTGTATTTCAGGTTCAGCCATATTCAACCAACCTGGTGTACAACACTCTGTTAGAGCTGCTACTACATCACATGACCAGGGAGAAGGATATCACAGTAAGCATGCCCTCAATACCTATTTTTAGGTTCTTCTTCAGAACCACTGGGCACAGAGAGCTGCCATTTTGTGTTTGGCCACTGGGGATGATATTTATGTAGATTCGGTGACACTGTGGTCCCTATGTCTCTTATAGCTGAAATACTGCCCAAGTGCACAATCAACTCAATCACCCTGAAGCCCCTAATGAGGGGAATGCCCTTTTACACATTTTCCTCAATTTATCCATATGCTCTTAATGATGTATCGCATGTAGCTTGATGAACTACAGAGCCAATGACACTATTTTATTTGTTTTATACCAATCATTTGTCACCCCTATCACGCTCCTGCAAGTTAAAATATGATGCTGCATTTCCTAAGTCTTGAACCTGAGTCTGATAGTATGCATGCATGTCAGTCAACCACTTGAATATTGCTTTAATGCTGGTAAGGATAGATTTACATCGAAACATCATACCTTTAGCCGTAAAGGCATTTTTCACACTGCCTAGTGTTATGAGTAACATTACGTGTAGGAGAATGTTTGAAAACTGGCCATTAGTTTTGCACGTCGAGCATATTTGAGGCCGTTAGGCCGAAAACATGCTCCACGTGCAAAACTAATGGCCAGTTTGAGGACATTCTCTTACTTAAAACAAAGTTTAAGTAAACGAGTTTCTGCTGCAAGAATGATCGCCACAACGCAACTTATCATGTGCAAAACTAATTGCGACTTATGTGCTATATGTATTTCATGATCTTCTTGACTGTTAGTTTCAAACACTCCCCTGTCAAGTAAACATCCGTACAGAATAAGTTTGTCCAGTTAAAGTAAGTACACATTAATTCCATATGATTTATATTAATTATACCCCCGCCTTACAGCGTAAGCGGGGGTATATAGCGTTCATTCTTTCCGTCCGTCTGTCCGTCTGTCCGTCCGTCCCAAAACTTTGTGCGGAGCAGATCTCAAAAACTATGCATGCTAGCCTCATTAAACTTCATACACATGTCAACCATGACCCCTAGTTGTGCCTTTTGAGGGTTAGAACTATTTCTGAATTTTCATTTTTGCGGTTTCCATGGAAACGTGACAAAAAAGTGACTCTTTGAGGAAGTCGTTTTGTGCGGAGCATATCTCCAAAACTATGCATGCTAGCCTCATCAAACTTCATACAGATGTCAACCATGATCCCTAGTTGTGCCTTTTGAGGGTTAGAACTATTTCTGAATTTTCATTGTTGCGGTTTCCATGGAAACGTGACTAAAAAGGTGACTCTTTGAGGAAGTCGTTTTGTGCGGAGCATATCTCCAAAACTATGCATGCTAGCTTCACCAAACTTCATACACTTACCAATCATGATCCCTAGTTGTGCCTTTTAAGGGTTAGACCAACAAATTATTTTTATTTTTTGCGGTTTCCATGGAAACATGACTTAAACAGTGACTCTTCGACCAAGTCTTTTGTCCGGAGCATATCTCCCAAACTATTCATTCTAGCTTCACCAAACTTCATACACTTATCAACCATGATCCCTAGATGTGCCATTTGAGGATTAGACCATCACATTTTTTTTATTTTTGGAAACATGATTAAAACAGTGATTCTATGATAAATTACTTTGTCCTGAACATATTTCATTAAATATATATACATCTCAGCTTCACCAAATTTGCTACATATGTCAATCGTGATTGCTGGATATGCCTTGTGAGAGTTAAACGATATATATGGATTTTCTTCTCTGTGGTTTCTTTGGAAAACATAACTTACAAAGTGACTCAACAAAAATAATTTTATCCTCAGTGCATCTCGTAGAATATTCATGAGAACTACGTCAAATTTGAAACAAAGATCAACCATTATCTCTAGATGTACCCTTTTAATTGTAAAACCTATTAATGAATTCGGTATTTGGGTTTCAGTTGAAAGAAGACTTACACAATGACTTACTGTACACTCAACTATCATACTTTAACCAATATTAATCAGTTTTACTATTTGAAATTCTTTGAACAAAGTGGGGAGCGGGGGTATGTGAGCTTTGCTCGCTTCTTCACTTGTTTACTTCGTCGAAACTATAATTCATTTTACACATTTTACATTTACTGTATATTATTTGATTTCATTTGATATATTTCTTATATTTTAGAAGTTTAGTTATGTTATTTATTTCCAATAAATAGAGCAATATTTCTTTAAAAAATATTATAAACATAAGAACTAAGAAAGGATAATCCTATTGGGGAAATGGACATCTAGTAATCCACAGTGATATATATCCTTAATTGGAAGTAGTACACTTGAATAAAAAGAAACAAGAGCGTCGATCCTCAATCGTTCTTACAAATACGAAACAAATAGCGTGTGCCATATCCTATTTTTGAATTATCATTTTTATTATGATTATGATTAAGAGAAAAATCTTAATTCAATGGGGCAGTAGCACGTTTTTAGGGGTAATATAAGGTGATGTCAGGAAAATGAAAATTAATGGTTCAAATTGAAAGACAATGTTTTTATACTAAATTGAGCAGTAATAATTCAAATACATAACGTAAAATTTTGCCATGCGATTCCTTTTTCTTTCACATACCGAATAAAAGGTGTTCACACAAAATAGCCACCAATGGATTTCATGTGAATATTGATACTTTGGCCTCTGACTATGGATGATTGGCTTGTGTAATGAGATTTTTGCCACTTTCAAAATAATATTTAATAATGACATAATAATATAAATAATACATTAACTTATAATTATCAGTGAAAGAATAAAAATAAAAATTATCAAAAATCGTGCCACTGCCCCTTAAAAAATTAATTAAAAGATAATTAGTAATGACATAAGAATTCATATGTAGTACTTACTAAGTAATAATTGAATACCTAGCATTTATTTAAGGCATTAAGAGACATTTGAATTTGGTGAATAACAATTCATTCGATGGAGATAATATAAAAACAAGTTAAGTACATATGATATAATCTCGTTATTAGGTATAAATAGTTTAATCGTATATCAACTTAACGGTATCATTACATAAGCATTCCATATCAGGAGAAAATCATCTTTAAGAAGCATTTATCAAATAATCAGGACACATAACAACTCTATATTAATCTTTTTATAAAGATTATGTTTTTAGTCTTATAATGTTTCAATAAAAATCAATAAACTTATATGTCTGTTTAACTTATTTGTAATATGCATTGTACATTCTAAATACTGTTTTAATAGAATTGTTTATTTTTTTCGCATAACAGGCGTTTTATTTCCAGTTTCTTGCGTTTGAAATACCTTATTTTCGTTTTTGTTCGATAACTCTACTTTCCTAAAATAAACCGTGCACATGTCCCTTTAAACTTTAATAAAATGTTGCGCTGCTTGTTAGCCGGTTTCGTCCAAGTCGCCATATGTTTTGCACGCAATTTTGGATTTCGGCACTTTCTCGAGATTCAGGCTGTTGCGTTCGAGCGCATTGATTTCGATGGCAACATTCTTGGCATCGGTCCAACAAACTATTGGAGACCTTCCGTAAATTAGTCAACTATTGGAGACGTTCACCAGCGAAGTACGAAAACAAAACTATACTAATGTTTACGTAACTTTGTTTTAATTCTGCATAATTTTCATCATCTAGCAATTCCACAGATATTTTAGATGATTTTATTGAAATTGTACCATTAGTTGCTTTTATAAAGTATGTCCATGAAATCAGTCTGATGAGATAAATTCATGAATTAGATCATCATATCCTCTATTTAAAGAAAAGGTTTGGTTTTGATTCACAGATGAAAGTTAAGAGAGAAAGACGCACACTTGAGCTACTTAAAAATCCTGATGTGAGTATATCAGCTTGTATACATTTATCATCATGAGATGATGCAATATATCTTATATAATTCAAGCATAAAAATTGTTTGATATGAATCATATAATCCTTCTCAATGATTTTGTATAGATATAAGTCATCGAGTGTCAATCCTGATAGCCTTATGAAATACAGAACTTTAAAGAAAACATTATTAAACAGAAAATTGTTATCTTGAAAATTGAGCCATATGATATCTAAAAGGGCATGAAAATCATAATCTTTAAAATACAAGCCTCTGATTCTATTTATTTACTTATTTGCAATACCTCAACAATCACCACTTCTTGAAAGTGTATGAATTTATTTATCCATGTTCCAGTCGAGGTATGACATACACCAGGCCCTGATTCTGTGTCAGATGAACAACTTCAAGGCAGGAATCCTCTATCTTTATGAAAAGGCTCACCTGTGAGTTCAAACTTCTGTTTATTTACACCTGTGTCTTCTTTATCTCATTCAAACCAAATAAAAAATAAGCTTTTTTCACCCCCACAAAAATGGTATATTAAATGTTACATCAAATGGTATTAAGTGGTATCCGTCCATTACACATTGTGTCCAGCTCATAACTTAGTAAAAAAATGTAATAAAATATTATCTTCATTAAATTTAGGGATTTTTGAGAAAAAGTGCTAAAACTGTTAAGTCCAACAACTTCTAAACTAGTCATGATGTTTTGATCAAATTTGTTAAGATATGTTAAATCTGTACATATTGTACCATTAGCAGGGGATATAGTACGACCCTGTCAGGTGCTTGTTGCAAATTAATTTGAGTAATTTTTATATGTTGTTTTCAGCTACCAGCAGATACTGCGCTACCACATGGAGCATGATGAGTATGTCCATGTCATTGATTCCTGCAAGAAATTCAGGTAAATATAAAAAAAACTTTCCGTAGAGAATTCTTTTTCCAAGTGGGTCATCCAAAAACAATTATTCTTTGATTTTGTATGTATTGAAATGTAACAAGATCTTAAATGAGATTTTTGATAGGTTTCTATCTATTTTTCTCATTGTAAAAGTTTTTAAGTTGTATTCTTTTTCTCTCAAATTATGTTTTATTCTACAAATTAGAAGTAGTAATCATGTCTGACTATCATGTCTTCTGGTCTTTCTCCTTCTCATAACTCTTGACACTTAGTTTGACATTTATTATCATTATAATATATAGATGTGCCCATTGTCTGAGCTAAAAATGTAATAAGTATGTAATAATTATGATATGTGCCTGATGTATGTGCTTATGTAACATGTGTATGCTAATCCTGTTTCGATTCCCACCAGCCAAACAGACCCAAGCCTCTGGGTTCAAGCTCTGTCATTCTTTGCTCGGAAGGAGGAGAACTGTAAAGCCCAGCTCATGGAGGTTTTGGCTCGTATCCTTTTCTTGTCACAGAATGGTGATAACACTGTAGCAATGGGTTGTCGAATGTAGGGAATGTTAGTTCCTTAGCGTGATTCTGAAATTCTGAAAAGTTTACCTTTTGACAAAAAGAAGTAGGGTGGCTTGCTAAATTTAAATTAACCAATATGTTTAAGAGCTCAGCTCATGAAGGTCTTGGCTTGTATCCTTTCTTGTCACAGAGTGGTGAAAAACTGTCGCATTTGGTTGTTTAATGTAGGGAATGTTAGTAATTTAGCTTGATTCTGAAAAATGTACAACCTTTTGACAAAAAGAAATATGGTTGCTTGCTACAATTAAACTAACCAATATGTTTAAGAGCCGAGGGTGGATTGGGTAATTTTATGGCATTTTTAACGCTTTTCCTATAGTAATATTTTTATTCAAATTTATGCTAACAAATATCCTACTGCTATGAATCCAGTCATCTTTAAAATGATACCTACAGTAAGGGTTGTCTCAAGTATTCTATTTTTAGCTCATCTGGCCCGATGGGCTTATGGCATGGCATTGTGTCCGGCGTCCGTCCATCCGTCCATCCGTCCGTCCGTAAACTTTGTGGAATTTCGACTTCTTCTCCAGAACCATAAGGCCTAGTATGTTGAAACTTTGTGTACAGACTCCTTGGCTAGTGAGGATTATAAATTGTAGCTTTGGTGGCCATGTGACCCCTAATAAGGGCCACAGGGGCCACACCCTAAAAACCTATTTTCATCTTCTTCTCCAGAACCATAAGGCCTAGAAAGTTGAAACTTTGTGTACAGACTCCTTGGCTAGTGAGGATTATAAATTGTAGCTTTGGTGCCCCTGTGACCCCTAATAAGGGCCACAGGGGCCACGCCCAAAAAACCTATTTTCATCTTCTTCAGAACCATAAGGCCTAGAAAGCTGAAACTTTGTGTACAGACTCCTTGATTATTGAGGATTATGAATTGTAGCTTTGGTGACCCTGTTGCTCCAATGAAGTATAAGGCCAGCCTTGAAAACTGAAACTTGTCGCCTATTATACTTAATTTTATGATTGGTGACCCTTTGGCCTCTACAAAGGGGGAATCACATTTGCCACACTCAACAGCATATATTGTAATTGACGATGAAGCCTGATGAGCTACAGAGCCAATGGCTCTATTTTTCATATATGTATCAGTATGTATTATGTCCATTTCCTTTAACAAGACAGACATTGACAAGAAGAATCTGCTACCTCCACTCTTGGTGATCCAAACTCTCGCTCACAACTCTACAGCAACTCTCTCTGTGGTCAAGGTAATGTTGCCTTTCTGCCTGTAAATCATTGTAGTTTCTTTCAGAGGCATTTAGAAGCTGGTTGATGAATGAGAACAAGTTATTATGGATAGTCAAGTTCTTTATTGCATGAAATGCGACGTTGCGGTGTAGATACTTCCACTTGCTTGAGCATTTGCTTGATAACGGTGTTAGTAAGTACACGGAAACATCGCATTTCATGCAAGAAGTTGACTATCCATTATAACTTGTTCTTAATTGTAGATTTTTTGCTGGAACAGTTTGCAAAAATATTCATAAAGTCAATGGCTTGATGGCTCAAAATTATTCCCTAACTCCTAAGCCCATAAAAACAAAGTCTCCCTAAAAAATATACCTTCCATCTTAGTTACTGGTAATGTGTTTGGCTGAAGAAGTAAGATCAGCAAGTGTTAAGAAAAGTTACCTGTAAGCTAGTTGTAACATAAATTAGAATAGAAATATCAATCACTTCACAAGCTAATGTGTCATTAATCATAAAATTATGTGATGTGGGTATCCCTAGACTTCACAAGACTCTTTTATCCATTACACATGTAAAGATCATTTAGTGCAAAAGTAATTGCCGATATTATCTAGGAGGATCACAATATAAAAACCTCCTAATATTATTCATATTATAATATAAGGAGTGATGATACATTAACACAAGATAAATTCTACACTGAGATTGGAATGTCTTTAAAGGGTTTATCTGTAAACATAAGTAATTCACAAATTACAATCCTCCTCAGTGTTTTTAGGATAACATTTTCCGCTGTCTACAGCTGGAGAACAAGATAAATTCTATACTGAAATCATTATGTCTTTACACCATTAGCTTAAAGGGGCAGTAGCACATTTTTAGCTCATCTGGCCTGTAAGGCCCGATGGGCTTATGGCATGGCATGGTGTCCGGCGTCCGTCCGTCCGTCCATCCGTCCGTCCATCCGTCCGTCCGTAAACTTTGTGGAATTTCGACATCTTCTCCAGAACCATAAGGCCTAGAAAGCTGAAACTTTGTGTACAGACTCCTTGGCTAGTGAGGATTATAAATTGTAGCTTTGGTGGCCCTGTGACCCCTAATAAGGGCCACAGGGGCCACACCCTAAAAACCTATTTTCATCTTCTTCTCCAGAACCATAAGGCCTAGAAAGCTGAAACTTTGTGTACAGACTCCTTGGCTAGTGAGGATTATAAATTGTAGCTTTGGTAGCCCTGTGACCCCTAATAAGGGCCACAGGTTCCACGCCCTAAAAACTTATTTTCATCTTCTTCTCCAGAACCATAAGGCCTAGGAAGCTGAAACTTTGTGTACAGACTCCTTGGCTAGTGAGGATTATAAATTGTAGCTTTGGTGGCCCTGTGACCCCTAATAAGGGCCACAGGGGCCACACCCTAAAAACCTATTTTCATCTACTTCTCCAGAACCATAAGGCCTAGAAAGCTGAAACTTTGTGTACAGACTCCTTGGTTAGTGAGGATTATAAATTGTAGCTTTGGTAGCCCTGTGACCCCTAATAAGGGCCACAGGGTCCACGCCCTGAAAACCTATTTTCATCTTCTTCTCCAGAACCATAAGGCCTAGAAAGCTGAAACTTAATGTACAGACTCCTTGGCTAGTGAGGATTATAAATTGTAGCTTTGGTAGCCCTGTGACCCCTAATAAGGGCCACAGGGGCCACGCCCTAAAAACCTATTTTCATCTTCTTCTCCAGAAGCATAAGGCCTAGAAAGCTGATACTTTGTGTACAGACTCCTTTGCTAGTGAGGATTATAAATTGTAGCTTTGGTGGCCCTGTGACCCCTAATAAGGGCCACAGGGGCCACACCCTAAAAACCTATTTTCATCTTCTTCTCCAGAACCATGAGGCCTAGAAAGCTGAAACTTTGTGTACAGACTCCTTGACCAGTGAAGATTATAAATTGTAGCTTTGGTGGCCCTGTGACCCCTAATAAGGGCCACAGGGGCCACACCCTAAAAACCTATTTTCATCTTCTTCTCCAGAAGCATAAGGCCTAGAAAGCTGAAACTTTGTGTACAGACTCCTTGACTAGTGAGGATGATGAATTGTAGCTTTGGTGACCCTGTTGCCCCTAATAAAGGCTACAGGAACTTCCTTCAAATCTATTTTCATCTTCTTCTCCTGAAGTTTAAGGTCTAGAAAACTGAAACTTGTCGCCTATATACTTAATTTTATGATTGGTGACCCTGTGGCCTCTACAAAGGGGGAATCACATTGGCCACACTCTACAGCATAATTGATGATGAAGCCTGATGAGCTACAGAGCCAATGGCTCTATTTTTAGGGGGAATATAAGGTGATGTCAGGAAAATGAAAATTGATGGTTCCAATTGAAAGACAATGCATTTAAACTAAACGAAACAGTAATAATTCGAATATATAACGTAAAGTTTAGACATGCGATTCCCTTTTCTTACCCAAAATGAATTAAAGGTGTTAAAAAAAAATGGCCGCCAATGGATTTTAGGTTAATCTTCATACTTTGTCTTCTGACTATGGATGATTGATTTGTGTTATGAGATGTTTGACGCCATTAACATAATACATATAGCATTAACGTACAATTATCAGTGAAAATTTAAAAATATAAAATTTTCAAAAAACGTGCTACTGCCCCTTTAAAGTGTTAGCAATAAGTAAGTCACAAATGGTAATCCTCCTCTTGTATGTGTTCAGGATTACATTATCCGCCGCCTGCAGCTGGAGAACGACCAGATAGCGGAGGACGAGCGACTCATCAAACAGTACAAGGAAGACTCTGACAGGAAACGTATCCAGATAGAGGAGCTAAAAACATCGTCAGTATCACTTTCAATAGATATTTAGTCAATAAAAAATTTTGACAGTCATTTAAGGACAATATGACAATAAATAAAAAAATCTGTATCGAAATGTTGCATTCTGCAAACATAGAAGTCATTTCTGAAATATTTTTCTTCAATTGAATGTTGTCAATTAATCATTAACTTATTGGGGTTTTTTTTTTAATTGAAAAGAAGCCTCTGAAATTCTTGTATTTTCTCTAAAATCAAACTCCCTAGGGTTCTCGTAGGCTTGTATAGTATCTGTTTTATGTAAGGTCTGTATCAACTATTTTCTCATGTCCCCAGAGCTAAGATCTTCCAGGCGTCCAAGTGTAACATCTGTAACCACCCGCTGGAGCTGCCGTCAGTACACTTCCTGTGTGAACCACATTCCTACCATCAACAGTGAGTACATGTACATATGAGTGTAGCAGGATTGAAAATCCAATTTTTTCACATCCAGCGGGATTCGAAAATGGGACCTCATGGTTGACAGTCAGACACTCTACCTGGTCAGCTGGGGGGATATCTCTTCAGCCAAATCCAGAAGGAATTCTTTTGACTCTATCCTGTGACTCATTCTCGAGACTAACATTTGAGAGATATGCATATGAAGGATTTAGATACCCATTAATAAGGATTTACAAACCTGAAAAGGACTTAAAGATGTTGTGACATTAAGGAATAGTCCTGGCAGACATTTGGCGCCAAATCCAATATTTTCATGTTCAGCTTGATTCGAGAGTTAGACACTCTACCTGTTCTGCTAAAGAGATACCCTCCCAGCCGAAGCCAGTAGGACTGAATTTTGACCGAATAAGAAAAGGTTTGATGGATAGTCTCCTTGTTAGTACATTTGTTCAAAGTTTCAGTTCAAATACTTACATTGCATCCATATAATACATCAAGTTGTTTGCTTGTTCCCTCAAACCACCAGACGATGACACTTTTACACAGATGTTCATCAGGTCTTATTACCTTAGATAACACTGTTTATCTCTTTATGACTTATAGTATGTACACCTTGAGTTTGCTAATGCACTAAGGAACTTATCTATGTTAACTTCTAATATTGGTTGTTACCGTTGAAAATTAATAACCTGTGCAAAAACAACCATGACAATGCTATGCCCATGTAGAAAATAACTGCAGCTTCGCATGCTTTTACTATTATACTCATTGTCACACAAATATATTTGGAAATTTTGTAACTAATTTGTAATTTTGCCTTCTTAACCAATGTTTCACATCTGTTTCAGCTGTTTTGAGAGTTATGCAGAAAATGACACTGAATGTCCTGTGTGTGCTGCAGAAAATAGGTAAATCATAATGAACTTATCTTAATTAGTTCAAAAATATTAAATAGAGAGAGAGTGGGATGTATATTTTTTTATTTTTTTTTTTTTTCTAATTTTAATTATGTTTTCATAGGTGTTTTTAGGTAACACACAAAAAGAATGAACCATTGGTTAACTGTTGCAATTGAAACACATTCGAATTCATTCACAATGCTTATGATTATATCTTTTTCTCAAAGTTTAAATTAGTTTTAGAAAAATCTCATGAAATAGAAAGATGTGATTAAATTGTTGTTTTGTTGATTAGATAAAAGATAAATTAAAGTTTTTCAAAATGTCAAGAAATTTTTTTGAGAAATCTGTAAAAAAGCATGAACTTACTACTCAATGCACACTGTACTACAAATCTTGTATTGTGTTGCCTTTCAGAAAAATCATGGACATTATCCAGGCTCAAGAACAAACTAAAGATATTCACGAACATTTCCACAATCAGGTTGGTCGTTCTTGTCATGACAGGTCTCTGTTTTGAGAAATGTGAGAGTGGTTGGGTCTGTAAAATTTGAAGGAAAAAATTGAACCAAGCATTGTATTCATGTATCATGTGCTGATTAAAGTCAGTTTATTTTCATATCGTCTGCCAGTACCTTACGGTAGTTAAACCAAAATGAAATTAAAAAACTACATTTATTCTATATACATGAATGTTAAATCAACTGTCTGTATTAGACATACTATGAAAGGTATTGCCCCATGTGGTAAGATTGCAAATGAGAAGCCCAGTGTTTTGTGTTCTCTTTGAACCACTGCAGCACAGCCAATGTTATAGAGGATACATTTTTGTTTATAATATGCCTTTATGGTAAAAAATGTTGTGATTTACATTCAAAACGTATTAACTAGATTTTTCTTGTGACATCGTACCATTGTTGCATCGAAACTTAGAATAGGTGATAACATTGTGTTGATTGTAGAAATGATGTCGATGGGTGAAATGACGTCAACCCATTGTCAACATGACGTCATTCCTCTGTGATATTTTCACTGACTTGAAAAAGTGATATCACACTCAGTGTTGAAAACATGTTTCTAGAACTGAGAAAATTCAGTCTCTTACCACTTACCATATAATAATATTTGTTTATTTGTACAGTTGGAGCGAGCACCAGACGGTTTCTCTGTTGTTGCAGACTATTTCGGAAGAGGCGTCTTTAACAAGGTCTGTGGATTATCCCTCAGTGTTGTCTCTTTATTGTGCTATACCTTGACATGGACCTAAAAAAAATTATCCTGTTTATCCACTCATAAGTAATGATTAACAATATATTTGGAGGGTGGGATAGCACAGTTCGGCTTCGGATCAGGAGGTCTGTGGTACGAATCCCTGCAATTATACTAGCAGCCGCAATATAAGTGAAATATAAGTGAAATCGGTGATAAACCCCTCATCACCTCACCTCACAATATATTTTTTTACAGCTTTTTACGAGTTGGAATTGGCACCTTTCATATTGGGATAAATAAGAATATTGTCAGGTTTTGTTCTTCTCTATCTGTCTCTTCAAGTGATTGAGTTGAAATATAAAAAATTTGAAATTATATGCTGTTTTTACAAGGTCTGTAGATTATCCTTCTGTACTGTCTCTTGATTGTGTTATACCTTGACATGTGTCTAGAATTATGTATCCCTTTATCCTGTCATAAGTAATCAAGTACATGCTGTTTTTACGAAGAAAGTAATAAATATTGTTATAAAATTGGACACACTCTGACAACTGATTGTTGATAAACACTAAACCATAATTTTTTCTTCTATTCAGGTTACGCTAATCACCGACTCCCCTACACATCAACGCTTACCTCAAGGAAGATTTCCATAATAGCACACTTTAGCTTTCGATAGAACACCAGATACATTGTCAGCTTGAGATTAAAATAGGAAAAAAGATTTGATACTTATGAAAATGATATGGTCAAAACCAGTAACAAGTAACTTGTTGTCAAGTAAGATTATTAGCAGCCCCGTCTAAGGACGGGGCTTCTATCAGGTTTTGTGCAGTTTCCGTGTCCGCCGCGCACATACTAATGGCTATAACTTTTTTCTACTTAACTTTCCAGAACTTGTATTCATAACTTACTGCTTATACCTCTGGGGAACGATTTTGACATGTTCACTTTCAAGGTCAAAGGTCAAGGTCACAAGCTATAAAATCACAAAAAATTCCTTGTAAACGCGATAACTTGAAAAGTTTTTGTGCTATGAAGCTCTAACTTGGTACGTATCATCCTTGGAAGAGTAACAAAATTTCAAAAGGTTTTCGCTACAATCTGTTCAAGGTCAAGGTCACAGCAAGGTCACAACTTTAGCATGATTTTGCGAAAATGCTTTATTTTAACTATGAACACTTTTAATCAATAGATGATTGTTATACTCAATGAAAAGTGTTCATAGATTGTGTAACCTTGAAGGTCAAGGGTCAAGGTCATGAGATGTGTTATTACAATGTGCAATTAATTTGGATATAACTTTATCCCATTAAGCTTTTCAGAATTCATAAACATGTATAAGTGTTTACACCTCTGGGGACTTAGAATGACATGTTCACTTTCAAGGTTAAAGGTCAAGGTCACGAGCTATAAAATCACTAAAAAATTCCTTGTTAACGCGATAACTTGAAAAGCTTTTGTGCTATGAAGCTCTACCTTGGTATATATCATCCTTGGAAGAGTAAAAAAATTTGAAAAGGTTTTCGCTACAATCTGTCCAAGGTCAAGGTCACAGCAAGGTCACGACTTTAGCATGGTTTTGCGAAAATGCTTTATTTTAACTATGAACACTTTTAATCAATAGAAGATTGTTATACTCAATAAAGAGTGTTCATTGATTGTGTAACCTTGAAGGTCATGATATTTGTGTTATTACAAATTGCAACTAATTTGGATATAACTTAATCCCGTTAAGCTTTTCAGAACTCATAAACATGTATAATTGTTTACACCTCTGGGGACTTTAAATGATCTGTTCACTTTCAAGGTCAAAGGTCAAGGTCATGAGCTACAACATCACAAAAAAATTCTTTGTTAACGCGTTAACTTGAAAAGTTTTTGCGCTATGAAGTTTAAATTTTGTATATATTATCTCTTGAGAAGTACAAAATTTTAGAAAGGTTTTGGGTACGAACTGTGAAAGGTCAAGGTCACAGCAAGGTCAACAAATATTGAGAAAATGGATTATTTTAACTTTAAACACTTTAATTCGATACATTAATGTTATTTTCAATGAAATGTATTCTTTGATTGCGTGACCTTGAGTGTCAAACGTCAAGGTCACAAGAAAATGCCCAATATGCTGAGGCTTGTAGAAGGCAGAACAGGGTAAGGCGAAACTTGGGGTTTTGGGGCTGCTCTGTTTTTGCGGTGTCCCGCAAACACTAATCTAGTTTTGATAAACATTTTGAATAAGGTCACTCTTGTATGAAACATATTGTTTAGAACCAATTCCATTCCGATTTGTCATGAATTTAAATGTTGATATATCGATATAATCACACTAGGTATAATTTACACAACAAATGATGATATTGTATAAGAAGAACATTAAAGATGCTGTTTCATACTTGCATGCGGTTCAGGCTGAAATTTAGCTATTGAGAAAAGAAATACATCACTTTGTAGAAAAATCTTTCGTCGAAATTTTGATATCATATTTAGATTGTTTAATCAACAATAACATACTTATTTCGACGCCAAAAGCATACCCAGTAGTACCCCTTGTAGAAAGGGCATAGCATTTAACGAAACCGCTTTCGGTGACGTAATCATTATGCGTGTAGGATTTACACCGTGTCACAACTAGCGTATTTGGGTTCGATGGGTATCAACTTTGACAGCAACGAATACTATATTCGGAGAAAAAGAAAAGAAAATCTAGTCGTGCTCGACAAAGGTGGTTTTCAAGCGTATATTTAGAGACCGGAAGTTGTGAGATGGCCACACTTGATTCGCCTTTTTGTTGGCTGCCGTTTCCGTAATTTTGGTAAATTATCTCATATTTAATGAATTTTGGTCCTATTTTCCCTAGGTTGGTCGCTAAATTTTTCTAAAAATACAACGAATACATTAAAAATACTTTAAAAAATATTGCAAGTATGATACAGCATCTTTAATGTATTTGTCTCTTATTAGCAATGATTTATCCAGTATTGTCAACAATCATGTAGTGCTTATTAAGCACTAACCAAATTAGAAAATGAAAATATTATACATTGCATTACATAACAATGAATGTATTATGATGGATCTTTTTAATATAATATACGATCTGGAGCATGAACCAATGTTGAATATATTGAAATATTTGTTGATGTTGATGTTTTGCTTTGTTGTAAATTGTGCAATATGATGTAATAAACTCAGAAGCTATTTAACAGAAAGGCTGTGATTGCAGATTTTTCTGTGTTGTCAAATTGAAATAAATGAATGATATGTAGATCACTTGTTTGTTTTGAGAACTTGAATGTCTTGTACACTTGTTAAAGGGCCATATTTCATTTTCCATTCCTATTATCGCATTTTAGAAGAAGAAAAAGTTGTTCCTTAGAGAAAACATTCAACTATATTCTGACACCAAAAAACAAATTCTTAAACAAAGATAATGTCCCTAAATTAAAATTTAAGTAAACCCCCCTCTAAAACTTGCCGTAGCTTAAAAAAAAACTCATAAAAGAAAACGTTATGGTCATCTTTTAAAGCTATGAGAAAACATTTAACTCGTATCTATTGTTTCACAACTATGCATCAAAATCAATATCTGTTTAGAACGGTGTTCCACAAAGATATGTTTTGTGACCAGTACTCTTTTTTCTTTATAACTCAAATAATATTTTCTTGCTAAACTCTCACGACCTCTTTTGTTACCTTGCCCTTGAGCAGGCCTAGCCTGGAAACCAGGCGCTATATAAGCAAAGCTCAAGAAAAAATCAGTTTCTTTTTACATGCCTTGAACAATAGATTTTAATTTTGGTGGACTGTCTTAATCACCATAATCGACCAGATGGCCAATGCTTTAATTTTGGTATTATTCTGAAACTTCAAATGGCTTCTTATACAAAAGCCAAAATTGATGTCAATTAAAAATGTGTGAGAAGGGATATCTGAATTATAAGATATTAAAACAACAAAAGGCATTATATTATAATCTAAATAATAAAATAATTAATGGCAACTGAAGCAATAGACAATTTCATCGAATTTTAATAATAAAACAGAGTATACAATGTAACATGTAATCAAACAATCTTTAATGCTCGGCTTCATATAATACTCACTTCCAAAAATCAATTTAGCCAAGTTAACATGAACAGTTTAACAATAACTTTTACACTTGTAAAATCTGATTAACAATCATACAAGAAGGATTAAGTCCAAAATCTAATTTTCAAATGGTTTTTATTCGTTATTTAGTGTTTCTGGAAGATATATTAGTTTGTTATGTACATATATATTGCACTATACAAATGGCAGTAAATATCACATTGAAATACAGATAATTGGTATTTAAGGCACCGGGAAAGTTGTGTTTTTGACATCTTATCAATCTATTTATAACTTCATAGACAAAGTTCAAAATTAGGTCTGGACACAGCTCATGCAGAAACAGTCCATAGAAAAATGAAACAGAAAGGCTTAATAAAAATTAAGCTTATAAATTCCATCTGGGGTAATTAGAAACAAATGTTTAAAGTTCTATAATAGAGAGCACACTATAAACGAACAGTTTTGCAATGAACGAATTAATAACTTTGACATGACATGATTGAAAACTTCATGAAGCACTTTTTCATGCTGCTAATAATGATATTTTTTAAGTAGTGGTTTTTGTTGAGAAGTATCAAAAGTGACTGTAAATGTTTTGACAACATCTTGAATCATTTAGTTCATTGTGAAACTGAAAAGAAGTAAGAGGTATATCAATCAAAGTAAATTCTAAAAGCAATAGCTTCCAACTACAGAATACAAATATGGTATCAAAGTGCATAACCTCCTTAAGGACTGGATTATAGCTAATATAATTGAACATGTCATTGTGCAATGTGACCTAGGACAAACCCTCCTTCATATTGAGAGCATCATGTCGATTAAGAGTGAAATCTTCCCTCTAAAAGGGCTTTGTAAAACCTGATCCTTGACCATATTGTCCAACAATCTCTAAAAAGGATCCAATGCCCGTCTGGCTAAGTCAACAAGGTAACTGTCACCAACTTTTGATGTCACCAAGATTTGAGACTTATTATTTACAATCAGTGAGTGGTCTGCTACAGGGATCACGCCTCTGTCCGATCTTCTTTAGCAGGGCCGTCAATAACGTGTATCTCCCCGCTCCCCATCTCCCTCTCCACGGGACAGTCCGGCTCCTTGGTGCAGAGGGGTCCACACAGGAAGAAACCATAGTCGCAGCACCGACATAAGACGTCGTGGGCCCAGCAGTAGACAGAGGCGAGACGACAACACCCATTGTAGTTGCCACAGCACCCGGTGTCTGACCCCCAGATAGACCAGCCCCGCGGGTTACGGCATGCTGGAAGTCTGCGGGAAGGAAACGGACTTTACACTGATGTCAAGTAATTTTGAAGTAGAAATGTTAATTTTCAATGTTTGAAGTAGAAATGTTAATTTTCAATGTTCGAAGTCTGTATATCATTTTAATGTTTCATGCAATCTTGTCACGCTTCTTACTGGCAGTCTGCAGGAAGGAATTGGACTTTACACTGATGTCAAGTAATTTTAGAGTAGAAATAACAGTGTTCATTTAATGTTCAAAGGCTGTACATCACTCTACTGTTTCTATGCAAAATTCTTACGATTCTTGTTTTGATGGATAGTCAAGCTGTCTATTGCAATATATACGCAGTCGGTGCAGATACTAGAACCGTCAACACTTGCTTGACAACGGTGCTAGTATGAGTATCAATGTGTGGCATGTAAGGCAACAAAGAAGTGGACTATCGATAAAACTTGTTCTACAGAATGGGAAGGCACTTCATTTCGTTGGTCAATTTCATTACATTGTGTTTTTGATTTAATGAATAAGACGACTATTCGATAAATTATCCGTTTCATGCATGACCTTGATAAATTGCTAAGTAGTCAAATGAAATTCACATAAAAAGGTATATTCGTCCATTATGTAGTTTCTACTATAATTTCTTGATATGTGGTACTACGACGTCTTATTTAGATAAGATCGAGAGAGGTGTATATGGAAAACATCTTCTTTATTTATTTTATACAACTTTCAACAACTTGTTTATCGATTATTAGTTGATAACATCGCATGTCATGAATAAATCAGTTACTTCTCACAATTCTTATCATTCAAACTTCCGGAATACCTTTGAAAACGTCTTAAAAATTGAAGTATTGTATTGATAACAAGTTAGGTTCAATAACCCGTAAAGTACAATTGTGTAACGTCATTCAAGCTTCTGAATTACCGGTATCTCTTAAAGATGATTGTCGCCATATAGATTTTCGTCTAATCATATTGAACAAAGAGTCTTTGCCAATGACGCACACAGTATAGTTGTGACTCGTCATTCGAGAAAATACCTCAGTATCTGAAAATACCTCTAAAGAAGATTGTCACTGCATGGACGTAAGTTTAGGTGTAACGGAGGTGATTGTCACCTCCACCGGGATTCGAACCCGGGACCTCTGGGTTAAGAGTCAGACACTCTATCGAATTAAATAAAGAGATACCCCTCTAGCCAAGGCCAGTAGGAATGCTTATATCTCACTCTTTCACATAAGTATAATTTGAGTAAAGAGTTTGTGCCAATGAATCACACAGTCGGTATAGTTGTGTCTCGTCATTCGAATTTCTGAAATATCCCTTAAGAAGATTGCCACTGCATGGACGTTAGTCTAAGTATAATGTAAGTAAAGAGTTTGTTGAAATGACTCACACAGTACAGTTGTGTCTCCGGCAGGATAACCTGTAGGCTCGCTCCTTCACCATGTATTCATTGAGCACAGAACGGGCACCTGCAAACGAAACCATGTCACTTTCTTAATTTTATTCAGATAGTCATCTCTTTACAAATGGATTAACATTGGCTAGCCGAACTAAAATAACACAATGTCCATCAATTGAAATATATATTGCCTCAAAACGTTAGCGTATACACTGAATACTAAAAGAAACTTTGCAATTTTAAAACTAAAATTTCGAAAACGATCTCATATTTACATTTTCATTCAAGTTGGCAATGACATAGTTAAAACCCACCCTTTCAAGTTTAAAACTTGTAATTGAGCAATATTCATGCATTTTTGCAGAAATGACAAAAATGTCATAATCACGTGACGTTTCCGCTGGTACTTAGTCACGTGACGAAAAAGTTTAATAACTGTCGATAATGAATGTTTCTCACTCCAAAAGTGAAAAAACCCACCTTAAAACCAGTAAACGGTATAGCAAAGATATCGCGAATCCCCTCTGAAAATTGACAAAATTGATCAAAAACAGCCCTTTTTACAAGAATCGGTAGTGTTCCTTCATTTTTAATGATAACTTGATCCGGCTATACAGAGAGGTTGTGAGGATTGCTGACAACCCTGAAACACACAAAACAGTTGTTTTTTCACTGCATGAGAGTCGATATCTGTGACATTAGACCACCGCCAACGTTGTCTCTTAGTGACGTAAGAGATAGCAAACATCAAAGGTCGGCATGTTGTTATGTTCTCGTGCACTTAATAAACTTGGACAGATCTAATCAGAGCTCATCGACTGCTAAGTTGATAGCTATTGGTCACTAAACCTTGACACATGGCAATTTCATTCGAAGTTATAACGTCAGAATTGGCATGCAATAACAATATTTAATCGCGATTGTTTAACTCTTAAGACTGGTTACCATTTGTACGACTCGAAGATGTGTCAATATGACAAGTAAGACTTGTGTCCACACATTCCCATTAATGGAAAAGCTTCGATGAAGACGAAATGTGAAGTTGAACCAGCTGACAGAAGACGTAATTTAACGTTTGACCTTTTTTGTTACTGATGGCAGATTTGGAAGTTATAACACTCGGGCTTCTCAAACCTGGTACTAAAGTAGCACATTTTAGTACTTAAACGAAATTATTGCGAAAACATCATTTCAACGAACGTCTGAACAACCAAAATTTTGACCCCTGCCCACTTCAGATCAAATAAGTGCAAAACTAGGTTTCCCACCTTTAATTTGGTTTCGCTGGTTGTTTATACAAGTGATTGATTTATAAGAGGTACTTTGTTTTAAATTTCTATCGTTTTTTCATTCTTCAATCAGAATCATTACAAAATGGTGCAAAGTTTATTTTGGAAGTCAGTGTAGATCTCACGAAACTCCGTAAATCAACGGGTCAGATTGACCTATGACGTCATACAAATCCAGCCAACAAGCGAGTTGGCCCCGTAAGCTTTGGTTGTTGACTTACGGGACGAACATGCTGATTGGCTTGATTTGAATGACGTCATAGGTCAACTTTTTGAGATTGTAAAATGAGATATCCTGTATATGTTGCAGTGGATTCTCTATGGATGAGTTAGAACAGATAATTCGTAATCCAGTTATGAAAAAATTATGTAGCGACCAGACTTTCCGTAGAACACCTTCTCCTCAACAAAGCTTTATTTGGTGTGACCATTATGTACACGATTGAAACGTTGCCGAAAATGCCTTCATCATTGACAGAAAATCCTTATATTGACACAAGAGATGATTTAACGTTTATGTGTACTGATTTTATAAATTTATCGGTTTCTTTCTTAAAATATGTTTCATATCTGTCATATCTTCCAGCAAATTATATACTATAATTATATACGTAAAGCGAACCCTTTGACAGCACTTACACACTAGCTCCTTGTTTTATTCAAGTATTAATTTCATACCAATCATCTGTGAAATGCACGTGTCGAGTTAAATCTAAGTTCAAACTTTGCAAATCAAATACACCCCTTTAAAGGGGCAGTAGCACGTTTTTTGATAATTTATATTTTAGAATTTCATTACACGAGCCAATCATCCATAGTAAAAGGACAAAGTATGAAGATTCAAATAAAATTCATTGGCGGCCATTTTTACCTTTAATTCATTTTGTGTAAGAAAAGGGAATCGCACGGCTAAACTTTACGTTATATATTTGAATTATTACTGTTCCATTTAGTTTAAATACATTGTCTTTCAATTGGAACTATTAATTTTCGATTTCCTGACATCACCTCATTTTCCCCCTTAAAACGTGCTACTGCCCCTTTAATCTCAATTTTTAATACAAGACATTTACAAATTTTGCACTCGAAAGATTGGTTCGAATTTGTGAATTGGTTTCAAGCGCCGTGAGTTAACCATTGGACCACAGGGTCCAGTTGAAAAAATAAGATGTTTTCCATGACCTCATAATATAGCTTCACGTTTTTAGCTCACCTTTACAAAGTAAATGTGAGCTTATGTCATGGCGCTTCGTCCGTCGTCCGTCTGTCTGTCCGTCCGTCTGTCCGTCCGTCCGTCCGTCCGTCCGTCCGTAAACTTTCACGAAAAAGACTACTCCTCCTAAACGAATTCAGATATCATTCTGA